>JAHTLZ010000122.1:33543884-33557543 GCA_023846285.1 Phrynocephalus versicolor | reverse complement strand
ACACACACACACACACACACACACACACACACACACACACACACACAATCCAAGAAAAGACACTTTACACATTCAACACTGAAGACGTAGTGCATAGACTATAAATCTGTGATGCGAAGTGAATCTCTTGTGCAAAAAGACTATACTTGGATAGGAAGGGGGAATCAACTGTAGTAATTTGTGACAATTTATTATGATGACTATTCAAGGTATTGCTGCACAAAGAATTTGCAGTGACTGAAATTTAACATTGCATAGCAACTGGTATAATGCATGTTTGTCTTATAACCACAGCACCACAGACTTAGAGGAAGAGTGGTACAAAATCTTCCTCTACACTACCCAAAGGCTATTTTGGCATGAACAACAGCTAAATGAACCACTTGCCTGAGCCATTAGGCAGTCATATGGAATACTGTTCACACTGTGTGAGTGTTGCATTGTTACAGTCGTGACCAACCCTTTGTGACCCCATGTCCATGGAGTTTTCTTGGCAGGAATACTGGAGTGGCTTGCCAGTTCCTACTTCAGGCACCTACAGCATCTGGTATTCCCTGGTGGTCTCCCATCCAAGTACTAACCAGGGCCGACCCTGCTTAGCTTTCAAAATCAGGTGAGATCGGATGTACTTAGGGCATCTAGGCTGTTCACACTACCAGGCGTCTATAGTGTGGGAACACAGAGCAGACTCCTCCCCTCAGGATTGCACAAACAGCAGGCTGTGATCCTTCTAGCCAGCAGGATACATTTCAATCATAGCACATTGTAAGCTAGGCAGGATAGGAAATTATTGTGCAGAAAGAAATAAACCAGACAATGGAATAATAATTTTCAAACTGGGTTGACTGCAAAGTATAACCAAAAGGTAAATATTAATTGCTGCTACTACTGTTTTGCAAGTTCTTGCACTGGCTTTAATATATGAGTTCATGCAATGCGGTAATAGCCCAGGAACCTACACACCTATTCTCATGTTTTCTTGCATTCAGGTTGAATAATGTTTCAAAGGCATTTTGTATGGACTGAGACTGGGATTTCCACTTGAGTTGTACAATCAACAGGTCGCACCAGTCAACGACAGCTTTCTTATGTTCATGCTTCTATTGGACATGTTTGTCACACCCTCATTTAAAGTTTCAGGCTATGAAACATACAAGGTGGCTGTGGTATATGACTTATTTTAAGGACAGGGTGTTCCGTGTTCCTTTTCCTTCAGGAGGAGACAACTAAATCGCCACTCCTGTTGCTTCATGTACAATGGTACCCCAACTTAAGAGCAGCTCCACTTAAGAACAATTCGACTTAAGAGTGGAAAACTGTTGGCATTTTAACTGCCGTCTTACAAATTTTAGATATGGCCTACTCGACTTACATTTTTTCCATTTTTTTATTTTTTTAAAGTTATGTTTTCAATTTTGTAGATAGGTACCCTGACTGAAGAGTAGTTTGACTTAAAAGCATGCATTCAGAACAGATTAAATTTGTAAGTTCAGGTACCACTGTATTTTTAAAAAGTACCCTGTCCATACTAATTTTCCCTATGCCTCCCAAAACTGCTGATATGCAGTGAATTGTCTTTTTATTTGCCTGTATCAGTTGAAGCAGTCACTGGTGAACATTAAATATTGGTGGTTACTTCACGTCCTTCCTCAAGTCGAGGTGAACTTGCCTCCATGTTGAAATCGGTTTTCAACATGGATCGAGAAGTGGATTGAAAAGTTTCCTGAGCTCCAGGACGGGAATCTCTCACCCCGCTTGGAGCTCAGTTCAGGGGGCATGGTCGGGGTGAACTCGGATTAACCCCACAAGGACGTGAGGTTCCTTTCCTTTGAACTCGGATTGACCTCACAAGGACATGAGGTTACATTCCTTTGAACTCGGATTGACTCCACAAGGACGTGAGGTTGCATTCCTTCGAACCGGTCTCCAGCGGGGCCGCGAACTGCAGCGAGAGGGACGTGAAGTATCAGCCATTATTTCTAACTAGTTGTGGATCATATATATCTTTTCCAAGACATTTTGCTGCCTGAGGCAGGAGGAACACCCCCATTTCAAGCCAGAGGTTGATGAATTTGGTAGACTCATAGAATCATTGTAGAGTTGGAAAGGACCTTTGAGGTCTTCTACTCCAACTCTCTGCCTAAAGCAGGAGACCTCATACCATCCCTGACAGATGGCTGTCCGATCTCTTCTTGAAAACCTTAAACAATGGGGTGCCCACATCATGAGGTGGAAAGCTGTTTGTTCCACTGTTTAATGGCTCTTACTATCATAAAATTTCTCCTTATTTCCAGGTTGGCTATCCCTCTGATGAGTTTCCACCTATTGGTCCTTATCATAAACCTCAGGTGCAACTGAGAATAAACCAATGTCCTGTGGGAACCCTTCAGGTATTGGAAGACTCCTATTATGTCTCCCCTCAGTCTTCTTTTTGTCAGGCTAAACATGCCTGGTTCTTTTAGTCGTTCTCCATATGATTTAGCCTCTAGTCCCCTTATCATTTTAGTTGCTCTTCTCTGCAATTTTTCTAGGGCCACTGTGTCTTGTTTGTATTGTGGTGACCAGAACTGGACACAGTATTCCAGTATGGGTTGTTGACTCTTACTTGAATACTGCTAATGAGATGGCATGCTTTACTGTGCCTGAGGGAAACAGGAAAGATTAGTGAAAACCAGATTTGACTAAGGCCGCGGTCTCACTAAAGTTTTCTGGGCATCTTAATTTGATGCGTAGTTTTTTGGGGGCAGTCATGTCGTGTTTGATGTGCAGTTAGTGTCCCATCGACAGGGTAGTATTTCACTGCTCTGTGCTCATCTCTACTTGCTTGCTGCACATCCTTTCCCTTTTTTCTGGGTCAAATTTCTAAGTCTCCATTGCAGGAAGTGGCAGGAAAAGGGATACGAAGCTAATTACTGCGTATTTTCTGAGGTCACATCTCGCTAGAGTAGCAAAGAACTGCACATCTTTAAGGGAAGTTTTTTTAAACCAATCCCTAGTGGTGGTTTAAAAAACTTCAGTGAAAGTGCGCTTCCGGGGGCGTGGTCGGTCGGGGCACCAAATTACTTCCCTTTGCAGTTAGGACGCGATCTTTTACTGGGCAGTTCACAACAGCAAAAATGCACAGAAAACGCTGGTGAGACCGCGGCCTATCTTGAAGAATTCAGGGGAAATGGAGTCTGTCTCCGGCAACTCTCTCACATTGTCTAATGATAGGGCCAGTTTGGAATCTGAAACGCTGAGATGCATTTGGAATCTAAAATAGCCATTTTTGGTAGCTAGTCCATTTATCAGATGAAATCAAGCTGATTTTCTAAACTCAGAATCACAGTATAATTAATTTATTACTTTCATTATAAGGCTCTCTATTATAGTACACTGTCTGATATAAAGTAACCTTCCCTAGCTTCTTATTTGGAATCAACTCAGTTGAAATGCATAAGAATTTCATTTGCAGTGAAGTACTACTTGATATTGCAAGTGGAGATGCCTGCAGTTGGACTCATACACACATATCTTTCTTCCATGTAGAAAACTACAAAAATCCCTGGTTTTCTGTGTAACCAGGATCTAAACTGCACTTACATGGAGACCCTTCAGAAGAACAAAAATGTCTCTTTTTCATCTTAAGCAAAGACAGCGAATAGCCAAGCAAGGGCTTACACTCTCTGTGTTAACTTCTCCGACATTGACAACACCTTAATAGGGTTAACAATGTCCAATCATTCAAGAGCATTCAATCACGTGATCCTTAAATCTGAAATGTGTTTAAATCTCAGGCACCAGGTTCTTACTGCTACATGGCAGAGACCATCCCTTGGTAATGCCACTAAAGACAGCACTGTATTAAATTCTACTGTGATTTAAAGGTGCCATTTTGTGACTTCATATAGTAGGTTTATGTACCAGTTTTTGTAACATCCTTTTTTTCAACACTGACAATGAAATAATTCATTTAAAAGTTGGAAGGAATTTTACTGTAGAAAGAGTGGGCTAGAGAGGCGCCTTGATGTATTCGTTCTAAAACTGTTCTCGTATACAAACCTGGAGTTTTAGTTATTGTTTCATTAACTTCTCTCACTCCTTTACCTACAAGTAAAAAGACAAATTATCATTTTCATTAACATACTTTTTTCTATACAGAATGTTGATACATAATACTTGATTGAGGCAATTGCGTGTTCACCAGTATGCCTATCATGTCATAGCAGAAACAAATAAAACCTATAGTACATATTAAAGCAAATATGGTTTAACGTATTGATCAGAAGAAGAAGAAATAACTTGCAACTCCAATGTTTGTCTTGTGGTAAGTGTGGTGATGGTAGGAATCATTGCTGTTCTCATTTCTTGAAAAGTATTAGTTTTATATCAACCAGAGTGCTGTAACAGAGAGCCTTATTAGGAATGAAGCTATTGTAATTATGTACTCGTATATATATAACTTGAACCTAAAGCTTGAGCCCCTGGTGACTTTGAGTTGCTTGGCCAGTTGACCTCAAGTCCTAGTCCCCAGAGTCGTAGTTCATCCTTTTATCCACTCCACCACACTGGCTCTGACTATATATGTACTGTGGGTGTGCTACATTATGAAGAGTGTCACACCACTCTATCTTTGTATAATTCTGCCATGCCAAAATCCCGAGGCCGTTTTGTCAGAAGCATCACAACCTTATCCCAGCAAGAGATGGGAGATCTGCTGTCCAAGATGGCAATGAGAAAGACAACAGATGGCATTGGGCGGTAGAGATGGGCACGACTCAAAAAAAATGGTGCTTCGTTTGTCGTTTGGTCGTTTAGGGGTCTGTTTCGGTTCGTTTTCGTTTTTGTGAGTTTTTTTGCAAAAAACTTCATTTTCGTTTTGTTATGTAACGAAACAAAAAAACTAAAACAAAAACGCAAAATTGCTGTTTCATTACCATTTAGCACAATTAAATGTATTTGCCGTAACGAAAATGAAGCGGTCGACAAAATTTTTCGTGTTTCGGGTCGTTTCGTTTCATTTTGGAGTCAAAATTCGTTTTTCGTTTCATTACGTAACGAAATGAAAAAACGAAAACGAAAACAAAAAATTGCTCGTTTCATGCCCATCTCTACTGGGCGGCATAGAAAAGCAAAGGCCGATTCCATGCCTTCTGTGTCCGGCCTATTGCTTCTATTCTCCCTGCTTCTATCCAGAAATGCTGGAAACACACACTGCTTATGCCACTCACGATACCCATGAATCCTGATGGGAATCTATGGGTCCATCTCAGTGGATTGCCTTATCTAAATAAAAAAAATAGCAGCACTGAATTGACTTTATCAAGATCTTTGCAGTCATTAACCGGTCCGTTCCCCTCCTCCCCCCCCGGTCAAAAAGCTGAGCTACTTTGTCTTTTACGGAGGACAAACTACTGGATGACTCCTGCCTTCATGACCAAATCATGTCATTCAGTGCATGCTGCTATAGAAATATGTCTCAAGCCAAAGTGATCTACTTTGTCGCAATTGCTTGAGAATGGGTTTGTGGCAAGAACGCTCTTACTGTGTTCGCCTTACATTTTCCTCCGGAACTGAACTTGTCACAGTAAAATAGGAAGCTATGTTTCCATTTATGAGTAAATTAACGCAAATGGAACCACAATAATACTACTTGCTGCACTGCAGAATGGTTCAGTTAGACAATCAGTGAAAGTCTGGGTACATGGAAATAATATATGGCACAGGTAATAAGTGGGGCCTTTCAGACTGTGTGAGCAGTTGAGCGTACACAGTATACAGTGTCACACAACTGACAAGTCCCAATGTCACTATGAAGCAGTCTGCTCATATCTTCTTAGTAGGCAACGATTCCTCTAATTTTCCGTCTTGTTGTGTTGCTGCCCATGGGTGGAGCTTCATTCAAAATCGGACATAAACAAACCGGCTGCTCAAAGGAGCTCTGAGTGAGAGTGTAAATGTGCAGCTTAGAGGAAACCATGCAAGTATGTGTTTGAAAAATATTAAAAACCCAAAGTGGATTTTTATATTTTGCTTATTGTGTGTGTTGCATGGAGTTTTCTTGATAGGAATCCTGGAGTGGTTTGCCAGTTCTTACTCCAGGCGCCTACAGCACCTGGTATTCCCTGGTGGTCTCCCATCCAAGTACTAACCAGGGCCGACCATGCTTAGCTACTGAAATCAGGCAAGATCGGATGTGCTTAGGGCATCTAGGCAGCATTTTGCTTATTAGGGGCTTAACAAATATTACATAAAATTCAGGTTTCTTTAGTAAGAAAGGGTGAATTCTAACCCAACAGAATCAAAAAATTCTTTGACATTTGTCATCTATGAATACTTTCTTAGGAATTATCAGAATGTTACACTCAAAAGCTGGACATATATCTTAGCACAGTATTAAAAGAGAAGGATCATAAATTTTTGTCAGACAAGTTGGACCAACTAAGGTTACCGAGTAGGATCCTAACTATAAACTTTAATCAGGGTTTTTACTGAGGTTTCTTGTTCATGTTGATTTTTATGTTAAAAAAGTAATATATACATTTGTATAAATTCCTTGCTTTTCATGTAAATGAAAAACAAAAATACATTTTTGTTATAGCCAGCATTCTTGAAGGACTCTACAAGCTCATCAGTCACTGAAAAATGTTTTCTCTCTAAGTAATATGCACATTACATTAAACAGTAAGACACACATGAAAACTTGGAGACTGGGACATGAACTGAGGTTAAGCGTTGCACAGTTACAGCACAGTTATCTCTTTCACATGAAGTAATTCATTGTAGGCAAACAGAGTAACTATCCGACCTCTGGGAAGCAGTAGTAATCAGTGTTAAGGGTTGTGGGAACACCCTGTCAAAATCCTGAGGCAACTCAGGCTACATTGTGGAGGAGAAAGACCATCGATTCCCAAAGAGGAATGGGTAGGGTTAGGTTGTGTGAGTTTGAAAGAGTAACATATACAACTCAGTAAATGTTTTCCTGTGTAAAAGATGGCACAGGTCTTACTCTGTCTTTAGGACAGAATGTTTATATTCAACAGACAAAGGGGAGAGTGTAGTTATCTTGCCCCTCTTATTGTTGCTTTTAGAGATGGGCATGAAGCAAAAAATGGCATTTCGTTTGTCATTTGTCATTTGGAGGGTCCATTTCGGTTTGGTTCTGTTTTTCGTGAATTTTTGCAAAAAATTGTTTTCATTTTCGTTCGTTTCGTTACCACTTTGTTACCATTTATTTCATTTTTCTGTGATTTTTTTTTTTAGAATTTTAAGCAATTCACTCATATTGCAGTAACAGAAATGAAACGCACGACAAAATTTCCGGTGTTTCTGTTCGTTTTGTTTCATTTTAGAGACAAAATTCATTTGTCGTTTCGTTACATAACGAAATGAAAAAACGAAAATGGAAACGGAAAATTGTTCGTTTCGTGCCCATCTCTAGTTGCTTTCCTCATGTGATATCAACAGTTCTGAAAAGTGAAGAATCATCCGTTTGTAAACACATTAGCCAGAGACTAGGGAATAAAGCTTCATGAGTGCCTACATTTCTCCTTTTCAGACCTACTGTCTTTGCATGGGCAAAGCTGTCACAGAGAGGGTGCAGCTATAACACACACATGCCATTGTGTGCTGAATAACACACAATTGTCATAACAGAATCAGGCTGCATAGGCATAGTCACCAAGCCTCAAAGGGCTTGCAGAAAAACATCCATATAAACTATTCAAAAGTAACTGTATGAGAAGGAAAGCAAAGTCACACGTCAATTTTTTATTATCCTTCATTAAGGTTCTCAATAGATAGCCCAGCTCAGTTGTTGAGCACCAACATGAAATGTAATTTATGCAGTCCCATTCACAGTAGAAACATATGTTCCCCACACTCTTTAACTGGAATATCATTGAGATGATAGGTTTGTTGCTGTTTTGTTGTTTTGGCATTGTGTGCCTCTGTCCTTAAAAGAAGAATTAATACAACATCACTGTGATACAGAGAAGGCTTGAACCATATACCTGTATACAGAACATGTGCTTTAAAATATATGCCATTAGACTTATTAGCAAGTGGAAGCAATCTGAACCATTAAGAGTATCTGTGACTTACTTTTACAAACAGGGGATTTTCCTGTCCATTTCATATCTGGCTTGCATGTTCGGTGTTCTGATCCACCAGCAAGGAAAAATCCTGGCTGACAGGTATACACCAACGTGTAGCCTAAAGTAGGTAAATCGATCACTTTTACATCCACATTTGCTGGGGTCTCTGGCTGCCTGCAAGCATGAGCTGGAAAAAGTTTGAAACAGATTATTTAAAAAAAAATATCCACCAAGGTAGACCAGATTCATAAATCAGGGGTAATCATTGCATCTCTATGAACAACACTGTAGCCAGTTTTCATATCCAAAGCCTCTTGATCTGCTGTTTTGCTGTGCATATTATTGAAAAGGAAACACCAAAAGTTAGAATTCAGAATGTTTAGAAAAACTCTTTATGCATACCATGTCTTGAAGATAACTGGGAAGAAAAAGGAGGAGTGACAATCCAAGCACAGACCACTGTTGATCAGACAGAGATCAGTAGAGTGGTATCTTGTATAAAGGGATTAATTCATTCCAAATGAAATTATGTTAAGCAAATTTTCCTTTATACACATTTCTCATAGGAATGCATTGAAAACAGAGTAATCCCTAATCACAACCATTTTTATGTTGTACGGATTCGCCCCATAGGTGATTCTGTTAAGCAAATTTCCCCTATCTCCAGAATATTTTATGTTGTACAGATTTTATGTTATACAAACCATTTGTTATACGAGGGTCCACTGTACTATGGATTATTGATTACTTCAATGATGCCAAGAACTCTGAAACTCTGAGTTCTCTGTCAAACAGATTCATAATAATGCTCAACCAAATAAAAGTTCTATAGAAATGTTTTTGCGATGCTATATTGGCTATACAAGGTCTGGTAGCAATTGACATTATGCTTTCTTTGTTAATGACATCTCAAAGTTAATTTCAAATCAGTTAAGAAACAAGGGCCACTCTTATTTCACAGAAATGCATTTTATTGAACACCTGCTTTGCTGTCTTTTTATAGAAATCTAAATTAATATTAATTGTTAATTACTGGCTACCCTTGACCTCTCCTTTGCTTACAGCCTCAGAAGAACCTTACAATAGAGATATGAAGCCAGAGTCACATCAGTGTGAAATGTCTTGGTATAGGAGCAAAATTTTGATACAGAAGGAAGTGCTATACAATAGCACATACAATGACAACCTTTTTTCTAGTTTTCTCAGATCTATCAATGTATGCATATGTGTCAATAGCTTAGAAGAGAGAGAGAGAGAGAGAGATAAATGAACAGAACAAATTACAAGCAATACAAATACACACCTGTTTTAAAAATCAGATATAATGTAAGGATGCACTGGATTAGTTAAATTTGAGATACAAGACTAACTCAGAACTTCAAAAATCGAGGGAGATGCAAATAAAAACATACTTGAAAGACCCAAATAATTCAAGATAACCTTCTCATCTTCATAGGATGGAGGGGCTTAGGGCCAGTAATTAAATGGTTATTCTTTTAAAGAACAAACCACTGGTTCAACTTATAAATGGTTTGCTCACATGATAGGGCTGTTCATGGGAGCAAACAAAATGTATGAAACATCCAGAGCTAGACTTCAGCACAGTTGCCTTGGATCCTATGAGCGTGACCTGTTCCCGGGTGGTGATCTTGTAACAGACGTTGGAAGCAGGATGATTTATCACTTATCATCCTGCTTTGCTTTCTAAAGAAGATATATGACTGAATATTATTTTACTTACGAATGCATTCAGGTTGCATGCCACTCCATGTTAAATTTGCAAGACAAGTACGTGTAGTGGAACCCTGTATATGATAACCCTTTCTACATCTGAAAAAGACTCGGCTTCCAACCTAAAAAAGTAAAAGTACATTTTAGGGGAGACAGAACAACATTGGAATCTAACACTCCCTTTTGCCACAATAGTGAAACTGCACTTTGGAAATTTTCTTGATTTTACCATTTCAAGCAACATGCGTAATAATTATAACTGTAATGTTTGCTCGAAATCAATGCATTGAAATTCCCCAGATAGGTACAGTACGGTAAGGTAAGGTTTATTGTTACGGCATCAAGCCAGACATAAGATAAAATAGAATAGAGCAGAATATTCCCCAGATATATAAAGTCACTTGATAAATGATATTTTGGCATCCCTTACAAACATTACAATTTTTAATTTGATAGTAACTATTCTGTAGCACAGACTTGCTATTTGTGTGGCTGACTTTTTGCACAGGTTCGTTCATTGCTTCCTATTGGGACATGTTTTAAATTCTCCTCCCCAAAAACTTTCTTTCCCACCCCCTAGTGGAGAGCATTTTTTTTTTGCTTTAATCTCCTGCTTCTACCCCATCTCTGGCTAACCAGGAGCAATATGCTTCGAAGAGTCAACAGAGAGATGATGGTTGTAAACAAGAGGGAGGTGCCCATACCATGCCGCTCTTTGTTTGAACTGGCCAGTAAAGTAACCAGCCCCACTGGCCCATGCTGCCCTGCACTTTCCAAGAAGCCTGGCATCCGTCTTGCCAAGTGAACTTTTAAGAACTCTCTCCTGGCAAATTACATCCCTTGCCATGTTTGGACTTCTATACCCGCTTTGAAAAAGAGAGCTTGCTCTCGAAAGCTCAGCAATTTTCTTCTTCTTCTAGCAATCTATGAAGGTATCACCCATAGTCTAGTTTTGATTTCATTTTAATGGCTGCATGGCTCCAAACCTCTCTCTCTCTCTCTCTCTCTTTTGGCTGGAAAAATGTATTGCCACTGGTATCATTACTGTGTGAGCAATAACCTGGTTTCACACATAAACTGTCCATCAGGGCCCATTTACAAATGGTGGAAGAATGTATTATAAAACGTATAAGTGTTTAAATGCTGCAGGGGACTGCAGCACATAGCCAAGGTCCTTATTACACGTTTAAAATGTAAGAGTACAATAAAAAATTACAAGTCCCATTTTGCGGAATAAGTATTACCTCGTAGCCTCTAGAACTATTTTGTATTCCATAGTGTGGTGTACCAGGTTCTGGGCAACTGTTATGAGTAGGATCTACAATTTAAAAGACAGTGGGAAGGAAATGAATTAGGAGATGGTTGTGCAAGAAGAGATGAGTGTTTTAACATTATTTGAAAATTTTCAGGAGACTCCAAAATCCAGGTCCATTAGAATGGTTTCTAGCAAATCACTGTATTTAATGAAGTCAAATACACATTTATTACATTTCTTTCCCATTTTCCCACCACAAGTAGTGCTAAAAATAAAAACTGAAGGATTACGAATAAGAATCAGTTAGACAATAAAACCGCTAAAACAAATGATAAAAATTCATTATATATTAACAGCGTAGCAATCCAGTTGGATGAGTAACTCCAAGGGCCCATCTAGCTAGGTGGTCCAGAGGAGTATGATGATTGATGTTATCGAAAGCAGCCAAGAAGTACAAGAGAACTAATAGTGTGATGAATCCTGTATCCATTCTGTAACACAAACAATTCATGAAGGTGACCATGGAAATCTCAGTCCCATATGCCAGCCGAAAAAAGCCCATAAAGAGCAGGGCCAGAAATGCTGTTTCATCCATCAATGTCAGGAGTTGCAACATCACCATCTTGTTAAACATTTTAACAAACTAAGAACAGTGAATTTGAGACTGACCTACAGTTGGTCCAGAGCTCTGATTTAGGAGCAGATTTCCTTAATACAGATCTTAACATTGGTTGTTATTTATTCCTTTTAAAGACAAATGTCAAATCAAAACATTTTTAACAATATTGATTTTCATTGACTGGATGACATTCAGATATGTATTAGCAGATACAAGCACAAAGAAGAATATTGAACAACATGCTAAAACTAATAGGGTCACACATTTTCCTTAAGATCCTCCAGCTGAAGAATAGAAATGTGATGTTGGCTTCAGCGATTTTTTTTTCTGTCAGTCTGTGACATGTTGAGTTTTAATATCTGAGACAGAGATGTAAATATTTGCTTGTTTCATTGTTACAGGCGAGGCAACAATGAAATAAGCAAATCTTGCAGGGCAAAGGTTACAAACATTTTTGTGTGTTTGGGGCATTTTACTGTGAAAAAAATTGTATTTCAAGCAATTAACATATGATTATGCAAAATGCAAGTGCAGGTGTAGTATTTTCTTTAAAAAATACAAGGCAATTGTGTTTCTGCACAAAATAGGGTACACTTTTCTTTCTTTGCTTTTCTAATTTTTATTTTGCTAACACTTGTGTTTTCAGTCTAACACTAGCGCAAAATAATAATACTGTAATAATAAATTTTAAAATATTTAAAAATATTGCAGCAGCTGACTATTTTTCCATGAAACATTCCCATTTGTTGAAGCTCTAATTTTCATTGATAAGAAAATATGTAAGCATTTATTACATACTATCTGAATTTAGAATCAGGAAGATGTTTCTTTTCCACTCAAATAAAGTATCACCCTACTATAGTGGAACCTCAGATAACAAATTTAATTCATTCTGCAAATCAATTCGCTAACTGAAAAAATCATTATCTGAAATGCGGTTTTCCACTGAAATTAATGGGAAACTGATTAATCCATTCCAGAGGTCCAAAAAAAAGGCAAAAAAGTTGAGGTTTTTTTCCAGACCTCTTTATAAAGTGCACTTTAAGTGCAGTGCTGGAACACCCCCTCCCCAGAACACACCGCCCTACAGTGCAATGCAAACATGGAGAAAAGGAAGCAGCAAGACTACCCCACCCTGTTCCCATGAAACATTCAATGGGGAAAATGCAAACATATACAAACACAGGCAGCAAGAGAATCCCAGTCCATTCTTGCCTGCAGTGCAATGGAAAAGACTGTAAACAAGGAGAAAAGAAAGCAGCAAGACTACCCCCAGCCTGTTCCTGCCCAAAGTGCAATGAAAAGCATTGCAAAGATGAATAAAACCTAGCTCCAAAACAAACACCAGGTTGTTCCTGCCAAAACTGCAATCAAAAACAATACAAAAACACAAAAGAAAGCAAGGTAACCTCAGCTCTCTATCTTTTAAAATCGCTCAGCAAAAAAATGTCCAGAATGGCTCCAAAACATGATGAAAAAAGTGCTCCAATTCCTCCTATCCTTCCACAAACTATGGGGGGGGGCACAATGCATCCTGGGCAGACTTTTTTCACAAAGCACTATGAAAAAATTGTTATCCGAGGCAGCCCTATACCCGAAAATTCCCATTCACTATCCAAATTATTTGTTATCAGAGGCATTCATTATCCAAGGTATTACTGTATTTTACATATTGTAATGTGTAAAATCAGACAGGATTCCAGCTGCAACAGCTGAATAATATAGTAGCAGCAAGAACAGGGTAGACAATGCCACTTTTGGGGAAATGTCAGTTTACAAAGCATTGGTGTCATTATAAAACATCTCAATGTGAAACTACAATTCAGATTAACTATCTCACTGTTACATCTACCTGCGAAGATAGACTGTTCAAACATTTCTACATGTTTTTAATGCAGTCAAGAAACATGCCTACTATTCACATTGCATTTCTTTCTTTCTTTCTTTCTTTCTTTCTTTCTTTCTTTCTTTCTTTCTTT
>JAHTLZ010000122.1:33521987-33534005 GCA_023846285.1 Phrynocephalus versicolor | reverse complement strand
AATAATAATAATAATAATAATAATAATAATAATAATAATAATAATAAATGTGTTGTTGATTCAGATGTACAATGACCCTTCTCAAGGTTTTCTAGATATAGAATGCTTAGCAGTAGTTTACCATTCCCTTCTTCAAAGAGCACTCTGGAAGTGCATAGCGTTCCCAAAGCTACACAGGATGATTCTTCTCCTGGGAGGTAAAGTGTGGAATGCAACTCTAGGGATAGGAATTTTGGATTTTTTTTAGAACCATTAATGATAAAATTCTCTATTTTGGGAGCTCTGTCTACCTGGTAGACATCCTCTATACCAGGCACATCCAAACTTCGGCCCTCCAGATGTTATGGACCACAACTTCCAGAATTCCAAGCCTGTCTTTCCAATGGCAAAGGACTGTGGGAGTTGTGGCCCAAAACATCTGAAGGACCAAAGTTTGGACATGCCTGCTCGATACACTTGAATGGGATACACTGGTAGAATACACTCACAGGAGCCTTGTGGCGCAGTGGTTAAATGCCTGCACTGCACGTAAAACTGTGCTCACGACCTGGGGTTCAATCCCAGATAGCAGGCTCAAGGTTGACTTAGCCTTCCATCCTTCTGAGTTTGGTAAAATGAATATCCAGTTTGCTGGGGGGGGGGCAGTGTGTAGCATGGATACTGTAATTAAACTGTAAACTGCCCAGAGACTACTTGAAGTGGTATGGCGCATTATATAAGCAGAACACTTTGCTTTGCTTTAGAATGGCCTAAATTTAAAAACGGGGCTTTGTTAGCCTAAGGTTCTTTCACAAAAAGAAAGCTCCCAGCTGGCATTGGGAGAAGAACAGGAACCCTGGGCAAACCTGGGCCTTGTTAAGCTCCACAGTCTTCTGATTTAGGTCTTTCTTCAGATGCATCACACTCAGATGTTTGTATCATATCTATAAGGGAGGCAGAGTTCCCATAATGGAAAACTGTGGTATTTGTGTAGTCCAGAATATCCAAAAATCCCACTCCCAGTTTTCAGCCCCACTCACCAAGCTCTCCTGCCAGAGATCATAATAATACTTAATTATTGTTATGCGTTCATTCTGTCTTGCATTTAACTCTTTTATTTAGTTCCAGTATAACCAGGGGAATTTCAGAAACTAATACTGTACCAGTTTTTAAATGTGCAGCTTCTTTCATTTGGAAAGTATAACATGTTCTCTTCAATGCTATTGTTGATATTTAATTTTCATGAGTATCTTGATTTCTGCCAGTCAGAACCCTGATTGGAAATACAGATTATTGTTTCCCATGGCTGACATTCTACTGCCATGCCAGACTCAACCTGCTCAGTTGTGTCTGACCCTAACCCAGGGGTGCCCAAACTTTTTGTAAGGAGGGCCAGATTTGGTGGCTGAGAATGTGTCAGGGGCTGGTTGCTCCCCAAACCCTGCCACCCCACTGCAAGCCCCACCCACTTTCTTTAAAAAAACATGGGGTGAAGGAGGGGGAGGGAGGGGCGGGCCACCCAGCCGCAGACCACTGAGAATGGCCTGATGGGCTGGATTTCCCCCCCCCCCGGGCTGGACTTTGGGCAGGCCTGCCCTAACTGGATTAATGTTTGGATGGGATACCATCAGGTTGCTAATTCTAGCTTGCCTCATTGGTAGGAGAGCATGCTTGGCAAGTAAAAAGTTCCAGATTCGATCCCTAACATCCCCAGGTATATTACAAAAGAATTCTACCTGAATTGCTAGAAAGCTGTTTCCTGTCAGGTGTGATAATAATAGGATAGATGGACTGACTTAAGATAAGGCATTTTCCACATCTTTATTATTAGTGTGTAAACTATTGATATTTTTGCCCCTTTCTGTTTCTTTTAAGGGTCTTCTAACATGTATTCTTGAAGGTCTTTCAAGTCCTGGTACTTTTTCCAGTTTCACAAAGGCTGCCTTAGAAAATGCTCAGAAATTTTTCAAAAGTCACATCAAGCCCTAAATCAAATAATTTTCTTTTTCCCTCTTGTTTGAACAGATAAAGCCTTGGATAGAACAAGACAATTTTAAAAAAAGATTTGTGATCAAACCAAACTTTTAAACCCCGTTAATGCAGTGTTTCAAACTCCAATACAGTAAACGCCCACCTATCGCAGGGGTTAAGGGACCCGACCTGACCCACAATAATTGAAAAATCTGCAATAAGCGGATGATGGGTCAGGTCGGGACTGGGGGGGCTCTCTGGGGGCTCTTGTACCAAACCCAGCCCTGGCGCTGCCCCAAACACGCCTGCAAGGGGCTTTCCAGTCCCCCAGAGTCCCCAAAAGTGCTTTCTAGTGATCTGGAGGTCACTTCTGGTTTACCGGAAGTCACTCCCAGTTTGCGGGGAAGCACTTTTGGGGCGTCCGACGGGCCTGGGAAGGCCTTTCCTCCTTAACCCAGGGGGCCTTTTTCATATACTGTGGACCCGCGATATACTGGGACCACAGTATATGAACCACAAAATGGCAGGGAACAACTGTACTACAGTATGGTGCTAGTTAAGACCTATCTGCCTAAATCCTTCCAGTTTAATATATATTTTAAAACATGGCATGTCCTCATATGCTAAGACAGTTTGGATATGACAGTAAGTGATATGTTTCCCATCCTGAAAAGTGCCAAACGGAATTGTGAAGATCCTTAATACTATATGCCAGTAAAGTAAGCCAATTTCACTGAGTAATGGGGGGGGGGGGAAGTCCTCCTGAACACTGTCATGATTTTAGTCATAAATACCTGAGAGCTATTTACAAGTCTCCCCTACAGAGGTATAAAAAAAAACTTCTAAAAACAAACAAACCAGAAAAGTTATGGTTTTTGTGATTTGTGCAAAATATCATCTGCACAAAAGTAGTGTATTGTCCTATGTAAACACATCAAGGCAGCTTAACTGATAGTACCAATCAAAACAATCCATCCAGTGTGACTACTTTGACTAGTTCATACAACACGGGAAACAATTACTGCAATTTGATTTTACTCAGAAATGAGTGAAACCCATGTATGACAATGGGCATGTTTGCTCTGGACTCAACAAAGAAAAGGCTGTGCATCATTTGTTGAGAATCAAAACAATTTAAGGCTTTTCTATACTGTTTAAATATGAATCATCACGATTTACATTCCTAATCCCATTTCAGCCTTGAAATCTTCTTTGTGTCTCCTGCTTGAGAAGAACAAATATTGCACCATTTCTTCTGAAGGAGAGATATCTAGTCCAAAGCATAATGGAATAAAAAACCCTTCAATAACACATACAAAAATATTCACATCTTTGTCACACGAAGCCTCTGAAATATATTCATCCATTGCATCTAAATTCTGTTTATTCCTCCAGCTGGTGAAAGCTTTCCATGGTTTTCTGTATGTGTGTCCCCACAGCTTGTTTGGTTCTGCCTAGCTAGCTTCTGTAAAACTCTGCAATCTGTCTGGTTTCTATAAAGCACTTGCCAGTATGAATCTGATGTTGTGCCCCTTATGACATGGTGATAGAACAGCATCTTCATCTTTAGCTGCCCATCAGATACTTTTGGAAGCCTAGTTCTGTTCCATATTCCTCCCACCCCTGCTTCAGTAACACAAGAGAATGAGAGGTTACATCCTGCTCATATCAGTAATCTAGTACAGTGGTACCTTGTATAAAGGAATTAATTCGTTCCAAATGAAATTATATTAAGTGAACTCTCCTTTATACAAATATCATAGAATCATAGAGTTGGAAGAGATCTCAAGGGCCATCTAGTCCAACCCTCTTCCATGCAGGAACCCCATCACAGTATTTCCGACAGAGGGCCATCCAGCCTCGGCTTAAAAACCTCCAAAGGAGGAGACTCCACCACCCTTTGTGGCAGCATATTCCACTGCCAAACAGCTCTAACTGTCATGAAGTTATTTCTAATGTTCAAATGGAATCTCTTTTCCTGTAGTTTGAATGCATTGGAAACAGAGTAATCCCTAATCATGACCATTTTTATGTTGTACGGATTTACCCCATAGATGATTCTGTTAAGCAAATTTCCCCTATCTCTGGAATTTTTTATGTTGTACAGATTTTATGATTTACAACTGTTTGTTATACAAGGGTCCACTGTAACTTGTTTCCCTAGTCAGAAAAAAAAAATCAAATGTTCTGATTTATTTACTAAATATTGCAATCTGCTATGGGCCACCATTTTGTTTCTCCCCCCCTTACTGAAATATTTATATATATTTGCATATTTGCATACTTTAAATTAAAAAAAGATCATGTTCATTACACATATAAGAAACTTGTAGAATTTATATAAAGTTATAGGGATATAAAGCCACACTTGTTTCTTTCCTCAGAGCAAGAATGAAGAGCTACAACATTGTTCTCTGTATCCCACAAGAGGAAGAAAGCAGCACTCAATAGCACTCTTGACAAAAGAGGAGAAGAAAAGCAAGAAAAAAACTTTACAAAGCAAGGAAAATTGTGAAAATAATACTTGGACAAAACTAATGCTTTCATTCAACTGTGGCAGCTAGGGCAAGATGGCAGCAACTCCTGCTTTTTTATATGAATAACGAAACTTTAGAAGGATTGGATGGAGTGTTGGTGTCCACATCAACAAGCAACCCTTGTTGCATGGTTGTTGCATGTGAGCATGTGCTTTGCTTCTTGAAAAGGAAAGGACACTAGCTTCGTACAGTGTAGACACAATAATGGAGACTTGAAGACCAAGTCAAGATAGCCCTGGATACTTTCCCACCCCTTCTACCCAAAATAAAACATACCAATTATTCACGTTCAAAGTTGTTTGTTTTTTAAATAAGTTGATAATGGATATAAAATGGCCAATACTTGGATTGGCTGCAGCAGAATGCTATTGCCATAGCATAAGGAGCAGATTTCTTCATCCGATGATCTGCCCACCATCTGATGCCTCCCTACCATTATGTTGCAGGGTATCTATGGGAGCTGAGTCCTCATTGGTGGGAAGGGCCCCCTGAAAACTACTGTGGGGAATGGTGGTGGCTTTCTTGAGCTGAGAACACTACTATAAATCCCCCACCCCTTGATCCACTGATGGACGAGGTCCCTTGCCTAGGATAAAGTCAAAGTCCCCTCTCCCTCACTGAAGATCTTCTCCTATGCATCAAATCACCCTTCCTGCCACTAACAACAAAGCAGTGGAAGATGGGTTGCAGCAACACAATTGACAAACCTTGGAAATCATCCCTCTGCTAAAATTACAACCTAGATTACCTCACAACCAGGAAGGGTGGGCAAAGTCCACTTGAAGACTGCTGGGGATGAGTCTGGCATTCATAAGAACATAAGAAGAGCCCTGCTGGATCAGGCCAAAGGCCCATCTAGTCCAGCTTCCTGTATCTCACAGTGGCCCCACCAGATGCATCTGGGATCACACAAGACTAGATATCTGTCTCCTGGTAGCACTCCCCTGCATCTGGCCCTTGAAGTACCCTGGTTTTAAGTCTGGAGATTACACATCTCTCTCATGGTTTGTAACCTGTGATGGACTTTTCCTCCAGGAATCTGTCCAATCCCCCTTTGAAGGCATCCAAGCCAGATGCCATCACCACATCCTGTAGCAGGGATGTATCCCAATAGAACTCCTCTTTCGAGCTCTGCTGACTCTTCCTGATTGGTCAGTAAGCAGAGCGTACTCCATATCCCTCCACCCAGGTGCAAAGGCACCTGGGAAGAAGCCCCAAGATGGGGGGGGGTGGCCCCCTCTCAGCATCCCAAACTTGCCAAGCCTTAAACCAAGCCCTCAGTTATTATTTTTGATGGGTGTTCTTAGTTTTAACAAGGCAAAAGATAACTGTGTTGCTTTCACTTGGAGGTAAAATATCTCACCAAAGGGTTTGAAAATTACTCACTGGGGTGGGGGGTTACTTTGTTTTGTTTTGTTTGCCAAATTTAGACAGTCCAAACAGATGACACTGAAGAAGTCAGCTAGCATCTTTTGCCCCCAAGAACAGTAAAAATAAGTAAGATAGTTAACACCCAAACCTTTGCAGATGGGTTTACTCTGGTTCCAAGTGCCATCTTTCATGCAGCGTATCGTAGATGCACCAGCAGGTTCCATGAGGTACCCGGGATTGCACTGATAAGTCACTGTCTTGTTAAAGGTAAAATCATTTCCAAAATGAATGCCATTTGATAATTCACCAGGATCTCCGCAACTGACCACTGAACAAAGAAATTGTTTTGAAAAAGGACTTCAAATATGGAACAATAGACATCATGGCAAAAATACAGAAAGAGTAATACTATATTTAAGAACTTCTCTGTCAAATCACACAGGTTTGAAATTAGAAGTTCTATGAACATGAAACACGCTTGTGTGCACATCTAAGAGTAGTTCCTGCTGAAATGTACGTATAAAATGATTTTTCCCTGCATCTGTAGCACCAATCTCATTGGGTGAGGAGCTAGATGTCGAACGCCCTAAAATGAGCTGTACTTACAAACTACAGGGGCCCCAGTGTTTATACGTCTATGCCAATGGTGTGCAAACACATTTATACATATATTGTGAGAACACATCAGTACCAGGTCACATTCTCTGCACTAACGAGCATTTCCAGGAGTTTGACTCCATATACGATTTCCTTACTGACTGTACTAGAAACAGATGTAGCTAATGCAGAACATATCCTTGTGGTGCAGTGGTTAAGCTGCTGTACTGCATCCCAGGTCACTGGCTTGAGGATGACTCAGCCTTATATCCCTTATATCCTTGCAAGGTTGGTAAAATGAGTACCCAGCTTGCTGGCGGGGGGCAATGCGTTGCCTGGATAATTAAATTGTAAACCACCCAGAGAGTGCTTGAAGCACTATGGGGCAGTATATAAGCAGCATGCTTCGCTTTGCTTTTACAAAGAAATTCCGAGCACAGTCACTCTTTATCCTAGTGACTTTCTCGTGTGTTGGATCACAGCTCCTATCAAATCAAATTACTATGACTGCATTGGTGGGAATTAACAACTGCCAGGGTCCAAAATACCTGGAAGGCAGCAAGTTGAAGTTATTTTAAAAATAGGTAGGAAGGAACTTAGGTGGTATTCCTGCGGAACAGGAAATTGAGCAACATAACACTAAGAGTATGATCCTATTCAACTCTTAGGGCAGTGATGGCGAACCTTTTAGAGACTGAGTGCCCACACTGTGATTCAAAGCGCACTAATTTTTCGCAAAGTGCCCATACAGCAATTTAACCTGAATACAGGTGGCTGTGAAGGGCCGATGTTGGGTGCCCACAGAAAGGGCTCCGAGGGCCACCTTTGACACTGGTGTCATAGGTTTGCCAACACTTCTTAGGGTATCAGTTTGTCTTACTTTAGCAAAGTATATGTTGAAATGTAGCACTTTCAAAGTTCTAGATCTGAGCAATTTCGAAGCAGCATTCTGATCTCAGTAGGGCTAACTCCTTAGTAAATTACCGTATATACTTGAATATAGGTCGAGTTTTTCATCCCTAATTTTGGGCTGGAGAAGGGGGCCCTCAACTTATACTTGGGTGAATACAGTAGGTTGATGGCAGGGGAGAAGCAGCGGGTTCTTAACCTTTTTTCCCTCTCCTGAAGCAAGTGCCAATATCCACCATTGGTGCTTGCTTTGGGAGAGAAAAAAGTTCTAAAACTCCACCACTTTTCCCTCCCCCCATTGGGTGCATAGAGGGAGAAGTGGTGGGTTTTTAAGCATTTTTCTCTCCCAAAACAGGCGCCAATGTCCACCATTTGCATTTGCTTAGGGAGAGGAGAAAAGTTTTTAAAAACCCACCACTTCTCCCCCCATCAGAAGAGGAGGAGGAGGAGGAGGAGGAGGGAGGTGAATCGCCGGTATGGCAGCAGCAGTAGCCACTACCAGCACCAGCTTGGGGAATGCAGCAGATGGAAATATTGATTCGGGTTATACTCGAGTCAATTTCCCCACTTTTTAAAGGCAAAATTAGGAGCTTTGACTTATACTCGGGTTCACTTATACTCGAGTATATACGGCATGTTTAGAGCTAGTAAATGTATGATCCAGATGAACACACCTCTAATACACTCTGCTTTCTCATGCAAACATTTTTGGTGAGAAAGAAAACATATTCTGTACAAACATTATTTTCCGCCTTAAAGCACACTATTACGGAAAGCAGATTCCATACCTGTGCAGTCTGGAGCATTGCCAGTCCATGTCCCGTTAGCTGTACAATGCCGAGTAGTCAGCCCCGAAGTCTTATATCCTTCCCAACAGGCATAAATGACTGAACTGGAGAACAAAATCCCATCACTGTAGACTATCTTGCCATTAGCAGGTGTTCCAGGATTTCCGCAAGATACAGCTGTCGAAAGGGAAGGTGGTGGGGAAAGTGAACAAAAACTAACTTGAACAGTATCTGGTGTCAGTAATAGATGGAATAGGGGAGAATAAAGTGAAACTTAATCCAGACAAGACAGAGGTGTTCCTTGGTTAGTCAAAAGGCAGATCAAGGAACAGAGATGCAGCCTATACTGGATGGGGTTAAACTCCCTCTGAAAACACAGGTGTGTAGTAGAGGTGGGCACAAAACAGGAAACCCATGGTTCAGGTTCATCTGTTTTGGGCCCACCCTTGGTTCGGTTCGGTTCCTTACTGGGCAGAGGCGGCAGTGGGCGATCCTGGCCCCAGCGGCCAGGGGCTTTTTGACGTGCTGGCTTGGGGCCAGTGCCTTGTGATTTTTTACTGCCGACTATGTGACCCACCTACCAGCTGTAGTGTGGGTCAGTCGGCTGTTGTTGTTTTTTCTCCTGCCACAGGCGCTACAGCCAGGAGGCCCGGACCAGTCCAGGACCAATCCATGTAGGAGACACCATCGGAACAAAAAGCAAACTGAAATGAAACGGAAATTTCCATTTTGTTTTGTTTTTTTCTTAAAAGGGGCGGTTTGTTACTCATTTTGTTACATAACAAAACGAATAACAAATAACAAAATGAACCAAAAGTTTGTTTTGTGCCCATCTCTAGTGTGTAGCTTTGAGGTTTTGCTTGATTAATCTCTGAGCCTGGATACCCAGCTTTAAAATATTTATTTCATCTATTGACTGGCCTTACATTATCTTTTACTTCATTGGTTTCTAGCAGTACAGATATCTGTTCTTTTGAATGCATGTGGAAGTGTGTTAGCATAAAATAGGGAAGAGCAAAAAATATGCACCAGAATGCTCACTCTTAGACATTTTGCCTCTTTTAAGGAGAAACTGCCAACACTCATAGAACAGTTTGTTTCCCAGAGTACATTCCAGGAAGAGCTAGGGCCACTTTCACTCACCGAAGCCAGTGGTTTGTATTCGAATGCCAGATTTGGTTACATGAAACGGTGACATCAGAAAATCCATTTTCCTTGCAATGTTCATTGGAGGAGATCCCTTTCATAGGTACAGAAGCTTGCCTTTTATGCAGCCTCAGTTCTAGTGAAATGCATTCCATATACACAAGAATGCCCCTGCAATAGTGGTGACATAGAAACTGTGGAGCACGTACTTCTTTATTGTGGATTTTATAGGGACCAACGTAAAGATATTTTGTACCCAATTCTCCAAAAGTTCCCAGGGAGACCTACGGAATTTTATATTCACTATTTACTTGCCAATAGGGTTACATATATTACAATGGCAGTGGCTATATTTTTGTGTGGCTGCTATGGCTTGCCGTAAGATGATGTCCATATCCAAACCCTAGATTCCCAGAGCTTTAGTAGCTCATGGTTTTATATCTGTTATTTTAATTGTTATATATTTTTAATATTTTGCCATTTTAATTGTAATGTATAAGAATATTGCTCTTTGTAATCCTTTTTTAATCCATAATTTTAAATTATGGATTTAATTTAAATCCATAATTTTAAATTATGGGTGTGTGGTTTTACATGATTTCTAATTTTTGACTGGACATTGATGCTCATATGTATTATTTGTATTACCCCTTATTTTAGATTGCATATGTAGCAGTTTGGTCAAAGACCGTAATAGCTTATCACTGTACCAGGTGAGAGCTGATTGGCCTTGCTTACAAGGCACAGTTTAAAAAATGAATTTATTTCAAAGCAAGAGAAGCCAAACAGAAACCCAAAGAAGCAAGAGAAGGGGATCGGTGAGGAAAACTTTTCAGTTAAACGGAGGTTTGGCGAGGTGGGTTGGTGTTCCGACACTTCCGACAGCTCATAGCCTCGGGAAAATACTACCACAGCAGAACTGATTGATGGGACCATAAAGCGAGTGGGGAGAAATGAAGACACTGAAGAGGTAAGTCCATCCCCCTAGCACACTTCTGTACCCACATCCACCTGCCTTTGAGCTGGAAGTTCCATTTTGGCTCATTACCTCAGTGTGATGTCAAGCTACAGATGGCGATTAATAGGTTTCCAGTTCACATTCTCGCACAGGACATATATAGTTTAATTAGAACTGGAGAGAGTAGCAATCTGTAGTCATGCAGGACATCTACTCAGGCAGCTTTTCCAAGGCAAAAGGCCAATTCAGCAGGTTGCTAATTGCCTTCTTTAAAGGACATGGATATTGATGCTGTGAAATCCCCCTCCTTGCTCCGCCAGACACTCTGGACTCCTTTCTCTATTCTTGACCCTTCTTGCTTTCATCCACTCTTTTGATACTCCTGTAGTCTTTTCTCACTGGCCTTTTCATGCCCTTGCCTAGCCCCAGTGGCTCTCTATTCTGTCTCCTGCTTCAAAAAATAAATCAAAGCAAAGTGTTCTGCTTACATACCGCCCCATACCACTTCAAGTAGTCTCTGGGCAGTTGACAGTTTTTAATTACAGTAATGCAGGCTACACATTGCCTCCCGGCCCCCAGCAAGCTGGGGGCTCTTTTACTAACCTTGGAAGGATGGAAGGCTGAGTCAACCCTGAGCCTGCAACCTGGGATTGAGCCCCAGGTTGTGAGCACAGTTTTAGCTGCAGTACACTGGCCTCATCTGGTCTGCTACGAGATCAGTCGAGGGTAGTGGTGGTGAACCTTCAGCACTCCTGATGTTCTGGACCACAACTCCCACAGTCCTTTGTCACTGGCAAAACGGGCTTGGGATTCTGGGAGTCATGGTCCAAAACATCGGGAGGGCCAAAGGTTCACCAACATGGGTCTAGTGGTTCATTGAAAACTCCAGTAATTTGTACTGGAGTTTAAGAAAGCAACTGCATTGGCTACAGTGTGCATTTAACGGAAAGTCTCTCAATTATTAAAGTGTTCTGTTTGGTTTCTCTTAACATGTTTTAGCTTTGGTTGTATTTATTTGCATTTTTTATTTTTACCCTTTCTTCTGTTCACTGTATTTTAGTCATGCTAGTTTTATCTGTTGTAAACTTCCCAGAGTGATCTTCAGCTAGACAGAAGGTATAGAAATACGTCTGTGAAGATTCTCAGTCATCCAGGTGTGTTTATCTGGGAGTTGAGTCATGGCTACTGGACTTCTTTTTTGAGAGATAGAAACGTTTCGCTGTTCATCCAAACAGCTTCATCGGTATAGAAATGAAACCAAATCTTTTGAATCTGTAACATCCATAAATGACACAAAACATGTATAGGAGTCCTTACATGCTTTGCGGCATCATATATGAAAATGCCCACAGACCTATTAATATTTGGATGTGTAACAGTTCTATATGTGTTACATCTTACTGGTAGGAAATGAAGTGTCAACTGTGGGGAAGATGGTTTGCTGGCTAGAAAACAGAACAGATGCTTATAATAAATTAAAACAGCAGAGGCGCATAATTTCTTATGTATGCAACCTGTATGCACACCAGTTTTCTTGGCAAGGGAAGAAAGGTGAATGAAGGACAAACTGTGCATCCTGACCAACACCTGGCGGCCCATGTTCTTATTTATTTGTTTACTTATTTTTGTATTTCTAGACTACACCGATTTTCCCACGGGAATTCTGGGCAATTTACACAAAATAACATAAAATAAAATAAACAATAATTAAAAGCAAAAGCAAACAAATGATTAATCAATAGGTCAATAACAATCAAGGAGC
>JAHTLZ010000122.1:33497214-33511125 GCA_023846285.1 Phrynocephalus versicolor | reverse complement strand
ATCTATCTATCTATCTATCTATCTATCTATCTATCTATCTATCTATCTATCTATCTATCTATCTATCTATCTAGCGCCAACCATGCAGCTTTTTAATTTTTTAATTTTTTAAAATATTTTTTAAACAATTTACAGTGTCGACCATGCTGCTCCCAGGCCGGGTCAGCAATTTTAAAAATTATTATTATTATTATTATTATTATTATTATTATTATTATTATTATTATTATTATTATTATTATTATTATCATCATCATCATCATCATCATCATCATCATCATCATCATCATCATCATCATCCTTTAAGCCCTGGTGCTGGGGCTTTTTTTCCCTTCACAGCTGAAAGGCACTTGCTTCCCTGCTGTGGGGGCAGCACCATTTTTTAAATTTAAATTTTATTTTTAAGCCCTGATGCTGGGGCTTGGGATTTTTTTCTTGACAGCTGAGAGGCACTGGCTTGGTGCCAGCACTTCTTATGTGAGAGGTGCTTGCTTCCCCACCCACCCTGGGGGCTGCACCTTTTTTATTTTTTATTTACAGCACCAACTATGTGGGCTTGTTAATTTTTTTTTTACATTTTACAGCGCCGACCATGTGGCTCCCAGGCCAGGTCGGCAGTTTTTTAATTTTTTTTTTAAGCCCTGATGCAGGACTTGTTTTTGTTTTTTTGTTTTTCATTCACAGCTGAGAGGCACTTGCTTCCCTGCCCCTGCAGCTGGGGCAGCACCATTTTTAATTTTTTTTTTTAATTTTTTTTTATTTCCAGCACCAGTAGAAGAGAAGTCTGGAGTCGGGACTTGGTGCAGCAGGAAGGTAAGTGTACCCCAAACGAAAAAGAAAATGAATGAAATGGAAATTTCTGTTTCATTTTGTTTCATTTTTCTTTGATGGGTTGGTTTGTTATCCATTTTGTTAGCTAACAAAATGAATAATGAATAGCAAAAATAATTAAAATGTGTTTTGTGCCCATCTCTAGTGCTGGGCACTATCATCTAACTGTCATTGATATATGGGGATAGAGCTGGTACAATTAAGAAACAATAGCTGTCAAGCCCACAAAAAGAGACAGCATGCGTTTTGGAGTTTATTTCCAACAAATTGAAAGCCTGGGCCATCTGCGGGGGGGGGGGGCGGGTCCTTAGAAGGCAATGTTGCAATGACAGGTAGTTAAATAACAACCCACAAGACAAGGTAAGCTGCCTTTAACTTAGCCATGAAGAAGCTAGACATATATGCCCTGCAATCAATCTACTGTAGTTGAAGTTTGTGGGAGATGTTTGGGAGGAATGGGAAGTTCAGGGCAAGAATGCAGTTCAATGTATATCTGAGATATGGTCATTTAATTTCCCCCCGGATTCCTTCGAGGTAATGGGTTCTGTTGTCACGCTGCTCTAACAGTTAGGAAAGTTCTCCTGATATTAAATCAAAATCTGGTTTCCTGTAACATGTGCCTATTTTTTGTGTCCTGCACTCTGGGATTATCGAGAACAGATCCTGTCCTTCCTCTGTATGATAACCCTTCAAGTATTTGAGGGATGCTTTTATATCTTCCTTCAGTCGTTTTTTCCTCGAGGCCATGAATCAGAATCAGCTTGACAGCACACATGGACTATTGTAAATACAGTATGTCCACATCTTTAAGTCTTTCCTCAAAGGACTTGGTTTTCAGTCCTCCATTAATCTTTGTTGTCCTCCTCTGAACCTGCTCCCATTTTTCTGTATCCTTCTTATTATAGTGCCCAGAACTGGACACAGTACTCAAGATGGGGCCTAACCAATACAAAATAGAGAGGAATTAGTGCTTCATGGAATTTGAAGATTACACTTCTGTCAAAAAAGCCAAAAACAGCACTGTCCTTCTTTGTAGCCATATTACACTTTTGGCTTATGCAGTATTTGGCTTGTTATCTGCAACAATTTACAAAATCCTTCTCACATGTAACATTACTAGTCCAAGTATTATCCATTCTGTAACAGTGCATCTGGTTCCATTTTCCTAGATGTAGAATGTTGTATTTATCTATGTCAAATCTAATTCTGTTGTTTTCAACAGCTGCCTTTTATAAAGTGCCAGAATCAGAAGAGTTTAATAATGGAAGAGTAGAGGAAGGTAATTCTCCAGCATTGAAGCAGTTCAGGCCATGACCTGAACATAGGTTTGTTGGAAAACAGAACTGTATCAACTGATTGCTCTTCACCCATGTTAAAAATGAAGAAAAGACAGCAAAAAGAGATTGACTTCTCACAATGACAGCTATAAAAAGTTACATGGGAAATAAATGTACTCTTGCACCTAGTGTATTGAGAAGGGAAGACAAAATAAGAAAGAAAGAAAGAAAGGTTAAATCTGCCCCTTTCATATTGGAATGTCATTTCGCATATTGTAGTTTCAAAGTTTTGAAGGAAAAGACAAAAAGGTACCAAAATAAAGTGAAAACAAAAAGTGCCCTGCTTTAGACAGCATCCAGATGAAATTATACATGTACTCAAAAAGAAACTTAAATTAAAAAACAGAGGGTAAAGGGGTGGATATTCACAAACTATTTGGATATGCTCACTACTTCCATAAGAGAAGCAATTTGTAATAAATAATGTGTTACTTCTTATTCCTTTTTCCCCAGTAACAAAGGATATGTATGCTATGTACAGATGAAAATTCCGCTGCATCTTTTACTTCTGAGCAAAGGAGAGAAAAAATATCCATTTCTCATTTCTCCATGAGATTTCCTGTTACAGGACCACTCATAAGAGATAACTCAGAAGAAACATCTCTCTCTCTGTGTGTGTGTCTCTGTCTCTGTCTCTCTGGGCGTTTATACAGGATCCCTAAACTCCGCAGCAAATGGCTGCAAGCTCCGGAGCTTAAAAATGTTTCCCCACCAGCTCCGGAGTTTACAGGAAATTAAGTGCGACCCCACCCACCTAAGCACGACCCAGCGCACTTTTCTTTTACCTGCTTTTCTGGGGTGAAAATTGCTTGATGCGGTGTAAGGATAGTGAGTGCGGGGCTCTCCTCACTTCTGTTTGTTGTTTTTTTGGCTCCCGCCCCTTTAAGAACTACTTTACAGAGACTGGAATGTTGCCGCGGCAAGCGGAGGCAAGCGGAGGCAGGACAAAGGTGAGCCACGATCTTTTCTTCCTTTTTTTTCTCCCTCCCCTAACACAGTCAGCAGCCAGGGTGGGGACACAGGAAGAGCGACAAGCCCCTAAGATCTCTGGTCCGAATTTAAGGGACCAGCGGATCCCTTAAATTTAAGCACCCTCTCTCTCTCTCTCTTTTCCTGGCATCGCAATAGAAGTGAATCCAGATTGTCAGGAGACCTAAATGCCACCCAATGTAAGCCGTTGTCTTTCCAGATGCCCTTGGGGAAACAACCTGGAATGGCAGTATCTTGATGACCAATGGGCATATGCTGTGCTGTGGCTCTCTGCCACTCAGGGGCAAGGCCAGACTCCTGCCACCCAAGCTAGGGCAGTCCATGGCCCCACTGTTGGCTCCCTTAAAGAGAATCCCACCACTGCCAGGACATGTAGATCCCTGCCTGATGCCCTCCAATCCCAGTGCTACAAACTGCCAATCAAGTTGTGACAAATGAGAAAAGGGACCCAATGGCCCAAAACAACCCAACCCAACTCCCAACCTTTTAACAGTCCAGGCAAATATGAAAACAACATTCAGGCTCAAGTAACAGAAAGCAGGGCAGGTGGAAGAGGGAAATGCCGTCAAATGTAAACTGGGCTTCTGCTGGCATCATCCCCCCTTTTATACTGTGCCAAGAGACCAGACTGAAATCTTCACCTCCAGGTCCTCCTCACCTCTGGTCATGCAGACCTGCCAGATGGCACCAGGCACAATCTGGCCAGGCTTTTTGTTCCCAAAGCTCCACATGTGCTGCCATGTGGAACCGCCATGTTGGGATGCTGGAGCCATGCTGGGGGGAAGACAGGGCTGCCACCACACCCATAAACCTGGTCCCAGATGAGTCTGGGCTCTGCCCTCATCCTTACTTCATATGATAGGACGTTAAAATTTTCTCAGAAATTCACTTTTTGAAAGTAATTAGTTCCCATTACTTCTGACCATTTGAAAAAGTAATTTGTTCCATTACTTGTGACTAGAGATGGGCACAAAACAAAAAATATAGTGTTTCATTTCATTTTGGTCTTCATTTTGTTTCATTAATAACTTTTTTTTAAAAAAAATCATGAAATGAAACGATTCATAAGGCTATAAATAATGGGTTTTTTTCTTTTTTTTTATTTAACAGGGAGCCCACTGCCCTAAATCAAAGACCTTCCTTAAATTTTTCAAAGAAAGAACTCTCTGTAAACAAGCAAGAAACCTAGGAGAGATTGGAGAGATAAGCTCAGCAGCTGATGGGTGTGAGGAAGGAAAATATATAAAAATAACCTCCACAGTACTACTTCATCAGGAAAGGAACAATCCGTTTAAACTTTAAATCAACTTGCAGATAGAGGGACAGCCAGCGTAGGGAAGGGAAGAGCTCAGCTGCTGGCTAGCTGCAGGCAGGCAGATCAAGATCAGAGATAAGTAACACAGCTGAGGTGCGGGAAGGGAGGAAGGGAAAAAAATCAATCAGTTTAAAAATAAACCTCCTGTTCTCAAGATGGCTGGATCAAGAGGCTTCTCGCCTCTAGGACAAATCATTTCATTTCTGAAACAAAAAATGGTGTTTCATTTTGTTTCATTTCTTGACAACACACTGTTTGCTGTTTCGTTTCATTTCGTAATGTTGCATAAGCTTACGAAAAGATGAAACAGTGTGCCATTTTTCATAAGGTGCCCATCCCTACTCATGACTCAAAAGTAATTTGTTGCATTCTTTTTGAACAGTATGTTGCTTAAAAATGTTCATGCACCCTAAAACCATTCTCCAAGTAATATGTTAAGGCAGGTTTGTGTAATGTAGACCATGAAAGTGCTTGTGTGGTCCCTAGTTGTGTTTAAAAAGAACTTTTACAGCACCTCCAATTTTTGTGTTTTGGGAGGGATAGGAATCATAGGAAGGAGTGTACCCCTCAAAAGATCATGGATAGAAATGTTCAGCCTTTCTGTTTTGCTGTGTCCTCAATATATGTTATTCATTACACAAAAATACATTTTTGTTACCACTGGTGTTTCTTTTACCATTCATTAGCCAAAACTAACATTGCTTATTTAATTCATTACTTCCAAGGTCTAATCAATGAACTACTGTGTTTATTTAGCTACCCATACAATATATTCAATCACAAAATGGCATACTGCCATAAAGGTTGAGGACAATTTGAAAGTATTTCCCTATAGATCAACAAAAGCTTTTCAGAATATATATTTCAAAATCTAAGTCTATATGAGCTCAATTATTTTCCCCTCCTGGCATTAAATTTATTACAAATTCAAACAGATTATTTGGTTGACCGGTTTTAAACTATCAACATGGTTTGGCCTCATTTAGCATAGCTCCATGACAAAATGTGTTTAAGCCACTCTAGTAAAAATACAGTAATGTTCCACATGTTCATTTTATTTCCTATTCAGTCAGTCTCACAGAATCAAGCAGAGTAACACACTCCTAATTCCTTTATTTCTCATAAATCTGACATGTCATAATGTTTCTTACTCCAGCACTTTATCAAAAGTTTTTCTTAATACACATGTAAAAATAAAATGTTCTGTTCAGACAGGTACTGCTTTGAAACAGTCTTGGATTTATAAACCCTAGGCTGCATTTCAAAGCATCTATCTTATTGAAAACAACAATCAAAAACAAGCCTTTCTTGCATAAGAGAAACTGTATTGTAGCAGTTAGAGAGGTAGAGAGGTAGTCAGTTAGAGAGGTAGTCATGTTCATTTTCCCTTGTATAAATAAAACAAGGGAGAATGGAATAAAAGTATTGTGGGTCCTTAGGAAGCGAAACTTTCCTATTTCATTATCCACTTTCATGGATTACATTCTATTTCCTCAGCCCCCCCCATTCTTTGTTTTTATTTTATTTTTCCTTTGTTCTGTCTGTACAAAAGAGGACTTCTTGAATCATTACCAACACAAAATGAGAAGCATAAGGAAGAAATACTTTAAGACGATGTTTGAGGTATGACTGTAGCAACGATGTTTGAGGTATGACTGTAGCAATCTCGCAACAGGTTCAAAGCTTTCAAACAGTCTTTTGAATTAGTCCTAGCAGAAGCCACCCAAGGGAGTAAGCGTAGCCTGAAGAGTCTGGTGTGAGGTTGAGAGAGAAGCCACCTTTAGAAAATACCCCCTTTATCTTAAAACACAGCCATCAGGTTGGTCTGAACAGCAGGAAACAAGGATATTTTGTTTGTCCTATATCCTATACATCAAATCAGTTGCTGCTACTGCTACTACTGTTTCTCCTGCTATTTGCATTTCTCTGCATTTGCTCTCTCTTATGACCAAACTACACATTTTAGGAGACAAAAATCAGAGTTATACCCCACTACTACTTTGCTACTTTGATCATGAAAACAAGACCTGCTTGCATTAAATACTTTCTTCTTGGATCTTTCTTCTTATCCAAATGCCCCTTATGCTTTTTCATATTTGTTTTGGAGACAATGAGATCATTCATTGGCCTTTATTTTCCTACCAAAAAAGGGAAGATCCTTTTCAGAGGGATGTTTCACATCAGTTCTATAGCCACCTCCATTGTGCTAAGCCTTTCTGCTCTGGTCAAACCCCACCTGGAGTACTGTGTCCAGTTCTGTGCATCTCAATTTAAAAAAGGATGTTGACAACCTCGAGCGGGTGCAGAGGAGGGTGACCAGTATGGTTGAAGGTCTGGAGGAAATGTCTTATGAGGAACGGCTTAGGGAAATGGAAATGTTTAGCCTTTCAAAAAGAAGGCTGGTGGGGGGGGGGGTAAGATAGCTATGTTTAAATATTTGAAAAGATGTCATATTGAAGAGGGAACAGGTTTGTTTTCCATGGCTTCAGACACGAGGACTCAGGGCAATGGTTTCAAACTACAGGAAAAGAGATTCCATTTGAACATTAGGAAGAACTTTATGACAGTTAGAGCTGTCAGACAGTGGAATATGTTGCCACGGAGGGTGGTGGCGTCTCCTTCTTTGGAGGTTTTTAAGCAGAGGCTGGATGGCCATCTGTCAGAAATATTGTGATGGGGTTCCTTCATGACAGGGGGTTGGACTGGATGGCCCCTGAGGTCTTTTCCAAGTCTATGATTCAATGATTCTATGATTCTAACTAAATGGACTTACAGTACTTCTGAAAAGAGTTCGATATGTAATTTCAAATACCTCCACTGCAGTTGAGCTGATCATTCTGTTTATACTGGCTTGATGGATCTGTTGTTGAAATCAGCATGAATTTAAATATGAGTGGGGAAATTCATTCAAAAATTATTAATTCAATTCGTATTCAAACAAATCGACACCCTGATGAATACAAATTGACAATTTTTTGGTGATTTTTGAAATGTTGATTTGACAGGCTATAAAGTGGTTTTCAAGGCACCTAGACTCATCAAACTTGCAGAGAGTCTTTTTCTGAATCTCTTCTGCAATCCTGCCAAGTTTGGTGGAGATTAGATTTGACCAAGCCAGTTGTTAAAGGATAATTTCCTGGTGGAGTGACTTTGTGGGGTATAACTCAGATGCCTGAAAACAAATATTCTTGAAACATGGAGGGCATGAAGAACAGAGTTAGCAGAAGCCTCTCTGCAGGTCTGGCATCCATATATGCCTGTTAGCACTTTCCACTGGGGGTTAAGGGAGCATAGCTCGGACATTCAGAATCCAAACCACCCCAAACTTTCAGGTCTTGTAAATTGTCTGGGGAAACTTTCCAAGCTCTGTGTTGTGAAAGGATTTGCTCTCTACACCAGAGCACAGAGAGAACTCTGGCTCCCTGCATTCCTGCCCTATGAAGATGCTGGCCACTGAGACTGGTGAAGCATCAGGAAGAAGAAAAACCTCCAGAACATGACCAGACAGCCTAAAAGACACTCGACAACCACCACCTTTCCAAGCACTCTTGGTGTCTCTAGGTGTCTGGGAGGCACTTTATATGGTTTTAAATGCAAAAGCAAATAAATGATAAATTAATTGATTTGTAAGAAAAATTGTAAATTCATCATTCATGACTCATCAAAACTGACAAATCATAAACAATGAATTTACATTATTTTCCCTTAGGAATCAGTGAACTAATCATTGATGTGATTTTGCCTTTAAAGCTATATAAAATGCCCTCCAAGCACCCAGAGAATCACAGATTTTAAAAAGGCCTTTCTATGAGTCCTGATCCATATTAGAAAGCAAACCTAGCATCTCCACAATATCAGAAAAGAGAGAGCGTTAAAAATCCCACAGTGTATAAGACATTACAGAGAGCAAACAGTTTACGTTAGTTGTGGTCAAGGAGCATTGTACCCGTGGAACAGTTTGCGTTTAAATTGCTTCCCTGCTATTACGGAAATAATCAATTCCTTCAGTTCGACATTCCCAGAATGACTCACAAGGATGGAAGGTCATTTTCAAACTGCACCAGATTATAACGGAGAGCTGTTGCACAGACTTTGGACTCTTACCTCGGCAAGTCGGTAAGGAACTGCTCCACTGTCCATTGCTTCGGCACTGTGCTCTGGAGGCACCTTGAATCAAATATCCTGTATTGCAGGTGAAGTTGACAACATCATTCAAATTGAACTCACTGCCATTGGTCACTCCGTGGGCAGGGTTTCCAGGATGACCACACGTGATTGCTGTTAAAAGAAAACACTGAATAAATTGTACACGTACAGCAGGGATCTACAGCAAGGAATTGTTCCACTCATACAGCATCAGTCTATTGTCAACCGAGAGGTTGGATATACTAAAAGCTATCTCGCCTGCAACACCTTCTCTACTAATTTCAAACAAGGAGGTCTTATCCTCTTACAAAAGGGTTTAATTGTGGAATTGTTGGGTGCACTGAAGTGAATGGAAAAGCTGACAATGCCGGGAAGTCAATGTGTGAGTATACAGTGATCTAGATTAAGATCCTAGGTACAGATCATTGCTTACAAAGGCAAAATAGTCAAGAAGGTCAGGGAGCTTAATTTTGAAAATTAATTGGAAATTACAAATTAATTGCTGCAGTCATACAGCATAATTCTGTTCTTGATAGAGAGATTTGATATACTAAGAACTGTCTTGCTCACAATGGCTTGCCTTCTGGTTTCGAGAAAGAGAGAGAGAGAGAGAGAGAGAGAGAGAGAGAGACCTTATCCTCTTTCAAAATGATCTATTCCTGGAAATGCTGGATGTTTGCCCACTGTGGCTGGCAGAGCGGTCAGCCTTCCAGGGCAGCAGGAAAACTCTCCTGATGTGAAAAACCTGGGCCCAGAGAGAGGAAGAGGAGGAGGGGGAGCCAGCCTTCGAGGGTGGAATGAGTCTTTGCTGGGAGATGAATAAGAGAGGAAGGTGTGGAAGGCTGCAGGGAAGAAGAAGCAGACCAGGCATGTCCAAACTTGGGCCATCCAGATGTTTTAGCACACAACTCCCACAGTCCCTTGCCATTGGAAATACACCCTTGGAATTCTGGGAGTTGTGGCCCAAAACATCAGGAGGGCCCAAGTTTGGACATACCTGAAGTAGACACTGACCCTTGGAAGGAAACCAAGGAATCCAGGAGGAGGGAAGGACAAGCCTCCCTGTGAGAGGGAGAAGCCAGGAAGGAGTCCAAACTCAAAGACAGACCAGAGGGGCTGCAGCTGCAGCATCTCAACCTGGAGCTGGTAAAGGAAGGAGCTGAGGAGGAGGAGGAGGAGGCGTGGCCCTGCTTCCTTCCCTTCCCCAGCCGCTTGCGGAAGCTAACTCCCTCCCAGGACACTTGGCTCCTGGTGAACAGGTTTCTTTGGAGGACATTCCTGCCAGGCTGACTGAGAGTGAGGTAACTCCCAGCCAGCAAAAGGATCACTCCCGGACAGCAAAAGGATCACTGTCATGGGAACGGGGATGGGGGGGCAGTGCCTGCAGGGAGGAGAGCTAAGCCTGCATGAAGGACAGTGGAAGACTGCCTGGGTGGAGCCTGAGCCCACAGGACTTAGGTGGTGGTCTCTAGAGATTGTCACGAAACGAGCGATTTTTTGTTTTTGTTTTCGTTTTTTCTTTTCATTACGTAACGAAATGAAAAATGAATTTTGACTCCAAAATGAAATGAAACGACCCGAAACATGAAAAATTTTGTCAACCGCTTCATTTTCGTTGCGGCAAATACATTGAATTGTGCTAGATGGTAACGAAACAGCAATTTTTCGTTTTCGTTTTTCGGGTCGTTATGCAATGAAACGAAAACGATTTTTTTTGCAAAAAACCTCACGAAAACGAAAATAAACCGAAACGGACCCCTAAACGACCAAACAACAAACGAAATACCATTTTTTGAGTCGTGCCCATCTCTTGCGGTCTCTTCTCCTTGGAAGCTGTGGTTAGTATCCCACACTCTGGGGGTTGCTAAACTTTGTGTGTGGTCTGAGGAGGGATATCGGCTTCACCTTGAGAGACTTCGACTCTGGCAGAACTTATGGTCAGGCTTTTTGTTGCTTACCCTTGGAACGTCCTCATAAAAGTCTAATTTCACTGCTGTGTTTGACCCACAATGGAGGGGGGTGGCAGGGTCCCTTCACAGTGGAATTCATCTCTTTTTAGTTCAGAGTCAGACCATAAAATTTTATTTGTTCTCTAAAAAGTCCTCTCTAAAATACAAAACAGAAAAAAAGCCAAAAAAAAATCCCAAACAAAACAAAAAAATCAAACCCAAAAATCAAAGTTCCCTTTCCCAAATAAGGAGGCCTTATCCTCTTACAAAAGGGTTTATTTGTGGAATTCCTGGATCCACTGAAGTGAATGGAAAAGCTAACAATCCTGGGAAGTCATTTTGGGAATATATGCAAACCCAAAAACCAAAGTCCCCTGGTTCATTTCCCTAGTAATGTACTTTATAACACATGTCCGTTTCCTACCAATGCCAAAACATCCAACAAAGGATAGTTAAATGTATGATCTGCACAAATAACAGCGATTTTGTAGACGGGTTTCAGTATCAGCTGCCAATGCCTTGATAAATTTCACAAACACCTTCCGCGTATCTACAGAGGATATCACAGTGGAAGATGTGTGAATGGCCTGGAGGAGTTCACTGATGGTGTCAGAGAAAGATCCCATGACTTTATAAGCTACAAAATTAGTTCTGCAAAGACAAAAGTTCTGGCCTCAGTCTTGAGAATGGAGGACCTCATGAATAAGCAGTCAATTGAAGCTTTGGTATAATACATAGATAGGACTGTCCACCACAGCTCTCCTGGAGGCACAAAAATTTATACGTTTCATTTTTTATCCCAAAGAGCTTTTGCGACCGGTGGGGGCAAGTAACAGAATGGCAGAGGGTACAATGGAGATGAAACAGTTGTTTTCTTTGGTACAAGATAAAAATGCATCTCTTAAGGAAGGATGGGCTGGACCAAAAATTTGAAATGCAGATGTTTCTTGAATTTCCATTCCACCTCAATACACACATACATAAACAAATAACATCTGTTAACTCAGGTCATGGTCCATCCTGAAAAGCATAAGCCAACTACAGTCAAAACCAGATGGGACACAACTCTGAAAGATCAAACTACTGATCAGGTTACAACCATTCTCTTCCTAAAATTACTTGAGAGGTTAAGAATTGTATTAATAACAGCCAGAACAATTATTGATTACATTTTAGGAATTTAGTGGAAATACTTTTACACAAAAGAATCAGGAACTGGAAAATTACTCTATTAGGGCAGAGCCAGATTCTAGCATTATCTGCTCAGAAACATAAATTATCCAGGAGTGTGCAAGGTGATGTAAATGTGATGGTTATTTCTTGTTGTGTATAGTGGTAAGGTGGCAATTATTTTATTTACATATTTATTTTGTATCGTGTATAGGCCAGCCCTCCTGCATAGAGGACTCAAGGCAGGTCAGAATGTTAAATCAAGTAAAAATAAAAACACAATACATTACAGACTTAAAGCTATCTAATCTGTTATATTTATATCCCATCTTTTTCTCTAATGAATTCTTCACAGCTGAAGGTCATATGCACAGCTCTCTAAACCCTACCACTTTGCTTTCACAACAACCACGCAAAGTGGACAGGCTAAGAAAAGGACCCAAGATACCTCATGGAGTTTTATGATAGACTTGGGGTTTGAACTCAGATCTTCCCATTCCTAATCCAATACTCGGGAGTATTAAAGTACAGATGTCCTGCCTCGGAATATGGAGGTTCTAGTTTAGCTAACACATTGCTGTAAAAGCACCAAGAGATCAGCTATCCTGAATGATCTGAGTTTGCCTAATACCATATTTACAGTTGTTACCTGACACTTTCCTCATCATAAATCCTACAGCTCAGGGAGAGCTGCCAGAAGATATTATATGTGGAATGTTTTTTGCAATGAAAAATTGACGTTGTCTGTAAACATTGCAATAGTGAAGGACACTTGTGTTGAGACTATTGTCCTTTTCAGCAAATGCATATTCTAGTCAGTCAGCTTCTGTTTACACCCCTCATTACTCATGACAGGCGCTGGTTTCTGTGATGCCTTCCAGAAACAAAAGGTCTCAGCCCTTGTGTCTAGTCTTACCACATCATCATTATTGTTGTCACAAGTTGCCACTCTTGACAGACCAACACTCTGCAACTGTTCTGTTTGCAGTTCAGGAAAAAAAATACAATTGCAGTGTTTTCCCCAGCCTGGATACAAAAGTCCCAACCGCAATGGCGGTTGCAAAGTGTCAGAGTGGATTGTTAGTGCATTCATGGTTCACATGCAAATGCATCCCAAAATAAGTCTTATGTGATAAAGTGATGAAGGGGAGAGTCTTAGCACAACACATAAAGCCAGAGCTTAGAAAAGTCTCTCTCTCCCCCACTCTCAAATACAATTCTCAGTTACATATAGCCAGTAAAGCAGTGTTGCCCTAAAGTCTAGTGTCTGGTCTCTATGCATTATCACCCTTACTTGTTTGGAAAGCAACTGGCTTCATGCTGCTTCAAATGGCAAAGACCAGAGGGAAAGGTTTATTACTTACGGACACAAACTGGTGTCTGTCCTGACCATTTATGATCCTGCAAACATATCCGAACAGAAGTGCCAACAAGTCGAAAGCCAGGGTTACACTGATACACCACCGTGTCACGGTAACTGAAACCATCTCCACTAATGTGACCATTTACAATTGGATCTGGGGAACCACAGTGTCCAGCTTAAAAGGGGTGGGTGGAGAGAGGAAGAAAAATAAATGAAATGAATCAATAAAGTAAGAAGATATAGATATGAAAATCCACCTATTCTCATTTAGGAGTTCATTGTAAGAATGAAATTAAACAGGAAGATTGTCTTAAATCTTCAGCAGCTGATGGGATAAAACTATCAAATTGAATATATCTATATTAGAGATGGGCACGAATCAAAAAAAGGCATTTCGTTTGTCGTTTGGGGGGTCCGTTTCGGTTCGTTTCTGTTTTTCACGAATTTTTGCAAAAAAATTGTTTTCATTTTCATTTGTTTCATTACCATTTCGGTACCATTTATTTCTTTTTTTTGTGATTTTTTAAAGGATTTTAAGCAATTCACTCAAATTGCAGTAATGGAAATGAAACGCACAACAAAATTTCCAGTGTTTCTGTTCGTTTCATTTCATTTTAGAGACAAAATTCGATTGTTGTTTCGTTATGTAACGAAATGAAAAAACGAAAACAGAAATGAAAAATTGTTCATTTCGTGCCCATCTCTAATCTATATCTATCTATCTATCTATCTATCTATCTATCTATCTATCTATCTATCTATCTATCTATCTATCTATCTATCTATCTATCTATCTATCTATCTATCTAT
>JAHTLZ010000122.1:33442584-33480574 GCA_023846285.1 Phrynocephalus versicolor | reverse complement strand
AAGAAGAAGAAGAAGAAGAAGAAGAAGAAGAAGAAGAAGAAGAAGAAAAGCAGCAGCAGCAGCAGCAACAACAACAACAAAAAGGCTGCACGAGACCACTGAGTATATTCAGCAAGAGCATACGACTCCTCTCTCTAAGCACTGTGATTGGAAAGTGCTGGTGAGACTCTTTTCTTTGATTGCAACAGAGAGCAGTCAATGAGCAAAATCTAACTCTAATCCCCAATGCTACCATGCTGGCTGTCTCCTCATGTTGTGTTTTTTTGAAAGCAGGCTGCCCAGCTTCCTCTCAATAGCTGAACTAATCCGAAGTAAATTCAGTTCCACTGCGGAGTGATTCAACATGGGATTTGGGCTAACTGGATGCACGGCTTTGATTTAAACATGACTACAATTCCTGGAACTAGGTCCTTCTTCTGCACAGGATCATAAATGGTATACTATAAATATGAAAGAAGAAAGTTATGGTATAGGAAACACACTATCCTGAAGAAGCCCAGCCTGATGGGAAACAATTCATCCCCTTTGTGATTTTCAATTTAGAAGTGTTACAAAAAGAGAAGCAGGAGAGTTAACACAAAGCAATAGTGAGGGCTGGACACTTCAAGAAAAATGGACAGGGCAGAGCAAAATGTGGTTCTGAACGGTTACCATGAAGTAGAGATTGGCACGAAATGAGCGATTTTTCGTTTTTGTTTTCATTTTTTCGTTTTGTTACGTAACAAAACGAAAAATGAATTTTGACTCCAAAATGAAACGAAACGACCCAAAACATGAAAAATTTTGTCGACCGCTTCGTTTTCGTTACGGCAAATACACTGAATTGTGCTAAATGGTAACGAATCAGCAATTTTTCATTTTTTCGTTTCGTTACATAACGAAACAAAAACGATTTTTTTGCAAAAAAAACCTCACGAAAACGGAAACGAACTGAAACGGACCCCTAAACGACCAAACGACAAATGAAACACCATTTTTTTTGAGTCATGCCCATCTCTACCATGAAGGTGGTGGATGAAGGAAGACACATTCTAAACAGGTATACTTTTATTTCAGCTGTTCTCTACTTACGTTTACAGACAGGTGGTCTTCCTTTATTGCTCCACAATCCATCTTCTTGACACACTGCTGTTGCTTGTTGACTAGATTCTAGCTTGAAGCCTTCATTACATTCATATATCACTTTGCTGCCTAGAATAAACTCATTACCCCAGACTGAACCATTTCCAGGAGATCCTGGAACACCGCAAGATACAGCTGAAAAGAAAAGGAAAACACCAAAACCGGTTACTGTACCACAGGAAGGGATAATTAATGGTATCATATCTGCTATAGTTCGGGGGAGAAATTTACCTAATTACACTACATCTATCATATCATTGCTGTAAAGTGACTCACTTTACAACCATTATGGGGCAGAATCAAAGAATAAAAGGCATATAAGATAATGTAACAAGATATAAACTAATGTCCAGTAATATAAATATGAATATCACACAGGCCTAGCTACCACAGTTGATATTTGACTCAGAATCCTCAAAGAAACATAGTTTGGAACCCAACAAGATCTTTTCTCTTGCCCACCTGCAATGTTCCACCGTGAGAAACATAAAATATAGGTATCTGGGAAGCCTCTTCCTCGCTAAGCTTAAGGGTGTCTTATCCATGGTTCTGCACGTAAGAGCTAATGCAAAGGCAGGCCTGGGAGGTATAAAGTCATTGATGGCTTCCGAGCATGGCAGAGAGGAAGCCAGAATATTTAGCAAATACAGGAACATGAAAATGTCTTGTTTAAGATGAAAAGAGAATCATGAAACAACTAGGCCGATCTACTGGGAAAAACCTTTGGTATATGTAACATGGCAGGAGATAAGCAATTTATCTGTTTTTAACTTTGTTTTAAAAATAAAAAAAATTAGAGGGGGAAAAACATTGGCAGGGAGGAGCAGCACTCGATTTTGCTGCCTATCCCAAAGACAAATAAAGGCAGCAGTTGGTGGAGTCAGGTGGACGGGAGATGAAGCTCCAGCTAGGCAGCAGCAAAGACTTTCCGTTCAAAAGAGGAGCTTCAGTTCAAGAAGCTGCTTCTCTTTTTTCCTCTGGGAGCAAAACTGCAGCGGAAAAAGAAGGGCCAATTCACAGGTATTTACAGATTTTCAAGCAGGAGCAAAATGTTTGCTCTCGTGTGTGTCTGACTCTGTGGAAAGGTGATTTGGCTAACAAGGGGAGAGACACTAGTTTACAAGTCCACATCTCAGTTTTGCAGTAGAAATCCTTCTGGCCCGTGTGAGACAGAACTGAGACCATTTGAAAACTCTGGACTTTCCTAGCTTGAAAGGAAAAGAGTCTTCCAGTGCCATGTCCTCATCTGCAGAATGAGATAAGTATTTCCCTACTTCAGATATAATTATTTTAAATGTACCACTGCTAAGGCTTTTTTTTTTTTGCCGTTTCAGCAACTCAAAGTAACAGTAATAACAATAAATCATTATTCCTTGGAAGGAAACCAAACTTTTTATGCAGCAGCAATCCGAGCATTATCATATGAGCCGTCATTGGGCAAAATGGCAAATGAAATATATATACTATCTGACCTAGCTGGCTTAACCCAAGCTGCAGATATGTTCTTAAGAAAATTGAAACCCATTGAACCGAAATGGAAAGTAACTATTTGGTTGGTTAAAATAAGAAACACAGACAATCAGACTTCTGTCACTATTTTCAATGCATTTGGGTTGCCACATATATCAGTACTTCAGATATAATGAAAGGATTACTTTCAGGGGAAAGCTATAATAAAGACATGTAAAAAATAATGACCTGATCATAGTTGGTACTACGGTAATTAATTTCAAAGAAAATAGGCTAGTTTTCCAAAAGGTTAACTGTTCTTGTCTAAGAATTCTTTTTTTTAAAAATAATATTTGTATTTATTGTTAAAAAAAAGAAAGAAAAGAAAAAAGAAAAAGGGATCGCTTTACATTGATAACAATCTCAGAGCGTAAACATCATTTATAAGGTTTTTAATGCAGATATTAGCTCTTGCCATCTTCTTGACAAAACTTCTTCAACTTCTCCTTTCAGGTGGCCGGAGATTCTGTCCATTTCAATAGCCGAGTATAGTTTTCCTTTCAAGTCGTCTTTTGAAGGTGTTGCAGAGTTCTTCCAAAATTGGGCATACAAAATTCTGGCTGTTACTATTATATAATTAATTACATATTTTTGATCATATGTTACCTCAATATCTATAATATTTAACAAGAATAGTTCTGATGTATGTTATTTATTTATTTATTTATTATTATATTTATACCCCGCTTATCTTCGCTTCGGAACTCTAAGCGGCTTACACTATGCAACAAGTGCCAATTAATACAATTCAGCAATAAAATAAAAAAACAAGAGACATAAGACAAACAGTTAAAAGCTAATGCATCCAACAACTAACAGTACGAGGTGTCAACCCAGGCGAGTCTAGCTAACAGACCACCTCATTAAGGAATAAACAGTCCTCGCTGGGTATAAGATGGCGAGGAAAAAAAAAAAAAAAATCAGGGCTCACCAAAGGCCTCTCGAAATAAATAAGTTTTTACAGCTTTTCGAAAGGCCAGCAGGGACTCTGCAGAGCGCACTTCGCTAGGGATGGAATTCCATAGGGAAGGGGCTGCCACCGAGAAAGCCCGGTTCCGGGTGACCGTCTTCCGGGCCTCTCGAGGGGTGGCAACCCGCAGCGAGTGCGCTCGCACCTGCCGAACAGGTCGGGCCGAGGTGGATTGCTGAGCGATACGCTCTGCCAGGTAGTCCGGTCCCAAGCCATGGAGGGTTTTATAAACTAAAACCAAGACCTTGAATCTAATCCGGGCCGCAACGGGCAACCAGTGCAAGCGAGCCAGGACTGGGGTGATGTGGTCGTAACGACGGCCACCCACCACCAGCCTGGCCGCCGCATTCTGGACCCGCTGCAGACGCCGGAGAAGATTCAAGGGCAACCCCATGTAGAGGGCGTTGCAGTAGTCCAGCCTCGAGATCACCAGTGCTTGGACCACTGTTCTCAGAGAGTCAGCATCCAGGTACGGGCGGATCTGGGCGATCTGGCGTAGATGGTAATACGCGGCCCTGGTCACCGACGCCACCTGGGCCTCCATGGTGAGCGCCGGGTCCAGGACCACGCCCAGATTCCGCACCCTCTCCACAGTCTGGAGGGAAACTCCCCCCAGAGATGGAAAAGGGCCACCGTACCCAGATGGCGAGCCCCCAAAGAACATAACCTCCGTCTTCTCGGGGTTGAGCTTAAGCCTGTTCGCCCCGGTCCAAGTCAGCACGGCATCCAGGCACCCATCGAGGATCTTCACAGCTTCCACTGCAGAGGTGGAAAAGGAGAGATAGAGCTGCGTGTCATCAGCGTACTGATGACAGCACACTCCAAAACTCCTAATGACCCCTGCCAACGGCCTTACATAGATGTTAAACAGCATGGGAGAGAGCGACGACCCCTGCGGGACACCACAAGGGAGAACCCACGGAGCCGACAACTCCCCCCCATACTGAACATACTGGGGACGGCCCTCCAGGAAGGATCGGAGCCAACTGCAAGCAGTGCCCCCGATTCCAACCTCAGAGAGCCGATCCAGCAGGATACCGTGGTCGACGGTATCAAAGGCCGCTGACAGATCCAGGAGAACCAACAGGGTGGAACAACCCCTGTCGGCCGCCCGGAGCAGGTCATCTTGCAGGGCGACCAAAGCTGTTTCAGTCCCCCGACGAGGCCTGAACCCTGACTGGCATGGATCGAGGCACTGCCGATCCTCAAGGTATGACTGCAGCCGAACCGCCGCCACCCTCTCGATCACCTTGCCCATAAATGGGACATTAGCGATCGGACGATAATTGCTCAAATCGTCCGCCGCAAGGCCCGATTTCTTCAGAATGGGCTTAACCACCGTCTCCTTCAGACGAGAGGGAAATACCCCCTCGCTGAAGGAGGCGGTGGCGATGGCAGAAGCCCATTCGGCCATGGTCCCACTGGCAGCTTTAATGAGCCAGGAAGGGCAAGGGTCGAAAGGAGTAGACGCCGGTCGGCAATGCGCCATAGCCTTAGAGGCCTCGACAGCGGAAACAGGCCCAAACTCCTCCAACCGAGGCGACGAAGGCGGACCAGCAACCGGGGATGCCGGGGCAGTGCTACCACAACCGGAGTCAAAACCGGCACGGATGGCCTCAATCTTGGATCTAAAAAAGGCTGCGAAATTCTCGCTACTGAAATCAGTAGGAGGAGGCCTAACCAGACTAGGATTGGCGAGGTCTCGAACCACCCGGAAGAGCTCTGCCTGGCGGTTAGAGGCCTCACCAATTCTCACGGAGAAGAAAGATGACTTAGCCTCCGTGATCGCGTTGGAATAGCGACTAGTCTGGGAATCAACAGCAGCCTTACTAATAACCGTCCGGGTTTTTCTCCAGCTGCGCTCTAGCCTTCTCCTCACCTGCTTCATTGCCCGGAGTTCCCCCGTGAACCACGGGGAGGACCGGGCTCGGCAACGGAGAGGGCGCTTAGGGGCGATCCGGTCTATGGTGTGGGCAGCTGTTTCAAACCAATGGTTCGCCACTACCTCAGCCGGAGCGCCAGTCAGTCCGCCAGGAAACTCCCCGAATTCCTCCTGGAACCGCTGGGGGTCCATGAGTCTCCGGGGACGGGCCAAAACAGGGGCCCGAGGGTCCCCGCGGGGGGGAGCCGCGATCGCCAAAGAGAAAGATAGCAGGTGATGGTCCGACCATGACACAGGTAAGGAGACAAAGTCCCCCACCTCCAGACTCGAAGTCCCCGACATGGAGGAAAAAACCAGATCCAGGGTATGACCAGACCTGTGTGTGGGACAAACAACATGCTGGGATAGACCCATGGAAGCCATGGATTCCATGAACTCCAGAGCTGCACCGGAAAGTCCACCGCCAACATGCACATTGAAGTCACCCGCAACCAGAAGGCGCGGGGACCTCAATAGCGCAGCAGCGATGAACTCCGAGAGCTCTGGTAGGGATTGGGCTGGGTTGCGGGGAGCGCGGTAACCCAGTACAATACCAAATCTATCCCGCTGCCCCACCAACAGGTGAAGGCATTCTAACCCCTGGCTGACCAATGTCGAGGCCCTGCTAACATAAAAAGAATCCCGATGGACGATGGCGACTCCCCCCCCCTTCTGACCCCCTGACCTTCCCACCCCCTGGACCAGATACCCAGGAGGGCAAAGCTGAGAGAGGGAAGCTCCCCCATCATCGCCCACCCAGGTCTCGGTAATAAACGCCAGGTCAGCCCGGCCGTCAAAGATGGCATCATATATGACGGGGATCTTATTGCAGACTGACCTGGCATTCAACAGGAGGCAGGAAAGGCCAGGGGCGCTGGGGGAGTGACTCCTGGACACGTGGCAGGGAGCAGAGGGGTCAGAACGGGGGACAGGCACAAGCTGCCTGACCCGAGTTCTTCTTATCCGACTAACCCCTCTACTACAAGCGTACCGCCCACGGCCCGACACAGTTGGTATATGAGTCCCTGCAAGCATGGCGGCCCTGGGGGAAAAAAAAAAAAAAAAAAAATACAGTATACAATATACGATAACCACTAAATCTATCGCACCTAACAATACAAAATCAAATAAAATTACTACAAACAATACAATTGAAACCCAACAAAAACGATAAAACAACAATAAAGGTGCGATGAAATTACAATAAAAAGAAATACAATACAAAGAAAAACAATAAAAAATACAACATACATCCGCCTAAGAGAAGATGAGATCGTAGGGGAGACAAGGCAAGGAAGATGGAACAGGAGACTACGGGCGTGAATAAGGGAACTAGGAAGGGAAGGGAAAGACAGCCAACCATCCGCGACTCAACCTGTCGCCTTAAGGTCACTTCGGCCGTCCGTTGGCGACCAATCTGCCCTCTGAGTTAATAGACGGCGGCAATACCCCGGCGGCCGCCCTGCCGCCCGAGATGGTGGAAGGTGGAACCAAAGGCGCCCCAACGGCGGTCGACCCGCCAGCCAAGATGGAAACAGTAGAAATTCGCTGGCGGCCGACCAGGCGTTCAAATTGGCAACACGCCGGCGGCCGACCGGCCGCTCGAGAAGGTAACGACAGCAGATCGCCGGCAGCCGCCCAGCCGCCCGAGATAGTAACGACACAAATCGCCGGCGGCCGACCAGCCACCCGAAATAATGACCAGCAAGAGATGACAGCGGTACACCGACGGCCGACCTGCCGCCCGAAACCAATTCGCCGGCGGCCGACCTGCCACCCGAGACCGGTTCGCCGGCGGCCGACCTGCCGCCCGAGACCAATTTGCCGACGGCCGACCAGCCGACCAGCCGGCCGAGATGGTAACAGCCCAAATCGCCAGCGGCCGACCAGCCGCCCGAGTTAATGGCCGGCAACAGATGACGACGGTACGCCGGCGGCCGACCTGCCGCCCGAAACCAGTTCGCCGGCGGCCGACCTGCCGCCCGGGACCGGATTGGCCCGCGGCCGACCAGCCGCCTAAATGATTAGGCTGGGGTGCGGACCGGGGTGGATCCACCGGCTCCTAAGCGGCCAGGGGGGGGAGGCAGATGGAAAAACCCCAGCCCCCAATGGCAGGCCCGCCCTAGGCGAACCGCCACAAGGCCATAGTGGGAGGACCGCCGGGAGAAACGCCGGCGCCGCCATGTTGGATCCCAAGCCGGGCGCCGCCGGCTAGCTAAACTAACCGGAGGGGAGGCAGCTGGAAAAACGCCATCGCCAGCGGGTCCCATCAAGATGAGACCCCGCGGCGACCGGGGAGGGGGGGAGGCGGATGGAAAAAAGCCTACCCCCAAAGCTAGAGAGAATCCCAATAGCTCCCCAACGGCGGCCGGAGGTGAGGCGAGGCGAAGAGAAAAACGCCAACCCCCAGAGGCGCCCCGGCAATCGGCACGCCGCAACAAAGAACAAGCAGCGGCGGCCTGAGGGGGGGCAGATAGAAAAAGAACGCCAACCCCCAAACAAAGGGCAGACAGCCAGGCCACAAAAGAGAGCTGCCGGGGAAAACTCCGGGCGCCGCCATGATGGAACCCAAGGCGGCGAACGCCCGGGCCAAGACCGGCAGCCAAGATGGGGCGGAGATCCGGGCCGGCTGGTTGGAAAAGCCCCCGTGCGCCGGGGGGAGGCCGACCGAAAAAGCCGCAGTTCCCTTAGCCAGGTCCGAGTCCGACGAGCGGCAGCCGAACCGACCCCTCACGAGCCCTCAGGACCGTCGGGGGGGGCGACCCGTATCGCCAACGGGTCCTCCCCGGACCGTGGGGAAACCCCTCGGGGACACAAGTGGCAGCGCGGAGGTGGGTAACAGCAGAAATGATAAAAGAATAAAAGAGGGAAAATAAAATAAACAGGGGGAGGGAAGGGGACGGTGGGCGCTCAACAAAGGCAGAGGCAAACCGGACCGCAAATAAAATTACCTGCAGCCGGCTCGCCATAAGCCCATCCTCCAAAGAAAATAAAAAGCCCCCTTACACCCCGAGTCTCCGTGGACCCTGACTTACCCCCCCACGGCATCTCAGCGGATTAAAAAAGGCAAAAAAATCCAGGCAGCAAAATCCAAAAAACAAGAAAACGCTCGGATGCAGGAGCGTGAACAAACGGGAGTTGCTGCCGCCCGCCATCTTGAAAAATGTTTTAACCTAACCTCCCACAGTGTGTCTAGTAAATTCTTTACCATATTCCAGAATAGTTTGGCTTTTTTACAAGTCCACCACATATGTCTAAGAATTCTTAGGACCAAAAATAAATCAAATAAACAAACAACAAAAGCCCACTGAGAACTGTACTTTGGCCATAATTGAAAGGAAATGAGGTATAATCTGATTAATTACTAGAGATTTGAATTCAGGGTTGATTTTGTTCTCTTGCAATAAAGATCAAATTAAAAAAAGAAAAACTCCTCAAACGCAGAGGTGGCAAAACAGAAGGATCCCCCCCCCAACTCCCGTCCTTGGAGAAAATTCATGAATTAATGCTTTTGTTCATGTATTTCAACAAGCTGAGTGTTCAGAAATATGATGGATTTTGTCTTGTTGTGCAGCCTAGTAAAAATCATAGCACTGATATGCTGCTATTTGTGTATTTGAGATCAATCAGCTTATATCCTGTCCTGCGATCAATACGTCTAGCATGTGTTGACTGTCATAAAGAGAAAAGACAGCTCCATTAGAATGTCTGCCATGGTGAGATTACATCTCTAGCAAATAATATTGTATATAATAGAATATAAGCTAAGATTTTCAGCCCTTATTTTTGACTGAATAAAATGCCCTCGGTTTATATTCAAGTGAATATACAGTGGACCCTTGTATAACAAACGGTTTGTATAACATAAAATTTGTACAACATAAAAATTCCAGAGATAGGGGAAATTTGCTTAACATAATTGTCTATGGAGCGAATCTGTACAACATAAAGTGGGATTACTTTGTTTTCAATGCATTCCCATGGGAAATTTGTATAAAGGAAAATTTACTTAACATAATTTCATTTGGAACAAATTAAGAACATAAGGACATAAGAAGAGCCATGCTGGACTGCCACCCCTCACCCCCTCGGCCTAGACCCGGAAAACCTGTGGGGGGTGCTGCTGCACTCCCCCCGTGTTCCAACAACCCCTCCACTCCAGCTTCTGAGCCGGCTGCACCGTCGCCGCTTCGCCAGGCGTCCGAGATCTCGGAGCCCAGCCCATAAGGGCTTGGATCCCATCTCTTTTTGTGAGACCAGCAAAGTCTTGTGTCGGCTCTGGCGGGGAGGGGGCAAAGAGGCTCCACCAGGCCCAACCCCGTCTCGCCACCCTCCGCTGCTCCATTTTTCATCATGCGAGCGGTGCGATGCCAGTAATGAAAACAAACAGACCCGAAGAAAATGTTCGTGGTTCTGTTCGGTTCGCGCCTGCCCCATCGCAACAGTCGTTATTCGTACCATTATGTAACAGAACGATTAACGGAGAATGGTAACTAAATATGGTTGTTTCGTGCCCATCTCTATTCAGGAGGCACAGTGGGGAACTGACTTCTCATAGTCTTGCTGCACAGCCAGTTACCCAACCAGCCTCCCTCTCCCTCTGTAATATCTATATCTATATCTAGATCTAGATCTATATCTATATCTAGATCTAGATCTACATCTATATTATAGATACATATTACAAATTAAATATACAATGGATGTCGTATAACAAGAGGTTTGTATAACATAAAATCCACTTAAAGGAAAAAATTTCTGGAGACAGGGGAAAATCGCTTAACAGAATCGCCTACGGGGTGAATCCGTAGAAGAGAAAAATGGTCGCAATTAGGGATTAATCCATTTTCAATGCATTCCTATGGGAAATTTGTACAAAGGAAAATTTGCTTAATAGAATTTCATTTGGAACGAATTAATTCCTTTATACAAGCTACCACTGTAGATAACATATTAAAGAATATATAATTTTATATGTTACAATTCCTATATTTCTCGCGAGTGAAGAGGTAAACTGCTTTCTTAAACAACATGGTCATGTGTCTTTTCAACAGGAACCGTTGTTTGGAAAAACAGCTTTCCTCTTTGTATAGTTTGAAAGTTAACCATGCATTTTTTAAAACAATACAAGCAAAATTGGATGGAGGCATTTTGATGAAGAATACAGTGAAGTATTGGGTGAATGTCTCTATGCAACTGTATTTCCGGGCTAGAATTTCCTCATTTCCTACCAGAGCATGACCAGACAAGGGGGCTAAAAAGTTGTGAAGTAAAGAAATTTAAAAGCCTTACCTTGGCAGAGAGGAAGAGGGGAATCCCACTGATACATGCCATTTGGGTGACGTCTACAAGTAGCGTTGTTATGGCCAATCATTCTGTAGCCAGGCTTACAATAATAGTGAGCTACGCTGCCAACTGTGCCCTTGGTTTTATTTATAATTCCCCCATTCTTCACAACATGATTTAAACTGCAGTAGGGAGCTATATGGGAAAGAAGTAAAAATAAATAAAACAAGTAGATTAATAGTTGTCAAGTAAAATGCATCACATGGAACTCAAGCTGTTTCTTCACAACTAGAATCCACAAAAGAAATGCTTAGAAAATTATAGTCAGCTCATGGACTTTTTTCTTACTATTTGCATATCTGTAGGAGGACATTTTTGCACTAGTAATTTAATTTACTTTGTTATGTATGACCCTTAATGATGTACAACATAAATTAGTAGGGGTATTTGAATTTAAATGTTTTGATTTGACCTACTGTAATGTTAATGTTTATGTCTATATAACAAAAGCGGCATGGCAAATAATCTGAAGCTTAATGAAAAGGCCTTAGTGAGAGGGGTGTGTGTAATTCTTTGGAGGCTTGTTTTAAAAGTGAGTCACCTTCAGTTGCTTTAATGGCTCGGCTCAGTACCTACTTCAAATAATGTTTTGAAGGTATTCTCTTTATTCATTATCCAGCTTTTATGAATGCACAGCAGTCGGATTTTCCATGACAGCACTTCCTGACACATCCTACTTGCAGTTCCATTAATATCATAGGTTGTATCCAATATCCCTGCTTGCACAAGGGAGCTGGCAGAAGGAAAATTCCCCACTCTGCCTTCCAGTTGCAGCCCCTTGTATCACTTTAAAAGCCTTTCCTAAAAGTAAGGGGCACTGATATTGATTCACTCCTGAAGGCTGCCTCTCTAATAGCCCTATCCCACATCCCGGAAGAGCCGCATTTTTTAAAATGGTGCCTTTGCCCCTGCCTTGATCACGTTATCAAAGGAGCACTTCCATTGTCCCAAGGAACAGGGAGGGAAAAGCCGCCACCGCAGTAGCAAGAGGGAAGGAAAGTTTGGGAAGTGAGGTGAGCTCAGAGAAAAACATCTTATTTTTCCTTTCCCCCCCGACCCCTTTGCTTCCCTTAGTTCCTCTCTCCCTCTCGCTCGCTCTCTCGTACGCTCCCCCTCTACACACACACACATCACACTCCTCCCTCCCTCCTTCTCGCGAGAAGATAGAACCCACAATACAGATGCAGCCACCCACTGACGGAAAGTGTGGCCAAGGTCTCCAGGGAACTATATAATTCTTTCTGTGAAGATTCTCAGTCATCCAGGTGAGTTTATCTGGAAGTTGAGTCATGGCTACTGGACTTCTTTTGAGAGATAGAAACATTTTGCTGCTCATACAAACAGCTTCATCAGTCTGAATACAGCTAGTGCGAGTCCTCCATCTTATAGTCAGCTTTGACCTCTTGTCACCCTGGTCTCAATTAGGCTCAAAAGATGAAATATGGCCTGAATAGGCTCATTAGGGAGACAATAGTATCCATAGCCTTAAGTTGAACAATGGCCTAAGGTGCTGAAACCTCTCAAGAATGGGTCGTTAGCTATGGCCTTGGTGGTGAAGGCTTTTTGATTTGTCTCGGTACTTTGGAAAGCACAGCCTGATAAGTAGCAGACAGACTATGCCTGAGGCTGCCACCTCTGTTGAGGGAGGGGGTTTCGATGCTCACATGAATGGTTTCCCTTGCTCCTCTCTCAAACCACCTATCTTCTTTGTCTAATATGTGTACATCTTCATCTCTGAAAGAGTGCCCTTTGTCCTTCAAATGGAGGTGTATTGCTGACCACTATGTATTTGGCAAACCAGTGGCAGTCCAGTCAAAGCACAAAGCCTTGAAAGGAACCTTCTCCAAGCTCACAGGAAAAAGCTCCAGCTAAACTACAGAGCAAACTTTTGCATCTCCAACAGTGAGAGATAACAACAAGTCCTACCATGTTGGTGGCTGACACGTCTCCAGTGCCAATCCACAAGGTTCTTCTTGATGAAAAGGTTATGTTTGGGATTACACAAATGGAACTACAGGCAATCACTTACTACACCAATTGTAAAAGTCTGCATCTAAGCACGCAGGGTGAGTGCTACAGTCTTAGGCCCCAGCTCGTTAAGAAATATAAAAGGACAACTTCAGAACAAACGGGAAGTACTTCAGCAATGCAAAGTACTGGCTATGCAAAAATGATTAGAATAATGTGCTAACCCCCCAACCAGCATTGCCCTCAAAATATTGTGCAGGTTAAACAATATGATCACGACATATAATCAGGCAGACATTTGAAAAGCAGCAGCATTCTTAATAAAAACAACCTAGTCATAGATAAAATAAATGAGTTTTCAAGGCCTTTCTAAGGGTCGTTGTTTATAATGCTGGTTGTGCATCATTTAAAAGGGAGATCCATAAACTATTATTTCTCATTACAAACAACATGCATGGGAATTTTAGACTACTGTGTCTCCAATTTTTCATTTCTGATAAAATAATTTTATAAATTAGCTCTTTTGGAGTAACCCCCCTTAATGAGGGATTACTTTGGTTTACTTTATTATTTGTACCATGTTCTAGTTTTTTTTTAAAAAAAAAATCTGGTAGACCGCAATTTCAGAGGCCACAGGCTGACCACGTATGCTGTAGTAGCTGCTAATGAGAAATCTAAGGATGCCTGTCCATCAGAGGAAAGGATAGAAGAGGAGAAGCAGATTCCTATCCTTCGTGAATTCCATGCCCATGGTTTCTTTGAGTTTGAAAGCATCTGGAACAGGGGTCCTCAACCTAAGGCCTGGGGGCCGGATGTGGCCCCCTAGGTTCCTGAATCTGGCCCCTGGGACCAATTGCAGACCCCCCCACCTATCCCCTGCTTCGCAAGCAAGCCAGCCTCCGCAGCTGCTTCTATTGCTGAGGCAATTCAAAGCAGTGGGCTATGTGGCTTCCACCACTCCCCCCACCCACTGCCCAGGTGATGCGCATGCTGGCTGGTGGGGCAGTTCAAAGTGGGAGGGTCACGGCAAGGTCTCCCGCTCCCCCCACTCGCTGCCCAGATGGTCGAGGCACCAGCCGCAGCCAAGTGGGGCAATTTAAAATGTCGGCCTTTTTTTTTTTTTGGACTGTGGTGTCTGGGGGGTAGTGGACCAGCGCGCTGTTTGAAAACTTTGAGGACCCCTGATCTGGAACATAGTTTTAGAGCCCATGAAGAGATGAGAGGAATGAACATTTCTATAATGAGAGGGAAATACCGCTGCACAAAGGTGGATGTCATTCTTGCTGCTTCTTGCCCCTCCCCCCAAAATATAATAATTTTTTTTAAAAAAAGTTTTGTTTTCTGAATCTTTTGTTTCATAAATTAAAAAGAACTAGGACAAAATTTGACACTTGTGAAACTGTCCCCTGAAGGATTATGCACTGTTTCCAGTTTTTCAGCCACTTACCATGTACAGTTTCCTTTATAAGCATAAAAGAACTGGGGCAAAAGTTGTTCCAGCGCCTCTATTGCTTTTTTTTTGGCCACTGGAATACTTGTTTGTTTGTTTGACAGCTAATTTTGAGACAAAACATCGTCTCATGCCATTTTTCTGCAAGCTGTTGTGTTAAGTGATTGAAATACTATAATCAGATTGCTATTAGGTTGGCCCCCTGTGGATATAACCCTAATCCAAACATTAACCTTAATCAGATTTTTTAACAGAAAACATGTATAAGGGCTATTTCTAAGGAGATCTCTCTCTCTCTCTTTCTCTCTTTTAATGATGCATTCAAAATGCATTACTTTTCATGTTTGTCCAGTTACAAATTCGATCAAACTCAGTGAAAGCTATTCTCAGATCACTGTGTATAGGATTAGCCCTAACTGGGGGGGGGGGGAGTTTTTCAAGCTAGCATTGCTACAGAAAAAACAGAGAACATCCTACCCCTTCCACAGAATTAGACAATCTCTCAATAATGAATATCCAGAATGTTATCCACATTTTTAACTTATTGCATTGGCATACTTGCAATGCTGTTTTGCCTTTGCATTTCCCTCCATCTCTAGGAAAAAGCCCAGAAACGGCTTGCATAACAAAGTGACAGGGACTACATAGACGAGCTGTCAAAGAAATACTGTAAACAGCCTCAGGGCAACCATTGGCTTCCTGTGCCTTATGGTAATAATGGGTTGGCAACAGTCAAACTTTCAGAGAAGAGTGTGACATTCAGTCTGGTAATTGTCTGTTGCTAGTTCATGCCTCCACTCTGTTCCTATGAACATTTGTTGAGAAAAATACTGCCTTTTTGGCTGGATCCCCATTCTTCCCTTATTAAGCCCCACTGAACTCAGGGAGATATACTCCACACATACAGTGATCCTGCGGTTTTAAAAGCATCCATGCATAATACACTGAAAGGTACCACAATTACAATCCCATAATAACCAACTCATTAACAGCGACACAGTACTTGGTTCATCCAATGTCTTGAAATACCATTTTTAAGAGAGGGAACTTCACACAGGCCACTACCACACTTCAAATAGCAACCGCTTTTTGTTTTGAATCACCCTTTGTCCTCCCCCAGTCACGTGGTTGCTGAATCGATTCAGCATTCCGCACTTGGGCGTTTTCTCAAGAACCAGTTTCCCTGTCTGCACTTTGCTAAACCGCTTTTTGTTCCGATTTAATTCGACATTTTCCCATTATCTGGTTCAATTCCAGAAATTATTTTTTAGGATAATGTCATGCCGTTGTTCTTCCATTCAAAGTAATGTAGCTAATTTTCCGGTTCTCCCTTTAGATTACTTACAACCTGGTGCATTGATTTTGATAGCCTACTTCCGTGACCAGAAAAAGTAAAATTGTACCCAAAAGAGGAAGTAGAAGGACCGGAGAAGTTGGCAGAAATGATTACACTGCAGGAGGATTTCCTTTTTGGTTTTTCCAACGACAGGATAAGGCATACAGAGGGGGGAACCCGGAAGAAAAGTGGTGCATGGTGTCTGCATTTTGAGCCAAATCACTTCAAAAAGTGGTCTAGAAATTGGTTTTTAAAAAACACCACCCCTGGTGGCCATCGCAAGAAAAACCAACACAGCGGCTGAAAAGGGGCGTGGCCAAGGGGGCTCAGTGGAAAAAGCTATTGGAAATGCAATAAGTGATTTTTAAGGCAATTTGACTTTAAGCAAAACCTAAGGGCGGTAGGGCTTTTAATTTCAAAAGGCAGTGATAGTTCACACTCCAGGGCCGAACATCTTAAGAGGAACCAAGAGCTGGTTTAGATTTGTCACTTGGGGGGGGGGTCACATGTGCTTGCTACTATGTATGGGCACTCTAGCTGCTGCATATGTTTCCGCTCCGGAAGATGGGTGGTATATAAATGTAATAATAAATAAATAAATAAATAAATAAATAAATATTGCACAAGCTCAAATTCCCAGGTGCTCACTGAAAGTAGCACCATATGCAGCACATTGTAATAGCAAAGGTGGAAACTATCTAAGTCAGTGGTCTCCAAATTACGGCCCTCCAGATGTTTTGGATCACAGCTCCCAGAATCCCAGGCCTGTATTGCCAATACCAAAGGACTATGGGAGTTGTGGTCCAAAACATCTGGAGGGCTGATCTAAGTAGAGATGGGCATAAACCAGTTTGTGCCATGCTGTCTAGATTATTGGTCTGGAACCCCAGGTACCTTTGCTTTCCCCACCTCCTCACTGGCTCCCCTCCTGACATGTTCAGTGTGCACTTCTCCTTCCCTCCCCATTGAACCATCTTCCATTCTGGCAGAAACACGGACTTCCCTGCTCAGCCTCCTACAGCAGCTGCCCACTCACAGCCTGTGCTGCTGAGGAAGGAGGCAGAGAAGGGAAGTCTATGCTCTGGCTGGAATGGAAGATGACTTGTGGTGAGGAAAAAGGCCACTCAGCACCTGGGGTACCATACCAATTAGTTACATAACACAGCACAAAGTGCTTCATGCCCATCTCTATAACTAAGACATGGATGACTGTTGCCCAGTCAAGTTGAATTAAGAAAGAGCACCACTGGTTGCAGAGTTGTACAAAAGTACTTGTTAGTGGTGCAGCCACCTCCGAGATCAAGACTAGTACCAAGCCAAGGAATATTATGGTACCAGACTGTGGACCTGATGTGTCAAGGGAACCACAACCCTCTTTAGAAGAGGCTGAATCCCAATAGCAACTCTGGCCGTTACTTCACGAGGTGCCTTGCTTCGAATCGACCTTGCCTTCGATTTGAATTCGGAGGCGGTCACGTGGTGGTCACGTGGTCTCCCTTCGCTCCCACCCCCGTTTCTCTGTACTCACGCGGGGCATTTTTGGGACCGAATCGATTACTACCTCACGTGCTCCCTTCGCATTAGAAAGCTGATTTGCAACGTCCGGTTCCACTCTCCTTTTATTTTTTTAAAAAAATTTACTCGGCGTATCGATGCATCAATGCTTGGCTGTCATTCACGACAGAGCGTGGTTACTGTACGATCCTGTGTTTTCTGCTCCTAATTTATATTGTTTTGTCCATTGTTTCCTGGCATCATTGGCAGCCCCCCGCCGCCGCCGCTACTCGGGGGGAGCCCCGCATGGCACAGCCAGCCGCCCGCCCTCCGCCGCTTGCACGCAACCTGCCCCGGGTGCCCTGCTCTGGCCGGGCGAGGCGGCAGCGGCTCCTCCTGCTCCCGCCGCTGCCGCCGCCGCTACTCGCGCGAGGAAGTAACAGCGCAAAGCGATGAAACGATATAGCGATGCATCGATATCCCTGTTTGAATATTTTTTAAAAAAACTTGAAATAAAAGCCAAAAACCGAGACCACACGTGACGTTGGGAGCGAAGCGAGATGCGAAGCGAAAAGATTCCCGGCCCATGGCAGGGGAATCACTCACCCCGGTTGGAGCACGGTAAAGGGGGCGTGGTCGGGGTGACGTCGCAGCCAAAAAGGAGGAGCGTGCGGACTGAAGCGATCGGTTCGCACAGAAATGACGGCTTGCCGCGAAGCGAGCGGCTCGTGAAGTAACGGCCTCTGTCTTATCAGGGTTTAATTTCAGCTTGTTCACACTTATCAGTCTCATTATGGAATCCATAAAGAATAGAACTGTTTGGGACACCATACACCAAAAGCCACAGGGACACATCATGGTCCACCAACTTCTAGATAAGATTCTGCAGGAAGAAGCCCCAATGCTCAATTCAATCTTATGGTCAAGAAAGAATCTGCCCAATGCTGGTGTTATCAAAACCCAAGATCTGACCAGGGTAAGTAATATATGGACTCCACCCATCCATTATTCAATACTTAGTATAGACAATGTTATTTGAGAGTGGGCCAGTAGTCTGTTTTGATATAAAACAAATTCCTAAGTGGAGTGCTACTGGTCTTTCCATGGATTTAGACATTTTATTTTATTTTTTCCTTAGGCATTGCAGACGCCAAACCTACCAACTTCCCATCTGTTAATGCAGAGATGAAACAGAGTGTTATTCTACAATCCTTTCCATTTTAGGAACTGTCAGAGAAGAAAATTTGTGTGAAATTTACAAAACCATCTGGAGGTCTTCTTTCTGCCAAACCCTGCAGAACGTCATGGTGGGAAGAACAAGGATGGAAACAGGGAGGCAGGAAATCGTAACAATAGGTTGATCGTTGTGTGGCAGCCCGCTGACTCAGTCACAGCTGCCATAGCATCAATTGCCTTGTTGAGCCTTCGCTTTCTTGACTGCTTTCTCCTGCTGCTGCTGCTGCTGCCTTCCATCATTAAGATTCAGGCCCCATTGCTTACTCTGTCACTTGCTGTTACTTCTTTCTCATGCTGGCCATCTTCCCTGTATCAGTTGCGAAAGCTACATGCTTAGATAGAACAATGCAACTTTTCAAGGCATTATTCCAGCTATTTTGGACATCGTATATTGTGGACTGTTCTCCAGAGGTGCCCACATTAACATGTATTTGTACCCTACAAACTTTTTAGTTTGCAGTTTGAGGCTAACAGGTTTAGCAAATATACAATATCTCCTCTACTAATTCTCTGTAGTCATAATGACATGCTACAGTATTTCTGATCATCCAAAAGAGAAGGGGAGAAATTCTATCTGTTTAGTAAAAGACATAGAAGCTATTTTTTTTCAGTAGACCATGAGTTCAATGTAATAGTAATTTCCCTTGTGTGTCAAAGCCCCACCCCACCCCCAACAGAGTCCAGTCCTTACTGAGGTCTGAAGCCAGGGAAACAAACAGAAGACATAGCCACAGTAATGAGCAGTCCAAGATCAGTAGCTGGAATGTAAAGCAGATACAAATGCCAAGTCCAGGGATGAACCAAGTCTGTTGCCCAGAGAGGTGTATGGTGTCCCAAACAGTTCAAGTTGCCAGATGGGAACAAGAGTCAAGACCAGGAAGCCAGGATCAGACAGGAGCATTGAAGCAGGTCAGGAGATTCATTGTTTCCATGTAACACTTTTTGCCCAGGTTGCCAGCTTTATCTCAAAAGAGGGGATATGCCCTCTCTCCTGAGAGACCATTCTGCTAATACTCAGGGCTGCTAGATCGGATGTTCCTATAAGCCTCACAGATTCTATCCATGTTTCTCCTTGCTGCACATTGCTGCAGGATTCTTCCCATATCTCTTCTAGGGGCAGGAGAGGTCTCTAGAGACAAATCATCTGGCACAGCTGCTAGCTGACATAATGAGCCTGAAGGGTCCTGTGCCATTTCTTCCTCATTTAACCCCTTGATGCAGGCAGGGTTCTCCTGACATTGGGCTTGGGACATTCAGATTTTCTGCATCTCACAGCTAGGGATCCCACACAATCCACATGGGGCCACCGATAATGAGCTTTTATTAGTGCCTAAGAGAGGCTTTAGGTGGAATGTCATATTACAAATGCCATATGAATGACAAGGATGATTATTCATTGGCTAGGAAGTAAGCAGTTCTAAAACAAACAAACAAACACATAAATAAAAATATCTCTTCCCTCCTCTAAGCACTTCTGAATAGGAGCCTCCATTCTCTCTGTGTGTGGGGGGGAGTTATCTGGGGTGGATTAACCATTAAGTGCAATAAGCAGGTGCTTAGGGGCATCAAGAGAAGAGGGGGCACCACAGAAATTCCCCATAGCCGAATTTACCATGGGCCACGGGCCATAGGGTGCAATACCGCAAATGTTGCAGATGAACCAGGATCCGCAAAAAGGAGCCCCCACATTAAATGAAAACATTACATACAGATATATACAATAATAACAAGAGCACTCAGAGAGTGTAGACCTCTGCCAAGGGTTATGAAATCGAAGGGAAAAAATCTCCCCCCCCCCCAAATACATAAATGAAAGCAGGGGTAACTTTGTAGGCAGTCAAGTTGTCCATTGACTGTGCAGGGGCACTAATAGCTCACTCAGTGTCCAGCATGCCAATGGGCAACAACACATGACAAATGTCTTAAAATCCCTCTCTGATACTAGATGGGAGTCACATGCTATGGCAACAGCAGCCATATTGAAATCTTTCCTTAAGATTTTGGAAGCATTAGAATATATAGCTGAAGGCCAATCACAAAAGGGAGATGCTGGAAGAGAAGCAAATAGTATTGCAGATAAGATGCAAGCGCTAGAGTTTGTTTTATGTTGAATTACTGAAATGAGATTTTACCGAATTTTTACAGAGTAAGCCAAGTTCTACAAAATGAGGATGTTTATACAAACATAAAGATTATTTTCCATCTTACTGTAAGTTTTGCTTCAGTTTTATAAATAAAACTTTATTTTATGGTTTATTATTTTTTATATTTTGAATTATATATATATGGGGGCACAAAATATTTTAAGTGCTTAAGCAGGCATGTCCAAACTTTGGCTCTCCTCATGTTTTGGACCACAACTCCCAGAATTCTAAGCTGAGATTGCCAATGACAAAGAACTGTGGGAGTTGTGGTCCAAAAACATCAGGAGGGCCAAAGTCTGGACATGGCTGTAGGGCCTCTAAGGGTCTTAATCTGGCCTGGGGTTAGCACTGATGTGTGTATGAGGGGGGACAGACAGTGTGGGAAAAAGTTGTTCCAGGAAAGAAGAAAGACAGAACACTTGGAGTGTGGATTGAATGAATGGATTTGCAATTCGGGGGAAGCGCATAACATTTGCAAGTAAATACGGAACCACCTCCTGGGAGCAGGGATGCATCATAAGGTCGAAAGAGGCTCTTCAGGCCATGCTTTCCAGCTCTCATCCTTTTTTATTCTTAGTGGAACAAGGAGGGCACTCTCTTCTTAGCCAACCTACCTGACCTTCTGGATATCTCATTGGGAGGTAGTAAGCGGTTCTGACATAGTGCAATGGCATGACTGCAGACAGTCCTGGGGTGGGAGATTGTAGTGGGAAGGACTGGGAGATGATAATGCACTATTAACAAGAACTGTTCATATCTGCACACATCAGAAGGCCCCTGCATCCTCCATTAGTATATCAGTTATAGGTACAATTTTGCATTATTATGGTTGGGGGAACCATATTGGTGGGTGGAACCAGTAGCTTTCTGGTTATCTTGGAGAAACAGTTATTAAGATAATGATATACTGAAACATTAGAAGCCAGAATTTAATGGCGAATTTTGCAAGACAGTGGCTGCTCCTAGCACAAATAGAGTTACTCAAAAGCATATCCTGTTGGTTTGGAGAAGATTAACAACCAGGCCAGTGTGCTTAGATTCACAATGTACACCGTAAATAACTAGCTGCAAGTTAACTTACTGTCATTAGGCTATACAAGTTACAAAACAAAAATATATAGCAAAGAGGATGAGATACAACTGGCAGTTCAAGCTGACCTACAAGCTACTGGGCAGTCAATGCTAAAAAAAAACCCTCCCCATCCCATGTGTCATACATTCATATTATTTTTATTCATTAGATTTTTAGATCACCCATCTAGCTTGAAGGCTACATATACATATATTCATGTGTATCTTGTAGGTCTGTTAGCTGCAAGGGAATTCTTTTTAGGAAGAACATGCATTTTATGGTCATGGTCCCCTCCTGGAAATTATTCCTTTTTCCTCATATGACATGGTGGCTACTCACCTGAATAACGTATCTTGAAACCTTTCTTATTCGTTGCATGGTCAGCTGACCAGCGCAGATACAACTGATTGGATTTGCTGGTGTAGTTAAGCTGTCCAGTGTGATTTCCACTCAAAGCAACCAACAAAGGGCTCTGTCGAGATGAACCTTTAGAAAACAAACCAACATATAAAAGCCAAGGAATAGCCTTTCATTAATCATTTTATAAGATGTTATTCTTCCATCCCCATTATGGTGGAGTAATTGATTTCCATGTGTGAGCCCTTGATATTGTATATTTGAAGTATATTGAAAGCAATGTGTTGCCATCATGATGCTAAAAATAATACTGAGCAAGACGGATGCTGCAGGAATTCTGTATTCCAAAGAGAGTTCACCTGATCCACACCTCTGGTGGGAAAACAAAATCCCATATAGTCCATATTTCTGAATTTGGACACTCGCAAATTCTATCACAAGGCGGTTTAAAGGTTTGGTACTTGTTATTTCTTCTCAGAATGAATAGGAAGCAATAAAATTGTATTAGCACCTTTTAACTTACATTTTAAAAAATATACTGTGCTTCTTAGGTTAGAGGGAAAAATTGAATGGAAAATTCATGTGGAATATTGACTTACTGGCTTAGTGATGTGAAAAGAATGTCAAATAGAAAACAATGATCCGTCCATTCCTGCACATTGCCCTCTGTTCCTTTTAATAGTTCTTCAAAACTCACAATTTTATCACGCCTCCTGTCTGGTCTTTATTCCAAAATGAACATAAAGGCCTAGTTCTCGCTGAGGTGTTCATTCATTCATTCATTCAAATTATATTTATCCCGCCTTTCTCCTTCAAAAGAACTCAAGGTGGTTACCCTCATCCTACAGCACTTCAGACTTCAGATAGGGGTGTAAAGGACAGAAATGTCCTTCAAAGAACACTGGCGATGTCTCTCTCTACATGCCTGCAGACAGAAAACTAGTATGTTAGTGAGAAACCTACGCTGCCAGTGAATGAGAAACGACTGGATCAGTGAGGAAGCATGAAGCTGTTTATCTTGGCAATAAAGGTTCATTTCCTATCTTTCCAAAAACCCATTGTGAAAGTCTTCATATATTTTCTTAAATAATGAGAACAACCAATTCAAAAGAAAGCATATTTTGTCAAGACGAAAGCATGTGAAATATGTCTCCCATTCTATGCAATACTAAAAGAACATGATCCAGCAATAGCTTAGTTTTATCGATATTCATTACTGAATCAACATAAGAATGTAAGAAGAGCCTGGCTGGATCAGGCCAAGGACCCATCTAGTCCAGATTCCTGCATCTATGGTGGCCCCACCAGATGCCTCTGGGAGCACCTAAGACAACTAGACACCTGTCTCCTGATACCACTCCCCTTCATCTGGCACTTCCTTTTAAGCCTGGAGATAACACGTATCCCCATTCCGACTTGTAGCCTGTGAAGGATTTTTCTGTCCAATCCCCTTTTGAAGGCATCCAGGCCAGATGCCATCACCACATCCTGTGGCAGGGAGTCCCAAACACCAACAACATGCTGGATAAAAAAATATTTTCTTTGGTCTGTCCTCACTCTCCCAACCCCTCAGTTTGAGTGGATGACCCCTGGTCCTGGTACTGCTGTGAGAGGGGAAAGGGGGAAAACAAGCAACAAACAATATTCTTCTTACCATCAAAGATTTCCAGCTCATCAAACTGCTTTTCACTTTGGAATGTTTCGACAAAGATAGAGATGTTATAATTGGGTTCAACTTTAAGAGTCCAGGCACATGTTTGTGAATTGGGATAGTTGCCCGGATAACCTGGGCTGAGGATAATGCCAGATGAGTCCGTGCGGATTTCCTGTGCTGGGCATTGTGCTATTCGGAGAAGAGAGAGAAATGTGGTGAGATCGGGCTTTGCTTTGTTTTTAAATGCTTTCATATACAGTGGACCCTTGTATAACAAACGGTTTGTATAACATAAAATCTGTACAACAGAAACAATTCCAGAGGTAGGGGAAATTTGCTTAACAGAATCGCCTATGGCGCGAATCTGTACAACATAAAATGGTCATGATTAGGGATTACTCTGTTTTCAATGCATTCCTATGGGAAATTTGTACAAAGGGAAATTTGCTTAACATAATTTGATTTGGAATGAATTAATTCCTTTATGAAAGGTACCACAGTATTTTCTTTTCATTTTTACACCGACATCTGTATCACATTGAAGTGCAATCTGTGCACGTTCTGTGCAGAGCAAATTCTGTGAGCAAAACAAGGAAAGGTCTACCAGTCAGTTTAGAGGTTTAGAAAGCCAGATGCTTTGATGATACTAAGCGTGCATCTGAAGCGAGTCCTCGATGCAGTCAAACTGTTACCATTATGTGATTATCCCATGCCTGCGTCAAGCAAGTATTTTGTTTGGTTAGTCTCGCGTCCCTGGAACATTTTTTTTTACAGTGGAGTGATACAGAATAAATTACTAGTTTAAAAATAAATGTTAAATATTTGCTGCTGCTGCTATCAGGGATTTAAAAATAAAAATGAGGCGTACCTATGAATCTATTCGTCACAACTGGAAACTTTTGACTCAGACACAGGCACGCTGATGAATCTAATTCATTATTTAGTCTTCCAGGGAACATTCAACTCCCATTATCTTTCATGGGTTTTATACTGTTATGATCATCATTTAGCAAAAGTGTCAGATATGGGACCCGAGCAGTTTATTCCTTTTGACAGCTCAAAAAGCAGACAGAAGCGCTGTCTGTATCTCTGCCACTGTGCAGTAACTCTGCTACAAATGTTCACAGGGATGAATGTAAAATTCAGGACCACTGATGCTGGGGAGACATCCAGAAGAATCATCCGGGTGGAATAGTTTTGGATTCTTGGGAACATCATCTGAACCTGCAAATAGGTGAAAGACGACCCTACTCTCCTCCTCCTCCTCCTCCTTTGTGGCATTCATTAAATGGATCAGTCCCTACTCTGTTTTATTTCCTTTGAATTTGGGTGAACTAGGAGAATTTTTAAAATTAATTCTGGAACAGAGGCCAGCGGAGTTTTCCAGATTTCAGCCTATCCTTACTCATTTCTGTCTCTTCCTCCTTTACAAATCAAGGGTGCATTCATTGATAGTAGGAGCAGGTGACTCTCAAGGATCCTTACGCTGTGTCTGCCAGTCACCTGCATTCGTCTTAATGGCCTAGGGAAGTAAAATACATTAAAAGGTTGAATGCCACTTCCTCTGGAGCCTCTGAGAATCTCTTTCATTTGCATGAATTCTCCATCCTCCCAAACTCTAAGGGTTCCCTCAAGGCTAGAATCAACCTGTGCCAAACCCTGGCTTGCTTTTACTATTTCAGGGATTATTTGGTGGGGGGTCTTGATTTTCAGGTGTGTACATGTCAGTAACATGGCACTCCTATATCAGATTGCAACTGGATTCAGCAGTGCAAAGCACTGTTGGTAATAGTTAGTCACCTAGAATTTTGACTACATCTCCCAGAATCCCCCACTGGATTTCATCTCCTGTCTGTGGGTGACAGGAAATGAAATCCAACAAGATCCGGAATGGCACACCACTTCTCTCCCCCCACCATCAGGTGTGTAGAGGGAAAGGCAGCAGGTTTTTAAAATTTTCTCTCTCTCCTGAAGCAAGCACCAATATCCACTATTGGCATTTGCTTCGGGAGAGAAAAAAAGTTTTAAAACTCGCCACTTCTCCCCCATTGGGAGAAGAGGGGGAGGAGGAGGAAGGGAAGTGGAACCACCACAACAGCAGTAGCTGCTGCCACCAGCACCACCAATGCCAGTGTGGCAGGAGGAGCTCCGGGATCACCCTCCCCAGCCCCATCCTTCCTCACCCTCCCGTCCTGCTGACTAGGATGTCAACAGAGGAGCAGAGCCTGACACCGATGCCGGTGATGGTGGTGGCGGTGGTGTTGGTGGAGCAGCAACAGCATCAAAATCTACCACTGCCACAATTCCCGGAGAGGAGGTTGCACCTTCCTTCTTACACTATTTCTAATTCCTCCCCTGAGAAACCTCTTCTGAATACTTCATAGTTTTAACCACCAACTAACCAGGTAACACACAAGGGGCATCCTTTCTTTATCCAGAATATTACATATTTGGCCGTCATTGAAACTATCAGAAGCCATTGCTCTCAATAAACTGAGAAGAAGTCAAATCAGTCAACACAACCAATTGCATTGGGTACCTGTTGTGTCCTGAATAAGATTCAATGTCTTGGTTTTAATTTATAAAACCCTCCACGGCTTGGGACATGAATACCTGACAGAGCGAATCTCTCAGAGATGAACTGAGGCCCAACCTACTAGAATGTTGCAGGCACTCTCACTTCAGGTGTCCATGCCCAGAGAGGCTCCAAAAGCAGTGACCTGCAACTGAGCCTTCTCTGTGGCTGGTCCTGTGCTTTGGAACCATCTCCCGAGTGAGTTGTGCCTTGCACAGTCCCTGCCAGCCTTCGAAAAAGCCTTGAAGACCTGACTTTTTCAAGAGGCCTTTGGCAACCTTTAATTTAATTTAATTTAATTTAACTTAACTTAACTTAACTTTTTTTTTGTATCCTGTCCCGCCATCTTGCCAGATAATGCTTTTACTGTAGGTTGTTTTCTTTTTAATTATTATATTATTATTATTGTTGTTGTTGTTGTTTTGCTTCTCTATTATTGCTGCTTGTTATTACTGTTGATGTTGTAAACCCCCTGGAGTTCCTTCGGAAGATGGGCGGTTTATAAGTAAGTAAGTAAGTAAGTAAGTAAGTAAGTAAGTAAGTAAGTAAGTAAGTAAGTAAGTAAGTAAGTAAGTAAGTAAGTATACTGGACATTACTGATTGTCCATTACATTACATTACTGTCCCACAGCTGTTTCTTCAACAAAACAAACCTTACGAGCTGTATCCAATTCAGTTTTTGAATGGGCTACTTGATTTTTAGAAATGAGATGTTTTAGTGCTGACAGTCTCAGGGCTTTTCAGAGTCCTTTTCTGAGCCCTTAATGAATTTTCACTGTCAATGAAGACATTCCAGAGACCAAGATCATTGTACTTTGTACATTTATTTTCTTCTGCTGGAATGTCAGGCTCTCAAACATTTGTATAAATGAACTGTTGCAAATGGTGTATCTAAGCGCTCCCAGGTCTCACGATACTTCCTCTAAGTGACAGGAGCATAAGCTTACAGTTGGGAGCATGTGAATCCATATCATTAAATGGATGGTAAGCGGAATCAGCCCCAAGGAGGAGGGGGAGACTGCTGATTTCATGCATATATTTCTTAACAGTCCAGCAATCTTTCCGAGGACTTTAAAATGTGTATCGAGTAAGTAAGTAAGTAGGCAATTAAGTAGAGCTTTATGGCACAGAAGTAACCAGTCAGCCTGTGGTGGTTTGTTAAAACCATGCATTAATATTCTTGAAAAGATAAGAGTGGTTGTTCTCCAGGGATTGGTTCCCAAGAAGAAAAGGAGTTTTTAATAAGAGAACAGCTTGCTGGCAGACCTCAGGAATATGAACTGTTTGTCAATCAACCGTGCCACCAAGAACAGAGTCTGTTTTGAGAGGCAGACTGAGGCTATGGGAGCTAAAAATGCCTGCCATGGATTTGAGAACCAGGCACAAATCCATCAAAATAACATTTAGGAGTAAAGGAAACACTGCCAGGCATATGTGCGAGTGTTGGAGGAGAAGCAGAATAGGAAACGGTAATGTAGAGACCCAGGTGTCTTTAGTAAGGTGCTTGACCTGGATTGCCGTTGTTTTATTTCCCGCCTTCTGCAGGTCAAAGCAACTGCATAGTCCTCATTGGGATGGATAGAGGAAAAAATGAGATCTACATCCCTTTTATGGTTGAGGGTCAAACTACTTTTTGGGAGGGGAGATATGTTTCCTGTGATTAAACTTGCTTCTAGTCAAATGACTTCCTCAGGGATGCATGTTTTACTAATCAGATGTGCCTGTTAGTCTTGGATTTACATTTCAATAATCCACCATAGCAAAAGAACTCACTGAAGTGCAATAAGTGGAGTTGAGACAAAACACATGCTGTGAAAAACAAAAATCTTATTCCAGTTCAGGAAATACAACTTCTAGCCATCCAACTAAATCAAAATGAAACAAAACGAACAGAGACGCGGGAATTTTTGTTGTGTGTTTCGTTTCCGTTACAGCAATGAAGTGAGCTGCTTTAAATGCTAAAAAAAATCACGTAAAATTGGAATAAATGGTAACGAAATGGTAACAAAACGGTAATAAAACGAAAATGAATTTTTTGCAAAAAAATCACGAACAACGGAAATGAACCGAAACAGACCTCTAAAGGACAAACGACAAACGACAAACGAAACTCAATTTTTTCTATTCGTGCCCATCTCTATTACCTCCTTGTGCTCCAGTCTCAACCACTACTACACTTTAGATTTGAAATGCCTTTTCTTTAAGGACAATTTGCCTAAAAAATCACTGTCTGCTTTTCAAATAGCTTTTTCTGAAGAGCCCCTTTGGCCACGCCCATTTTTGACAGCTGTGTCGGTTTTTCTTGCGACGACCACTTGGGGTGGTGGTTTTTTTTAAATCAGTTCCTGCACCCCCTTTTAAAGCAATTTGGTTGTATTCGCAGACATACTACACTGCCTTTTTTCAGTTTCCCCCGTTTCTGCTGTTTCCCTGTCGTAGTTTAAAGCGGTTCAACCAAGTGCAAACAGGGAATCTGACTGATAAGCAACCACTGAAGTTCAGACTGCCAAACCGCTGTAGTGACCACATGACCATGGGAGGAGATAAGGTGATGCAAAATAAAAAGCGGCTGTTCAAGGAACTGCGGTAGCGGCCGTACCCTCAAGAAACTGCAGATTTTCAAAAAGGCATGAGTTCGGATCCTTATCAAGTGGTGCCCCTTTGATTCGTCATACCCTTGTCCTGGTTTTCCTAATCAAAAGCCACCACAAGGGTTCAGCTCTTTGTACATGTGGTGGTCTGCTTACAAAGTGTCCCAATTTGGACAGTGGAAATGAGCAACTAAATTTAGAAATGCAAAATGGAGCACTAGCACACGTCCCAAAGTAATTAGAACTCAATGCTTGTCTCTATCTCTTAATGCTTTCTCTAAAAGCAAAACTTGTTCATCTTTCACCTGACTCAGAAATCGTATGTTTGTTTTCCTGAACTCCTACTCTCTAATATGATTTTGATACAGCTCATCAGGACTGCAAAATCTTCAAAACAAAGAAAGCTGCCATAACTGGGAAAATTGAAATTACTTCCTATTATCTTATGAGCTCCATTACTTTAGTTTTGACATTTGTACAATGTACCATGGTAACAGTATTTTGGTCTATCTGGTGTTGACTCAAATCACGGGAATTTTATTCTTCCGTGGTTAAAACTGCCCCAGGATTGTCACATATTAATATTCAGATAATAAGCATTTTACCCAAGGGTTAAGGCAAAAAGTGATAGAAGTCATGGTAGAAAACAGGCATTTCCTGTTTTTTGCTTTTTTTCCTACTTGTTAGAATTACTTTTCTGTATACATTCTTTTGCAGTCTACTAATAGGAATATACTCTCTCTTTAATGAAATAAGAGATGAATTTTCTGTAAAAGATTTGTGTTAGAAAATTGCTGCGTCTGTTCCTTTATGAATTCTGAATTTCAAAATCATTTATTTTGGACTTCAAACACTTCAAAATGATTAATGGTTTCACAGAGAAAACAAATGTTAATGTTGTGTCATAGTTCTTCCTACTTTTCATATAGCTTTAAAACAAATATTAAACATGAAATGTAATCAGTGAAAGCACCGTTGTCATAACTCTGACAATCAAAAGATACATACCTTCGCAAAATGGTGGAGAGCCCTCAAACTGGAGTTGTGCTTTTAATTTACAGAACATCATGTCATTTCCAACCAGGGTATAGCCAGGATTGCACTTGTATTTTGCAAAGTCTCCTGAAAAGCATATATTTCAATTTTACATTCATGTACATATATTTATGATTTGTCATCTCACCTTTCATAATTTGACCTCGAAGCCAAAATCCAGTACAGTAGTACTGAACATTTCTGTTAGGATATTTTAACTTTTGCACCTATATTTTATATATAGGAGAATGCAGTACTCTGTAATCTGTTTTACCTGTGCATTTGGATATTGGACTTGACTTGACCTGGACTCCAAGCAGCATCTGGTTCTGTGAACCCAACAAGGAGTCTTTTGGCACCTTGAAGACAAGGATATCTTATCTGGAATAACATTTTAAAAATTGTAACAAACTGTGCCAGGTATACCTGAATATTATTGTGGACTGATTTTTTTAAAAAAAAAACCTTACCATACATCAAATGAAATTTGTTAGTCTTCAATGTGCCATAAGACTCTTTGCTGATTTTATTATGAAAAAACCAACAGACCTTAAATTTTTTGCAGTGGTACTGAAAACTAATTCATGGGCTGAGTTTGTTTTCTGAGACACTTTGTTCCTTAGTTTTAAATACAGTAGTTCCAGGGACTATATTTTTATTCAGCTGATGGATCTTGTATTTCTGGAATCTTGAATTCTCCCCAATCTTGATGTTGTTGCACTACAGCCCCCATGATGCCCAGATTCCAATGTCAATAGCAAAGAAAAATTGGCAAAACTTCTGAGAACCTAAGCCTCTGTAAAAAAGTTAACGGTTCCCCCCCCCGCCGCACATGCGTGCTAGTTGTGTCTGACTCTAGGGATGGTGCTCATCTCCGTATTCAAGCCAAAGAGCCAGTGTTGTGCAAGTCCATGTAAAAATATTTATACACATTTGTACATTTCATCTAACATACACATTTTGCACATAGCTTTTTCCAATACAGTGGTCTCCCACCCTTTTGTGGTTCATATACTGTGGTCCCGCTATATCACAGTACTGCAATATATGAAAAAATGCGTCCCGGTGTAAGGGGGGAAAGTGCTGTTTCAGGTCTCCCATACTTATCCCAGGATTGGTGTTGCCCTGAATGGGCCTGCCAGGGCCTTCTTGAGGCCCCCAAAGGGCCTCCCTGTGAACCGGAAGTGATTTCCCATAAACTGGAAGTTACTTCTGGATTACCAAAAGTCATTTCTGAGGCCTCCAGGGGCCTTTCTAGGCCTGTTGGAGGCCTCAGAAATTATTTTTGGTGATCTGGAAGTGACATCCTGTTTACTGGAAGTCACTTCCAGTTCATAGGGAGGCTCTTTTTGGGCTTCCAGAAGGCCCATGAAGGCCAAGAAAGGCCCATTTGGGGCAGTGCCAGGCTGGGGGTAAGAACAAGGGCCCCCAGCTAGGCCCCCCAGGCCGAACCCAACCTGCATCTGCATATCATGGATTTTCAATTATCATGGGTCAGGTTGGGTCCCAAACCCCTGTGATAGGTGGGGGGTTACTGTATACACTTTTGCAAACAGTTTCTCTTAGTGTAATATTATACATTATCACAAATTCAGTAGCAAGCGGGAACCAGAGTTGGCTAATTGAATTAGTGGGGATTTAGTGTGTGAACTCTTCCATGAGTTCCATTGATTCAGTGGGCACACTCTGTGACTTACCACTGGATTTTAGCCATTATCGCCACCAATATATGCATTTTTGTTTTATTACCCCCCCCCAATGGCATGCATTTTGCTATGCATTTCTTGATAAAAGAAAATAGTTACATTAGGGAAAGTGTGAAAATTGAAGTAAAACTGCTTTGGCTTATGTGCTTGTCAGCAAAATGTGACTTACATAAATTTGCATGGAAATATGAATTGAGAAAATAATTATCCCCTTTCCTCATTTATAAGGATAACAATCCTGTCCACATCACCCAAAATTTCTCACTGGAGGACTTCCAAGAATTATACTTAAAAGTGTGGGATCCTTCAATAGTAGTTGCATTTTTCTACAATACTAGTGGTATTGAGTGCAATTTAAAATCAAGTGTAGTGTCACATCATAAGCAGAAAACAGTAAACAGAAAATAAATGTCTAGGTATATCAACATAAGGATCAATTATCACCTATTTCAAAATCATCATCTTCCGTAAACAATTCAGCTTGTGGAACTGCTGGTGGAGGCTGGCACTTCTTAAGCTGATATGCTACAAATTAAAATCAAATTTGCATTAGAACATGTCTTAGAACAAGACCTATTATTAGCTGGCTATTGTGGGTTTGACATCTGTAGCAATAGAGGCAACATAAACACCAAGGAAACATTCTCACTGGTAACATGGGTCTAAATTTCCAACTGGAGCCATGAGCAGAGGGGGGTACTCTTTCTGTTGATGACTGCCTTGGCATAAATACAAATAAATATCCAAATCTTTAGAGCATTTCCACCCAGGACATTATTTTGTATCTGAAAACTTCAGAGATGGGAGATGCCACTCATTCCACTGGCCAAGCTAAGAAACCCCTGGACATCTATCAGAAGCCATGAAAGGCAGAGATCACACAGTCCATGTGTTATGGAACAACTGCTACTGTTGCCTGTGGTGGGATGCATAACTGTAAAGCAACCAAGTTGTGAACAGAATACAGTATGCCTGTGCCTACTGAATAGGAGTTGTTGGACCGGATGGACCGGATGGGCTGTGGCCTGTTCCAGCAAGGCTGTTCTGACATTCTTATGTTCTTCTGCTCACAATAATACCAGTGGCTGTTGCTTAACTGCTGGACCAGCTGGGTTTATTGCAGGTAAGCCACCATTAGGGGACAACAGCATTGCGATACATCCTTGCTTACTGATCACACTTTCACTGATGTGATGTCCAAAGAATATGACAGAGCTGAAGCAGTTCTGCCAGGATAAATGGGCTAAAATTCCTCCTCAACAACATGCAGGTCTGACCCACAACAACCCACCTGGTTGAAGTTATTGCTGCCAGGGATGTATGTGTGTGCATCAACCCTTATTGTTTCCAAAGGTTCACTTACTTTTCCCCACTAGCGCTTTGAATGTTGAATGAGTGTGTTCAATAAAGCCATGACATCTCTCTCTCTCTCTCTCTCTCTTGCTCTCTCTGTGTGTGTGCGTGTGTGCGTGTGTGTGTGATTATTTTAGGCACACTGTATTTGTCAATATACTTGACTAAGAGGAATATCAGATCGCATGACACATGAATACAGAACACCATGAAACTCCAAAAGATCATGAAATTTCCTGCAAGTGTATATATATTGAGTCTAGGACACAAATCTTCATGATAACATTCTTTTCCTTGCTCACAAGAGCAGTGAGCAATTGGTGGGGTGGGGTTTTCTGTTTAATCCCTGCAAAACTGCACAATTGCATGAGTTGAGCAAATTATCCAGAAAACTAAGAGGGCCATTGTTTTGCTTAAGAACCTGGAGTACGAGATGTGTCACTGGTGTCTTACTTGACCACCAGCCAATAGACCTGGGCTTGCTATCCATGTGTGCTTTGTTTCTGTTAGAGGAAGCTAGAAAGAGTTCATGCAAATTACAGAAATTCTGGAGGGAGAAAAAGATCTCCTTGTCTCACGCATGGCTGTAGGTAAGGAATCTAGCAGGGCTTTAAATTCTCATCATGTTAGCACCGGACAAACAGATGGAGGAAAATGGTATTTCACAAATATGTTTTCCATCCCTATTTCAGACCCTGAAATTGCTTCAGTGCTCTAAGAGAGAAAATGTTCCATCACTGATCAGCTACTTGGTTTTCGCTGAGAGATTAGAATACCACTGTAATTCTTGTAATACCAAAAAAACAGTCTTTAAGACTTACTAAGGAGTGCACAGCCCGGGTTAAGTGGGCCAGACTTTTTCCATTAAAATATTAAAAACTAAGTAACTCAATATTAAATATTTAACACTCATTTTGCTGTGGATAATAAAGACTGAGACTCTGGAGGTTTTATTAAATGAAAATATCATGCCAATTAAACCAATTTAATTTATTTTAACATCAGTAGGCAGAAAATACCCTTTTAAAACTCCACATGCATCCTCTCTCTCTCTCTCTCTCTCACTCTCTCTCTCTCTCACTCTCTCTCTCTCTCACACACACACACACACAATTTGTAAGATGAGAAGAAAACTGACCGTGAAAATTGAGAACAAAGAACCCTCCAGTGGAGAAATCACTGTGAAACTTGAGAAGGACTTGATTGCTTGAACTGTAAGCTGTCTCAAGTGCTGTATTCCCACTGAATACTCCCAGCTGAGGTGAATTTTGGTCTGGACCATCCCTAAGGACCAAGAAAAGAAACCAGTGTCAGTGAAACCATTTCAGTGAGGTTTAAACTCACATTGTTTTCTCCTGACGGGAGCTGAAAATCTTCAAAAAGGGAGATTAATCCTAAGAATGGTAAAAGAGCACTCCATTTGCATTCACATCTATGCAGGCAATTAAGAACACTTATCATAATGTGAAAGCTGACCTTTTGGAGAAGGTTGAGAAATCTGTGCAAGTAACGTTTATATTCGAGTCAGTAAGATACTGCACAGTTTTCCTTCAAATCACTTGAGGTCCTTCATCATTACAAGAGGAAAAATCATAATTTCATATATGGACAGTTCCTCATGACATTATTCACGGTGAACCTTTGACTTAATATTACGCTTGCCTCTCCAAGGAGGAAACAAAGGTGGAACAGATAGTAATATTCAGTAAAGACAAAATATTTTCTGCCCGGTGACCGTTTCTTTTCAAGACAAGGACACGGTTAAGTTGTTGGGTGTTTTTTTTCCTACTGCATGCAGTGCTAGCTCCCTGTTTACAATAATGTTAAGCCAGGGGGCTTCAGAATCGTGGCTCATCCCTCACCAGCAACTGTGATGGTCTACCCTGTCTTATTCATCCTACTTGGCTTCTACTGCCAAATTCTGGCCTTCAGAGTTTCATTGCTGCTAAATTTCTGGTCAATTCAGCAAGCTCACTTGCAAGAGGAGTCCAGTGAAAGCGGTGGAGAAATATTCAAGACAAAAAGTAAAATATCCCCACGTGCATTTGCTCATAAAGGATTCCTACTAAGCACTTTGTGAGGACAAGGCCAATGAATTTGCACTACAAAAATGCAAATCAGATAATCAGTGCAATGTTGCTTTCTTGCATGACAGAAAAACTGACTTGGAAGGGGGCTATAAGGTAATCAAGTCCAACCCTCTGCTCATTGCAGGAATCCAAAATGAAATATGTCTGAGAGCTGTTTCTCTTGAATGCCTCCAGTGTTGGAGAGCTCACCACTAATGAGGCAATTTGTTCCCTTGACATACTGCTCTAACAACTAGGAGGTTTTGATTATTCAGCAAAAATTTGGCTTCCTGTAACTTCAACCTTCATATGGTTCTAACACAGCTTAAAGTAACATTTGCCTTTTATTGATGCGGCTCTTGCCTCGTATTCAGCCTTTGATCTGCAAGGGCTCAAATGTGACTCCAACATTCACCTCACGTGTAACAAAGTAGTACCTTGTAAGATGAATGCCCCTTAATACGAAAAACTCATAAGACAAATGAAATTTCCGGGAACAGGAAAACCTTGTAAGACTAATTTTGCCTATGGGATGCCTCACAAGATGAATTCAATGCATTCCTATGGGAAACGGTGTTAAACGTGTTTTGTAGGACAAATTTTTCGTTAAAAAAGCCATAGAATGACCACCACTGTGTTGCTTACCCAAGTATCTCTTGTCCTGCACTTTTTTCAATTAAATTTCATGTTGTTTTCAGGCTAGTTCTCATGCCTGTCAAGATCTCTTTGAATGTTGTTTCTGTCTTCCAGGGCATTTACCATTCCACCCAACTTTGTATCATCCACAGGTTTGCTAAATGTTCCCTGCATCTCTTCATCTAAGTCATTAATTTAAAAAAGTTGAAAAGCTGCAGATCTGGTGCTAAATCCTGTGGCCCCTCACCTGTTACGGACTCTTAGTTTGGACAAGAACCATTGACAAGCACTCTCCGACTACAGTTTTGCAATCTACTGTGGATCCACTTGATAGTTTGCTGATCAGAGAATCATGTGGCACTTTGTGAAAAGATTTGGTGAATTCAATATATATATTAAGGCTATAGCATGTCCACTGTCTACCAGGAAAGCTACCCAACTTTTAAAAAATGGGGTAAGTTTAGTCTAGCATGATTTATTCTTGACGAATGAGTGTTGACTTCTAGTTACCACTGGAGTGTTTTCAAGGTGTGTACGCACTGATCACTTTATAATGTGTTTCAGAATTTTCCCTGGGATTTAGGTAAGGATGACTGGTCTGTGGTTCCCAGTTTCCTCTTGTTTTGTCCTTTTTGAAGATGGGTGCAGCATTAGCCCACCTTCAACCTTCTCACATGTCACTGCATATCAACGCTGTACCCCATGAAAAGCAACTTTAGGTAGGCGGATATATGGATTGAATTTTGCATGTGCACAGTAATTTCCCCCCCAAATTTCTGAAGTTTCTAGACACTTCCCATAGGCAACCCCACATCAAGTGCATCATGGCAATGCACCCAGGAAGTAACTAAGGCATGTGTCATTGTGGCCACGTCAGGCCTCCCCAGGGATGGTCACACGTGGTGCGCTAGTTTAAATTGGACAAAAGCACTCCCAGCCACTCCCAAAACTTGGGTATTCAGGTTCAGAGACAAGTCCAAGAAAAACCAGCAAGCTGTGTGTCTGTGTTTTCAAAGGCAGTGCAACTCTAGCAAAGGCAGCATCCCTGTTCCTTGATCCACCTTTCAACTGAGCCAGGAGAATTATCTTATCTCGCATTAACTACTTGTATAGCTCAGTGTTGTAGGTACGTGCCTGCAACTGATGCTTCTCCTTGAAAAGAGCTGGGCTTGGTGACGCATAGAGACCTTTCCAGCTCTGAAGTTCTGAGGTTATTATGAGGTTACATTCCATGCAGCACGCTGCCAAATGAAGTCGGAAGAGATATTTCCGATTTGTATAATGTTCACATCACTTGCTACAGCTTCATATGAGGAACGGCTTAGGGAGCTGGGAATGTTTAGCCTTTCAAAAAGAAGGCTGAGGGGGATATGATAGCTATGTTTAAATATTTGAAAGGATGTCATATTGAAGAAGGAACAGGTTTGTTTTCCATGGCTTCAGAGACTAGGACTCGGGGCAATGGTTTCAAACTACAGGAAAAGAGATTCCATTTGAAGATTAGGAAGAACTTCATGACAGTTAGAGCTGTTTGGCAGTGGAATATGCTGCCACAAAGGAGGGTGGTGGAGTCTCCTTCTTTGGAGGTTTTTAAGCAGAGGCTGGATGGCCATCTGTTGGAAATATTGTGATGGGGTTCCTGCATGGCAGGGGGTTGGACTAGATGGCCCTTGAGGTCTCTTCCAACTCTGTGATTCTATGATTCTATAACAGCTGGGCTGCAAAAGCACGTTAACAGAATTCTACTGCTGCCGTTAAACGAACAAGAATGCTGGAGTGGGTCAGTGATATATCTTTCATGGAACAGACCTTAAGGTGTCACTTTGAAGAAGAGTTCTTTATCTGCCCCAAACTGACAACTTTTTGCGCAAAAGACCTTCACAGCAATTTTAATCCTTTTGGTACTCATTCAAAATAACAGCGCTATGTTGTCCACAAGCAGACTAACTATCCAGTCAGCCTTTTAATCTTCCTCAGAAAGTGTACAGTAAGGAAAGAGGGGTTTGAAAAATTCAGGACTGTTTTCCTAGGAGGAGGTGTTAAATGGCAGAGACGTTTCTAGGACTCGGCATTCAGGTTGGCATATGGTGGGCAAAACATGCCTCTGGGATGTCACTGCCCCACTGGTTCCTATCACAACTGAATGCATTGTTAATTTAGACTGCTAATGTGATAAAACGCTGTTTCTGTTCTGTGCAGAGTCCCAGGAAGCCCGTCGGAGCGATAAACAGGGGACTACTGTATTTTAATGTGAGCCTCTCTCTTCTAAAACTACAACACCGAAATATAGCAGTTAATTTTAACTTGCCACAACATTTTTGTATTCTTTATTTTTATTTTGGCCGGATGTGCTGGCACAGACGAACATGACTCTCTTCTAAAAGTACAACCAACAGGCACATGTATGTATGTATGTATGTATGTATGTATGTATGTATGTATGTAT
>JAHTLZ010000122.1:33423440-33435090 GCA_023846285.1 Phrynocephalus versicolor | reverse complement strand
TAATAATAATAATAATAATAATAATAATAATAATAATAATAATAATAAATAAATAAATAAATTCAGAGACTCTGGCATAAACTGGTACAGGCGGTCCCAACAATAATTGGCACGCTGGGTGCGGTGCCTAAAGAGCTAAGCAAGTATTTAGAAGAAATTGGAGTTGACAAAGTCACCATCAGTCAGCTGCAGAAGGCTGCCTTACTGGGATCTGCTCACATCATTCGCCGATATATCACATAGTCTTAAACGCTTGGGAAGCGTTCGACTAGTGATTGGTAATACAAAATCCAGTGAAGATAGCTGTGTGGTTTATATTAATAATAATAATAATAATAATAATAATAATAATAATAATAATAATAATAATAATAATAATAATAATAATAATAATAATAATTTCAGCTGCAGAAAGCCACCTTACTGGGATCTGCTCGCATAATTCGTTGATACATCACATAGTCCTAAATGCTTGGGAAGCGTTTGACTAGTGATTTATAATACAAAATCCAGGAAAGTTGTCTGCTGTGTGGTGGTGGTGGTGGTGGTGGTGATGATGAGAAATAGATTAACTATGTGCTGTTAGCTTTTTTAACAAGTAGAAAGAGGAACAGTACTAGATTCTACATATGGTTATTGTTGAAGTTTTATTTAAAATTTTATTGAAAGTTTTATTGACTTTCAATAAAAAGAATACATTTATTAACAACCTCACATGATGTCTGTAGTCGGAGTGAGTCGGAGTGACATTTCTAGGCTGGGGTGGTTTTTGATCTATGCCGTACTAAGCAATCATTTCCTCTAGCCTTTGATTTCAAAGAAAACCCCATTTCTATTCTGAATAGTTGAATTCTATTCTGCACATTGTGGTGTAGTGGTTAAATGCCTGTACTACAGCTAAAACTATGCTCACAACCTGGGGTTCAATCCCAGGTAGCCGGCTCATGTTTGACTCAGACTTCCATCCTTCAGCTTTCTGGAGGTGGGGGGCAATGTGTAGCCTACATACTGTAATTAAACTGTAAACTGTCCAGAGACTACTTGAAGTGGTACTGGGTGGTATATAAGCAGAACACTTTGAATGTTCTGCCTCTCTCTTTTGTCAGTTGGTAGCAACTGTTTGTTGTTTTCCTGTTTGACTGGTTCTTAGCATGTGTGCAATAAAGAGAGAAATGTTAACAAGTCGGTAATTTCAAACAAATGTAAGTAAAGAAACTTTTAAATAATTATTTCTCGTACAAATTTCTCAGAGTGAGTTATTGAGACTTGAAGGCCCAGTTAATGAGAAAGGGGAGGACTAGCAAGCATGTAACCACCAGCCAATCCTCTCTTTAAATTTAAATAAAAGAGGTTTATGGGTAAAAGAAGCCGGCTCTTATAGTATCCTATTGATTTCATATATGATTTTTGCGTGGGATTTTTCCAAAATCACCATCAAGCCAGATTCTGCACTGATCTACTGGGCAGCCCATTTCTTCCCTATATCTCACTGGTACATCATCAATTCCTAGGTCCCATCTCTCTGCACACAGATTACAATGTCCAGCCTTCAGTCCCAACTCTTAAGTTATCAACAAAATTGGGTGCCTCAAGAACCCAGGGGAGCAGAGCCATATAGCGTAATCAATTGTTTTGTATCATTTTGTTTCATTCCAATTAAAAAAACAAATTGGTTAATAACAAAACAAAACAGCAAAGGAAATAGAATGAAACAAAATGCAATTCTTCCATTTCGTGCCCACCTCTAGCATATAACTTGGGGCTACTCTTGGAACCTTCACTATGGCTTCTATCAGGTTCGGCTGGTGACCCAACAAGGGCAACTATCTAAAAGACAGTAGCTTGGCATCCTCAGCCTATTCTAGATCAGATTACTTTGATGCCTGTTATGTCTGACTACCATAGAAGATGTCAGAAATTATTGCTATGGATAGAAATTGATATTTGAGGGCACCAGAATTCTCATCTGGTTCTTTTTCTTTTCTTCTGGTTGTAAACAAGAGGGTGGAGAACGCATCTCCCTTCCTTGTGAGAACTCCTCCACTGAAGTTCTGTCTGACTTAAAAGCACAGGGCAGGAATTTATTGAGATTGTTAATTGTTCTTTTAATTAGTCAAGGTAACAATGTTTTTGAAGTAGTAGAAAAGGAAATAATATGTGATGTCCAGTTAATTACTCCTCTCTGCCCCTCGGGCTAGTCACCATTCTTTCTAAGTCCCATCATTTACCTCAGCCTACTGAGGCAAAACTTTGAGCTGCTTTGTAACAAAACTGTGTGTGACTGAATACATATGAACATCACAGAGTCTGATAACAGGAAGGATTGGGGGGGGCAAACTTTCTACAGTACTAAACAAAGAAAACTTCGGAAGCAAAAGAGACACACCGATGATCAGGTGACCCACTGAGAGAACTCATAAGAAATCTCCATAAACTCTGAGAAGTTGTTTTGTTTTGTTTTGCCTGTTCCCAGCTGCAGTTAAGGCCAAATGCAGTAGACAAACTTTTGAGACTAGACCTACACTTTCTAGTCAGAAAACTCCAGTTCTGGTCTGCTTGCACTGCCCTCCGTTCATCCGTGAGCATCTATTAAACTACTGGCTTTCACTTGACATAACTCAGAGCCTCAGTATCTCCCAGACTATCTCTGTGACCCTGCCTAGACTCTGATGTCACCATCTGACACCTTTTGCTCTGCCCCTCTCACAACAAATAAGCAAATTGGGGAAATGAGAGAATTGGCTTTTTTTCTCGAATTGACATCAAATGATCCCCAAGGAGGTTCATCTGCTGAAATATGTTAAAGAGGTTTATCTTCTCCACATATTTGATTAGTACAGTGGTACCTTGTATAAAGGAATTAATTCGTTCCAAATGAAATTACATGAAGCAAATGTTCCTTTATACAAATTTCTCATGAATTGAAAACAGAGTAATCCCTAATCATGACCATTTTTATGTTCTATAGATTTTCCCCATAGGCAGTTCTCTTAAGCAAATTTCCCCTATCTCCGGAATTTTTTATGTTGTACAGATTTTATGTTATACAAACCGTTTGTTATATGAGGGTCCACTGTATTATGGTTTGGCTTTTCGGGTAATTTTTGGGAGGAATATTCACTCTTATGCTGAATGGGTTTTTGTTATATAATATATCATAATAATCTTAGAACTGCAGAACTGGAAGGGCAATTGAATCCCTCTCAAGGAGGACCAGTGGGGAATTGAACTCCTAACCTGTGTGTGTGTGTGTGTGCGTGTGTGCGTGTGTTAAGGTCATCAGGAGAGGCCCTTCTCTCCACCCCGCCACCCTCACAGGTATGTCTCGTGGGAACCCATGAAAGGGCCTTCTCGACTGCTGCACCCAGACTCTGGAATTCCCTCCCACTAGAGGCCAGGAATGCCTCATCTCTGTTGTCCTTCCAGAAACAGGCAAAGACGTTTCTCTTCAGGCAAGCTTTCCCTGAATGATGGACTACCATGTGTATTTTATATGGGCTCAGATAAACTTTGTGTTTATGACTACAGTGGAACGTTGCATAATAAAAAGTTTGTATAACATAAAATCTGTACAACATAAAACATTCCGGAGATAGGGGAAATTTGCTTAACATAGTTGCCTATGGGGCAAATCCATATGGGATTACTCCGTTTTCAATGCATTCCTATGGGAAATTTGTACGAAGGAAAATTTGCTTAACATAATTTCATTTGGAACAAATTAATTCCTTTATCACTGTACTTATAACCGCTGTTCTCTATTAATGCTGTAAGATGTCCCTCAATTCCTTGTCCTCAAATACTTGAACATGTCTTAATTGTAGTGGGCTGTATATTATCTCTCATTACTGTAAGCCGCCTTGGGTCCTTTTCCAAGGAGAAAGGTGGGGTAAAAATACTCTAAAAGAAATAAATAATAAAATAAATATAATAAATTTGTATATTGCTTTGGGGGCCCCTCTGTTGTACGTGCAGTTCACAGACTGAATCAACGCTCTTTTAAAAATGTCCTTATTGTTACCTAATGCTTGGGGTTTGTCATTATTGTGCCTTGTTCCACAAGAATAACATATTTAACTGGGTGTCTCAGTTTCTGTTCTCTGCTCCAAAGTACTTCCAGTTCATTCAGCTTTCACCTAGTAGTGGTACATTAGGAGAGACTCATCTCCCAATCACATTTTTGACCTCTTCTGTAAAGGCATATGAATGGAAGACGTAGCATATAAATCAGCTGAACAATGTGACTTATAAATCAGTGCTGTGACAAGAAAAAAAAGAGCAACGAGATTTATGGACAGCTTCATGACTTGTTAATTAGGCCTATAATATATAAATCATGTTCAGAGCCTGAAAATTCACCTCCGTTCTTACAAATCAATGCTCTGTGTAGTGTTGCAGTACAATACAAACCACGGAGACTATTAGATAAATCAATGGGAGGTTTTTCTCTATGTTTTGCTGTGTTTCTTAAAGGGCCTATGAGAACTTAATTAATGCCAGGCTGCTAATTAGAGATGGGCATAAAGCACAACAAAGTGTTTCATACAAAGTTGTCAGCTCTCGCTCTCTCTCTCTCTCTCTCTCTCTCTCTCTCTCTCTCTCTCTCTCTCTCTCCTTTCTCTGCTGGATTGTGGGAGTTGGTCTGGAACATTCCATTTCAGGCAGCCTCCAAAGCAGCGGAAGGAGAGAGGAATGGAGGTTTCCCTTGCACCAGCCAGGAATGTTTTCAAAGGGGAGTTCAGGTTAGGGGTTTGTTTTATTTTCCTTTATATTTTCCTTTAATTTGTTTTTAACATCCTTTCTTATTTTTTGCAAACCATTTCTAGTCATAGGGCAGCTCGTCAAGTGTGTATAGGGCTACATATTGCATTTCATTATTGTCACATTAAAAACACGGAGTAAAATCCAGTTGTTAGTCCCATGCAGAGCAGATTCCGTAAACAGGTGCCTAAACCATGGTGTGGATGTGGACTTCTAGCCAACCTCTTTTGTGAGTTTTGGCATTTTGTGTCTACAGTATGTGGTCTATGGGATCCAGAACAAATCATCTGAGTTTCCATTATTTCCTATGAGGAAATTTGCTTTAATATAAGAGTGTGTTTGTTTACAGGCATGTTTCTGGGGCAAAATATGCTTGTAATCCAAGGTATTACTGCATTTAGTTGGAATGTGTACTTGCTACTCATCAGGACAAACAGAAAATGAACTCCAGCGGTAAAAATTACAGTATTGAAAAATGATTTGTAAAAAGGAATAAACATTTGTCATATCCACCCGGAATCAAGTGGAAAAATGCTGTGTATTTTTCTTACTGAAACTGTTCAGGGTCCAAGTCTCTCATTGATGCTCACCTTGATATGCGAGTTTAAATCCTTGTCTATTTTCTGAGTGATCACTATAAAAATGGATGAGAGTTTCATGTGTTGTGCTTAATAAGGAAGGCGGGAGGTCTGTTCCACTGAACTGGCCAATCATGGAGCTGGTGTGATAAAGGCCATTCTGAATCTCAAGGAAGTCATGGTTAGCTTCAGTGGAGAAGTTCAGAAATTGTATATGTGCCCCTGTATGGAAACACAATAAGAATAAGAGTAAGAATAAGAAATATGCTTAGGAATTACTGTATATTATACATTCAACATGACAATAAAACATACCTAAAATATGCCACATAAATTTACTAATTAACTTACTAATTAAACTTATGAGTATAAAGAAGGGGGAAACTTTTAACTTCTATCTGATTCCCCCCCCCCACTGCCACCAAGCTGTAAACTTTTAACTTATTTTTAAATATTACCTTCAGATTTTTAAAGAAAGATAAGTAAAATACAGTCATGTTTTGAATTACAAATGCCTTGAACTGCAGCCTGGCAGATTTCCTTTTGTAAATCATTTTTTTCGGTGTCCGTAAAGCAGGCAGGCAGTGGGGGTCCATGCCTTCAGATCCCTGCTACCCGCCTGCTAATCCTGGATGCCCCCACTGCAGAAAAAGAAAAAGCACACCAAGAAATTTCACTGCAAAGGGAAAAGAGATATTTCTCGCCTTGATTTCTCACAGAGAGCAAGATGCTGCCAGATTCCCATCTCTATGTGTACATATACACTTTTGAAACATTTACAAGTACAGTGGTACCTTGTATAAAGGAATTAATTCATTCCAAATGAAATTGTGTTAAGCAAATTTTCCTTTATACAAATTCCCATAGGAATGTATTGAAAATGGAGTGAGCCCATTTTTATGTTGTACGAATTCTCCCCATAGGCGATTATGTTAAGGAAATTTCCCCTATCTCCAGAATTTTTTGTTAATGACTATTCTGAACCAGAAGCCTGGTCCCCAAGATGTAATGCTTGTCTCATCTCAGATAAGTTTCTCATCTCTGAGAAATTTACCTGAGATGCCGGCTACAATGACAAAAGTGATTAGCCCATTATAGTACAAACATTTCTCCAGCTGCCTGTATAGACTGTTTGGTTTTTATTACTAAAGGCTCTGCTCTGCAAAACAGCGGAATATTGCCAGATATAATATTAGAAATGCAGTTTTGGTTTGTTCAGTACAAATATTTAAGCAGTTTCTGTTATGCAACTGAATATTCTTTTTTATTCACTCAACCTGGTTTTCTGCTTTTTCATTTCCATTATTTTTAACTCCTATACTTCATAACCTTTTGCTACGTTGTGAACTCAAAAAATTGCAAAAGAGCTCTCCTGCAGAAACTACTTCCATTTGTCATCTATGATTTTCCTCTCTGGTTAATTCGTTTACACCTACGATGTGTTGACTTTCACATGGAGAACGTGAGAAGTGTCTGACAAATTGTTGTTCTGGAAACTATATGGCAAGTATAACACTTCCTTTCTGAGACAAAGCAGGGTGACTTCTAAATAAGGAAGTGACTAGATAAGTATTTGTCCCACTGTGTTCCTCAACGTTCTTTCTGATAATTATTCTATCAATTACACTCCATTCACACCAATCAAAAATAGATCCAATCCAAAGCAGACAGTCTACTTTGTTCAGGTGACATGGCTTCAGTTGCTTTGTACCATTTCTCGTCACATTGCTTTGTCTTGCTTTGAGCTCAATCACTTATATCCATTCTCTCAGCAGTCCTGAGGACCTGACGGTTGATGCACAGAGTGAAATTGAACCCTGCTCCTTCTGCCTCTCTTCTGCTCCCACGGGTAAGGATTACCACTGTTGTGATAGTGACAAACTGTATTTTTTAAAAATATATTTATTCTCCTGACTGTAGGGGTAAGACAGATTTTGGGGGGGATTTTTACTTCCATAAACACAGACTGTTTTCACATTTCCCAAGACTGCTAGCAAAAAAAAAAAAAATAGAACACACATCTGAGTGGAAAGTAATATAATTTCAGGATTCTTGATATATTATGGAGAGTGGGAAAATACACAATATCCAATGCCGTATATGCATTTCAATGGCTTGGATATGGCTCTCTTTATGCCCATTATTGCCACCCAGTACCCAGTGCCATACAGTGCAACACAGTGGACTATTATCTTGTAAATAGAGATGGGTACGAATAAAAAAAAAGTGGCATTTCATTTGTCGTTTGTTGTTTGGAGGATCCGTTTCGGTTCGTTTCCTTTTTCATGAATTTTTGCAGAAAAATTCATTTTCATTTTCATTCATTTCATTACCATTTCGTTAGCATTTATTTCAATTTTTGTGATTTTTTTAGGATTTTAAGCAATTCACTTATATTGCAGTAACGGAAACGAAACGCACGACAAAATTTCCAGTTTTTCTGTTCGTTTCGTTTCATTTTAGAGACAAAATTTGTTTGTCGTTTCATTGCATAACGAAACCAAAAACCAAAAACAGAAACAAAAAATTGTTCGTTTCGTGCCCATCTCTACTTGTAAATATTGGATTTATGATGAATTGGCATTCATCTGTCATAAAACCTACCAGTGAGTTTTTGCCAATGCAACCAGGCCACATCTACCCTTTCTCGCATGTCGCCACTGATGTCACCATCACCTTTGTGATGGGAGTCAATATACCAGAATATATCAGTTTTGTCTATTTATTTGGAGCTTTCTGTGGGTGGTAACTCAGTTTTCATGATGTTCAGACAAAGTCCAAAGTGGTTGAGGTGGTCATTCCACATCTGAACTTGCTACTGCAGTTCATGTCCAGTGGTACAAGCAAGCATGTCATCTTTACTGTAGAGCATGGTTCAGGGAACATCCTGCAAAGCTCAATCCTTGTGTGATGGAATCCATCACTAATATAAACAGGAGCAGCAACAGTGCAGATCATTTGTCCACTCCAACCATCACTGAAAAACTTTGAGAGGCCAGCTGAGCATCGCACATGGATGCTGGTTTTCTTTATAGCATTTTGACTCAGTTAATGAGTTCTGGCAGCCCATGGTCACAGAGGGCATACCAGATCAAATGATTTGGGACATGGTCTAATGCCTCCTTCTGGTCTAGGATAGTCATGTGTGATGGTTGGGTCTCCTCCAGTATTTCTCTATGAGCTGATGAGCTCTAAAGATAGCACTGGGTTCTGCATCCTTTGATGAAGCTGCATTGGTTGGTGGAGTTGCGAATAGTCTCCCCTAAAGTATGGGTCATTAGCTATGTCCTTGGTGGTGAAGGCGAGAAGTATTTTTTATTTGTCCAGGACAAATAAACCCTTTATGGGTTTGTGCACTTTAAGCCATTGTTCACCTTAGGCAACTGAGACTGTTGTCTACCTAAAGAGCCTATTCAGGCCATTGTTCATCTTATGAGCCCATTTCAGACCAGGGTGACAAGAGGTCAAAGTGAGCTATAAAATGGAGGACTCGCAACTAGCTTTTTTCACACTGATGAAGGTGTTTGGATGAGCAGTGAAACATTTAAATCTCTCAAGAAAAAGATGTCCAGTTGCTATGACTCAACTTCCAGATAGTAGCCTTATTGTTTTCACCCACCATTCCCTGTGAGCTTCCATGGCCAAGGATGGATTCGAAAGAGGCCCCTTGAGTCTTAATCCCTCTGTGCACTACAACATACATCACTCTAGCCTGCCCCCTCAAATTGGCAGCTCTACAGATGGATAAAAAGATCCAGCCAGCTTGGGTATGAATTGGGAACAGGCGGAAGTGCATATGTGGTGTGATCACCAGGAAATAGATTGCACTGGACTTCTCCATAAACTGTCCAAAATCTGATATATCTTCTGGTGTGATCATATCCTTAGCAACTTTCATAGCATGGAAGTTATAATCCAAGCCTGGGCATTTAAAAAAATTGTGTCTCTTATAACTTTCAACAGATTTGTTATTTTGTAGTACATAGCAATAAGAAACCACCTCGCAACAGAGGTTGCTTGTATAACCATACCAAATAATGTTTCCACAAATTAATTAATGTCAAAAGTCCACACAAATCCCTAACGGAGAAGCAAGATATTTGAAAAGCTTAATTACTAAGAGCAGAGCATTATAACAGGATTTATTATAGCCAACTTAACTAATTAGCTTAGCATAAAATATCATCTTTACTTATGCATAAAACCATGTAATGAAAGAAAGCTGTTAATATGGAAAAATAAATGAATACTTTGCTACATTTTAACAACAGGCAACTTGAATTAGCTAAATCTCAAAATCCATCATCATCCTTTTTTGTAAGAGATCTCCTTTTAAATTTTATTTCAGGCTTTTACTATTCCTTTTTGCAGTACTTAACAATGACCATCGCATCATCCTAATTATTGTTTTTTGTAAGATGTCTGCCTTGAAGTCCCATACACATGTCTCTTAATGAGTCCAAACTATCCATAACATTACTTGGGTAAGAATTGCTTTAGACTTTTTCAATCTAGGATTATTATTCACCCTTCATGCATAATGTACAATGTGCCCATAAACATACAGGAGGAAGAAGGGGGGAAATGCAAAGTGAATGACATGGTGTCTCATTAGAGGACCAAGAAAGGACATTGCTAATGAAATGGGACATTGAGGTTTTATCTCACACCATCATCTCATCATCTCAGCTGCTCAGAACAAGGCTGAGAGATCTCATAAATAATGCTTCTTCTTAAAGGCAGCAATGAGAATAATCCAGAAGACTGTGAAGAACAGCCTCAGTGACAGCACTATTTTCATACCTTTCCAGATGCACTTAAAACAGAAACTCCCCTCAAGAACTCATGCTTTGAGAACCTTATGGGATGTTTTTGGAGATAGAAAGTGGGCACAAAACATGGTACACATTGCTAACAACTAGTATGCACAAATTTGGGGGAGGGGGCACATAGAAGCATGTGTTAGCCAATTGGGAAAAATGCATGTTAGTCAAAGCATGAAAATAATGACACAGATTAAGAAAAATATATTTAAAATTCATTGCCTTGAAGCACCCCCCCACACACACACAAAACTCAAAACAGCATGAGAAACAAGGGCAGGGGAGTCATAGAACCACAATTAAACAGAGGCTCAGATTTTCATTGCTTCTGACTTTTTGCAGCCAGACCTGTCACTCATCAAAAACATGTTCTTAGGGCACACGGGATGGGGGTGGGGTGGGGGTGGTAGACAAAGAGAGGGGTTCGCCTCACTCTCAGCTTCACTGATGGATACAGTTCTGTCAGTGAGTTACAGAAGTCAGGATTTACTAATTTACTTTTCAAGCAGCAGGCTTGCTCCAGCCCCTCTGTGTGCCTAACAATGGGCACTAGAGATGGGCACGACTCAGCGAAATTTTTGTTTTCATTTTTCGTTTCCATTACGCAATGAAAACAAGAACGAAAATTTTCCAGACAACAAAACGAAAACAAAAACGAAACGAAAAATTTTGACCTGTTTTTTGTTTTTGTTATGGCAGACACATTCCAACGAAAAGAATGCTAACGAAAACAAAAAAAATTCATTTTTGTTTTGTTTTTTTCATTTCGTTTCGTAACAAAAACGAAAACAAAAATGCGCAAAACCCCCCAAAAATGAAAACAAACCAAAACGGACCCCAAAACGACAAACAAAAAATGAAAAATTATTTTTTTGAGTCGTGCCCATCTCACAGCTTTTCAGGTTTGGAATAACGTCTGGGACAGTGGTTCTCAACTTGTGGGTCCCCAGATGTTCTTGGACTGCAAGCCCCAGAAGCCTCCACCACTAATTGTGCTGGAAGAGGTTTCTGGGAGTTGCAGTCCAGGAACATCTGGGGACTCACAGGTTGAGAACCAGAGATGGGCACGAATTAAAAAATGGTGTTTCGTTTGTCGTTTAGGGGGTTCGTTTCAGTTCGTTTCCGTTTTTTGTGAATTTTTGCAAAAATTCATTTTCGTTTTCATTCATTTCATTACCATTTTGTTCCTATTTATTTCAATTTTTTGTGTTTTTTTTAGCATTTAAATCAGTTCACTTGTATTGCCGTAACAGAAACGAAACACCCGACAAAATTTCTGGTGTTTCTGTTCGTTTTGTTTCATTTTGGAGACAAAATTCGTTTTTCATTTTGTTGCGTAACTAAAAAAAACCAGAAACGAACAATTGTTCGTTTCGTGCCCATCTCTATTGAGAACCACTGGTCTGGGAGAACACGGGGGGGGGAATGGCAGCAGAGGACGCCTGCACAAAAAGTGTTTCCCTCACAAAGTAGAGGAAAGAATCAAGT
>JAHTLZ010000122.1:33411479-33423430 GCA_023846285.1 Phrynocephalus versicolor | reverse complement strand
CCTGCACAAAAAGTGTTTCCCTCACAAAGTAGAGGAAAGAATCAAGTTGAAGAGTGCTGTTTTAACGTTTTAAGAAAAACTGTGTTCACTAGAGAAAGCAGTGCAGTACATGCAGGGCCAGTGCTAGGGTTTTTTGCGCCCTAAGTGAGTGGTGGGGGTGGGGCGGGCAGCGGTGGGTGGGGCAGGGGGCGGCAGGGGGCATGGGGCAAGGCAGTGGGTGGGCAGTGGGGCGGGTGGCAGCGGAGGTGGGGCAGCGGGTGGGGTGGCAGACGGGTGGCAGCTGTGGTGGCGCGGTAGGGGGGTGGCAGATGCTGGGGGACAGCGACAGGCATGGGAGCGGATGACGATGGGCAGGGGGTGGGCGGTAAGGGGACAGACGGTGGTGGCCAGCGGAGGGGGGATAGGGGGCAGCAGGCTGGCCAGCACCCTCTCTCCATTTTGGTGCTCTAGGCAACTGCCTAGTTAGCCTTAATGGACGTGCCGGCCCTGAGTAGAACACTTTTGAGTACATGCTTTCAACACTTTGCATACCATTGTTCAAGTTTGATTGGTCACCATGACACAAGCATTCCCAATTCCATTTTTTTGAAAAACAAATCAATAAAGTAGTAGTGATTTTAGATGCCAGAGAGGTCCCAGCAGGTTAACTGAAATTATATATGGCAATCCGTTTCTGAGTACATCCTATCTAAAAAGCTCTGGAAAGGGTTGTCATAAGTCACACACAATACAGTATAGTGATCTAAATTATTATAATCTATTGGGATCCTTACCGTAGCCAACAGGCAGCAATATCTTCCACGTGCAGCCTAGGTTACTAGGGTAGTTTCCTGGAAAACCTGGGCTTAGGATCACCCCAGCCATGTCTGTCAGCGTACCACCACATTTAGCTGTGAAGTATAAAATAAAAACCAACAATGTTTATTTAATGTTACCTAACAAAGTTTTGCTTAAGCAACATTCAAATAATTTTAACCCATGCCAGCAGAGACCTCTGTATGTCCTCAAGTCTACACACAAGGCTCTTGTGTTAAGATTTCTGGGTCACACACACGGGTAGATAACTCTGCCAATATGCTCTTTTACGTGCAACTAATGGGGGGAAGAATCCCCCCATCACTAAAATATATCTTGTAAGCATATTGGAAGTTTCTCTTCCTGTAGGAAATCACTTATAATGCTAAGCACAAGTTCCTATGTATATAAAAAGGCAAGGAAGCACACAACTCTGTCAGCCTTGGGCCATCATTATACAATAATCATCTAGAAATTACATTGGTAGATATGAAATTATGTATTTATGTTGGCTTATTTCTAAGCACAATTTAATGAATACTATGATTAAAACATGATGAGAGTAGTTTCACACTTATTATTATTCTTTAAATTTTAAATTAACTTCTAACCAGCTTATGGCTTAAATTAACTTTTAACCAATCTCTTAAAGCCACTAACATAAACCGGAAGCGGTTGTGACACGCAGAGACGTGGCTGCTTTGCTGGGTCAGTTCTCACAAAGGGTGGGAGATATGAAGGAATGGGTCAAATGTGACAATGTCTAATCTTAAAATGTGAAGAAATCCAATCTCACAATGCAGACCTCTGATAATATTTACCAGGGCTTCCATTGCTTTCTTTGACACTTTTAACTAACTAACTAACTAACTAACTAACTAACTAACTAACTAACTAACTAACTAACTAACTAACTAACCAACAACAACAACAACAACAACAACAACAACAACAACAACAACAACAACAACAACAAAATGGCTTTGCAAAGACCCTTGAGGCTTTCTACAACCTGCCAGCTACACTTCCATTCCCAGAATGCACTTAAGAATCATAGTCTTGAAACAGAAAGGCAAATGGAGGGCTAGAGAGAGTCCTGGAATGATGGGGGTAGGCTATTATTAAGTTTGTTTTTAAATGTTGGGGTGGTGGCTGTGGTGGGATACCTGAATAACTAAGGTAAGCCTTACTCTAGTACCACTGAAATGTCTGTCATTGCTCCTCATTTTTAGAAAATGTCATTGTTAGAGAAAAAATATGTCTGTGTAGACTCTCAGTCATCCAGGTGAGGGTATCCAGGAGTTGAGTCATGGCAACCAGACTTCTTTTCTTGTGGGATTGAAACATTTTGCTGCTCATCCAAGTAGTTTATTCAATCTGAGGAAACTTGGTGGGAGGCTTCCAATTTGTAGTTCAGCATGGTTTCACCCCATCCTGGGCTGAAGAGGCTCATTAGGTGGACAATGGCCTTGGGTGCGTGAAAGTCCCACCTATGCAACCTTTTCCAACACCCATTAACTATGGGTCATAAGCAGTGGCCTTCCCGGTGGAGGTATGAAGCGCTTCTCATATGTCGGGGATTGATGAAAAGGCTGCTTGATAAGTAGGAGACAGATTGTGCCTGAGTCCCCCAACTCTGTTGAGAGAGGGGCTTACAATACACACATGAATGGCTTCCCTGACTCTTCTCTCAAACCACCTATCATCTCTGTCTAATACATGTACATCTTCATCTTTGAATGAGTGCCCTTTGTCCTTCAAATGGAGGTACGCCACTGATTCTGGTCCTAACCTGTTGCCCCCTCTTGTGCCTGGGCCATCCTCCTGTTTTAAGGGCTGTTGAGTTTCTCCAATGTAGAGCTTTGCATACTCTCCACTGCACTGGACCACATATACTGTATTGCTCCTCTTGTTTGTTGCTATCTGGTATTTTGGGTGGAAGAGTCTCTGCCTTAGTTTGTCAGTTTGAAGTGAATATTTATGTGTTGTTTACAAAAAGCTATTTTAAGCTTTTCGGACACATCAGCCATGTAAGCAGTGTTTATGGGTCTGAAGTGAACATGGTCATTAATTACATGGGAAAGCCCATGAACCCCCCACTGAAATGTGATGAAACAGAATCCTACAGGTAAGAAAGATGTAAATCCTTTGTTCTTATACTCTAAAACAGTGGTGGTGAACCTTCAGCACTCCAGATGTTTTGGACCACAAATTCCAAGTCTAGAGTGCCAATGACAAAGGACTGTGGGAGCTGTGGTCGAAAACATATGGAGTGCCAAAGGTTCGCTACCACTGCTCTGAAACAACCAAGAATGCAGAAAATATTCAGCGTGAAAACAAGAATGTCAACATAGATCTGAACATCCATAAGTGTAAAAATGCATTGTTGCTCTTTTGAAAACATGTCCATAAATGCTAGGTGAATACTTTTAAATAAAAGATACAATGTTTGTTTGCTTGGGAAAAGAAACTGTTGCTGGTCCAACCTGACATTTTCCATTCACATGCCAACACCTCCTAGTTTGTTTTTCTGCTTGTGGAATTCTCAATAACCTTTACTCATAAAGGCCTGGAACAGCCTCATGGTGCAGCGGTTCAACAGTAGTACTGCAACCAAGACTTGGCTCCAGACCTGAGTTAAATCCCAGACAGCCACATCAAGGCTGACTTAGTTTTCCTTCCATCTGAGGCTGGTATGCAGCTGCATTTACTCACCTCAATTTACTGATGGCGGCGGAGGCAGGGAGTACGGGACACAACATGTAACCAACTTAATTAAGGGCACTTTTTCACGACCTCTAAAATCCGCTGGCAACTTAAATTTGGACCAGAGATCGTGGGGTTTTGTTCTGATTCCTGTGTTCCCACCCTTCCGCACTCCATTGCTCCTGTCTGCGGTGAGGGGAGGGAGAAAAACATGCAGGCTCACCTCCTTCTGCTGTTGGAGCAGCCCCATAGGGATTCCTGTCTGTTATAGGGGCAGTGGGGACAGAAAAAATAAACAGAAGGCGAGGAGAGCCCGGTATCCACAGCTTTAAAATCCGCATCAGAATTTTTTTTACCTCTGGAGACCAGGTACTTGTAAAATGCACTGGGGCGCACTTAGGTGGGTGTGGTCATACTTAATTTTTTTAAAGGCCACAGCTGGTGGGAAAACAATTTTAAGCTCTGCATCTGGGAGCCCTTTGCCTCGGATTTTAGGGGTTGTGTAAAAGCAGCCTAAATTGTGAACCCCAGATAATGCTTTGAGCACTATGGGGCAGTATAGAAGGAAGGGTTGTTTTTTGTTTGTTTGCTTGCTTGTTTGATTTGCATGCATACCTATACAGAGAGGAGAAGGATAGTTCCAACGGCGAACTGTTCCTGGCATGCAAGATATATGAGAACGCCCCTAGAATTAAAAAGGGAAAAAAAACAAAGAAATTAGATCAAATAACTGCACATCATTATCCTCTGTTTCCCCAGCTATCCCCTGGCAATTTAAGACAATGTTTCTAAAAAGAAAACACCAATGTTGCTAATAAAATCCTTTTGCCAATTAATCTCCCCTGCACTTTACTACCCATGACAGTTTTCTAATTAAGGTTAAACAAAAGACTATTGCAATAATTAGAATTCCTTTAAAAATGGGAAATGAGTTGTGCCACATGTCTTAAGAAATTGTTTCAGAGGCACTGTTCTGAACTCAATTATTACATAGGTTTACAGAGCAGTGTTAACATTCTTATCCACATTCTCTGCTGTGCTACCAAATGGTTCATTGCACAAAGACAAAGAACTTGCTAAATAAGAGACTGTGCAAAACCTGAATGTCTCATGATACAAATGGCTGTGTGTCTTTTGTGTGTGTGTGTGTGTGTGTGTGTGTGTGTGAGCATTTGTGTGTGCCTCCAAGCCCTTCCTCCGTGATGGGTTTTACCATCCCCCGCACACCAGGTGCAATTGTTTTTGTTATGGTCACGACAGAGCCTGAAAGGGTGGGCAGTTTTGCATGGAAAAGGGCCCTGTGCAGGAGGGGATAAAAATTAGAGTGGACATTGGTGTGTATTATACCACCTTAAAGGTTACCACTTCCCCCATAAACTCTTGGAATCTGAGGCTGGTACAATCCCTGGCAAGAATAAATCCAACAATTTCTGCTACCTCTATCTCAAAGTGAGTCTCTCTTTCTCTCTCTCTCTCTCTCTCCCTCTCTCTCTCAGATGTGAAGTAACCGCCTAAAACAACTTTTCAAGTCTTGGAAAGCAAAGAGGAAGTGATATGCATATAAGCTGGCCACTACAGTTTTCCAACAGGAAAAAAAATCCTATCAGAACTCCTATCCTTGACTCGGCAACTTTACATATTTTCCCTCAAAGACACTGTGGAGTTTATTCCCACACTTCCAAGTGTGAGGCTGCTGTGTTAGCCTAAGGGATTATAATTCAGACAAAGAACAGATAACTTGGAGGCCTAAAAGACTAAGCTCAATTCCTGGCATCACCTCTAACAGGGGATGTCAAAAGCAACATTGTTGTCTTAACGCAGTTTTATTACAGACAGGATGCATGCATAACTATCAGTTGGTGGCCTGGCTCCTTCTATAAACAACCACAACCACAACCACAACAAGGCAAAATGGAGAACTGAACTCCGGACCTCTGGCTCTGCAGCAGCTAATTAAACGCCTGAACGATCCAGAAGTTCTGGAATTCTATGAGATAAAGACTTGATTGCATTTAAAAACTGGCAGATTTCATCACCATTACATCTACGTTTATGTATCTTTAGATAGATATTGACTCAGCAGAATATACTGGAATACTGTGTTACAAAATGCATTTCATTGTTGAGAAATACGATATTTGGAAAGAGGACATGGGTACCTGTAGTGTGTATCCTGGCTCACACTGAAATGATAAAACATCATTCACCATATATCTATCGCCCATTTTGAATCCATTGCTAGGAATAACAGGTTCTGGGCAAGCAGCAAGACCTACAGCTAAAACAAAATAAAGGAAAAATGAAACAAGTTTGTATTAAGAAACCACATGGCTTATAAGATTTGTTTCTTGGCTCACTAGTACTTGAAATGCACTCTAAACAACATACAGTAGGACCCCTGTATCCACTGATTCATTAACCACTCAGTTATCCATGGTTAGCAGAGAAAACAATAAATAAATAATCCAGCAGCTGCAAAGCAAGCTGCTATTACAAACAGCAGGTGTAAAGGAAGCAACTGTCACAAAATAGTAGTTTGGGGTGGGTGGGTTGGCATTCGTTCTTATCCACGGTTTTTGTTTTCCATGGGAAGGACTGGAACCAGTCCCCAGCGGATACTGAGGTCCTACTGTATTATTTAAAAAGTTCAAGCTTTAAAGTGACAGGTACAGTTTTCATGAACACAAGGTTTGAGAAGGTAGAGGGTAAAGACAATGGGTAGAGGGCAAATACTGAAAGATAATATATAATATATTTCAGTCTAAGAAATCAGCAATCTTCTGAAAATGAAAATTACATTTTATTTGCTCATCACTTGGTAAAAAGAGTGTTCATATACAACCGTATAACAGTCTGCATATTTATTCATACAAATAAGTTTTGTTAACAAAATTTATCTTTCACATATATGCTCATGTGTGTGAGGATGTGTGTATCTGTATTCTGTACACAAATGTAAGGAGCCACAACATTTCTCTCTCTCTCTCTCTATCTGTTTTGTTTTGAATTGTTGCTTGTCTGACATGCTTGCACAAATAAACATGGCTACTGTAAAGGTTACCCGAATCAAAGAAACCCATAATAACCACTCAGCCACACTGCCCTACTTTTCCTACTGCGAGTATAATCCAGGAGGGTCAAATGTGCTGATTGCTGGGAGAAATCTTACTGCCCATAATTAATTAAGCAGGGAATCCAAAATCACAAGGATAAGCACTTTGGCCTTTATACCAACTCTGCAATTCCGGAATAACAAAAACACCCACAAAACACATACAGTCCTACTAGATAGTTGAGGCAAGCCTGGTTTTAGTACCAGCAATCTTCTCAGTTCCTAAAGAATCAAACAGCTGTTTTTTTATTATTATTAAAGATGGTGAAGATTCAAAAAGAGAACAAAATTCAAAGCAATTTCAACAGTTACAGAGCAGTCAATGGTATGCACAACAAAACAAGCAAGCAAAGTGTTGAGGGAAGAACAATCCCAGCACAATCCCACAAGAAAATAAGAAAGCCAGGTAACCTATGCCAATACTGTATTAACATCTTGGGATAGCTTCAACATAGCCTCTGAGCTTATACAGGTTGTGCAGTGAGCACAGTATTCTCCTAAGAGATAGCTAACCTGGACTAAGTATTTTTGTTCCCATTTTTATACCCCCAAAGCCATTTCCTGAACACTTCCATACGAGTTGCCAATCAGGTGTCACATTTCCCTGATCATGAGAGTAGTGACTTCCCTCCTCCATTTACTCAGCTGAACCCATTTCTCTAACAAATCAGAGTACAGACCCATGGAGAGAGTTCAGTCCAGTCTTGAAGACACAGAGATAAGGCACAGGCATTTGCTTCCTTTCATTTCCATTCAGCATTTCCTCAACTCTCAGTCAGTTCGTCCTACACATGAACTCTAAGGCCAATATTGCAGATTTAACACCAGAAACCAAGATCATTCATTTTCCCAACCTCTTTTGACACTTTGAAATCATTTCAGTAAGACATACCAGATAAAACACTGCATGACCACACAAACGGCATAACTTTTGGAGGCCAAGGGCCACAAGTTAAGAAATTGTTTATAGTTCCATTGCATGCTGCATCTCATAACTTAGTACAGTGATCCCCCGCCTACTGCGGGGGTTAGGGACCCAACCCAACCCAACCTGCAATAATTGAAAATCCACAATATGCAGATGCAGGTCAGGTCGGGCTTGGGGGGGCTTGTATTTACCCCCAGCCTGGCGCTGCCCTGAATGGGCCTGCAAGGGCCTTCTGGAGGCCCCAAAAGGGCCTTCCTGCGAAGCAAAAGTGACTTCTGGATTGCCTAAAATCATTTCTGAGGCCTCTGACAGGCCCTCAGAGGTCTCAGAAATGATTTTTGGTGATATGGAAGTCACTTCCAGCTTACTTGAAGTCACTTCCGGTTCGCAGGGAAGCCCTTTTGGGGGCCTCCAGAAGGCCCAGGAAGGCCCATTTGGGGCAGTACCAGTCCTGGGGTAAGTGCTGGAGGCCTGAAACAAGCCTTTCCCCCCTTACCCGAAGGGGGGCTTTTTTCATATACTGTGGTCCTGCGATATAGCGGGGCCGCAGTATATGAACTGCGAAAGGGCGGGGGACCACTGTAATGTGCAACCAATAATGTGCCTGGTGAATTCTTACCCCAACATGCCGCTGAAAGATATGCCGTTGGTGTTACCCTAGCATAAGAAGTCAAGAAGAGTTTGGCTAGGATGTTACTCGATGGAGACATAAAGGGAAAATTAAGACATTGAGGCAGATAAAATGGAAGTAGCCAAGGTGCAGGATCAGATACAGAATTATTTAGGCCACGTGTTTTACATGCAGCAGGTCTCATTCATGACTTATGATCAGCAAGTGCTGTTTTCAAGGGTAGCCTGCCTCTCCTGTACAGGAAATTGCTTACTGCTTGCTCTTCACAGGTCACCTAGCTCTTTTGGAGTAGGACATAAAACTCATTAATGGCAATACTGATAACTCTCATCGTGTTCTCACCCTAGTTCCTACATGCTAAATACTTTTGCCTTTTGAGTGCCAACCCAATACTCCCATCTCTGGATGCTATTAGGGTGACCTCCAATATTCTCCAGGCACCACTGACATCAATGGCAAGAAAGCTCACTATCATCTTGTGAAAGTTTCTGAATGAGTATCAGTATTCATGGCATATCTCTACTGAAAGACAAACATAAAATTCCCCGGACAATTCAATCCAATCTAGGAGGGAAGGGGGAAAGCCCTGTTTCTCACTATTCCAAAAACAGAATGTGTTTGTGTATTTGTCCATGATTTAGAAGTGTGAACTGGATCTGGACAAATTCCAGGATGAATGGGGACCCCTGCTTTCTGCAGCACAGCAGGCTTTTCTTCAAAGCCACCAGAACCAGGTCTGATTAAATAATGTCATTAAATAATGTCCATAAATAAATATGATTAAATAATAGCATTAAATAACGTCCTAACGTTATTTCTCAAGGAAACGTGTGCTATTCATTTGTTTGCTGCCACCAGGTTGTTGTCCTCCTCACAACTGTGTTGTTCACAAAACCGTTTCTTGTGCTGCACAACACATAGTATTAGCATGCCGCATCACTGTTACCAGCCCGCCAGAAAAAATACAGGGACATGCCCTCCTCTTTTGCTTGCTGGACTATTCTGACATTGTACTCTAAAAATAAATAAATACAAAAATACATTGTCACATTGTATCCTTTGGGATAGGATTCCAAAACTTATGTTATATAAACAAGTAACCTTTCCCATGTCTGCTAAGGAGTGTAAATGCTGATTTTAAATCTAATCCTATAAATCTGGAGTTCAAACCAGTTTGTCCAGCATAAGCTCTTCTTCATCTGTAGAGATGGACACAAAACAAAAAGGGGAGAAAAGCCCCAGGACCTAGATACCTGAAGGACCGTCTCCTTCCATATGAACCCACCCGGCAATTAAGATCTAGCCAGGGAGCCCTCCTGAGAGAGCCATTCCTGAAGGAGGTGAAAGGGATGGCTTGCAGGTCTAGGGCCTTCTTGGCAGCTGCCCCCAGGTTGTACAATGTCCTCCCAAGTGACATCCGCCTGGCACCAACACTGATGACATTTCGGCGCCAGGTAAAATCCTTCCTGTTTCTGAAGTTTTTTTAACTGACATAACATAGATTGTGGGTCCTGGTGGCAATTTTAGTGTTTTGTATTTAAATGTTTTTGTTGTTTTAAATGTCTATGGCCTTTTAAACATTTTAACTGTTCATTTTAATTGTAAGCCACCCAGAGACCTTTGGGTAGTGGGTGGCATATAAGTTGTATAAACAAAATAAAAAATGAATAAATAAATAAATAAATAAAAAGCATTTTGGTTCATTTTTCATTTCGTTGGGTTTCTTTTATTTTGTTTCCTTTGAAAGGATTTTTTTCCAAAAAAAATTGGTTCATTTTTGTTTTGTTTTTCATTTTTAATACTGTGTCTGCACCTTCCCCCCCCATGTGCCTGATTTTTTTGGGGGGAGGAGGCGCAGGATTTTTAAAATGTCGGTGGCTCCAAGACATTTTAAACATCCTGTGCTTCTGCCCCATCAGGCCTGTTGGGGGAGGAATGGCACGGGGTTTAACTGTGCTTTTTTAGCTTGCTTTGGTGGCGCTTTCCCCCAGTTGGGTGCATTGGGGGGATGGTGTGGGTTTTTTAAAACCCCACACTTCCCCGCCCATTGGACATGTTGGGGGGGGGGCGAACAGCAGAGGGTTTTAAAACTTTCTTTAGCCACCAAAGTAAGTGTCAATTAGAGATGGGCACGACTCAGAAAAATTTTTCGTTTTCATTTTCATTTTCGTCTAGGGGTCCGTTTCGTTTCGTTTCCGTTTTCGTGAGCTAATTTTCAAAATTTTTCATTTTCGTTTCGTTACGTAACAAAAATGAAAAACAAAAACGAAAATGAAATTTTTTTTCGTTTCTTCCCATTTAGCTCCATTAAGTTGTTTTCCAGTAACGAAAAACGAAAACCGGCTCAAAATTAGTAGTTTCATTTCCGTTTTCGTTCCATTTTTGAACCGTTTTTCGTTTTTCGTTTCGTTACGTAACGAAAACGAAAAACGAAAATGGAAACGGAAATTTCGCTAAGTCGTGCCCATCTCTAGTGTCAATGGCTGTGGCCACCGCTTGCTTCGGTGGCTAAAAAAATAAGTTTAAAAACCCTGCGCGTCCCTCCTCAATTGAGTACGTTGGGGAAGAAGCCCCAGTCCTTTAAAATGTCTTTAGCCACTGAGGCAAGTGCTTGCTTTGGTGTCTCAAAGATATTTTAAACGACCTGTGCTCCTCCCCCCCAATGCACCCTATTGGGAGGGAAGGTGCAGGTTGTTTAACGTGATTTCCCACAGGAATGCTTTGCTTTTCAGTGCATTCCTGTGGGAAACCTTGCTATTAACGAAAAACAAACCAGAATGAACAGAACATTTCCTGTTCATTTTGTTTCATTTTTCTTTAAAAATCAGTTCATTTTTGTTTCATTCTGAAATGAAACAAAAATGAAAAATGAAACAAAAAAACAACAACAACCATTTCATGGCCATCTCTAATCATCCGATTAGTCAGATAATTCTGTTTTTATTCTGACCAGAGAAAATTGGAGATTCATTTCAATGAATCTATTGTTGAATTGGTTGCTCCTTTGACTCAGGCATTTAATTAATTCTCTCATTAATCTAAATGGCCCTTTCTGCAGCTAATGACTCCTTTTGACAGAAAATAATCTGATGATATGGTTGATTTCTTACATAAAACAATAGCTGCCAATCAAAACTAGTAATGAAGACAGCATTGTTATTATTAGTAGCAAACACAAAGAAGTACAAGATAATGTTTACTCATTTTTGAAAGACTGTGTCAAACAAAATCTTACAGTGAAGTGATTGCTCTGCATTACAAACCTTTAAGACATAAGAGGTGGGGAAGCACAGCAGATATGGGTGAAAGATGTCATTTAAATTCAAAAAAAAAAAATGAAGAACTTATGTCTGCCTTTTATAGCTAGTCTCAGGTTCTGTAGCAAGTCTGAAAAGAACTGAACTTTGATGTCTGCAAAATCAGTCACAAAGCTATTATCTTCCTTCATTTTCCATTTCAAAAGACAATTGGTCACATATTCTGAGATATCGTACAACATATTATACATCAAAAACTTGTGCTTCATTTAAGGAAGGAAGATCCTTAAGGCAGGCCTGTTTGTCTCATTCATGCACATGGTAATTATAACAAAGAAAGAACTCTTTGGAAACCTTAGCCAAATAATTAGATGTCTAATGGATACTTCTAAGCCCTCTTGCAGTGGCACACAATAATATCAAGGGATGGTTTGATACTTAGTGTGCCACCAGAAATATATCCTGGCAGAAGCAATATCTATCTATCTATCTATCTATCTATCTATCTATCTATCTATCTAT
>JAHTLZ010000122.1:33394501-33407604 GCA_023846285.1 Phrynocephalus versicolor | reverse complement strand
AGAAAGAAAGAAAGAAAGAAAGAAAGAAAGAAAGAAAGAAAGAAAGAAAGAAAGAAAGAAAGAAAGAAAGAAAGAAAGAAAGACAAACCCGTGAAAAGATCACAAAAATTCAAATGCATAATTTATTTCTTTACTTATTTATTTGATTTAGATACCGCACTCTCTGAGCAAAGGTCACCCACAACAGTTCTCTATAGAGGAAAAGCAACAGCAGTGACAACCAAAACCCAATAACACTTATTCATAAGCAGCTTGACTACCTGTATCTCTTTAGGTCTGGAGTAGAGATGGGCGTGAAACGAACAATTTTTCGTTTCCGTTTCCATTTTTTTGTTTCGTTACGTAACGAAATGACAAACAAATTTTGTCTCTAACATGAAACGAAACGAACAGAAACACCAGAAATTTTGTCGTCTGTTTCGTTTTCGTTACGACAATACATTGAACTGCTTTAAATGCTAAAAAAAATCACAAAAAATTGAAATAAATGGTAAAGAAATGGTAACGAAATGAACAAAAACGAAAACAATTTTTTGCAAAAATTCGCAAAAAACAGAAACAAACCGAAACGGATCCCCTAAATGACAAACGACAAATGAAACACCTTTTTTTATTCGTGCCCATCTCTAGTCTGGAGGCTGAACTTACTAGTATCAATAGATTTCCCATTCTCAACTGAATTAGTTTTAAATGCAAGTAGTTTTTACGTTACTTCTCCACAGTGTTGGTGAACCTATGGCACGGGTGCCAAAGGTGGCACTTGGAGCCCTTCCTGTGGGCAACCAACATCGCCCCTTCACAGCCACCTGTCTTCAGGTTAAATTACTATGTTGGCACTTTGTGAAAAATTAGTGGGTTTTGAATCACTGTTTGGGCACTCAGTCTCTAAAAGGTTTGCTATCAGTGCCCTACATAAATATTAGCTGAAAAGATTATGCTCCTCATATTTGTACTTCACTTTCCTTCTAATGCGGAATTTGGGAATCGACATGTGACCCCGAACCTATCATGTTTATTCTTTATGTGTCTCTCTATTCTGCTGATTATGTCATTTTATACTATGTTGTTTTATTTAATTATAACTTTTGTTATGTATTGTTTTTCTTTGACAACCACCCAGAGTAGCCTTGTTACTAGACTGAGGGGAGGGGCATAATAGAAATCGAATAAATAAATAAATACTTAAAATATACATTGTTTCAAGAAGATAACCAGTATCTACATCTAGGGATAGAATGAAAAGCAAGTAAACTCTATTGAGCTCAAAACTTTTTAGTTCACACTAACTTTATAGAGTATTGATACTATTCTATGTTGTCCCAAATCTTGGCAAATGTTCTGATGGTGCCCGGGCAGCATATTGTACGGTACCTCAGAACATGGAATTGCATGATATATACAGATATATACAGCCAAATGAAGTGTAATAGAAATGTGAGTAACAGATGCCCAAAAGAAGGGAAGCATTCAAAACCATCACCTTTCAAATCCCAATGGTTGCCTCAAATTAAGAATGATCTTCTGAAGGGGGAAGCTATATCTGTGGATAGAGGTTCTCTCCACAATAGAGATGGGCACGACTCAGAAAAATTGTTCGTTTTCGTTTTCGTTTTCGTCTAGGGGTCCGTTTCGGCTCGTTTCCATTTTTGTGAGCTAATTTCAAACTTTTTGTTTTCGTTTCGTTACGTAACGAAAACGAAAAAACAAAAACGAAAATTTTTTCATTTCTTCCCATTTAGCTCCATTATGTGCTTTTCCAGTAACGAAAAACGAAAATTGGCTAAAAATTAGTCGTTTCGTTTCCGTTTTTGTTCCAGTTCTGAGCCGTTTTTCGTTTTTCGTTTCGTTATGTAACGGAAACAAAAAACGAAAATGAAAATACCGCTAAGTCGTGCCCATCTCTACTCCACAATATTCAAAACACTGATTTTCCAGAATGCTAAATCAGAAGAATAGCTAGCTATGTATAATGGAAGTTCTTTTCCATTATAAAGTTGTCCTCCACTTGTAGAGAGTGAGACATGTGACCAAAGCAGTTGTGGGGCTAACAAACTCCTCTGCCCTTTTGCTAAAACATCAAAAGTACAACTGAACATCTGCCCATCTTTACCTATTTAACAGTTTTGTTGCTTTCATCATGATTATTCTTCAAATGTAAAGAAGGTATAGGATTTGATTATTTTTTCACACCCAGAATGGGTTTGAAAATGCTTGCCCAAAATCATAGAATCATAAAATCATAAAGTTGGAAGAGACCTCAAGGGTCATCCTGTCTGACCCTGTGCCATGCAGGAGCCCCCATCACAGCATTTCCAAGAGATGACCATCCAGCCTCTACTTAAAAACCTCCAAAGAAGGAGACTCCACCACCCTCCTTTGTGGCAGCATATTCCACTGCCAAACTGCTCTAACCATCAGGAAGTTCTTCCTAATGTTGAAATGGCATCTCTTCTCCTGTAGTTTGAAACCATTGCTCTAAGCCCTAGCCTCTGAACCCATGGAAAACAAGATATCGATTGCAAAACAGTAATGTTGACTTTCAGAGCATGTTGGAACTGTTCAGGAACAATGATAATTCTGGCAACTAGAGATGGGTACAAAACACCAAAATGGTGTTTTTCAATTTGTTTGTTTTTTGCTTCATTTAAAATGAAACATTTTTTAAAAAACAAAAACATTCATTTCATTTTTCATTTGTTTTGTTATTTGATTTTATTTATTTTTTTAACCTCATGCCGACCAGGTGGCCTGGGGGCTGGGTCAGCATGTTTTTAATTTAATTTTATTTTTTAAAAACCCTTGTGCCAGCCAGCTGTCCCCCAGGGGCAGGCCAGTGCTTTATTTTATTTTATTTTATTTTATTTTATTTTATTTTATTTTATTTTATTGTTCAAGCACCAGCCAGCTGGCCCGTGATCCAAGTTGGCACTTTTTTCCTTTTTGTTTTGTTCAAACACCAGCTAATTGGTCCACAGGCCGGGTCAGCACTTTATTTTATTTTATTTTACAGTTCAAGTGCTGGCTAGCTGGCTTGCAGGCCGGGTTGGCTTTTATTGTGGGTTTTTTGTCTGTTTGTTTGTTTTTATTTTATTGTTCAAGCACTGCCCAGCTGGCCCATGGGCCAGGTCAGCACTTTCTTTTTTTCTTCTTCAAGCATTATTTGTATTAAAAGTATTATTTATGCCAAATAGTGCTCCCATTCTCATTTTCCTCTCTAGGCAGGAGAACTACAAAATACCTCACACTCTCCTGTGATAAGCTCAGTAGTTTTCCACCTTCCATTTTCAGTTTAGAACCATATTTGGAGTTCTGTCACTACCTTGTACCCTCAGATGCATACTAGCATATACGCATTCACCTATCCAAACAGGAACCTTTGGGGGGGCTCCTTCTATGACCTTGGGGGGTGCAGCCATGGAGACTTTCGTGATGACCCCCTGCACCTCAGAGATATAACCCCCAACCGCAATCTTCAACAGTCTCAATGAGAGACTGCCAAATATCCCCCTGCTCCTAGTGCAGACAGCAACAGTTAACAGGACCAACTTGTAAAATACTTTTAAATACTTGAAGTGCCATTTCATTTGCAACATTTTGAGACATAAGCCTGAAAGTGAAGAGCACAGACACTCCGAGAGATGCCTCCATTCGCTGTCTTAACATTCTGACAGTGTGGACTTCTATATACCTGAAAAGCTGCCGAGCCTTGGGGCTGTCATGTCACCACCGTCATAGATTTCAAGGGAATCCCAATTATGTTCAGTGGCAAAACTTATGACCTGGATCTGTGAAAACAACATCACTGGGTGTTCATTAAACAGGACAGTGGCATAGGTAAATTACTTATATTTTCATCAATAGCAACAGGAAAACAGAACAACAGGTTTGATGGCAAACTTCATTATATAAACTGTGCATGTACTGCCTCAGAATATTCTTTATGTTTCTAATTACAGTGGTACCTTGTATAAAGGAATTAATTTGTTCCAAATGAAATTATGTTAAGCAAATTTTCCTTTATGCAAATTTCCTATAGGAATGCATTGAAAATGGAGTAATCCCTAATCACAATCATTTTATGTTGTATGGATTCTCCCCATAGGCGATTATGTTAAGCAAATTTCCCCTATCTCCGGAATTTTTTATGTTGTACAAATTTTATGTTATACAAGCTGTTTGTTATACAAGGGTCTACTGTAATAAAAAAAATACTGATTGAGAATGGACCTTGCATGTAAATGGTAAAAACTGGGCTAATTACATGAGCTCAAAAATTGCTTTTAAAAATATTTCCAAAATGATCATTAATAGTTAACTGGATTAACTAGCCAAGATGGCTGAGGGGTAGCAGGCATAACAGATGAGGAAACATTGAATCCAAACCTCTCCAACCTTAAGGATGTCAGAAGTTACACAGCCCCACTATAACAAAGTTGTTGGTTTTTTACTAGCTGTTTGCATTTTACTTTTACTGTGGCTGTCCTTGCTGGACTGGAGATTTGCCATATTTAAGCACTTCCTTTGCACTGCCTCTTTCCCTAAACTTCTTTGAGGGACTCCTCCACTGACCAATCTTAGAGTAGTTCTAGCAGCAGGTCCCAGAAGCAAGGAGGTGTTACAAAACAGTTTGAGTTGCAACAAACTCCACCAAATAAACATTTTCATTTTTGTTGCACAGTAGAAAACGCCATCATTCTAATAAAATAGCCATTTGGGATGAGCAACCTTGGAGGTAGAATTCGCCTTAGCTGCACTGGCTGTGGGGAGGATTTAAGGAGAGCATGCTCTTATGATGTTCTTGGCTCTTCTTATGCATGCAGAAATCTGCTTAAAATATTGCTTGGTCAGGGGAGGAGTCTCAGAGGTTCCCTGAATCATGCCAGCAATTCAGAAAGCACACAGCCTTTTTCCTGTCTGCGACATCACTGAGTTAAGACAAAAAGCGGCCTGCATCTGAACTCAAATCTGATGCAATTTGCCATTGGGAGATCCACGGGGCTGCAATATAATAGAAGCACTAAAATGTGAGTCCAACAAGACATTGTAAAAATGCACACAAGAAGTCTCTATTTCTTAAAGGCACCCAAAAAGATTATAATCAAAGGAGGGAGGAAGCACAGAAATCTGCACAAAGATGCACATTTAAAAATGTACACAGATAAATTCTGCATTTCTTGTAAGGGGGAAAACCCCAAACACACTTTGCACTCCAGGGTACATCTGATTTGGAACAACCTTTGTGTCGAAATCAGGGAACTGCGACAAACTTGAGTTTTATATACATGGATCACTAGGAAAGCCAAATAGCTGCACAGTGTCTTTTGACTGGTAGCAATAAAAACCACTAAGAGTTTGTCTGCAAGCAATCCATGACAGGGAGAGATTGATTTAGAAGGTTCATCTTTCATTAAAACGTTTGTTCAAATTTATACCACTATGGGTTTTGCTCAGAGGGCCCATTAGCAGATATAAATTAATATAGAAGCTAATTGAATGAATCCTATTTCAGGTTCGTTTGCTTTCTTTCCATGTTATAATGCTTATAAGGAAGGTATACAGATCAGTTCCAGGTAGACACATGAGTGTCTATTTGTATTCTTCAACTACATTAAATGGAGAAGAACAAAACCCTAAAAAACTCAGGGCTTCATAACATTTATTTAAATACCAATGGTAGAGATGGGTACAAAATAAAAACGAAACAGTTTCGTCACGTCGTACCCTTACAAAACTTTTTGTAATGAAACAAAACAGTAGACAGCATTTCGTTACATAACGAAACACCATTTTCCCTCTAGAATGAAAGGATTCGTTCTAAAGAAACCAGCAGGGGAACTTCCTCAAGCACCGCCCTGTAAGCCCCTGAAATATGGAGAGGTTTCGGGGCCAGGGAGTTGAGTTATGAAGCTCCAAAGGGGGTGCCCCAATGAAAAAAATCTTTCTATTCTGATTGGGCAAGTGATAGCACCACCACCACTTCCCATTGATTCCAATTAGAAAGATATTTCCCTAGGGGCACCTCCTTTGGAGTTTCATAACTCAGCTCTCTGACTCCCAAACTTTTCCAAATTTCAGGGGGTTACCTAGAATCATTTGCGGAAGCTCCCCTGCCATTTTGGTCCTTTAGGACCCAAGGGGAGCATAACATTTCATTTCATTTTGTTTCATTTTGTAACAAAACTACTTTAAAAATTCTTTACAACTACTAAAGAAATGAAATGAAACAGTATTTTTCCATTTCATGCCCATCGCTAACCAGTGGTGTTTTAATTGAAGCACTGGTTGGTTGTTCTGTTAGTGTCCAGCAAATGGTGCACTTGCTTTACTTAATTTCTTGTTTTGGTTAACAGAAAGCAAAATTTTAAGCAGATCCTTTTAACTAATGATCTTTTAGCTAAACTGCATTTTAACAAGTGGATGAGACCGAAATGCCTTTGTCCTTTGTGTAGCAGCTGTGGGGCAGGAGATTACATCTCCAAGATTCACCCGAGGTTTGCACTTAATGTCTGCCAATGATTGCTTCTATCCAATACTGCAGAAACAGCGAAAAGGAAATAAGACAGTTGCATTCTTCAGATTTGGCTCGGGATCAGAGACAGGAATAATTAATCAATAGTGAACTTATTTCCTCTATTGTGAAGCATTTAATATTCCACTCTTGAAAAAATAGGGACTTGCCTGAATACCTGATCCCTCCGTCACTATGATTTTCCACACACAATTCAAGCTGTTACCATAAGGTTCAGGATAGCCTGGAGACAATATAGTTCCCCTCCGTTCAGTGAAATTCCGACTGCACGGTACTGAAATAAAATTGAATCAGAGATCATGACTTAGCCAAAAATAGAGTTAATGAAGAACATAGGGGAATAGGAATGAAATCAAATTCCTATCATTCCAGTAACAGTCAGTAGAACAAGGACAGCATGCTACTCAGAATGCTATTTAGAAAGCCCCTAAACATATAAACATAACGATGGACATTTAATTTCTCTCTCTAACAAGGACTGTGGAATGATGAGGACTGCATTTTACATTTAGGAGGTTTCTAGTGTTTGTAGAGGTAGCCCTGTACTATGCAAGCATAGCAGGCAAGAAACAAAAGAGAACAGAACAGAACGGAACAGAATTTAAAAAAAATCCATTGTGGCACCTTAAAGACTAACTGCTGTATTTTAATCTGGGCTTTTGGTGGACAAGTCCACTTCCTTTTTTTTATTTTTTTATTTTATAAAATAATATTTTATTAAACATAAAATAACATGGAATAACAATAATAAACAATTATAAAAAAGTAATAGACGATAATAAACATTACAAAGTGCCCCCCACCCCCAGGAAAACGTCCAGTATTCTTGCATCTTCTCTTCCTTCTTCATCTTCTTTTTTTCCAGTAAGCTTCTTAAGGTCCTTTACTCCAGAACTGTGTTGGATTATAAGTCGGTTGTGTCCCTTTCCCTTTTAGTAGTCCACTTCCTCAGACATAATAGTGAGATTCAATGGCAAACATTATATCTGTATACATGGTCTCCGAACCAAGAGTCTGTTTACATACTGTTTCCCCAGGAAACAATATCTGAGGTGAGGTAAGCTCTAACCAGATCTGCAACTATATCCTCTGCATTTGTGCACATGGGGTGGAGCACGCTTGCCCATGCAATTTATTATAGTCAGCATTAATTATCTTTATGCCAGTTATGAACCAAGCATAGGACAAATGTCTAACACTTTTTGTTTCTTTGTTTGTCTGTTTGTTGGATTTTTATACCACCCATCTGGCAGCAAAGCCACTCTGGGCAGCTAAAAACAATACAATGCAATGCAATACAATACAATACAAAAAACCAAACAAAATATAACTTGTACAATAAAATAAAATCAACTTAAAATACAGTAAATACAGTGGTACCCCGACTTAAGAGCAGCTTGACTTAAGAGCAATTCAACTTATGAGTGGAAAACTGTTGCCATTTTAACTGCCACTGTACAAATGTTAGATATGGGCTGATCAACTTATACTTTTTTTCTTTTTTTTTCTTTTTAAACTTATTTTTTTTTTCAATTTTTTAGATAGGTACCCTGACTTAAGAGTAGTTGACTTAAGAGCCTGCATTCGGAATGCATTAAATTCATAAATTGAGGTACCACTGTATAATAAAAATAAAAATAAACATGAAATTACTTAACAAGCTTCGTAAAACTATAATATTATTGGTGGGCAAATAAGCTAAAAACATGTTTTAGTGTGTGGACATTATATTTATGTTAAGTTTGAGGAAATGCCTGCTTAAAACACCAGGTTTTCAATAGTTTTTTTTTTAAAAAAATAGCCAAAGAGGGGGCCAGTCAGATGTCTGATGGAAGATTATTCCACAGGTGAGGGGCAATAGCGAAAAAGGCCCTATTTCTGTTTTTTTTCCCCCCTTTGGGCCTCTCACAGTGTTAATTGCCTCAAATGCCTAGCTTAGGAAAATAAGGTATTATGGGCAGCTTTCGTTGGGAGAAGGTGCTCTGACAGGGAGCAAGGTCCTAAACCATTTAGGGCTTTGTATGTCATAGTTAAAACCTTGAAGTCAATGCAGAACTGAACTGGAAGCCACTGCAGGGCTTCCAGCACCGGGGATATATGGTTGTAGTTTCTAGTCCCAGTCAGCAATCCGGCCACCATATTGTGGATCAGCTGGAGTCTCTGCATCAGGTTCAAGGGCAGCCCCATGTAAAAAGTGCTGTAACAGTCCAATCTTGAGATCACCAATGCATGGACTAACGTGGTAAGAGCTCCTGTGTCCAGATAGGGGCGCAGTTGAGCAATCTGCTACAGATGGTAATGGGCAGAACAGACCACCAATGCTGAGATTTCATAGACAGTGCTGGGCCCAAGAGAACACTCAAGCTGCACACCTCCTTCTGAGTGGGGAGAGTCACACCCCCCAAATGAGAGGGAGTTTCCCAACCCACTGACAGTAGGAGCCCCTACCCACAAGACTTCTGTCTTCCCTGGATTCAACCTCAGTCTATTTGCCCTCATCCATCCCAGAACGGCATCCAGGCAGCGCTCAAGGGATGGAACAACATCCACTGCAGAAGATGGAAAAGAGAGATAGAGCTGGGTGTCATCAGCATACTGATGACATAAAGCTCCAAAACCCATGACCCCTCCCAGCGGCCTCATATTGATATTAAATAGCATTGGTGAGATGATCAACCCCAGAGGAGCCCCACACTTGTTGTTTCATGCAGTGGACTGCATCTCACCAATCTCCACTCTCTGGGGACGGTCCTCCAAGAAGGATGTGAGCCGTGCCAAGGGTTAGCCCCCAATACCCAACTCAGAGAGCCTCCCCAGGAGGATACTGTGGTTGACAGTATCAAAGGCTGCTGAGAGATTGAGCCAGACCAAAAAGGACATCTTTCTGCCATCGGCCTCTCTCTATAGATCATCCTGCAGGGTGACCGATGCTCTTTCTTTGCCGTGCCACAGCCTGAATCCAGACTGGAATGGATCAAGGGCATCAGTTTCATCCAGGAGAGCTTGAAGCTGATCCGCCACCACCCTCTCCAAAACCTTACTCATGAAGGGAACGTTGGCGACTGGTCAACAGTTGTTAATACCATCAGCCACCACATTCACCTTCTATTGAATAGGAATAAAGAGTGTCTCTTTGAGGGCTGGCCTCAAGGAGAGATCCATTAATTATTGCTGTGGCCCAATCTGTAGTCACCAGCCTGGCCACTTTTATTAGCCAGGCCAGGCAAGGATCAAGGGAGAAAGTGGTGGCACGACAGTGGTCCAGTGTTCTGTCCACCCCAGAAGACGTCACTGGTTGAAAGTATGTTAACAATGTCAGGCAAGATGATGTAGAAGACATCTCAAATGGTACCAATGCTGAAGGCCGGTGGTCTAGGTCCCAGCGGATGACCTTCACTTTAGATTTTTAAAAGATCACAAACTGGTCACAGGATATTCTAATTGGACACTTTTCACTGAGACTATCACTGGATAGATCACATACAATATGGAAAAGTCTGGCCTGATGGTTACTAGCTTTGCTTATCCTGACAGTGTAATGTGATCTTCTAGTGGCCTTAACTTTGTCTTGGTAAATTCTAGATGTGATCTTAGCAGCGTTTAAATTATTCTCTGTCGGGTCCTGGTACAAATGCTCCCTAACCTCCTCCATACTTGCTTCATCACCTGGAGATGTTGACTATACCATGGAGCAGGGCAAACTCAACAGAGGAGGGGGTGTTTAGGAGTGATCCTTTCAGCCACTCTGATGGCAGAAGCCTGCCAGCCATCCACCAGAGCATTGACAAGACCACCAACCAAATCAGCCAGTATCCCCCCCTGGGGGGGCATCTTAATGGGTCCTTGCTTCCCATGAGGGGGATGCCATTATGAGGCTGAATTTTATTAGGTGGAGGTCCGACTATGACAAGTGGACCATCTGAAGATCGGTCACCACTGGTCCTCTCTCTCTCTCTGCCCTGAAGAAAACACCAGATCTACTGGCCAGCTATGTGAGTGGGACCATTGACTAGCTGGGACCAATCCAAGGAAGTCATGGTTTCCAAGAACTCTAGAGCTGGGCCTGTAACCCCTTCCTCAACATGTACATTGAAGTCACCCAGGACACACAGCCTCGGAGACTTCAACGTAGCTGCCGAGAAAAAGGATGCCAGCTCCAGAAGGGAAAGCGCTGGGTAACAGGGAGAGTGGTAAGCCAGCATGATCCAAAAACAATCCCTGGTTCCAGTAATCACGTAGAGGGCCTCCAGACCTGGAATCGTGAGGGCAGAGAGCCTGACAGCCTCAAGGGTATCTTTGTAAATAATGGCTCCCCACCACCACCCTTCCAGTCTGCCCTGATGTTGGATAGCATAGCTGGGTGGGCAAATCAGAGAGAGGACCAAGCCTTCCTCTGTGCCCACTCAGGCTTCAGTTATACAGGCTAGGTCTGCCTTCTCATCCTGGATTAAATCCTGGATCATCTGGGCCTTATTTAAAGCAGACCTAGCATTCAGCAACAGCAGGATCAGAGTGGAAGCCTGGCTGACACACTTGGTAATTGTCAACGTGGCCAGAACATGGGTCAGCCTTCCAACATCTGTCCCTTGTTCTTCTGTACTTGATGGCTGAAGGTGCATTGCAATTTATGAGTTTCAGAAACAAAGTGGGGGGAAGACACAAAGTTCTTTCACGTAGTTCTCATTAAAAATGATTATATCCATAGCACAAAATGGACCTTCTTTCGTCATTGTGAAAATATGTTAGAAATTGTTAAGTGTTTGAATAAAATTATATTGCGGTTATTATAATTTGTACTACAGCTCATATTTTCTTCTCCCTAAAGGCACAAAGTCCTTATCAGTACTATAAATAACTGCAATGCACAGTTCCAGTGGGGTGAGCTATTCATAATTACAAAAGTACCTGGAATGGTAAAAATAGCTTCTCTGCAGAACGCCACATACAAAAACCTGCACCATTTGGATGATCCTATTTTGATTCATGCTGGACTGAAGTATTAGGAAGGTTACACAAGAACAGCCATTTCCAAATTGCATCAGTTGTAAATCTACTATGAAGGATGTTTCAGGAAAAGCCCAATTAATTAATATGAGGGTGGTTTCCTCAGGTTCCTGTTATGTTCCATATTATACTTATGATTTTAGAGGCAGTCTTCTTGGTAATAAATATTCAGCAAAACATGCATCAGCCTCGTTAAACTGATAACTGATTATGTGAAATACTATCCCGCCCACAGACCAGCTGGTACTCAATTACTTCAGAAATGACAAATTATACTTTTAAATTGGACATAGCCAGTATTAATCAACGCAGAGAGAATTAAAGTGTTTAATAACACTTGATGAAACAAATAGAGTTCTTAAATTCTGCTGTAGCAAGCCGATGACCTAAATGTAATAAGCCTTACCCACACAGCTTGGCACTGTATCATTCCACTGGGCTAAAGCGTTAGGCACCGACTGGCAGCGGATAGCTTTGGAGCCTTGAAGAAGATAGCCAGGGCTACATTCAAAGCGGACGACAGAACCTGCTGAAAATTCAGAGCCAATCCTCCGGCCGTATCTGGGCTCTGGGATGGAGCTGCATTGCGTATCGCTGGTTCGTGGAACCGCTGCATGGACAAGAGAAGGAAGAGGGCAGCGTGAGCCACACACGAGCACATGACAAGGAACTTGCTTCCAAACACAGCCTTGGTCCGTGTAGAATCTCATGAAGAAATGGAAACCCAATTTGTTCATTTACAGCAGTGGTTCTCAACCTGTGGGTCCCCGGATGTTCCTGGACTGCAACTCCCAGAAGTCCCACAGGCTGAGAACCACTGATTTACAGCAAGGCACTGCCATCTACCCTTCATTATGCCTGCGTGGGTGCAGACAGTGCCTCATCTGGGGAAATGCTAGTGAGGGATACACACACCTGCCCATACATGAAGTAATGAGCAGAGGAAGCAAGCGGGTAGAAGCATCAATCCTAGGCACTCACCAAGTAAGTGAGCCTACAGGAAAAGGAAGTAATGCTTTGGTGGTGGTAGGGATTACACACAACATCATATATCACTTTAATGATTTTTAACAAAAGATTTCCAACTACATCTGCATTTCAGGATTGTTTAGGCAATAGATGATACAAAGGTATAAAATGTGATTTCTGATCTTTTTGCGCACATGTCTTAACAACACAGTGCCAAGTAAGGCCCATTGTGTGGATTGGGATTTCCTTCCACAGAAGTCTGGATGGGGCTGTACCCTAAAATTCCTAACAGGCTATTTTTTTAAGTGGAAATATACAAAATAAATTAAAGCTTTTTGATAAGCCTCAGGGTGTGAAACAAGGTTTACAAGGTGAGATACGCGGGGCTTATTCGGGTTATTCCATGTCAAATCAAACAATGCATGGAAACTTGATGTCACGGATTTGGTTCATTTTTGGTACATTTGTACTTTACCATGAGATGTTTAAAAATATTTTATTCATGTTTTTGGTCCACCCATTTCTGAGATATTGCATTTTCAAAATTGCAGAAAAAGAAGAAGAAGAAGAAGAAGAAGAAGAAGAAGAAGAAGAAGAAGAA
>JAHTLZ010000122.1:33365723-33394491 GCA_023846285.1 Phrynocephalus versicolor | reverse complement strand
AGAAGAAGAAGAAGAAGAAGAAGAAGAAGAAGAAGAAGAAGAAGAAGCCAAAATTCACTACCCACTATAAATTCAAATGTCATTTAATGGATACGTCTGATAGCTACAGACCAGGGACAGGTGTCATTTTTGAAGCTTATGAGTAGGGCTTTAATTTGATATACAGCATGATGCAATTGTACATTTTCAAAAAAATTACACATTTAAATAAATATAAAATTTGAATTTTTGGAAAAACAGACTTTTTTAAAATTTTCAAAAAAAAACCCACTTGCAACATACCTTTTAGCCAATAGCTCAAAATTTTAGGATGGTATCTCAATGGTATCATACAAAACTTTAAATTTTCTTGTTGGCAGTGACAAGGAATTAAATTGACTTAGCCCACAAAATAGACCAAACTTTCTATACCTAACGATTCAGAACCTCTCCTCCCCCGGCTAGCATTTTGGATGCTTTTGTCATCTCCTATGGGGTTAGCTGGTATGTCCTCTCTCTTACACATTGTGAGTCCCAGTTCCTTGGTCTTAACTCAGCATATTTTGAACACCCCCCTTTTGTTTTTTTGCAATTTTGAAAATGCAGTATCTCAGAAATGGGTGGACCAAAATATCTGAAAAAATATTTTTAAACATCTCATGGTAAGGCACAAATGTACCAAAAATGAACCAAATCCATGACATCAGTTACCAAAATGGATTTTTCCTTGGTTTATTTGACATGAAATGACCCATTCTAGGAAACTAAAGGTAATCTTATTAGACATTTAATAGAAAAAATAAACAAATAGAATCTTTCTTTCTTTCTTTCTTTCTTTCTTTCTTTCTTTCTTTCTTTCTTTTCATTGATTTTTATACTGCCCATCTGGAAAGGTCACATGTGGCTTTTGCAGAGGTAATTCCTCTTTCAGTACTCTTTTAGAATTTCTTAACAGATTTAATCAGCATGCAGATTTCACTTAAGCAGCAGACAGTGGCCAAAATGCTGCTTTACACTGCATAAATTAAATTCAACACAAACTGCTACATACGTACAAAGTTTGCACTACAATGTGTGCAGAGAGCCTCATGTTGGAGTGGTTAAACTGCTGTGCTGCAGCTATAACTTAATGACTTAGAGGAAGGAATAGAGAGTAGCCTGATCAAATTTGCACGTGATACCAAATTCAGAGGGGTGGCTAATTCCCTAGAGGATAGGATGAAAATCCAAAAGGACCTTAAGAGATTAGAGTGCTGGGCCAAAGCTAACAGAATGGGTTTCAACAGAGGGAAAGGTAGGGTGCTGCATCTAGGTAAAAAGAATGAATTGCACAGATATAGGATGGGAGATACCTGGCTGGAAAATATTACCTGTGAAAGGGATCTGGGAGTCTGGGTGGACCACAAATTGCACATAAGTCAGCAGTGTGATGCGGCAGCCAGGAAAGCCAACACGATTCTTGGTTGCATCAATAGAACCATGGTGTCTAGATCAAGGGAAGTGATAGTACCACTCTATTCTGCTCTGGTCCAACCCCACCTGGAGTACTGTGTCTAGTTCTGTGCACCTCAATTTAAAAGAGGATGTTGACAACCTTGAACGGGTCCAGAGGAGGGCGACCAAGATGACTGAGGGTCTGGAAGAAATGTCTTACGAGGAGCGGCTTAGGGAGCTGGGAATGTTTAGCCCAGGCATGACCAAACTTTGGCCCTCCTGATGTTTTGGACTACAACTCCCAGAATTCCAAGCCTGTATTTCCAATGGCAAAGGACTGTGGGAGTTGTGGCCCAAAACATCTGGAGGGCCGAAGTTTGGACATGCCTGGTTTAGCCTTACAAAAAGAAGGCTTAGAGGGGATATGATAGCTATGTTTAAATATGTGAAAAGGATGTCACATTGAAGAAGGGACTGGTTTGTTTTCCATGGCTTCAGAGACTAGGACTCAGAGCAATGGTCTCAAATTACAGGAAAAGAGATTAAATTTAAACATTAGGAAGAATTTCATGACAGTTAGAGCTGTTTGGCAGTGGAATAATGCTGCCACGGAGGGTGGTGGAGTCTCCTTCTTTGGAGGTTTTTAAGCAGAGGCTGGATGGGAGCATTGCGATGGTGGTTCCTGCATGGCAGGGGATTAGACCAGATGGCCCTTGAGGTTTCTTCCAACTCTAGAATTCTATTACCTGAGGTTCAATCCAGGTGGCCGGATCATGGTTGACTAAGCCTTCTATCCTTCTGAGGATGGTAAAATGAGTGCCCAACTGGCTGGGAGGGGGCAATGTGTAGCCTGCGTAAATAAATTTTAAACCTCCCAGAGAGTGCTTTAAGTGCTATGGAGCAGTAAATAAGCAGAACACCTTGCTTTGCTTTTTTTTTTTTTTTTTTTGCTTTGTACTTAACTATTCAACAGGTGCATACCAAATAATGTGATTCATTATTCATTAGTGGCAATTTGTCACTGTGATGTACACACTTTATATAATAATCATGTGGTGTCAAGGACAATGCTGACAGATAGCAACGATATTTAGGGTTTTCCAGGTAGAGAATACGCAGAATTGGAGTAGTATACAATTCCCTTCTTCTGGGACCATCCTGGGACTGTACAGCTTTCCTAAAGTCACATAGGCTGGCTCTCTATGTGCAGGAGGCACACTGAAAACCGCAGGTTCAGCCGCCAGATACCTAAATCACTGAGCTATCTATCTAGCTGTACCTTAATTTACACACTCCTAATTTGCCAATAGAATTTTGGTCAATGCCTGTTTCAACTACATAGGCCTTTGGTCTGATGTTCCTTCGTTCTTCTCTTCATCTGGCTGGAAAATTTAACAAATTCCTTTGCAGGTGGTAAATTGAGAATGAAACATCCCATCTCAGGTATTAGGTTCCTTTCTTAATTTTTGCCAACGAAAGTAGTAAATACCAAAAGCAGAGAGGGGCAGGATTGATAGGTGGTATTCTGCAATGCCGACAATGAAGACCAAAGTAATTTGAAGAATGTGATCTCTCTGAATATCGTTTCTGTCTTCAGCACAAGAGAACAGCATGGAAGACCATAAGGGGCGAAATGTAAGAGTAGCTGGAAAAATAATTTTATTGAACACCTAGGAATTTGAAACAAAAATACAAGAAGCAATGTTCCACTTTCTCTTCAAAATCTACCTTGTCTCTCTGATTTAGTGTGGGCCCTACCCTCCTCTCCTACATTCCTTCCACTTTGCTGGCTGCTAGTCTCATCATGGTAATTGAACCATGGCTGCTAACTACAGGCAACCAGTGGCTTATAACTGTGAAAAATGTTGCAGTTTTTAATGTGCCAAAATCCAATGAAGGCTGAACCTGTGAGTGGATTCATAGATACATACATACATACATGTTAGGTTTTCAGCCAGAGACGCTGACAAAGCTGCAATGAAATGCAAAGAAAGAATCCTGAAAGGAATTAACTTCATTGTAGAAAGTCGTAGAAAGTTCCACACCTGCATGCATTTGTATATTTAAGGAGGAATGCTTGAGCCTTGCTTCCTGCTTCCTGCCCTTCTGCCTCCTGTGCTCCTGCGTCTGCCTGTTGTTCCTGCCTCATGTCTGTGCGTATTCCTGCCTCCTGCTGCTGTGAGCTTTGAATCCTGCATTCCTACGGTTTGCTACGTGTTGCTGTCAAACTCTACATCACTACTGTTTATCTTTGTATAACCCTGAAGATACTGCGGGGTGCTGTAAGAATTCTACGTTTGTTTTCCTGAACTGTTTATAATAAACCCCAGCTTGTTTTCGAAGAACTCCACAAGCGTTTGTAGCCTTCTCGCTGTACATATTATACTCTGCTAACAAGGATATTCTCGCCAGCACAGCTGAAGCGTGCTGGACTGAGACAATAGGTCTCTGAACCTCAAGACCTCAAAATACATACATACATACATACACAAACAATTGGGTCATGAAGATCTGAATGAGCCCTCGAGATCAGGAGTTATTTTGGGCAAGGTAGCCAGTAGCCACATATAGTGAAAAGGCAGTGTGAGCAGGTCATCTCTGGCTGTGTTGTTGTGGGTAGCAACCCTCAGGAAGGCCCAGAAAACAGCAAGTAGGAACTAGGCCTTTTTGGTGGTAACTGCAAGAGTGTGGAATTCACTGACTACAGATGTGCATTAAGCTTCCCTTCTCCTGTCCTTCAGGAAGCAAGTGAAAACAGTGCTGATTGAAAGGAATTTGGGTCCATGCTCCCCACATGAGACATTCTGACTCATTTTGTGTAAATTTCAATTGATTTGTTGTCACCATCTTTAAGGTGGGTGGTTGTTATGCATCTTTTACTTTGTATTTATGATGCCTGGCTTGTTATTTTGTTATTGTTATCATCTTAAGCATTGGTGTTTGTTCAATACTGTCTCAAATGATTTTCTGTAAACCACCCAGAGTAGCGGTTTTCCACTAAATGGGCAGAATAAAAGTTACAATAAATAAATAAAATAAATTAGAATGGAAGTCATAATTCTGAGGAAGTTCTGAAACACTAAAACCCAGGTTGCTTGTTATCAGGTCAAACTGCATAATACGGGCTCACACACTGATGCCTCGTTCAGCTCCAATTCGTTCAAAATGCTACAGCAAAGAAACAAACATGGTGTAATTATGGAAACAAGGTCTAATGATTCAGTTCAAACAGATTTATACTGGAAGTATCAGGATACTTAGCTTTAAGATTACAGAATGTTAGGGGTTTCTTTTTAAGGAAAGTTTGCCATTGTTATATACTTTAGTAGAGATGGGCACGAATTAAAAAAAAGGTGTTTCATTTGTCGTTTAGGGGGTCCGTTTCATTTTGTTTCCGTTTTTTACTAATTTTTGCAAAAAAATTGTTTTTGTTCATTTCGTTACCGTTTTGTTACCATTTATTTCAATTTTTGTGATTTTTTTAGCTTTTAAAGCAGTTCAATGTATTGCCGTAACGAAAACGAAACGGATGACAAAATTTCTGGTGTTTCTGTTCGTTTCATTTCATTTTTGAGATAAAATTCGTTTGTCGTTTCGTTGCGTAACGAAACAGGAAAACAAAAATGGAAATGAAAAATTGTTCGTTTCGTGCCCATCTCTATACTTTAGTCACAGCACAGCTAAGGCCAACCATTCTTCTTTTATAAAGTATGGCATATAGAGAAAATGCAGTCACCAGGAGAAGGAAGGCAGCTCATGCCAGACAAGAAGAAAATATATTGTTGAAAAAACGGCACTGGGGGAGAAAATAGCATTACTTTATATCAAAATCCAAAACCAGAAATCTAATTTTGTACTGTTTTTGAATATGCTTTCACATTTGCTGTCATCGTCCTTTACCTCTTAAGCCTGACCCTAATTCTAAAATAAAAGCTTGACAAGCTAGTTTTCCTCAGTGATATTAGAGACCCAAGTGCTTTTTTTATAGCGATTATTCTTCATCTTTTATTGTTATGAAACAAAATAGAAATCAGCCTAGTGGAAAAGTGAACATGGAATAGGGTCAGGCTGGAATACTGGGTAATAAATAAAGTGATTGATTTTGCAGGCCAGATTACACTGTTCATTCAGGAAGGTGGATGCTGCTCTCAAAGGTATTTTAATATTAGCCATCAGATAGTCCTGGGAAATCTGTTCCTGTAGTTCAGAAGAAGATTGAAAATTGTCAAATTGCGGTAGCATATTTATTAAATCTAATTAAATGCCAGAAACTGCATCACCCTGGCTAAATCTTCTAACAAGTAGGGTTTATACTGCATTCATCTTTCAGAAATGGAAACTAGAATAGCTGGGCGGGTCTCCAGGGATAAATAAAGCAAGGTTGCTTATTTGATTTATTTCTATGATGCTGAGAGGAGCATTCTCTATTTCTCAAATTCACTCCTTGCCTGTTAAAATAATCTGATATCCCAATTGTAGTGATGGAAAAATACAAACAAGTCTAACCAACATACAGTAGTACCTGATATAAAGGAATTAATTAATTCCTTTATGAAAATCTGTTAAGTAAATTTTCCTTTGAACAAATTTCCCATAGGAATGCATTGAAAATCGTGACCATTTTTATGTTGTACGGATTTTCCCCATAGGCGATTCTGTTAAGCAAGTTTCCCCTATCTCCAGAAGTTTTTATGTTGTACAGATTTTATGTTATACAAACCGTTTGTTATACAAGAGAGTCCACTGTATATGCTCAAACTTATCAACCTGTGATTCAAACCGTGAGTAACCCAGGTGTTCTTGGATTGCAACTGCCAACCAGCAAACTAGTGGTGAAGGTTTTTTGGGAGTCATTTCAAGGACACCTGGGTTATCAAAGGTTAGGAGTTCCTGTAACAAATAATAGTAATACAATAAACCCCCCACCTATCGCAGGGGTTAGGGACCCGACCCGACCCACAATAATTGAAAATCCGCAATATGCGTATGCTGGGTGAGGTCGGGACTGGGCAGGCTCTCTGGGGGCTCTTGTACTTACCCCAGGCCTGGTGCTGCCCCAAACAGGCCTGCAAGGGGCTTTCCAGCCCCCCCCCCAATGCTCCCAAAACTGCTTTCTAGTGATCTGGAGGTTACTTCTGGTTTACCAGAAGTCACTTCCGGTTTGTGGGGAAGCACTTTTGGGGCCACCGATGGGCCTGGGAAGGCCTTTCCTTCTTACCCCAGGGGGCCTTTTTTCATATACTGTGGACCCGCAATATACCGGGTCTGCAGTATATGAACCGCGAAAGGGCGGGGGACTACTGTATACTCTTTAAGCTATTTTTCAGATGATAAAGGAATGTGTTCTATAAAAAGGAGCCCCATGGCACAGTGGTTAAATGCCTGTACTGCAGGTGAAACTGTGCTCATGACCTGGGGTTCTATCTCTCAAAAAAAGAAGTCCAGTAGCCATGACTCAACTCCCAGATGACCTGGGGTTCAATCTCAGGTAGCAGGCTCAAGGTTGACTCAGCCTTAGGCAAGCTGCACAGTCCCGGAATGCCAGAAAGAAAGAAGCCACATGAAGGCACATAATTAGGATCAATTATTTTCAGAATTTAGAACACAACATACTTCAAGTTGCCTTTTACAAACTATCGGGTGTGGGAAATGTGGTGGTATAGGCACGTAGTGTTCCAAGTACGACAGCATCTAGTTTTATTGTAGGCTGTGTTTCAAAAGCAGTTGTACACGTGCTGCACTGAAGTCAGCCCTACCTTATAGACATCAGATACACAAACGTGAAGAAAATAAATAAATGTTTAGAGGAAAAGTATGTGAGCCAAGAGTTTTAATAGCAGCAGAAAAGATTTGGAATAATTCCACCTACTGCCTTTCAAATTTCTACTTTTCACAGTAATTATGTTTGGTGGCAACAAATGGATGAATAAAACACAGCAAAGTAAGAAGAGAGATACCTTGATAGACAAAATGGAAGCCTCTGGCAGACGCACCACTTTTGGCACCAAACCGCAAGAGGATCTGATTCGATGTGGCTAAAGGCAATGTCTCACCTGTATATTGGCATTTGAAGAAAGAAAATCATGAATATAGTAATTACCAGTCTGTTTTCAACACACACTAGAATGAAACACTGAACTCTAAGGTTTGGGCAAGATTATTTCCTTAACATATGATTTTGTTACATTTTTGAAAAATAATAGCTGTACTCATTCTGGTATTTGTGTGAGATTTGTGTAACCTGTTGCAACCAAATGCACTTAATGGACGAGGTGCTTGGATGTGCTTTGTATTTTGGGGTGTGTGACATGACCACAAGGAACCTTGAGATCTCAGCAATCACCCACACTTAACTGTGCAAGTTACACCAATCTTATTTAAACACCCATCGGATCCCAGTCCCTTCTTCAGCTGTTGAAAATATACCAGCTATGCCCCAACCTGGGTGAGTGGGGCCTCATGACAGTTACGCATGCACTGGTAACATCCTGTATTGATTACCGCAATGCGCTTTACATGGGTCAGCTTTTGAAGACAGTCCGGCGATTGCAACTGAATTGTGTGGTGTGGCTGGTGAGTGGTGGAGCCACCAGAGACCATATAAAATCAATTCTGTACAACCTTCATTGGTTACCAGTTGCTGCCCAAACCCAATTCAAAGTGCTTATTTTCACATATAAAGCCCTAAATGGCTCAGGACTCAGATACTTGGAGGACCGCCTCCTTCCATATGAACCTACCAGGGAATTAGGATCTAGCCAGGGAGCCCTCCTTAGAGAGCCATCCCTCAAAGAGGTGAAAGGGGTGGCTTGTAGAAATAGGGCCTTTTCAGCAGCTGCCCCCCCAGGCTATGAAACGTCCTCCCGAGTGAGATCTGCCTGGTGCCAATGCTGATGACGTTTAAGGCACCAAGAAAATCCCTTCCTGTTTTTTAACTTACATAACATAAATTGTGGATCCTGATGGCAATTTTTAGTGTTTTGTATTGAAATGTTTTTATTGTTTTAAATTGTTCAATGATGTTTTAATGCTTTAATTGTTTTAGCTGTTCATCTTAATTGTAAGCCACCCAGAAACCTTTGGGTAGTGGGCAGCATATTAAATAAATAAATAAATAAATAAATAAATAAATAAATAAATGGTCAGTATAATGAAAACCACAATAGCTTAACAGAAGCAGTGTACTGTTTCCCAGCAAATATTTTTAGAAGGCTTATTTTGTCCAAGCCTCCACTTTTTAAAGAAATAGTAATTTACTTACATTGCCTGCCCGCACAAATCGCTTATCTCATTATTAGAACTGTTACAGAGATGACTGGCAAAAAAAGTGGGTGTTCCCATTCACTATTTCATTCACACTCTTATCCACTATAATTCTCTTCTTCTATTCCTCTCCCAATGTGTCTTCCATTTTGCTTCAACTGTCAGTCAGCAGCTAATGAGAAGTCCTTGTCTTTCACTAGGTGGCTCATCATATCTGCCTGTGAGCAGGAGCTACCTGCCTCCACCATCACAAAATCTGTCCCTCCTCCATAATCGGAAGATGCCCTTCCAAAGAATAAAAGTTTCCTTATTTGTGAGGATTCTGTGTGATCTGGATTGCTAAATTCCTGATCTCACAGATTCATTGTTAAGGAATTCCTTTCTCCTCAATTTGACCAGAGATTATAATGCTGGGAAATGGGATTAGATTAGTGTGATCAATTACCCATCCATTATACTAATGACTGAATAGGGCCACTCTCTTCAACAGATTTCCTGCTGCACTTATATCTAAAAGGTTTGTTTGCTTTTAAATTCTGTAAACCTTGGGTGGAATCTAAAACTGCCTATAAAATAAAGCTGATTTTTTTCCTTCATCAAACCAGATTAGTGTTGTTTCCCATTCAATAGTATTTACCTGAGTGAGATCCAGAAAGTGAACTCAGAAGTCTAGCTTGTGGGTGTTCTCCATCAAATAATTCTACCACATCATTTAAAGCTGTTTGGAAATAGGCAAACTGCCCAAACACAACTGTAAAATATAGTAAATTAAAGAGAAAAACATTCATCAAATTTAAAGCAAGATAAATTAAATAACATTTGCTGAGATCTTCAACTGTAAAAAAAAATTTGGTTGGGTTTTCTTTTTCTGCCCTCTATTCATCTGTTGTTTCTGTATTCCTCATTACTGCTTAACGAGAAAATAACCGACCATGATGAATACAACAGTTACACCCTAATGTTTCAGTTTACTTGGGTGAGTTCCTGTAGAATACGGCAGGCGGACCTTTGGCCCTACAGATGTTTTGTATTGCAAATCCCAGAATTCCAAGCCTATGTTGTCTATGATAAAGGATGGTACAGTGGTCCCCCGCCCATTCGCGGTTCATATACTGCGGTCCCGCTATATCGCGGGACCGCAGTATATAAAAAAGCCCCCTTGGGTAAGCGGGGAAATGCCTGTTTCAGGCATCCCTTACTTACCCCAGGACTGGCGCTGACTGAACAGGCCTGGTAGAGCCTTTCTAGGCCTGTCAGAGGCCTCAGAAGTTATTTTTGGCAACCCAGAAGTCACTTCCGGCTCACAGGGAGGCCCTTTTGGCGCCTCCAGAAGGCCCAGGAAGGCCCTTGCAGGCCTGTTTGGGGCTGCGCCAGGCTGGGGGTAAGTACAAGAGCCCCCAACTAGGCACCCCAGTCCTGGCACGACCTGGATCCGCATGTTGCGAATTTTCAGTTATCACAGGTTGGGTCGGCTTTCTAACCCCATGATAGGTGGCGGGTGTGGGGGGTGGTCACTGTATGAATTGTAGTTTGAAACATCTGGAGGGCCAAAAGTTCCCCACCTGTGCTATAGAAAGTAAGCAGAAGAATGCTCACAGACCTTTTGGGGGAAACAGCAAGCAGTAAAAATAAAGTCGATGCCCAGTGCAAATGTCAGAGCTTTGTTCTGAGCAGCAGCTCCAATCATTGCAGGTGCCTCACTGCAGATCTGATTAGTGCAAAAGCAACAGATCTTTGTCAGGACATAAGAACATAAGAACATAAGAACATAAGAAGAGCCATGCTGGATCAGGCCAAAGGCCCATCTAGTCCAGCTTCCTGTATCTCACAGTGGCCCCACCAGATGCCTCTGGGAGTGCATGAGACTAGATCTCTGTCTCCTGATACCACTCCCCTGCATCTGAACCTTGAAGTACCCCGGTTTAAAGCCTGGAGATTACACATCTCCATCATGGTTTGTAACCTGTGATGGACTTTTCCTCCAGGAATCTATCCAATCCCCCTTTGAAGGCATCCAAGCCATATGCCATCACCACATCCTGTGGCAGGGAATTCCACAGATTAACAACATGCTGGGTAACCTGTGATTTATAACCAACACTGGTTCTTCGAGTGGACCTTCGTGAAGCCACACAGCACCCGCCCGCCTCCCCTCGGACCGTCACGCCCTGAGTGGTACATCCATTACCTGTCATCCTGGCGGTCAAGAGGAACTGAGGCGTTTAGGCGGGAACACCCTCGCACATGCGCTGGGTGCGGGGGACGGAGACTAATGAACTTTCCTATTGCTAGGGAAGTTCCGACCTCTGGCGCAGGGCCGCCTGGGAAACCCACAGACAACTAGACTGTTATGCTGGAATGTGCTTTCTGGGAAAACAAGTCACCACTCAACATTTTCCTTCTGTCTCTGGACATCTGTATGTACTACCCACAGAATGACAGGCATCTAGATGATTTGCAGGCAGGTTTGGCCAAGGAGGCCAGAAAGTTTTTTTGCACTTGACTGGAATAGACTGTGCTATCAACTTCTACAAACTACCTGAGAAGTGTGCTGGAGGAATATGGATAAATTCTCCTTGCTGTACAAACAGAGATGTCTCAAACCACAGGGAGCCTGAGGAACTCTAGCATTCTCCTCCTCACCAATGATGATGGCGAGAAACGTTCTCATACTCTTGGCAGAGTAATTGGATAAGTTAAAAATGACATTTTCTTTGCATTTAAATGCAGTAATTGCGCAATTTGCCTGAACTGCCCCAAATTAAGAGTCAGTGTAGCTTATGTTGGTAGGGTTGTTTGCATCCACCATTCCTTCCATCTTTGAGGTGTTTGTGCATGTGCGTGTACATGCACCTGTGTAAGTTGCTTCTCAAAAGGAAAGGATGTCAGAGATAGTGGCCCAGAGCCCCACCAGTAGGGCTTGTCTCACTGGAGATAGTAGATTGCAGTTAATAAATGCATTTCTATTTCATTTTCAGGTTTTGCACGATTTATGCGTAACGAAAAAGAAGTCATGAACAAGCTGAAACCAAAGGGCAAATTCTTCACAAGTGACTACTTGCAGCCACCAATGACATCACTTCTAATACACCAGAGGAGCTATAGATCCTGACCACTCTGTGCAAGTTATGCTGTTTCGTCCTTGGAGCACTGCCTGGGCACTGTTCTCGAGTGGATGAGAGTGAATAGACCGAGGTTGAATCAGGGCAAAACAGAAGTCCTCCCTCAATTTGTGTGTGGGGGGGTGGGGGGTGGGGTGAATCTCCCTGCACAGAATGAGGTTTGCAGTCTGGGCGTTCTGTTGGACCCAGCACTCACAAAGAAAGCCCAGGTGGCATCAGTGGTCTGTTCCGCACATTACCAGCTGCAGTGGATTGAACAGCTGTGACCTCATTACATTGGTCCATGCACTCGTAGTCTAGAAATTAGACTACCATAGTGCTCTATATGTGGGGCTGTCTTTGAGATTATTGTGGAGGCTCCAGTTGGTGCAGAATACTAGGTTCATAACGGGTGTAAAATGCCATCAACATATCACTCCAACAGTGATTATGTGGCCAATGTACTGGCTTCCGACCCACTTCCACGTTGATTTCAAGGTTTTGATGTTGACATACAAAGCCCTAAATGGTTTAGGACTGTGCTATCTGTCAGAACAGCTCCTACCTCAAAATACCACCCACTCTTTCTAGGCAGGTCACCTGAGGATGCCAATGCTGAGGGAAGACTGTAAAATAATTACAGTGGACCCTCATATAACAAATGGTTTGTATAAGATAACATCTGTACCACATAAAAATTCTGGAGATAGGGGAAATTTGCTTAACGGAATTGCCTATGGGGCGAATCCGTAACAACATAAAATGGTTGTGATTAGGGATTACCCTCCGTTTTCAATGCATTCCTATGGGAAATTTGTATAAATGAAAATTTGCTTAACATAGTTTCATTTGGAACAAATGAATTCCTTTAAACAAGGTACCACTGTACCAGGAATTGGTCTTCCTCAGTGGCAGCACCTCGCCTTTGGAATCAACTCCCTGCACAGATCTGCCTGGCTCCCACAATACAGGTCTTTTTAAAAAAACTCCTCAAGACTTACCTTTCCAAAATGGCTTTACTTGACTACTGACTACTATCACTGCTGCTTGTCTATTTTCGAAATCTTTACCTTTGTTAGGGCATCTTGGTTTGTAATTTTTGTTTTAATTCTGATGTTTTTGGTTTTAATTGCGATCTATGTCTTTTATTATGTTTTATTATTTACCTTACCTTACAATTCTGTAAACCACCCAGAGTGGCTTTTACACCAATTGTGTGGTATATAAGTCAAATAAACAATTTAATTACAGAGATATACGTATGGGTGGGGTTGCTCTTCCCTTCCCTCTTAGCTGGGGACAAGATTTTTCATGGGGTTTTAAAATTCCCTGCGAAGGTGTCTTATTATATGACAAGATCCTACATCTATAGGGATCAAGAATTTTTTTAAAAAATGTAGTTTTATAAGAACATAAGAACATAAGAAGAGCCATGCTGGATCAGGCCAAAGGCCCATCTAGTCCAACTTCCTGTATCTCATGGTGGCCCCACCAGATGCGTTTGGGAGTGCATAATACTAGATATGTCTCCTGATACCACTCCCCTGCATCTGGCCCTTGAAGTACCCCAGTTTTAAGCCTGGAGATTACACATCTCCCTCATGGTTTGTAACCTGTGATGGACTTTTCCTCCAGGAATCTGTCCAATCCCCCTTTGAAGGCATCCAGGCCAGATGCCATCACCACATCCTGTGGCAGGGAGTTCCGTAGACTAACAATGCGCTGGGTGAAAAAATATTTTCTTTTTTCTGTTCTTACTCTCCCAGCCCTAATTTGAGTGGATGTCCCCTAGTTCTGGTATTTTGTGAGAGGGAGAAGAGATTCCCTCTATCCACTTGACTCATGCCCTGCATTATTTTGTATGTTTCAATCATATCCCCCCTCAGGCATCTTTTTGTCAGACTTAAGAGCCCCAAATGTTTTAGCCTCTCCTCATAAGGGAGGTGCCCCAGCCCAGTAATCATTTTAGTCGCTCTCTTGAGGGGCCAATAATGCACTATAATGCAATGCATTATCTCTGTTCCAAAGTTGCCAAAAACCCATACTCAGGCAAAGAATAATGTAACGTTTCCCATGATACAGAGTGGGGTTAGTGAACTAAGACAAGAATCATTGGAATGGGTTAGTTGATTGAATTTAGCTAATTCCCTCATTGACAGTGTTGCATTTACCTACTGTGAAATTGTATTTACTCAGTCTCAGGAGGAAAAGAAGTGCTTAGTTCTAAACTGAAAAAAAAATATAAATAATTGTTTTGGCAGTTCCATCATCCATAGTTCTCTGCACTGTTTATTTTTCAAATATAAAGATCCAAAGATTTTTTTCCCCAGTCAGAGGTTTTTTTAAAAAAAATGTTGCAGGAAACTCTTCTTGGGAGGCAGAATTTACAGATTAGGTTCACCAACACTGCCGTAGAGAGCGTAAAAACTTGAAATGATTTCATCAAAACAGTATGAAAAGCATTTTCCTAATAAATATCCAGAATCACCACAGAATATACCTCTTCGTCCATGAGAATTACAGATAAATTTGTCCTTCCCCCCACAACAACTTTTACATAAGATAACAAAACCAGATTTAAAAACAAAACAAAATAACTTTAAATGATACGGAATGACTTACCAAACTCTTTAGGCACAGTAATTGAATATTCACATGTCTGGCCAATAGTGTAGTTTTGAGGGTAATTTGGTGACAGAACCACTCCTTCTGATCCAGAATACTGGCCCCCGCAGGGAGCTGGAAAGAGAAAACATAAAAACATTTAATGGGAAGTAGAATGTTACTTAAAAAGAACTAAACAAATTTAAGTTAAATACATTAATACATGCTTGCTTGGAAGTAACTCACTCTCATGAAAGTATGATTAGGAATTCAGCTTCAGTATTTATTAAGAATGTACAATCCACAAAACAATAGGCACATTCTACAGTACCATGATAAAGTCTGAGTTTAAGAATAATGTACAGTAACCCCCCGCCGATCGCGGGGGTTAGGGACCCACCCCACCCATGATGCATAAAAATCTGCAGTTTGCAGAAGTGGGTGGGGGGCTGGGGGCGGGTGGGGGCAATTGCGCGCCTGTCCAAGAAGTCTTAGTGCAGTGCGTACAGGTGGTGTTGAGGGATCTGACCTCCTGCCACTGCCCACCCGCGCTGCCCGAGATTCTTGGAGGGGCCGGGGCAGTGGGGAGTGACCCGGCCATTCCCTGCTGCCCCTCTGTGCAGCTCCGAGGCTTTCCGGAGGGGCCCGGGGAGGCGGCAGGGAGCAACCCAATCGCTCCCCGCCACCCCTCCCTGCGGCTCCGAGGTGCAGGTACTGCAATATATTGGGACCGCAGTACCTGAACCGCTAAATGGGGGGGTGACTGTAGTTGTAATCCTCACATCACTGCTATTCCGGTTAATGGTACATAGTCAGTCATAAACAAATTTCTACCTTAGCTTTTTTCTGCCTGGCATGCTTTGTAATAAATATATATGAATAACAGACATTCCCCAAAGACCTGCATAATATCGATGACTGACCACATATGCTGTTAGATTATATTGCTCTGTTCCTTCACATGAGTATATACTCTGAAATCTATGGCCACAAATTACAAGACAAATTTCTGATATACATAGGACAAATAACTCCTCAGTGCTGGAATTTCAACTCCTGCACTCTGCCATAATTATCACCTGTAAATGGCCACGCAGAATTTCTGTCTTTTTCATAGCCAAAAGGCTGAGAAGCAGTTATTTTCAAAATGTACAATGTAATCATTTTTAAGCAGTCTACATCACCTCGATTTCTGTGAAAATCATTTGCATTTAATACTGCCGCAGTAATCAATGGGACTTTAAAATGCATATTTGGGGGTATGTTGCGCTCTTTGCATTTTTGATACAAAAGTCTATTGAAAATTCATATTCTTTTTTTTTGTGGTTTAAATATTTATTTCACATAATATGAACAAACAAAATCAGCCATTGTTAGAATGTTAACACAAACAAGAGTCTATGGTGGACAATACCTGTCCACTTATCTATTGCTAATACAAAGGAATTAGGGATTCCACACTTGAACAGCCATCTACAAAACTTTCAGATTTTGGTGACACTATCTAAACATCTTTATATCTATTTTGCCCCTTGTTCATTTGTCTGCTTCTGGGCCCAGTTATATAGCATCTTCCAGCTCTCCTTTACAAAATGTCTTGGTTGGTCTCGCAACGCCTCTGAGAGCATATCCAGTTCTGCAATGTCCAGTAGCTTTTTCAGCAGTTCAACCTTAGTTGGTATTTCACTTTTTTTCCATTTCTGGGCCCAGAGCAGTCTAGCTGCCATATATATGTACAAGAGAATATATTTTATTTTATTTTTGTCAGTAATCTCTGGCATTATATTCAGCAACAACGTTTCTGGTCTAAAGTTCAATTTAATTTGTACAATTTCTTGTGCCACTTTCCAAGTCTGTCGTCAGAACGTCTGGGCTTCATCACATGACCACCATGTGTGATAGTAAGTCCCTGGGTTCTTTCTGCATTTCCAACAAACATTATTTGACCCTTTTGACATTTTGGCTAGTTTTACCAGAATGAGATGCCACCTGTGAGACATTTTAAATATATTTTCTTTAAGACTAACAGGTTTAATTAATTTGTGACTATCTTTCCACATTTTAGTCCAATCATCAATATCGATGCTATATTTAAAATTTTGAGCCCATTTAATCATTCCCTCCTTCACCCTTTCATCCTCCAATTCATATTCTAATAAGTATGTGTACATTTTTGATGATTCCCTCATTTGTATAAATCCACAGTTCATCCACCTGTGTTTTTCCTTCAAAGAAACCCATATATTTATCTTTTTTATATCTTGATTCCAGTTTTGCCATTGACCACCAATCTGTTGCTAAACCCAATTTCTCCAGTTCTATTTTATCTTTTCATCTCCTTCTCTTTAGTCAGTAATTCTTGGTAAGTAAGTAGTAACCCCTTTGGGTTATAAAACAATAAACAAGAAAATTCATATTCTGATGTTATTTTTTGAAAATTTATATTCAAGAACAACAACAACAACAACAACAACAACAACAACAACAACAACAACAACAACAACAACAACAACAGGAAGAGACCAGTCGGTAATGGGGTGGCAAAAAGTCTGTAAATAAATAAATAAATAAATAAATAAATAAATAAATAAATAAATAATAAATAAATAAATAAATAAATAAATAATAAATAAATAAATAAATAAAGGTTGTTGCATTCATGTCCTGCCCTCCTTCCAGTGAGTTCAAAGCCACATTCACAACTCTTGGCCACTCTCTTCTCACTACAGCTCTGTGGGGTATGTCATGCTGAGAGTTTGCGACTGCACAGTGTCATCCATTAATTTAATGGCCAAGTTCAAGCCCAACAACCTAGCCATCACACTCTACCACCGCTCACATGATGAGCTGTAGAAATGAATGCAGCCGACAGCCCATCTTTTAGTGTAGTCTTTCACAAAGTGCACAATAACAGTTCAGAATCCATACTCTAATACAGTGGTACCTTGTGATACGAAATTAATGTATCCTCCGGTACGCCTAATAATCTGGAAATTTCGTAAAACAGAACCACACAGGGGCACAATGCATCCTGGGAAAGAAAGTCCTTTGAAAATAAGTGTAAACTGAGGGGATTTTTTTGGGAAAACCTCATAAACGGAGGCATTATTTTCAATAGATTTCCTTTTGTGAAGCAAAAATTACATGAACCAAGGTGTTTGTAAATTACCACTGTAATATTTTAGTTTGTTATTGAGAGATATCAACAAGTCATTTCTAACCTATGGGGATGCTATGAATTATTAGTAACCCCAAAACACTCCTATTATTTACAGCCTGTTGTGGTCTTAAAATCCGAGGCCAATGCTCTTTTAATGGTGTCTATCCATCACATGTTTTGTCTTCTTTTCTTGTCACATTCAATATTTCCCACCATTACAGCCTTTCCGTGCACAATTGCTGATGTTTAACTAGAATGCCTCATTAATATTCTGTTAAGCTCATCTGCCAGACTCTGAAAGTCAACCCCCCAGTGCACCAAAGAAAGTCAACCGCCCAGTGCACCAATGCATTGCCAGAGAGGTAAGTCCTTCATTGTCTACTTTTTATTTTGCCAAATCTCTGCACTCGGCCCCAAATTTTCTAGCTTTGAGCAAAATGCACAAATTGTTCCATAATGGGATGCCTGCTGTTACATTTAGAAATCTGATGCTGTCTGTGTCTGTGTGTGTGTATGTATGTGTGTCTGTGTGTCTGTCTGTCTGTCTGTCTGTCTGTCTGTTATTTATATCTTCTGGAGCATTAAGGCAATACTTCTGCTGTTGTTCTTTGTGCGTGCACATTTGTGTGCTTTACATTTGAGAAATAGAGAACACTAGAAACATTTAACCAAATTACAGGCCATCAGGGAAAGCCGTTTACCTGATTTTCAGCTGGTGACAAGGAATTGAGAAGCCAGCCAATACTGATGATAATGAAGAATTTTAACAAGTATTCTTCTAGCTTTCCTATTAAGTTCCCATTGCCCATTCAAAACCTCTTATGGAGACAAACTATCATGCTCATGGAGGTTTAGAGGGGAACCCCAGAACAAACTCCTTTCCTACATCAAGCGGGTGATCAGGTGGCTTGGTCGTGCCAATGACATCTCTCCTGTTTGGAGACCCCTGTGGCTTCCAGGTTAAGGTGCTGCTGCTGCTTAGTCAACAGTGAATATGCAAGCTTTCGGATGAACATTCTTATGGGTAATCGAGGGAGGCTCAGGCTCAGCCCAGCATTTTTCCTCATAGTGTTTATTTTTGGAAACAAACACACAGCTCTGGAAATCCTATCCTTGTGCATTTCTGGACATACTGCATTGATAGATACAGAGCATTTGTGGCAGGAAGATCTTTCCCAGATTTTGAAAGTCTAGGAAAGCAACACTTAATGCTTGCACAGATGCAATCTGTAGTTCAGATTTTTTTTAACCCAGATCCCTTCCCATTTTTAGAAACATATATGCTGTCCAGTAGAAAAGTAATTCTGTAACTTTGGGGAGCATATTAGAAATCTCTAAATTGAGAAATCTCTCTGTTCTACTCTCTCACAGTTACTCAATGAAACCGACTGGCGGTAGATTCACAGCAAACAAACCACAGTACTTTTTCATAATTAACTGATTTAGGGAATTAGCTGCTACAAGACAGGCTGGTGGCATTTAGTTTTGAATGCTTTTTGTAGAGGATGAGGCAGATTAGTTAACTGGATTGGTCAAAAACTGAAATGTGGCACCCAGTTTACTTCTGGTTGCCAGCTGGTAGAAGCGGGTTACAAAACAGAGGTTTTTGCACCCTTAAGATCTGCATCTCTCTGTTGAGTACTCATGCAGGATCAGGTAAATCCTGGTCTCAACCAGAGTGGAAATCCTTCTGCAATGTAATATTAAGTGAAGATGAACCTTTATTTCCTCATTTTCAATTTAATATTAAAAAACTTAAACTGTAGAACTAATAAAACTGCTGTCCAAATCTATATTTTGTAGTGGGAGAGCAAGGTCTAACTACATTACATCCTCCAAGGTCTATCATCCGGGGTCATTGATAGCACCATATGATGAGATGATATAAATCTGTGAACAAATCTCCCCTGAGTGCAAGTAAAAGTTAGATATCAGCTCAAGAAGCTACCTAAATCAGGAAAGTGACTTCCTCATAGTTATTCAAAACATGGATCTGACTCTTCCATACCGCTTTTACTAAAACAGGACAAAACATACAACTAAAACTATTTTGAATTCTTATTGCACAGCTCTCTCAATTTTTCTAAATTTGCTTTGCTTCTTCTCCTTCATCCCCTGATAAATGATTTGCAAAGTTCTTCATTTTTTAAAGATATTTGCTCTGGAAACCCAGTATTTACCATAGCTCTAGAGTAGTGATGGCAAACCTTTTAGAGACTGAGTGCCCAAACTGTGATTCAGAACCCACTTATTTTTCATACAGTGCCAATACAGCCATTTAACCTGAATACAATAGCACCCCAAGCTACAAATGCTTCAGGTGCTACCCTTTCGGAAAGCAAGGACCAAAGAGCAGGCTTTTGAATTTCCCGTGGCCACAGTACCCTTGGGAAATTAAAAAAAACCTACTGTTTGATACTCACTTTTCCAGAGTAGCACCCCTACTCTTCTATCCTCACTGTGTCCACAGTAGAAATTTAAAAAAAATGCTCTTCAGTCCTCAACTTCCCAAAGGGTAGCACCTCTGCTCTTCGATCCTTGCTTTCCTGAAGGGTAGCATGGAGTGCTACACTTTGGGAAAGTGAGGATCGAAGAGCAGGCTTCTGAATTTCCCAAAGCCACAGCAGAGATGTGGATGAGGTGCTCCATCATCAGGGAAGCCAGTGGGGGAGTGGTGGCGGCTTACGGGCTCATTCATAGCTCCAGTTTACTCTCCAGCCATGTCACTCTGGGCATCCCAGAAGTGGCATGGCTGGAGAGTAAACTGGGGCTATGGAGGAGCCCACAAACCGCTGCTCCTTTTCACCTAGCTCTCTGCACAGAGCCATTTTGAGACTGTGCAAAGAGCCAGGTAGCAGTAGAGGTAGCATTATGTGGGCTCATTTATAGTCCCAGCTTATTCTCCAGCAACACTGCTTTTGGGATTCCCAGAGCAGTGTGGCTGGAGAGTAAACTGGGGCTCCGAAGGACCCTACAAACCACTGTCTCCCCTTTGCCTGGCTCTTTGCCATGTACAGAGCACAGTGGCATGTTCCAAGTGGAGGGGGAAACACCATGGTTGTGAAGGGTGAGATCACGTGTCCACAGAAAGAGCTCTGCCTGCCACCTTTGGCAATCCATGCCATAAATTCACCAACACTGCTCTATAGATTTGAAATCACAGAATGCAGTGAATATGGAAACAGCAGTAAAACTGTTACTAGACTTCTCTCCAACCGCATTAAGGAAAAAATAATAATCATCAGGACAATTCAAATAACTCCCAAAGTAATAGAAGGAACATCTTTCCACATAATGGCATTCCAGACTGTAGTTCATATATGCATCAGGAATCCCGTAGCACTTGTACTAATTTGTACTCGTCTCGAGCAACATGTATTAATGGATCACTTTGGTACTGTACACACACTTCAATACTTCTCAACAGCAACTTAGAAACATGGCATCATTCACCCCTTTGGAAAAACTCAGGACTTGGTTGTATGTCACGCATGGCACCCAATCCACCATATTTCTGCACACTTCCCTCTTCTGCTCTAGATCATGTGTCACCCACATCACATGCCTTTTTTTTTTGAGAATCTGTTGATTATTTAGGGTTTACAGCAAAGCAAAGCTTGCTGCGTACATACCTCTCCATAGCACCTAAAGCACTCTCTGGGTAGCGTTCAGTTTAATTGTGCAGGCTACACATTGCCCTCCACTAGCAAGCTGGATACTCAATTTATGGATCTCAGAAAGATGGAAGGATCTCAATGAAAGATGGAACAAATCTCAATCTGGCTACCAGGGATCAAACCTCAGTCATGAGTAGAGTTGGCTACAGTACAGAAGTTTAACCACTGTGCCAGGAGGCCTACTTCCCTTATTTTATGGGAAAAACCTAGCTACACGATTATCCAGCTCTGTCTTTGAGACTGTCACATATGCCCCCAAACCCTTTATATTCCCCAAGACAATATTCCTTTAAGAATGTTGTTATTTTAAACTCACAAAAATTAAAAAGGGTATAAACTATAAATTCATGCATATATTCAGTCATCTATGAACATAAGTCAACACTATTTATCTTACAACTCCCCTCTGTGGCATAAAATCTTGGGGGGGAAAACATGTTAATTCACTTTGCTTGAGTGGTGTGAAAATGTTCATTTAGAAAAATCATAGAAATTCATCATCACTGGTGACAAATTGCCTGTGGAAAGAAGGCTGATCTACAATTTCAGTGCACTATTTAAAAACTAAGTACATCACAGTCTTTGGAAATAGATATAAACTGGATTGTACGGTAGTATCAGCTCATGATAAGGGGTTGCCATCAGACCTTCAGGTGCGCCATTTGCCCTAGCCTCACATACTCCCCAAAAGGTAGGGCTTTTGTGAGGTCGAGAACAGGAACAGTAACCAAACTAAGAAGCAAGAAGGAAAAGAAGAAAATAGTTTCTCCCCCCCCCCTTTCAGCTGCTGTAATACTGGATAATAACATGCCAGGAAGCACGAAACTATGGTGAATGAAGTTCTTCCAAAGACATCTACATCTACATTTCACATTCATTTAGGATCATTTTTTGGAACTCAGGGAAACAGAGAGAGGGGAGAGAGAGAGAGAGAGAGAGAGAGAGAGAGAGAATATTCTCAAATTTAACACATACCATTACAGGATGGCAAAACTCTGTTCCATGCAGGTTTTCCATCAACACCAATAACACAAGTGATTGTGGAAGGGTTTATAATTCTGTATCCAGAATCACACTGGTAAGTAATACTTGAACCGAGCTTAAAGTCCGTTCCAATTCGAGTTCCATTCATTATGTTTCCAGGATCAAAACAAGCTTCCCGTGGTTTTTCTAATTAAAAAGAAAAAGGGAGTTCAGTCATTAGTGATGCCAATCCACGGGCTCTGAAAGAGTAAAGTGTAGGAATTAGGCCAATTTCATAATAATTGCTTTCCACGGTTGCACTTCTTATCACCTCCCCTATTAGAAGAGTATTGTGTGAAAGTAAAATAGGGAGAGCAACAGGGTACAAATGGCTGCTATACAAAGGTAAGGGAACCTCTACCTCCGTACTTTATTGTGATTCAATTAAAGCTTCACGCTTCTCTGCCCCTTAGCTCAGCAGGACCCAACACCAACACTCCGCCACCTCCAACTCTTGACATTAAAAAGCAGCACACCATGGAAAGATATGGATCTTTCCAAAGGTATGGATGAGTGAAGCCAACAGGTTTCCTTTCTCTCCTACTCGGTGGCATTGCATGTTTTTGTTACAAATGCCTTTCCCCCAATTCTCTTCATTTAGTCATGAATGCTGGTAAAATAACAATTCCTCTTCTTGCCCCGCCCTCACACCAGTTACTTTTCTTGTGGTTTTATTATGATGTTTTATCTAGTTTATTGTTGTTATTGTTTTCATTGTTTTCATTGTTTGCATCTTTGTTGTAAACCGCCCGGAGTTCTTCTGGAAGAAGGGTAATGACCCATTTTTGAAAGGTTTCAGCACCTTAGGCCATTGTTCACCTTAAGGCTATGGATACTATTGTCTCCCTAACGAGCCTATTCAGGCCATTGTTCATCTTATGAGCCCAATTCAGACGAGGGTGACAAGAGGTCAAAGCTGACTAACTATAAGATGGAGGACTCGCACTAGCTGTATTCAGACTGATGAAGCTGTTTGGATGAGCAGCAAAACGTTTCTATCTCTCAAAAAGAAGTCCAGTAGCCATGACTCAACTTTCAGATAAACTCACCTGGATGACTGAGAATCTTCACAGACATATTAAAATAAATAAATAAATAAATAAATTCTCACTCCTCTAAACCAGTCAAGTTCAACAAGCACATCTTCACCTGAACATCAGGTCACAGACAAGAAGCAGGACAGAAACTCAGAAGTAGAAACCCAACTTCAGTGCCGACAAACCTACTTTCATATCCTGCTGTGATCTGAGGGACTCTGGTTGCTGTTCAGACATGTGCAAAGTTACTGTTCCTATGAATCTGAGTTAAATGTTATTGGTTCTGTATCGGGTTAGTCTCGCTGGATGTGCAAGCATGCCTCTCAGGGGATGGAGAAATGTGATCCTCTGTTAGGATATTCATTCTTCTTCTACCTAATAAGCTTCACAATAAAACCCTCATCCCTCACTAGGAAACGGCATCATGAGATTTCTATGGCATCTGGGGGAAAAGTGCTAAATTGTGTGCGGGGGAGTGTGTCAAATTTAAAATAGCAAAAAGAGAACTTCCAAAGCAACTAATGGCAAACGTACAAAGCTGGTAGCAATCAGTGACAAATACAATTAGGCCCTGAGATGAAGAAACCTTATGAACCCCATGATTAATTTCAAAAATAACAGTTTAAGTACGAGTTCATATTGATAATTCAGCAAGTTAATTCATAATTCCTTGTCCATGGAAGAACAGAGGAAGTTAATTTTTATACTGTAGTAAGGCAATGCTAATATGCTGTACTTCAAAAATTATTTAAACATTTTAAACTTCCTCTTGGAAATATGAGAAGACAGCCAAGGAAAAAGGTATGTGTGTGTGTGTGGGGGGGGTGTTTCAGGTTCTAGACCCTACATTCAAGTCAAACAGAAAGATAAAAAGCAAAAAGCAAAAAGCAAAAAGCAAAGTGTTCTGCTTATATACCGCCCCATACCACTTTAAGTAGTCTCTGGGCGGTTTACAGTATTTTTAATTACAGTATGCAGGCTACACATTGCCCCCCCCAGCAAGCTGGGTACTCATTTTACCAATCTCAGAAGGATGGAAGGCTGAGTGAACCTTGAGCCTGCTACCTGGGATTGAACCCCAGGTCATGAGCACAGTTTTACCTGCAGTACAGGCATTTAACCACTGCACCATGAGGCTCCTCCATGGAGCAGAGGACATATTTAATTTGCCTGTGTCTTGAAGTGACTGTCTTCGAAAGCCACTTCACAATGTGGGGAAAGGACAGTGGAAGGAGCCTTGTCAGCCAAAGGCTTGCTTTGATGTCTTTCCAGCAATCATACACACCGGAAATGAACCAAAACAGAGTGATTCTACCTGTACCAAAAAAGGTAGAAGCCCCTTACAGGGGCTTACAGACCCTTTCAATCCAGAAATGAGCAGGTAGGAATGCTCTGGGACAGGTGGGTTTGCTCCAGTAATTATGTCACATGATTGTTTGAAAAGGAAGCAAACCAACCTATCCCCAAAGGGACAAACAGCTGGCCAAATGCCCACCTGAGTGCACCTTCTTTTGGCAGGAAGATTTGGTACCCTATGCTGCCTCCATTCAGCAAAAAGGCCAATGATACTGCAAGCCTGAAAGAAGGTCAAGGAAACGTATACAGCTTTGTTCTGGCCACTCAGCATCAGCATTAGTTTTTCACCAAGCTGACTGAATCAGGTAGCTCATCCCCTCATGATGAAAGGGCCTGCAGATAACAAGAAAGCCATTTCCAAAGCTTCCTGAGCCTGAACTGTTGCAGCACTGGCACCCAAATCAAAGAAAGTCAGACAGATTATGAGGGAGAAGTATTCAACAAACTGCTGACAATGAGACATGTGAGACACACACACACACCCCAGTACTAGATGAGTTACAAAAATAATATGCAAACCAACAATGGAATGGAAGGGGACTCAAACCTTTGTATGATATCCACTGGGGGGAAATCTTAAAATAAAAAATAAAAAATATATAACATTTACTCTTCTAATAAAGAGCCCCCTCCCCCTTTTACATTTCCTTTTGCATTTGTTAAAAACCTTAATGAACTGTATCTAAAGGCACAACTCCAATGAAAATACCTCTCAAAATAGTGCTTCAGGGTCATTTCTCTGGAATTTGCTCAAAACATGACAAAAAGAACTGTGATATAGAACATACAACCATGTTTTAACTTTTGCTAAATGCCTTTCCTGTGATGAGATAGATGTGTGGTATGCATGAGACCATGGTGCCTCAAATGCAGTAGAAATATATAATGAGTTGAACAAAACGATCTGTATATATTTACTATATAATTACTCTTTTCAACTATGTTATCTTAGAATCAAGTAGGGAAAAAAGCTTGTGCTTATAATTCATATCATGGTATGGATTGTATTCAATTTACCTTTATATTCAATGGCAAAGCCTGACATGCCAACGGATGCATCACTACGAAACGCCAGAAACAGGCTATTACTACTGCTCTCTATTCTTTCAGGAGCTTGGGAGCCTTGAAAACTGCCAATTAGAGGACTGTTGGAATCTCCTCCTTCATAAATGTGCAAAAAATCGTAACTGGGTTCCATGTTGAAACTGAAATAAAGATCCAAGGACATAAAATACATGGGTGTGTTATTTTCAAAGGAAAAGCAGTTAACGACTCCAACCCTCCACTACCATTTTATTCTAACATTTCTGATATACTCATAAGGCCTCTTTCATCCCAAAATACAAAACACCCAGATTGTAAAGTTTAGTTTATTATCCTGTACTTTATTTGCAAATGCTACGCTCAGATTCATTTTGTTCTGCTTTAAATTCAAGCTTTTCCTCTTTTTTAGTACCTTCTTTCCATACTTCCCAGGTTCAAGTCCAAGAGTGGACAACTCAAATCCAAGTTATACGGTATGAGATCCATGTAGAGATGGAATTTTTGTTTCAGAAGTGATCAGGTTCTGAAACGAAACACAGGAGGCCACCTGACATTTGGAACCTGAAAAATGAAATCAACTAATCCCTTACCTCGCACTTGGGTTGCACGGGGCACAACTCTATTGAGGAAGAAGCCTCCAACGCATCATCTTTCCTTCTCCCTGGCGCTGGCCAATCAGACAGGAAGGTGGGGTCTGCATTTCCCTGCCTGGCCAACACCAGGGAGAAGGAAATATGATGCATCAGAGGCTTCTTCCTCATTAGAGTTGTGGCCCCATGACCCCAGCACTAGTTAAGGGATTGGTTGATTTCATTCCTCTGGTTCCGAACGACAGCTGGGCTCCCACATTTCGTTTCGGAAACTGAACACTTCCAAAATGAAAACCCCTCTCTATATCCATGTGGAAGTACTGCATGCTTTGACCCATAATGCTAACTTCAAAGTCACCATACATAGCCTTGATTCTGTGATACCTTGCATGCACCGGCATGGGCAAGGAGCTGCACCTGAATGTCTGCAACTCAAAACAGAACACATCTGGGCTGCCTAAATCTTTCACCTGTTAAGAGAACCATTCCACACGGTCAATAAGTACTCTAAACATAATTCAACTGCAACTATTAGCTACTCTATAAAGGTAGTTTTAGTACAATTGATTAGAACGACTTTTGTTGCCTCTCCAGATTAGTTAAATTGCTTCAGTTTCTTTTTTAAAATGATGATCTCTAGTAAAATAAGAAATAAGGGGGAGAAATTAAATTTCCAATAAAACTGTTTGCTGGAGTTTAGGGAAGGGCATGATACAAAGCAATATCATAGGAGGCAAAGAAGAAGTAGAAATCATGAGAAAAGTCTTGGATTAGTGCAGATGAACACTATTTCTTTGGGGCAACATAGGTCCGGCACAATGAAACAAGAAAAGTTTTAAATAGCCTAAGTTGTTGTTTAAAAAAAAATGACACAGTGAAACACCAACAGCAGTAAAAATGTGATGGCTAGCCACCTTGGTTCCTTTCAGGGAGAAAGAAGAGATAGAAATATTTTAAATAAAATATTTTTAAATAAATAATAAATATATTTTAAATAAATAATAAATTTATGTCTAGATGGCAAGATGAATACTCCAACTCAACAGTATTCCTTCTGTATAACAAAAAGCATGCCTGCATATATATCTGTACCTATTTGATTAATTTCTGTTTTCCAATAAAGCATTCCGTTAGCACTGGGAGTGATGCCTCTTCTTTTGTTCTAATTTTAGAAGTACCGATTTAACTTTTCAAATTATTTGGCAGTACAATCCTAGACTCACATAACTGTGAATAAAACCTGCTGAACTGAACAAGGCTTATTTTTGAAAATCCATATACAGTTAGATGTCCAGTGTCTTGTCTGTGCCCTAATATTCCTTTTAATGTTATCTTACAAATCTGCAAGATAAAAAGTGAACATGTAAGAGTAGGAACTGGGTACAAAAAGAAAAAAAAAACCACAGGGCAATCTATTCCCTTACATGAAGAAAAATAGCTGCCTGCAAAACTAACATACTGGTAATCTGTGGAGTAGAGTACCTTGTCTAAAAATATCCTGATCTGGCCCTTTTTAAAAAAAATGACTTTAAGGGGGCAGGTTGTGAGTTAATAATACAGTAGGACCCCCATATCCACTGATTCATTGACCACTGATTCAGTTATCCACGATGGTTGGCAGAGGGAAAAAAGATAGTCCAGCAGCCTCAAAGCAAGCTACTGTCGAAAAACAGCATTTTGGGGTGCTTTTTGCATTCTCTCTTATCCGTCGTTTCCATTATCCACAGGAAGCCCTGGAACCAATACAGGGGTGCTACTGCGTTAGGAGTGAAGGAGAGAGAGTGAAAGAGAGTGGAGCAGAGCAGAGAGCTCAGTTCGTTCCGGTCTCATTCTTGCAGGCAAGAATAAGAATGAAGATGAGTTCATGCTTTTCCTTGCCCATGAGGATGGGAAGGAATCTCCTATCACTCTGCACAGCTCGCACAGTGAGAAACAAGGCTTTGCACAAAAGGCTTTTATTTTATATTCTTTTGCACAAAACTATTTGGAACTGCAGTTCTAAGATTATAGTGATTATTGTAACTAGGCTCACCACTACTTTACTTGAGAACTAACACACTAGATGGCTGCTTTGAACTTTTTTAACCATTCGGCAGTCCTTAGCTTGCTCGCTCTCTCTCTTTATCTATATCTATATCTATATCTATATCTATATCTATATCTATATCTATATCTATATCTATATCTATGTGTGTGTGTGTGTGTGTGTGTGAGAGAGAGAGAGAGAGAGAGAGAGAGAGAGAGAGGTTTTTATGCAAATAGCAGAGACTTTGAAGGGAGAAAATGAGCTCTTTCACTGATTCACAGCTTGAGGCAACGAATCTTGGCAGCCTTTAAAATTACTAACAAAGGTACCTCGCCGTACTGAGAGAGCCTACATTGACAAAAAGAATCCATTTAGTATTTGGCCCATTCATGGAACAGAGATAATATCTGTTTCTCTTCTATAACACTATTATTATTATTATTATTATTATTATTATTATTATTATTATTATTA
>JAHTLZ010000122.1:33329137-33347238 GCA_023846285.1 Phrynocephalus versicolor | reverse complement strand
TTTATTTATTTATTTATTTATTTATTTATTTATTTATTTATTTATTTTTACAACATGAGAGGCCTGAGTGTGGAGATTTGGACATAACCGGGAGGATGACAATACAAATAATGCTCCTATCCCTAACTTTGCCTCAGTGCTGTCATAACTTTTACACTGTGCAAATCATGGTCCACAATTTTAAAAAAGACATTAAAGTTATGTGTGATGTTAAACACTTTCTACTTTTAATCTAAAACGGTCAACAACGGGAGCTGTTTTCCACTTGCCATAATAAATACTGACTCTGATGCCTGTTAATAAGTAAATATTAAATCTGTTTTCCAACTACAGATAGTTATTTGTAATTTCTTATTTCATTCTGTATTAATTTCACATTTGCTGTTCCTATTAAAATGCAAATGGAGCACTGAATTCACTTGTGACTGAGTGAGTGTCTTTTGGTCTAGTGTTGGGGGAATACATTTATCTTTCTATTTATTGGAAGAAGAAAATGAAATAGCGTGGAAAATGTTATGAATTTCACTGAATATTTATAAATGAACTTTTTTTCAAGCATGTTTCTCTTTCAGTTAAAGTTTAACCTATTTATATAAAAATATTAAATACTTAAAATTAGAGGACAGAATATGTTACTGAAGAGTACAACGAATCACGATTCCACCCCCAATGGTTTAAATTTAGAGTTTGCATTTATATATTTGTTTCATTTCCTTTTCTCATGCAGGTAAGAGCAAAATAAAAGTCACCAAAATGACATTTAACAGCAAAGATAGTTAAATTTCACCTGGAAGGTTTCTCTCCTAACATAGTAATTTGCAGCATAATCCTAAAGATCTTTATTCAGAAATGTGTTTCAGTGATTTCAGGGAGGATTTTAAGTGATAAGAATCCACATTAAAGTACCTACCCATTTGATTCTACCTCTTGCCTCACTGTACACTAACAGCCCTTGATTTTTAATGGGAAAAAATTATGGTATATCAGACTTTTTGCCATCTTGCAACCCAATCACTTGGGAAAGCAGCAGGTGTGGGATGGCTATGTGATAGTTAAAATATAAATCTGGAGTTGTTAGTTGAAAACATAAAGCTATGATTTGGGACCAGACCAACTAGAGCTTCATCCTCCATCTCCCTCAGAGTGCTGACACCGAAGGAGGCCCGTAGAGCTTCGGCCTGGAACCGGGCCTTCTCGGTGGTGGGCCCAGCTTACTGGAATGAGCTGCCGGCTGAGATTAGGCAGGCGGAGGCATTGTTGGCCTTCAGAAGGGCCCTGAAGACCTGGCTCTTCAGCTAATGTTTTGGGGCCCTCTGAGCACCCTTTTCCTTATCTTTTTTCTTTTCCTCCTGCTGGCTCCTGTCTTTCTAGTTTCTTGCCAGACATAATTTGCCTTGGCCAGTGACACTATGTCGTCTTACCCGTTATATATAATTTTTTCTTTTTTTTTTCTTTTTAGTATTTACTAGTTTTTAATGGTACTTGGATGTTTGATGTCCATTTGTTAGGTTTTTATGTTTATTTTCGCTGGGGATTGTTTTGTGATTGTATTGTTTAGTCGCCTGGGGTGACATATTTGTACACCGCCCTGAGTTCCCTCTGGGAAAAATCAGGCAGTTTAGAAGTCCAAGAATAAATAAATAAATAAATAGAATGTATCTAAAATCTGAGATTAAATGCATACCTAATTGTTCTCCCTGGTTCTGCTTCTATAATCCAAGTGCAATGAAGATTATTGTCGTAAGGAGCTGGGTAACCTGGCGACAAAATGCGCCCTGAAGTAGCCGCATGAATTTGTCCACCGCATTCAGCTGAAAAAGAAAAAAAAAGAAAAGAAAAACAATATTTAGAAAAGCACAGCAGACACCTTTAATTACAGAAAGGTTGGTATGTACTGTACAGACAAAAGTTGAATGACCCCGTCCACCAAATGCCATGATCCTAAAAAGAGGTGGCTTAGAGCTGGAGAATGGGTCAAATCTGATGGACAATTTTAGCCTGACAATTCCCTACAGTTTTGGAAAATAGCAGCATGGAGAGTTCCTCCGTAATGCTACAGGACTATTGGGCAAGAATCATTGCCTTTTCTTCTCCCTTCCCTTCCAGGGAGAAAATAAAGGAAACAGCTTGAGTTAGTTACCAATGGTAGAGGTTCAACATGGCAAACCCCTGACAAAAAGCCATCGATAACACATAGTGTGGTCCACAGACAAGATGGTGCTGCAGGTTCAATATCTCATTGGGCATTTTAGAAGTATCACAATCCTCTTAGAAAGAAAATGGGGGAAGGAGATAAGAGGACTGACACTATGAATCTCTATGCTAAACCTGTATATACATGTAAATAATTCACATACCAGAAAATTACTATAAACTTGAACTATAGGTATGGGCAACCTTAGGGTATACAGCAGGGGTGTCCAAACTTCGGCCCTCCAGATATTTTGGGCAACAACTCCCAGAATTCCAAGCTTGTGTTGCCAATGACAAAGGGTTGTGGGAGTTGTGGTCCAAAATATCTGGAGGGCCAAAGTTTGGACACCACTGGTTTAGAGGCACAAATGTTTCCACTAGCTTCCACTGAGAGCCACACAGGTTTTAAAAATAAGTGCTTTCAGTCTTTTAATGTGTGGGTATCAATATTGTGATTAGAGATGGGTATGAAATGCAAAGTGGTGTTTCATTTCGTTTTTCATTTTGTGGGGCTTTGTTTTGTTTCTTTTGAAATATTTTTTTTACAAAAATTGTTTTGTTTTTCATTTTGTTTCATTTTTTTTATTTTTAACACTGTGTCCGTGCCTTTCACCCGCCCCCCACAGGCCTGTTTTGGGGAGGAAGGCATGAGTCGTTTAAAATGTCTTGGAGCCACCGAGGCTGCCTCGGTGGCTCCAAGTCATTTTAAAAACCCTGCACTTCACCCCCATCAGACGTGTTGGGGGGGGGAATGGCACGGGGTTTTAAAACTATTTTTAGCCACCGACGTAAGTGCCTATGGCAAGGGCTGCCACTTCCAAGCACTTGTCTCGGTGGCTAAAGTGATGACCTGCACTTATCCCTCAATGTGCCCAATTTGGGGGGGGGAGAGTGGCAGGTCCTTAAAATGTCTTTAGCCATCAAGGCAAGTGCTTGCCTCAGTGGCTAAAGACATTTTGAACGATGCACACTTCTCCTCCAAAGCGCCCAATGGGGGGCATAGGCTGTTTAAAGTGGTTTCCCATAGGAATGTGTTGCTTTTCAATGCATTCCTATGGGAAACCTAGGCATTAACAAAAAATGAAACAGAACAAATGGAAAATTTCCAGTTTGTTTTGTTTTGTTTTTCTTCAAAAACCAGTTCATTTTTCATTTCGTTCTGAAACAAAATGAAAAAAATAAAAGATGTTCCGTGCCTATCTCTAATTGTGATATCACCTTTATTTCCAGGAATGACAAAGTCTCATGTCTGCATTATTTTTTTTTATTTTGCAGAAAGTGTTGTGGGCTAAGACAACTCCCTGATGCACAAATTAATAGAGGTTTTGTAGAAATTTTTTTTTTGGTTTTACACTTCTATGAGAAGGCTCCGGGGTATCTCATGGCAACTGCCGGTAGCCCGTGGGGTGCTCACTCTGGCTGATACTTCACGTCCCTCTCGCTGCAATTCGCGGCCCCGCTGGAGACCGGTTTGAAGGAATGTAACCTCACGTCCATGTGGGGTCAATCTGAGTTCGAAGGAACGTAACCTCATGTCCTTGTGGGGTCAATCCGAGTTTGAAGGAACGGATTGAAAATAAAACAGCCAACATTATAATGCCATTATACAAAACAATAGTAAGGCCCCACCTGGAGTATTGTGTACAATTCTGGTCACCGCATCTCAAGAAAGACATACTGGAACTGGAAAAGGTGCAGAAGAGGGCGACTAAAATGATTAGTGGGCTGGGGCACCTCCCTTATGAAGAAAGGCTAAAACGTTTGGGCCTCTTTAGTCTGGAAAAAAGGCGCCTGAGGGGGGATATGATTGAGACATACAAAATAATGCAGGGTATGAGTAAAGTGGATAGAGGGAAGCTCTTCTCCCTCTCCCAAAATACCAGAACTAGGGGACATACACTCAAATTGAGGGCTGGGAGAGTAAAAACTGACAAAAGAAAATATTTTTTCACCTAGCGCGTTGTAAGTCTATGGAATTCCCTGCCACACAATGTGGTGATGGCATCTGACCTGGATGCCTTCAAAAGGGGACTGGACAGATTCCTGGAGGAAAAGTCCATCACAGGTTACAGACCATGATGGAGATGTGTAGTCTCCAGGCTTTAAACCAGGGTACTTCAAGGGCCAGATGCAGGAGAGTGGTATCAGGAGACAGATATCTAGTCTCATGAGCTCCCAGATGCATCTGGTGGGGCCGCTGTGAGATACAGGAAGCTGGACTAGATGGGCCTTTGGCCTGATCCAGCATGGCTCTTCTTATGTTCTTATGTTCTTATGTTCTTATGTCCTTGTGGGGTCAATCCGAGTTCACCCAGACCACGCCCTCTGAACTGCGCTCCAAGCGGGGTGAGAGATTCCCGTCCTGGAGCTCGGGAATCTTTTCAATCCACTTCTCGATCCGTGTTGAAAACCGATTTCAACACGGATGCAAGTTCACCTCGGCTCGAGGAAGGACGTGAAGCAACCACCTCTGTCTCGCCTGCCTTAAAAAACATGAAGCCCCCAGTAAACACATGCAATCCAGGAGTTCTTTTTCAGAGGATTAGGGTGTGACAGTATTCTGTAAAACTTGCTGTTTTAATAGAATGTGATTGCTTGTAACCGATGTCGGATGAGCATAGTGACAGTCACTATGAGCTAAGAACAACTTCAAGGGAGCCTGCCATTTATCTTCAAGGTGCATGAAGACATCTGGAATGTTAAATGCTAATTCAAATGCAAGGGATGAAATAAAGAACATTCCTATGTGTGTTCCTTTTGTTTTCAGTGACACAAGCATGTACTGTATTAGAATGCCAATTCAAAGAGGGAATTAAAAGAGCTTTCAATCAATCTGTTTGCTTTTGGGGAAAATCCAATCTACAAATGAGCTGAAAAGCAAAATGAACACAGTATTATCTCATTGCTTCAACTAAACACGAGTGCACAAGGTAAGAGTGACAGATTCCTGGACCATTTTTCCATTGATCATGCACCAAAATGGGTTGAGTCAAGTTGATCTGCCCCATTCTGTAACATCTGTTCTATGTTTAGGGGTCTGAAATAATAATAGTGTTAATATGAGCTTGACTGAGTTTTTGGCTATTTCCTGTATCTTTAATTTATTGCTGGAAACTGCCCAGAGGAGATGCAAGGCCACTAGATATAAAAATATAACGAGCAAGGTATAAACATATAACAAGGTAGGTATAAAAATGTAACAAGCAAGATGGTTTAAAGAAACTAATTAATTTCCTAACTAATGAAAAAGAACAATACATTTAAAACACACACACACACACACACACAGAGAAAGAGAGAGAGAGAGAGAGAGAGAGAGAGAGAGATCGTCCATCTCCCATCTAGAGTGTACAAGGGTTAACTAGTTTCAAGGGTGTGAAACTCTGTACCTGAAAAAAACAACAGAATCTCATGGGGGAAATCCCAAAAGGGGTGGGTGGGAATTTATTGTACTGACTGAGGTCTGAGCAACATAAACAGTAATATAGTAATATGAAATTATTTTCTAACAGGAAGTACTGTTGAAAGCAGGAGTGGGGTGCCTTCCCTAAGGTAAACCATCCAAATTTTTAAAAAGACAGACAGACAGACAGACAGACAGACAGACAGAAAGAAAGAAAGAAAGAAAGAAAGAAAGAAAGAAAGAAAGAAAGAAAGAAAGAAAGCACTCTGATTCTAGAATATAATCTAAACACAAAAATGAGTGATATTTTTCTCCGATCACTAATATCTCAGACTGGCTGGTTTTCAGGACCCGGAAGATTCTTTAACATGTTTTTGTACTTCAGAACTGTGGTAGTGGAGGGGATTTTGTCCTATTATCCCTATAGGAAAGATACACATGGAAGGACAGAAATTGAATGAATATGGAGTGGCCAAAAGCTACCCAATATTCATAGATGACAAATTTCAAGTGGTCTGTCACCCCCATCCTTGATTTCCTCCAAAGCATCTCCTTCCCAACCCAATTTCTTCTCTATGAAATAATGCTGAAACTGGTTATTTTTGAGCAGCTAAAATGCATAAAGAATTTTTAAACCAAAGCCAATGAGGTCCAAGAAAAGTCTTACGGGCTGGCATCCACAGAGCAGTAAGCCACATTATGTTCAGCTAAAGCAAAATGCAGGGTGTATGTTAAAATCAATATTCAGAAAGAACATAGAAACATTAAGAAAGGAGTTCCAGCAAAAATATCAAAATTGTTTTTGGATGATTCACATATCTGTAATTTTAATCTCTTCTAAAGAAAATAATCTTAAACATTTAATTACCTTCCACTTCAAAACATGGTTATCAAATAAAAGAATCAACAACCCACAAAGAAAGATATTACATTTTTAAGCTGAATCTTTGTGGAATTACCTATACATGTAGGCAAGGGCTTATCCCAAACTCTTCGGTCTCCACTTAGGCAGGTAATAATGCTACTGCCATGCATCATGTAGCCAGGATTGCAACTGTATAAAATTACAGTGTCTGTGTAGTGTCCTTCATCTCGGATCTTATAGCCATAATTTGGTGTTCCTGGATCTTCGCACTTCACTAAATCGAAGCCTGCAAAAAGAGGCAAAATAAAGGTGGGGGGGAGCTTGTAAGTTAATTGAATCCTATGCTGAGGTGCACAAACAATTCATCATTTTGTTTCATTACTAACAACTGAGAAGATTCTCCAACACCTTGTTTGTACTATTTTTCAGAATAGCCAGGGAACGTATGGAAATAGGTAAAGCAGGCATGTCCAAAGTCAGGCCCGGGGGCCAAATGCGGCCTGTTTTCAAATTTCGAGTGGCCCACAGCCTCTTCTCCCGACTGGCTCAGCCTGTCATGCATCCCCACCAGCTGGCCCCTCCCCATACCGGATGGAGATGTCACCTTGCAGTTTTACAATTTGCCTGCCTTCCCTGCCCTTGTCTGTCCCCCGCCTCAGCCATCTGCCCAGCCTACCTCTTCCCAACTCCCTTGCTGCAGCATTCTTCCCGCCTCCTTGCATGTCCTAGAGCAGTGATGGCAAACCTTTTAGAGACTGAGTGCTTAAACTGTGATGCAAAAAACCCACTAATTTTTCACAAAATGCCAGTACAGTCATTTTAACCTGAATACAGGTGGCTGTGAAGGGGCGATGACGGGTGCCCACAGAAAGGGCTCTGAGTACCACCCATGCCTTAGGTTCATCAACAGTGTCCTAGAGGCTTGTCCAAAGTCCGGCCCGGGGGCCAAATGCAGCTGAATGGTTGGTCCCCACACATTTTCACCTCACCAAATCCGGCCCTCTCTGCAAAATGTTTGGACACCCCTGAGCTAAAGCTTTGGTCAGGATTTTATTCACCCCTTTGCTCCCTATCACAGTATTTTTTAAATACGATTTTGAATTTTTCTGCTTCAAGTTGCAAAGCTACAGAAACATGAAAAAGAATGGGGAAATGTAATTTAGAATGCATTATGCTTATAGTATATGTTGGCAAAGGGGGGCAATGAAAGTTCTGAATGCTTTTATAGGACATTAAATTAGGGACCTCAACTTATACCCAATTCGACATACTCGAGTATATACAGTAGTATGCAAGTGATGCTATCCATAGTTTGGCACGCTCTTAAAGATGTGTAAGCTAAGGTCTTGTCCTCTAATGGGTAAATGTTATAATTGTGGGAACACCAAGTCCTAGCTTGTTTGAATACTACATAAATCTGATTGCAAACCTGACCACAAAAAGTGCAGTTAAAAACACAAAACCCTAAAAATGAATGCCAATTGGGGACTTATTGGAACTGTATGCCAAAAGAGAGAAGGAATGGTTTCCATCCTCTAATACTATGCATTTGACTAGACTGGCAGAAATATCAACTCCCGGGGTCCCAGCTACATACAAGGAAGAGTTGAGACAACAGCAGAAGGAAGATGGGGACAAGATGTCTCTTTGCAGTTGTGGACAGTGGTGTTTGTATTAAATTGGGAACCACAAGACCTGGTCACCACGGTCTCAGTGCCAGCATTGGATGGAGTAGCAAGGTGTTAGCTAGGGTTTTCTAGTTTCTATTTTCAGTCAGACTATCATATAAAGCTAAAAGAGTATTAATTAGAAGGAGCAAATGTATTCTCATAAAGGTGTGGTGATTATGGATTCATCTGTATTATTTGCATAGCCACATATGCAAACCAACAACCATCTACCTTTTTTCACGCTACCCATTGCAACCTAATTTTTAAACCTAATGTTCCAAGCCCTGCCTTCTCCAAGTCTAACTGATAGCTGCTACGCTACACAGGCTGTCCTCCATCTGAGTTACTCAACAATGCCGAGGCTAAATACAGTATATATAGGTAAAAAAAACAATGTGTTTAATTTACAAAATCAATTGTATATTATGGAAGAGTATAAGTGTATTAGATGTGCATTGCATACAAGTGCTCAGCTGGCCACTCAGTTGGAAAACTAGAATATGGCAACCCTACTCACACATGAGTGAGTGCCATATTTGCATGAATTCCAGGCAAAAATCAAAGAAAATAAAACAAAACAAAAAATACAAAAGACATAAAACATGTGGCACCTTAAAGACTAACTTTCATATTTTAATGTAACGTTTCGTGGACATGTCCACTTCTTCAGATATCATGAATATGCATGATGAGGAAGAAGGTCCAGAAGTCATTTCTAATGCAGCACCGCAGAACTTCTTTAAAAACATACACACACACCATGATGTTAAATGGGAAGCTGTGTGTATGGATCCATTCTATGTGCTTTTCAGATTGGAGGTAAAAGGAAAGGAAAAATGCATTGGAAAATAAGCAGTCATTTCTGATCTGTGACTGCAATCTGAACTTTTGCGAGAGTTGCAACAACAGGTATCAATTGTGATGAAACTGTTTAATGGTGCAGGTGGTTTGATACAGACAGCATACACACCCTCTGAAAAGCCATTGACAAACTAGAGGGCAGCTCATATTAGAATGCTATGAAGTGAGATTATTAAGTTGTTCACTAAGACAAATGTTGTGCACAAAGAGGAGACATTTCATTCCATGAGCAGCAATACACTGCTTATCAAAAATGGAGGCAACCACCTGTCAGCTCTCTCTGTTAGTGGGAAAAAGTATCACTACTTATCAACACAACCACATTGAAAAGATTTAATGTAAGTGGGCTGCCCACAGGGCTGAATCTATACTCACAGACCTGCATATATCTGCAAGTGCACCTTGCCACAGAAAAAGAATATTACTGAATAATAATATAATAAAATGAAAGTATTTGGCTTTCAGAAAAAGGTGACCTTTTACAATATAGTTAGACGATAATCTCCTTACAGAGAAGTGAGCAGAAAGGTATTTCCAGTTCCAAAAGCTGAACTAAAAATTTAATCACAGCGGTTTCTCTTAAACATTCCTGAAAACTTGCACTTCTTGTGATCAGTTGTTCTGTAATGGCATCTTATCCAAAAGTGGTTAAGAAACAAGGGAGAGGTACACTAAGGGTGAAGACTTCAAAAATACTAAATCACAGTGAATGCAGTGTGTTATCTCTCTGTTTATATTCATTCTTCTTTATGATTCCACGGTGATGGATCAGCCTCATCCATTTCTCGTGTAAGAGGGCATAGTCTTACCTTGGCATCCCCCACTGCTGGTGAATCAGGGGATTGCAGGGGGACAGAATAGGCATAGCAGCACCCATGTGTAGACTAAGTCCAAGAGAAAGCTCATCACAGGGGATTCCCACCTCTCCCAACTGTCTGCCCAATGTCTACTGGGGGAACAGATTTTCTTACTGGTCTCATGCTAAAATAGCAATTCCCCGAAACTTCACTAACAGCTGTGCAGGCTGGAATTTCTGAGAGCTGCAATCCAAGTACATCTGGGTTACCCAAAGTTGGGAACAAGTACTTTTAGAGAAATACTGATTCAGCACTATATCTTCTGTAAATGTTCTATTGCTTTATCTTTGCTCAGCTCTGAAAGTGGCAAACATCATTTTGTTTATCTAGCAATCCACAATGTCCAATATACCGTCATGTTATAGCAATTCCCAATTGCCAGTTCTTCGGATGCTTAACCTAATCCGAAGCTTGGGAAAGGTATTGACAGTGCAATGTAAGCCTCAAAATATTAGCTTCAGGAGTTCATAATAAACATTTTATTTTGACTGAGAGGAGAAGACTTGCCCTTTCATTTATTTTTTAACTCATGACCCACTTATCTCTTCATCCCTGAATAACGAAAACCAAAATTGTTCTGGTTCCAAAGAGTGAGTTTCAAAGACAATGTGACACAAAGTTGCAGTTCGTCACAGAGGATGGATACTGAGTGAATCTGGTACCCTCACCAAGGCCAAGCCACAAATGGAGATATAAAAAGGTGGTTACTTCACGTACCTCTGCGGGCTGTGTTGAGCTTGGCTCCGATCTGAATTCGGATGCGGTCACATGGTCTAATACCGGGGCTGGCCCTCTTTTCTGTGTACTCACGTGCATGCTGGGTGAACGCGAACGCATTCCAGCCTCACGTCTTTGATGCGCATCGAACCGATGGTTTCCTTTGCTTTCCACTGGTTCAGTATGCTGTTTCTTGCTTTCGTTTTTAGGTCTTTCGATGGAGGAGTGGTAGTTTGTGGTTCTCCCGGGGGTGAGGAAAAGCAGAGATGGTTAGAAGAGGAAGGGAGGATATTTAGGAGGCAAGGTGTAAATTGCCTTTTGGAGCAGCCAGCATGTCATGCCGGGCGGGGTGAGCTAGATAAGATCGGAGTAATTGTTGTTTTTCCCCCTTGGTCCTTGAAGAGGTCAGAGAGTCAATTTGCAAAACAGAAGGGGCAGCAGTGTTCCTGTTTTAAATCACAGAGTGAGAGTACCCACGAGAAGATTTCGATTTTCCGGTTTTCTGAAGGCGGCAAACGAAAGCAGGTACATCTAAAGGGAGGGAGCGGTTATGCACTTCGAATCAACAAGAAACACACGTCCCTTCACTTTGCATTGAAAAGCGAATTGAGCAGATTCCCAAGGTCCAGGAAGGGAATCTGTCAGCCCGCTTGGAGCGCAGTTTAGGGGGCGTGGTCAGGGTGACCTCGCCTTGAATTCGCTGGTACGTGAAGTTCGATCGAAGCCTAGCTGTTCCACAGCGGGGCGGCACTGAGGTCAGAGAGGTACGTGAAGTAACCGCCAAAGAGGTACAGAAGGAAGGACTGAATAGAATCTACAAGCTGGACAATCAAAGCCTAATGGGTTGTTCATTACAGAAATATAAAATGCGCAGGAATGGGATGTGTTAACAAGTGGTTTGAACAATCAGAGAGAGCCAAAGGTTTAGTAGGAACAGAGAGAGCTGAGATGCCCCAAAAGACATGATGTTTCCAATAATGTCAACTTCTATGAATACCTCCTATATGCAGAAGCTAGTGGCTCCCAAGCATCTGAATCTGAAACAAGTCAAAAGTTGGCAGAAGAACAGAGGTTCTACCATGAAAGTTGCTTACTCTTGAGGAGGTTTCTGCTGCAGCCTTTCAGATCTTCTAAGCAAGAATATTCTGTCTTGCCTCTTTGAGCACCACTGATTCTGAATCTTTCATAGAATCCCTCTCCAAGAAAAAGGCTCCCCTGTCTTCATCAAAAGAGATCTAGCTCCTCCTGGACACCAGTTTTTCTTAGGTTCTAGTAAATCTGCTTTTTAGGACCTTTTAAGACCTCATCAAATGGTCAGATTACATATAAAAAGCAATAAACAGGGGTTGCAATTGTTGTTTTGTGCAGTGGTGATGGGTGGGAACACACAAACTGAATTGTTCATCACCACAAAGATAGTTAAGGTATAGCAGACTCCTCCCTGTCCTTATTTACCTCTCAGTTCTCTCTAGCACTTACTTGGAATGATTATAGAGTAGAGATGGGCACGACCAGAAAAAATGACGTTTCGAGTTGTCATTTGTCGGGACGGGCCCGTTTTGGGTCGTTTCCGTTTGTTGCGGAAATTTTCAAAAAATTGTCATTTCCGTTTATCGTTTGGGTTGGGGGTGGGGTAAGTGGGCTCTGGGAGGCACCTCTCTGGGTGCCTCTGAGTTGACCCACTAAGAAGGGAAGGGAAGCGTAACGCATAGCCGCCGCGTACCATACATTACATTATGTTAGGTTTGGGGGGTAAGTGGCAGAGGCACCTCTCTGGGCGCTTCTCTGACTCACTAAGAAGAGAAGCATACTGGCGTACTGGCGTACAGGTTAGGCTTAGGAAGGGATAGTGGGATCTGGAGTTGGAGGCACCTCACTGGGTGCCTCTACTCTGACCCACTAAGAAGGGAAATGTACTTGCATACGAATCTGGGTTAGGGTTGGGGTTAGGGTAAGGGCTAGGCTTAGGGTTACGGTTAAGGTTAGGGTGGGTTAGTGGGCTGCACCTCTGGGTGCCTCTCTAACCCACTAAGAAGGACAGTGTACTGGCGTATGGGTTAGGGTTAGGGTTAGGGTTAGGGTTGGTGGGCTTTTTATGCCCTCTGGCACATCCAGAAGTCTCAGTCAAAACCTGGCCATGCGATTGGTGGAATGGCTCCAAAAATTTGCATGGTCCCATCCCATGGCCAGCACATCATTGCACATGCGCAGGTGTAAAAAAAATAAAAATAAAAATAAAATAAAATCAATGGAGACGTTTTATTGTGAGAAAAACCCACTGCTGCTACTATAAAAAATCAGGCATTTAAAATACCTAATTTTCAAATGTTTCTGTGGTGCTTTGGTGGGTTTTTGGACCACGATTTAAAAATAAATATTGCGGTCGCCATTTTGGATCCCCCCCACCGCATGGGATACGACGAGGATGACCCCCCCAGCCTGGTGCAAGCAGCCCAGGACAGGAGAGGGAGGGAAGGCCGGGGACCCCCCCCCCAGAAACCACCCCTCTCTGGTAGGTGCCCTCACTCAGGCAGGCATATTTTCGCCTGCTTTTTTGGCCGGGAATCGGGGTTTTTTTATTTTTAAAACTTTATTCTGTGCTGCTTGGCATCACGCGATTGCTGCGATGCCATGAACGACAACGAAAAATCAGACCCAATTTATCTTTTATCGGGTTGGGTTCGAGCTGGAGCAGAGTAATTCTCGTTACCGTTATCGTAACGTAACAGAAATGACAAACAGTAACGGAAATGAGAATTTCGCCGCTCTGTGCCCATGTCTATTAACTGAGAGGAACTTTTAGCAGAGATAGCCATGAGAGAGAGAGAGAGAGAGAGAGAGAGAGAGAGAGAGAGAGATGTTGGGATGCCTTAAAGATTAAGTGCTATATTTTATTGTCAACTTTTGTGGCCACATTCAATTCTTCGACTGGGATGAAGAAAACTAGAAAACTCATGGGCTTTGGTTTGTGTTCTGGCACGGACAAGGATTTTACTAGCACTGAAATGCTCCAACTAAATAATAAATAAATAAATAAATAAATAAATAAATAAATAAATAAAATCTGTTTCATGCCCTCCCACAACCTGCTATGAGAAGCGGTGCACTTTATCTTCAACTATCTGCTCACTTGCCCAGCCAGAGAATAGCTTCAGGAAAAAAAAATGCAAACTTCAAAAACATTGGTAGCTCCTGTGAAGAAACTGAGAAGTTGGGAGGACATGGAATCCATCTTGGCAGTTTAGATTCCTTTATGAATAACTGGGAAAAACTGGCTGAGAAAATGGAGGTCAATATCTGCCCAGTAACAAGAAGGGAGAAATACCTTCATCTTCTCTTATGAGAAAGTCCTTCAAGGCCAAGCCAGCTTGTTTCCTGATACTACAGCAACTGGGAGATGATTTCATTTGTATGAAGGGAAGGGAGCAGACAGTGCTCTTGTCTTAATGAACATTTGAGGGAACACAACACCTGATTGGCAAACCACATGGAAGCTTAGTATAAAAAGTACTTCAGAACTTACTTTGTTTGGTTTAGCTTAGCTCTCAGGAGATGCTATGCTCAATTCTGCTGGCTCTATGCTGATGTGTGAGTATTAGGTAGATTAGATTAGCTTTGTTGTTTTCTGGTGTGCTCTATTGATTGTCTTAGCTTGGTCTCAAAAGTATTTTCGCATCAATTGGTTTCAAAATCTTTTGAAATTTCTGTTTTATCATTTTGACTTTTTCTCTTTTTAACACCTTAAATGAATAACAAATCTTAAATATATAAAAATGTCTCCAAACATCTTATATTTAGAGTTTGTGGTAGTAAAATCAGTCCTTACCATAATCAGCTAGCGCACGTTTTCTTGTTTTGTAGGTGTGGTGGCAAAGTGGGAATATTGGTCCAACGTTCCTAGCCCTGTGAATTTTTGACCTCCCTGAAAGCACTGCCAAGTCTCGGAAGGCTGGAGTGTTAAGAAGGAACCAGCACCAGGCTGACCTCATAGTCTCCACTAGAGATGGGCACAACTCAAAAAAATGGTGTTTCGTTTGTCGTTTGGTCGTTTAGGGGTCCGTTTCGGTTCATTTTCATTTTGTGAGGTTTTTTTGCAAAAAAAAATTGTTTTCGTTTTGTTAGGTAATGAAACAAAAAATGAAAACAAAAATGAAAAATTGCTGTTTCGTTACCATTTAGCACAATTCAATGTATTTGCCGTAATGAAAACGAAGCGGTCGACAAAATTTTTCGTGTTTCGGGTCGTTTCATTTCATTTTGGAGTCAAAATTCGTATTTTGTTTCATTACGTAATGAAACGAAAAAACAAAAACGAAAACGAAAAATCGCTCATTTTGTGCCCATCTCTAGTCTCCACCATAGACAACTCCTGGGTTCACCCACCCCAAGATAAGCAGAGCAATGTGGTTCAGTGGCTAGAGAGGGACCCCCTGAACCCAGGTGAAAATCAAAAATACAGCACAACACAGAAGCACACTTTAATTAGTGTAGCATACCAATTTTGTGCACCATTTATTTTTTTCATATATGAAAATAATATATTGAAAACACATTCCCCCATGAGCAGAAAAAAAGTAAGTCCCACAATTTGGCATGAACCAGCAATGGGATAAGAAAAGGGGTTGTGTAAAAACAGAAACAAATGGAAACTGTCTTATCCTCTACTCTCTTTGTGCTGTATTGTTGTGACTTCAGACAAGAAATGGCTAGGAACAGGGAATTGAAGCAGATATATCTCAGGCATCATCCTTTATATAAGAAGGAGTTGTGGTGAGCATGTGTTTGATGCTCTCAGGCCATACAGAATAAAAGCAAGGGAAACATCCAAGTGAGACAAAATCACGACTTTTATAGAATAATTTTGTTGTCCTCTTATCACACTGTTCAATCTCGTCTCATACGGACATTCTGCTCTATAGAAATGCCAAAATGAGCTGCATTTCTACACTGTCAAATGACAAAATACCTTTGAGGGCAATAAACAAAAAAATAATAATTTCAGGTAAAGGGGTAATAACATGAACACCAACCACACAATAAGACTCTTTACTCTCACTGTATGTCAGAAGTTATCAAGTGCCTCACAGAAATTGCATTGTTTATTTTAAGTCTAATTCTTTTGCCTCTATGAGGGCATTGGCAAGCAAATAAAGAATGAATGTGAAGGTTTCTGTCCGTTTATTTTAAACTGTAATGTGACCAGACTTTTTACCTGAGGTGAACATAACAATTTAAGTCTCTCTGGCATTAGAATTACATTTTCTTTCCACCATCTCCTCTTTCACACATATGCATGTATACAAGAACACAAGCATATATTCTTCTGTAAATAAAGCCTGAAGGTTTACAATACCATTGGGCTTTATAACTGTCATAATGTGTCATGCTCCAGTTTTTATTTTTATTTTTTTATTTTTTTGCTTGATCTGTCTCTGTTTTATTTATTCTAACCTACTCCTTTCATTTCTAATCCATCTTTCTCCCAATTCAGGGACCCAAAGCAGGTTACAAAACAAGGATGAGGAAAAACAGTGGTTCATAGATTATTCATTATAACGGAATGAAACCTACACTGATCAGCCACAACATTATCGGCCTAGTGTCATGTAGGTCCCCCCTCGTGCTGCCAAAAAAGAACAGGTGTGTCAAGGCCTGGGCTTCATAAGACCCCAGGAGATGCCCTGTGGTGTCTGGCATCAAGACATTAGCAGTAGATCCTTTAAGTCCTGCAGAGATGGGGGCCTCCACGGAATGGATTTGGTGTTCTGGTACCTCCTACTGATGCTCACTCAGATTCTGATCTGGGGGATTTGGAGGCCAAGATTAGACCTTGAATTCTTTCTCAGATCATTCAATGATTTGAACCTCAAACCATTCCTGAAATTGTTCCGCAGTGTGGCAGGGAGCCGCAGGGGCCACTGCTGTCAAGGAAAACCATTGCCTCGAAGGGGTGTACAATCTCGATGTAGGCGGCACATGCCGAACTAACTGCCTCCGCCAGCCTGTCTTCTTCCCACAGTGCATATCTTCCCCAAGTAAACAACACACATGTATCTGGTTATCTACCTGATCTAAAAGAAAATGTGATTCATCAGAACAGACTTATTCCATTGCTCCATAGTCCAGTTCTGACACTCATGTTCCCATTGTAGGTGCTTTTGGCAGTCAACAGGGGTCATCATGTGCTGCCTGACTGGTCTGTGGCTACCAAGCTCCATACATAGCAAAATGTGATGCACTGTGTTTCTGACACCTTTCCATCATGGCCAGTGTTAAGTACTTCAGCAATCTGAGTTACAGAAGCTCTTCTGTGTGATCAGACCCAGCAGGCTAGCCTTCACTCCCCACATGCACCTTGGGCAACTACAACCCTGCCACTGGTTCACTGGTTGTCCTTCCCTTCACGACTTTTGGTAGCTACTAACAATTGCATATGGGAACACCCCACAGGACTTACCATTTTGGAAATGCTCTGACCAGTTAGCCATCACTATTAGGCCCTTGTCAAAGCCACTCAAATCTTTTGGCTTGCCCATACAGTACTCCCTGATTCCAACTATTGAAATTCAAGAACTTACTTTTCACTTGCTGCCTAACAATATAATCTATGCTATTCACTAGAGGTGGGCACGGATTTAAAAAAATGAATTGCAAAATTTGTTCAAAATTGCTAATTTGTCAATTCTTTATTCATAGAAATTGAATACCCCAATAAATGCAACTTGTTGAATTTTTACTTACTATTATTAATTTGTCCAATTGTTGGAACTTAAAATTCCCCTCAAAGGCACAGACATACAACAACTGACAAATAAATGAATACAAAATTGCTAAAAATTCATCAATTTATATTCATTGGGGGAACTCCATTTATGATGAACATGAATCAACAAATTTTGACAAATCAACTTTTGCCAGCAAATCATCAGCAACTGGTACACTTACCTCTTTTGAGGTTCATTTTGTTTCTTTTATAATCCTGTAATGAGGCTGACATGGATTTATTGCCATCCAAATTTTCCACCTATCTAGTTTTGTGGCAGACCTGATTGTAGGCTGGGCAGAGCAGCAGCATGAACGTCTGGGGCAGCAGGTTTGCCACAGCTCAGAGCCAGGTTACCCCCCCCATTTTGTAGTATTGCTGAGCCAGGTGCCCCCCATTTTGTGTAACTGTGCATTTAGTTTCTTCTCCCTGGGTGCATTGCTCTGCACTTAGATGACGTGGCTGCTACTACCTAGATGGTTTTGGAGAAATAAGCATTTTTGTCTAAAGAGAGCTCTTTACCTTGTACCTCCAGCTGACACAGGAGCATAAAAATGACCAGACATTTCTGTGTTGTTTAGAACAATAATGGAAGCTTGCCCAATCACAGTCCTCACCTTTTAAAATCTGCACTGGGAAGGTCCCTTTTGAATTTAGATTAAACTAAGCATGCTTTTAAAAATTATACTATGTCAATTCAGGTACCCAATCCAAGGCAGATATTTCATATTTTAAGAGATTGATCACCCCATGGTTGACTGGCTCAGCTTTC
>JAHTLZ010000122.1:33273283-33325798 GCA_023846285.1 Phrynocephalus versicolor | reverse complement strand
CAAAAGAGTATCTGATTAGGACAGGAGTCATAAACATGGTGATACGAAGACAACACACACACACACACACACACACACACACATAGAGGAAACTGAAGCAGAGACAAGAACTACAAAAGACTATATGATTAGCACGGGAGTCACAAACACGAACCTGCTAGAAACACATGTGGAACACGTGGTCATATCTCAAAATAGAATGCAGACACAGAAATACAAAGGCAAAACACACACACACACACACACACACACACACACACACACACACACACACACACACATATTGAGATAGTTGTTATGCTACTTCTTTTTTGTTTAATGATTTACAGATCTTTCCAAGAGATAAACTAAAAAAGCGAGATAAACTTTAAAAAAAAGCTTTGTGTATAACACCCTGAAGCATTTCATAAGGCTGGAGAATAATATGCACCCCATCAGCTTTCGTCCAGTACCTATTCCAAGAGTCCAGAGCTGGTTTCTATTTCAAAAGATTATAGGGATAAAACCAACCTCATCGTTCTAGAAAAAATATATCAGTCTTCAGTTTTCTACCAAGTAAGTTCCAAGAGGAGTCAATGCTTTAATCTCGTTGTATTTTTAATCTCATATTTTTATATAATGACAATAAATTCCACTCCATTCCAATAAATTCCATTTCATTCCATTTCACTTCAAAAGGTTTTAACTGTCAGGCATACTACTGTTACTACATCAAAATGGCCTGGAGAACGTGAAAGAGAACTAAAGCAAATAGAGACCAATGTTAAAGCAATAAACATTTTCCTAACTTGAATATACATAAGAGTTGCTACTTTTCAAATTGCCCCATTCCTATGACAGTGTTAGTGTAGGGTCACTAAGGAAAAAAATAAAATGAAATATTTTACGAGATGCTTTTGGGGTTCCCAACACCCCAAAACCACGCCCCACATCATACACAAGCACCACACGAAAACACCAAACAAATTGGAACTTTCCCATAGAAATAATAGGCAGGCTGCTCTGCAGTCTTTTCCCAGCCTGAGCGGCTCTGTTGCTGAACCAGGAGGCTTTGATTAATTGAAATACAACAACATCGTTCACCATAGACCCTGAAGTGCCTAAGCTACTGACAAAACTCCACACACACCTGGATTCTCCTTTTCCCCCTCCACTAGATTTCTCCCCCTCTCTTTCTCTTGCCTTCCCCTCCCCACCACCTTGAGCTAGAAGGGCACCCCCCCTGCTCCCCTCTTAACCTCTCACCCCACCATGTTTTCCTGGGTACTCCCCCCCTTCTCTATGCTTGGGACCACCATCTTGGGCAAGAACCATAGGGAGGGAAGGAGGAAAATGGTGATTCTTTGGCATGGCTGCATCTTCCAGAAGCAACTACATCAATCAAGGAGATTCAAGGAGATTCCAGGGTGAGACAGGAATTTCCTCATGGACAATAGGATTAATCTCAGCCAGGAGACTGCCAGGAGACCTCCCATTGTCTCTTTTCCACATACCCTGGAGAACTTGTCTGACAACTTGAGACCCTTCTGTTGACTTCCCAGCCCTCCTATTGAATTGAAGATTGCCCAACCCCCCTGGACAATGTAATTTCCTTCTGCCCCATTGTTCCCAACCATCATGGCTCATAAACACCTCAATGGCAAACATTAACCCAGCAACACCTGGATTATGGGGCAGAGACTAGGTAATGTTGCCAGCCCCAGGACCATCCACGAACCGCCCCAGGACTGCACTGGGAGACACCTCTGACTGTCACCATTGGTGACCTCCCTGAAGATTGCCACCTACCTATCCCAAGAATCTGTGCACACTCTGTGGGAGGGGAGGGGGGAAAGGTATAAAAGTTTGTGACTATTTTGTTTCTGGACCCACCATCCTGCACTGCCTTGCCGTAGGGTAGTTGGCCTTACTGTCCTTTATTAGGCCTAATAAACTGGTAATTTTCCTAGACCTCTCTGTGTTGAATTTCTTTCATTCGACCTTGGGAAATTCAGCAGCATACAGTAGGAATAGCCTACTGTGGACTCAACATTAGATTCCTATGACAGTGTTAGATTGTTAAACTGTGACATCTTCTAATGAGATGTCACAGTTTGTGAACCATAGGCAAACACAAAGGTTTGCCATTTGTAACACTGATTAATACCATGCTAGTCATTTGCAATATGACTTTCCAATATGAAATATTAGCTGTTTGTGCTATAGGTTTGTTTTAGACCGACTCAGCTGCCAGTACAAAAGCTACCAGGAGGACACATGGAATGTTAAAGATAATGTCAAAGGTAACCAAAATGAGAAATTTGTCATTGTATTTCCATCATAGAATCATAGGGTATTTGTACAGAATCGACCCCTAAGCTCCGCCGCAAATGGCTGCCAGCTCCAGAGCTTACAATTGTTTTCCCCCAGCTCCAGAGTTTGCAGGAAATTAAGTGCGACCACGCCCACCTAAGCGCGTCCCAGCGCACTTTTCATGTACCTGCTCTCGGAGGGTGAAAATCCCCTCTCCGGATGTAATCTGGTGAGTGCCGGGCTCTCCTCGCTTCTGTTTGGTTGTTTGTTTGTTTTGTTTTTTTTGCCTCCCGACACTTTAAGAGAAGGAATCAGGACGACGACAGGGCGGCTTTGGAGGTGAGCTTGCATTTTTTCCTCTCTTTTTTTCTCCCTCCCCTCATGCAGGCAGGAGCAAGGAAGTGCTGAGGGGTGGGGACGCAGGAAGAGCAACGAACCCCCAAGATCTCTAGTCCGAATTTAAGTGGCCAGCGGATCTTAGAGGTCGTGTGAAAAGGCCCATAGAATCATAGAGTTGGAAGAGACCTCAAGGGCCATCTAGTCCAACCCCCCCTATCTTGTTAAACTTTTTAAAAAGTTGTTATTATAGACCTAGATGAGGACTACATTTTTTTCTGATGAATGTGCACCCGTGGCAATGCACACCCAGCAATTTCAAACACCAGGCACAAAGGAGAGAAATAATAATGGGGATATCCTCTCAGATGCAAAGTTTATCAGATTACCAAGGATTGGTCCTTATTTTTCAGGTTTACCTGTCCCTTGGGGTTATTGTAATGTTGTACACATAGATATTTACTTATAAAATAAACTGAGCTGTTTGGCAGAAGAGTAGGATAAAAATCAATTTCTGATCTCTATGGAGCAAGAGTTTCTCCCTAAAGAACCAGCAACTGATGCAGGTCTTTGTAAAATATTTTTTTCATCATCATAGCTGAGGCTTCTGTCTCTAGAGATACATGTTGATTCTTTGAATCCTCCCTGATCTGTTGTGTTTCCTGCATTTTACCGTGCAGATTAGCAACATATGAGACCAGTTAGTTCCATTAACGCAAATGCCAAAGCATCCATTGTTTGCTCCCGCCAAATGCTACAACAGCAACCACCTGCATATCCAATTCTGTGAGGATTTATTACTTACCGCAATGCTTTCTCTATTTATCCCTACAGTTGTGATCAGAAAATAACATCCTGAAGTTGAAAACGCTGCTTTTAAGCACTATGTCTGAAGCCCCCTCCTTTCCAGCAGCGAAAGGAATTAAAATACAATCTCATAAACACAGTAGGATGTAAGAATTAATCTGGAGAATTTCGCATTATCAGGCTAGCTAAGTAATATCCTTCCTTTTTTGTTTCTACCATCAGAAATCACCACCACAAGGGTTACTTACTTGTATATGTGAGCTGAAATCCTTGGTCTGTGTCTGATCCATTGGTATTAAATTCTATCCACAAGTGGTTTGATGTGCTATTGAGAACAAGCCCTACCAATTCAGTTTTGGTAAAGGTTCCCAACAGGCGCGATGTGCTGTCTTTCCCATCGTAGACCTTAAAAAAGAGGAAGAAGATCATACACACAAACATTTTACATTAAATTAAAGCTTAAATACTTATCAAAAAGAATGGTCTTATGCAACAGATTTCCAGTGACCTAAACCCCCAATTTAAAAGACAGATTTAAAAAAAAAAAAGAATTATTGGAGGGAATTTGCCCTGCACTCTGCACAGAACATTTTGGAAAGCCAAAATATACTACATTCTTGCCACTATTAGTTTTGTGAAGCTTATACAGAATAAAATTTAATGTCTTCATGGCTCAGTTCCAAGGCATTGTGTCACCTCAGATTTCCTTCCCTTTTATAATCCACTTAATAAAAGCTGAAAAGGTTTGAGACATTTCTCTCAAGGTGCCCCCTTCTGAAAACACCAATCGGGAAGCAAAAAGAACCTTTACTGCTCTGTTCCCTTCCTGACAAAATGCCTAGCAAAGCTAGTCTGGCACCTTCATTCCAGAGTTAAAGACTGAGGTGGATCTTATTTTTTGAGTCTTCACATCATGCTTAATCAAAACAAGAATGGCACCATTTGACACTACTTCAGAGGGAGGTGAGCTCTGGTTTCCAAGCCGAGGGTATACACAAACAGGTTGAATTTTAGTTCACAAGATTGTGCTTTGAAACTTTGATTACTTTTTTAATATTGCTGATTTCGGGCATGCTTCAGAAAGATGTTTTTGAACAATTCTAGGAGCAAAAGAGAACCAGAACACAAAGACCAAGTTCACACTGACTTTGACCTTTTTCCATTTTTCTCAAAGCATCAACCCCAAATTCCCTTATTTCCTTGCCCCGACATGCTCCTATGCAAGTACTATGACTGAAAGTTGGCATCCCAAATTCTTATTTCTGAGGGGCAAGTCACTGGTGTTTTTGTTGCTTTAGTAGTTCATTATGTGCTGTTAAATCAGAACCGACTTATAGCAACACTAATAGGTCTTTCAAGGAAGGTGAATGTAGCAAAACACATAATTATGAATATTTATTGTTGAAATGTGTTTGACCAATAAAATAGCTCATGGGTGGGGCTAACTACAGTGGACCCTTGTATAACAAGTGATTTGTTTAACATAAAATTTGCTTAAAGGAAAAAATTTCCAGAGATAGGAGAAAATCACTTAACAGAATCACGTATGGGGTGAATTTGTACAACAGAAAAATGGTCACGATTAGGGATTACTCTGTTTTCAATGCATCCCTATGGGAAATTGCAATTAGTACAAAGGAAAATTTGCTTAACAAAATTTCATTTGTAAGAAATTAATTCCTTTATGCAAGGTACTGCTTGTATAGTACACCATAGATGTTGGCACCAGTCTAATATGCCTGTAGATTATACAAATATCTGTTTGCATGCCAATACTGAGGACTTCCAATTTTTAACTAATACAAAATTATGATACTTGTTATTGTTTGATTTGTGACTACTAGCAACAGCAACAGATATGGAAAATTTATTTGCTTTGTTTGTCTTCCCCACAAATAATGAATTGTTTAAAGGAACTTGAGAACAGAAAAAATGCCTAATACTTTCCATGTATTAACAAGACTGAAAACAATAAGAAGAGCACAATAAACCAAATCTACCAACAAACAAGATAAAGCAACATTTGGGGCCATTTTAAGCCTTTTTTGTATTACTGCTTGGACTATTACAGTAAACCAGTTACACTGATACTGTTTTTGTTTGTCCAACTAAGTCTATACCAGAAATATTATACTTTTTTAAAGCAAAGGACAGATTTGTTTGAATGTACTGTATGACTGGCTTTGTATAATTATATGTATGATTTATAGTACTGTACAGTGGACCCTTGTATAACGAACAGTTTGTATAACATAAAATCTGTACAACATAAACAATTGCGGAGATAGGGAAAATTTGCTTAACAGAATTGCCTATGGGGCAAATCTGTACAAGATAAAAATGGGATTACTCTGTTTTCAATGCATTCCTATGGGAAATTTGTATAAAGGAAAATTTGCTTAACACAATTTCCTTTGGAACAAATTAATTCCTTTATACAAAGCAAAAAGTGTTCTGCTTATATACTGCCCCATACCACTTTAAGTAGTCTCTGGGTGGTTTACAATTTTTAATTACAGTGTGCGGGCTACACATGCCCCCCCCCAGCAAGCTGGGTACTCATTTTACCAACCTCGGAAGGATGGAAGGCTGAGTGAACCTTGAGCCTGCTACCAGGGATTGAACTCCAGGTCATGAGCACAGTTTTACCTGCAGTACAAGCATTTAACTACTACGCCACGAGGCTCAAGGTACCACTGTATATGTGTCCTCTGTGAAAAGAAGACAGTTCTAAAATTTTTGAAAGGTAATCAACAAAACATTAGTTGAATGTTCAACTTCAAAACATTATGTTGCCTATACTTAACTTTAAAAAAATTAAGGTATATCCTCTTTTTTAATAGTCACATACTACTTGAAGAGGCTACAGACAATGAAATCATAAACATAGTAAAATTCCTAAACAGAAACAACCTAATAATAAAAAGGCAGATGCTGCAAAATAAAATATTCAGCACAAGTCATAAAGCAATTGCCTGCCTAAGCAAGACATATATCATCTGCCACTCCTTCTGCCCCTGCCATCTGGAGGAAGAAAACTTAAGCCTGGTCTGAAAAATGAACTGAGAAGAGTGTGAGAAGATTTTGCAGATTAAAAAAAAAAGATGAAGAGCTGGTTATCAGTTGGTAATGAACCAATAATTTCCTCTCGTTCTTTTGAATGGGAACAGGGTTATTACTAGCATACAGTTGCCAATCAGGAAAAAAAATATGTGTCATTGGAGACAGATAGCTGTGCAATTATACTGTGTCCATAGCTGTGCACTGCGCAGACAGTGTCATGAAACACAATTTACTTGAAGCACAATTCCATACGTAAAACAAGCTGTCCGACTCCAAACCACATTAAAGCAAATTTCTTTTTGACAAGAAATTCATGTTCATCAGCTCCTGTTGTCTGCAGTGTAAAATGGACTGGTTTTAAACCACCAGATAACTTGTGGGCCATCAGGTGGTCTACAGTCACCAAAACACAAAACAAACAAAATTAGTTGGCTTTGTGCAGGGAGTGAGCAAATAGGTTACTGGATCCGTAGTTCACACTCAATGCTGTGATTACTTGTTGTGGCCCTACCAAATGGGACCCCAATTGCATCCAGCCATGCACCCCCCCCAACCAAATACCAGTAGAGAACAATTGTTACCCCCAAAGAACCTGTATACTCAGAGATGGAAGAAACCTAAACCAAAGGCAGTCCTTTGCCAGGTAGGATGCAAGAATGAAGGCCTGATCTCAGCAGGAAGCTCCTAGGAAACGTTATTGGCTATTGGGAAAGGCTCCTCAGGACAAGAGGCTCCCTCAGGAATTGGGAATCTCCTTGGGAGAATATTCTTCTTTCCAAGAAGACTAACAAGCCAAATCCTGAAGCTGACCTCCTCTGGCATCTGGCCAAATGGCTGCAGCTGCTCTGGCAGGACCCTGATTTGTTCTTGGACTTTGGATCTTCTGCTACTAGTTTCTTCTGGCTGTCTGACAGAACTGCTTTCCTGCCCTTTCTTGACCTTTGCCCTGGAACTAGCCAGCTTGGGAGGAGGAGATTCATTGGAATACATTGTGTGAATATGAAACTCGGCATGGTGTTTAACACAGGTCAAATCCCAGGTCCCAAGTGGATCTTTTTTTAACCTTCCCTTGGTCACCTTTTATGATAATGTGGACATTACAAATGGGAATACTTATTGACTGATGTCTAAAAAACTTAGGCATAAACTTTCTTCCCATCATCTCTAAAACTAACCACCCCCTGTTCCTCTTTCCCCCTCCCTTATCCACCCTCACCCAGTTCTGTCTACTGTATACAGTGGTACTTCGGATAACAAATTTAATTTGTTCTCCGAGGCAATTTGTTATCTGAAAAAAATCATTATCCAAAACACAGTTTCCCATAGGAATGAATGGAATGAATCTGTTCCATAGCCTAGAAAATGACACGGACACCTGGTTTTTGGCTCAAAACACTTTATAAAGTGCACTTTAAAGGTACAGATGTGATGCAGCCCGGGAAACTCTTTTTTACCATTGCATGCTGGAAATTCATTATCTGAGGCAGCCCATAGGAAAATTCAATATCCGAGGCAGCTCATAGAGAAAATTCGGTATCCGAGGCCGACCTATACCTAGAAATTGTGATTCATTATCCGAGGCAGCCCATAGGGAAAATTGGTTATCCGAGGCAGCCCTATACATGGAAATTGTAATTTGTTATCTGAAAAATTCATTATCAAGGGCATTCATTATCCGAGGTATTACTGTATAGGAATTTACAACAGGGCTTGCATGCAAATGCAACAGCCAATGAATATTTGGTAGGAAATGTACATTTCATACATATTACATTGCACACCTCATTATGCACAGAATGATACATTAAAATATGAAAGTTAAGTCTTTAAGGTGTCACATGTTTTTGTCTTTTGTTTTGTTTTTCTTTAATATTTGCCTGGAATAAAAACATACTACAACCTTTATTATTTTCTTGATTTTCCACCCTACTTCAAACTTGAATTTGGTCTGCTCTCCACCTATTATCCGTTCAGCCATCTCTGTTTTAACTTCATTACAATCAGAAAGATCCAATCAGAAAACTTTTCTGAGTAGGGAAGATTCAGGACGACCAAACTGTTAAAGCAGATCTTGACCTGAAGTTCAGCTCCTGCTAACTTTGAATCTGTCCAAATTAAATTTTCTATTTGTTGTCTTCAGTTCCATCTGTTCTGCTGAGATTGAACAGGCAGGTGCTCAATATTGTATTCCCATGTGATTTTATTCCTTTACCATACCACTTCTTTTAACTTACATTTCCAGATAAAACGTTTTAATTAAAATGTGGATTATTTTAAAGGAAACAAAATAAACAATAATAAATATTGTGCACCTTTTCAATGAACTCTCCAACACAAGAAACGAGAGCATGATAAACAGCATAATTATAAGATTTTGAATAAAATAAAACCCTTAGAAAGAAAAAGAATACTGTGATCTCTATATCCAAGAACGACATAAGGAACGTTAGTCACATGACAATGATAATTTTTCACTAACCCCTGGATCCAGTATTTATTTGTTTTCTGTATTTTCAGCATGTATATTCTGTCTTCAAGGATTTCAAGAATTCAAGAACTCAACATTTTAATGTGATATGCTTTTAAGCGTAGCAAGTTTATTAACAGATCCACTAATATATAGAAACAAGGTAGGGTGTGTCTTCTTATGTTAACTGTTTACAGGGAGGGTATTAAGAACCTTATGGCGCAGTGGTTAAACTGCTGTGCTGCGGATGCAAACTGTGCCCATAACTCAGTGTTCAATTCCCGGTAGCCAGCTCAAGGTTCACTCCACCTTCCTTCCCTTCCTCGGTTGCTTCTGTGTGGGGTGGGAGGTGGGGGTGGAATGTCTAGCCTGCAGAATTACTTGCAAACCACAGAGTGCTTTAAGCACTATGGGGCAGTATATAAGCAACCATTCTATTTTATTTTATTTTTATTTATTTATTTTTGCTCTCTTTTTTTTACCTTAACTGTGTCTCCTTCATGCAGCTCAAAAGTTCTTGCTCTCAGGTGGATGCCTTTTCCAGGTTCCGTTTCAATTTTATAGATGCACTCGTGATTGTTGTCATAATTGGATGGGAAATTTGGTGACAGCAGCGTTCCTTCATTGCCAGACACAACTGCTCCACATTCAGCTAAAGAAAACAAAAGGTTTTTTTTAAAGAAAATCCAATGAAAAATTATTATTTTTCTGTTCAAATGATCTTTAAGTATTATGATTGCAATTCAGATTACAAAATCCCTATACTAATGAATGAGCAGGAAAGTATGTCATTTCTTTACTATATTAGCTAAGCAGTAACTCACTAATCATATCTCCCGTTTGAAACAAACGCCCAAATTGCAGATCAAGATTAAGTGAATTTGTATTCTCAAAAGCTTTCACAACTGGGATCTAATGGTTGTTGTGGGTTTTCCAGGCTGTTTGGCCATGTTCTGCATCTCCAGAATACAGCCAAGCAGTCTGGAAAACGCACAACAGCAATTCATTGAATTTTCATAGTTACCCTTCACCTCAACCCGTTCAGCTGCTTTTTCAAGTCTCACTATCTCTATATTTACCAGCAAAATCATATAAAAAGTTCTACATACAAAGATAAATACAGCACATGCTCATAGAGAGCTGTTATCCCTGCACCCTGTGCACACATGCCAATGAAAAATAAAATAAACTGAGTTTTGTCCTCTTAATTTCCCAAGGTAATGCCTCATGACAAACAATAGCAAAGCTGACTGAAGTTTATCAAGAGAAGTCCTTAAAGCCAACTACAGACAACAGCCTGTATCAATAACCTCAGTCCACCTATATCATTTTATGCAACATTTAGGATATGAGGGGATCTAACTTGGCCACTCTAGATTCCTGTCTACCGATATTTTAACTTCCACAATGAATAATTTCTAACTTGAAGTCATTTGATTATGCTACCTACTATAAATATTTATTTTGTCAAGGGAATTGTAAAAATGTGGCTTTCATGAAAGAGGGCCCTGGATGCAGCCCTCTTATTTCTACATAAGAAAAGGAAAGGGAGGAAGGGAGAAATGATGAAAAAATCTGAATGCTTTTATCTCAGCAAGAGACCAGTTCTATGGAGGTTGGGAAGCGGGTGTCTATGAAAGAAGGCCACTTTCTTCAGTCCTATGGGATGGATACTGAAGATGTTGAAAGACTCTTCCCTTCCCTCACTTATTGGCATATTCAAATCTTTCTTTTCCATCTCCCCTTTACATTCATGCCAATGATAGGGAAATATGTTTGTCAACTCAAGGACTAGGGTATGTTTGCTCCCAATTGGTGTGTGCATTGGGGGGCATGATACAGAACCAAGGGTTGGTGGTACATATATATCTTCCTTCTGTCTACCTTTCTACCCAAGGCATACCACCTGATTGCCTCCTTTGCGTATTCATGGAATATTCCCAGTGCAGCAGCAACGAAGGCAAAATTCTTCATAATCGTTCAGGGGGAACTAACTCCACCGTGGACCACTCTATACGTTTCCGAGGGCCCTTCCCAAGGAACTTCCTTTCAATCTTACTCTCAAGATTACTTTCAATTTTATCCTTCAGTATCTCTGAGGAAACCTGTTTCCTACAGACTTCCTAATGCTGTGGTATAAGCCCAGGTTTATGTTTTCATTCATTTAAACAAGCATTCCCATTGTTGCATGGATGCCCCCCCCATGAAACAATTTGTTCTCTTTTCTTGATATGAGAAAGGATAAGGAAAGACAGGGATCTTGTAGAGGGACAATTTCGAAAGTAAACAACAAACTGAGAAGCAGCAGGCAATATTAGCATCTGTTATTATGCATTTCCACTAGCAGACCAGCACCTCCACGGGTGTAACAACACTCCTAACATCGGGGCCCAGTTATGCGATTTGAATGCTCTCCAATTGTTTCAAACAAGTTGCCATAATTCGGATATTTTCTTAAATCCCATCTCCTTTTGATTTTGATTTCAAAGTTTTATTTTATAACTCCTGACAAAGGAGTAGTTGGCTGGGAAAGGTGTTTCTTCCTAAATTGAAGCTGAGGAATGAATACAAAGTTCTAATGCCGTGGTTCTAGGATCATAAAGCATGAAACTTCTGTTTCACAAAAACTACCTCCTTCCTTCCTTCCTTCCTTCCTTCCTGGGGTTGCTGAACTTGATGCAGGATACCCCAAATACGAAAATAACATATGTTTTTTAAACATTGATTTGATAATGTGGCAATTTTTGTTGTCAGGTTTGCAATCCTAGTAATTCTAATTATATTTGTGTGAGTGAGGTCTCTATAGAGCTTTGGTTGATGGCCAATTGTGTGGCTCTGTCTTATAGAAGAAATTGTACATATAGAACCTCATCTTGGATTACAGTTGAAAAAGGAAACTTCTTTTAGAAGTAGTTTCTATGAAAAAAAGAAGAAGCAAAAACCATGTACATATATAACACTGATTGTCTCATGTTGTATATGCACAGGAATTCTCTCCCCTTCTTTCTTCAATACTGAATTTCTTCATATATGTTTTGGAGGACTTTTTTCACTTTTGGCTCTCATTTGTTATAATGGACATCAGAACCTGATCTACTGAAAAAAGCAATGAACACACAAGCAATAAGAATTCCCACATAGGTACAACTGGGGTTGGGGGGGACAATAAATATGATCTACTCCCTTGTTCCTGGAAATATATTCTGCATCTTGTGCTCACATTTCCAAAGAATCAAGCTGATACATCAACAGCTATGGACATCAAGCAGAATTATCTAAAGGATACATTAGCCCATTTTTAAGGAAATGTGGTCAAACAATGTTTTTAATGGCAGATACTGAGGGTAGAAGCAAAATATTATTATAGTACCCCCCACTTATCATGGGGGTTAGGGACCTGACCTGTGATAATTGAAAATCCATTATATGTGGATGCAGGGTCAGGTCAGGATTGGGGGGCCTATCAGGGGTTTCCTGTACTTACCCCAGGCCTGTCGCTGCCCTGAACAGGCCTCCAATGGCATTCCCAGGCCCGTCAGAAGCCCCAAAATGATTTCTAGCAACCCGGAGGTCGCGTCTGATTTCTGGAAGTCACTTCCGGTTAGGTAAGAAGCAGCTTTGGGGCCTCTGGCGGGCCCAGGAAGGCCATCAGAGGCCTGTTTGGGACAGTGACAGGCTTGGGGTAAATACAGGAGGCTCAATACAGGCCTCTCCAGCTTAACCCAGGGGGCTCCCCTCCCCCATACACTGTGGTCCTGCGATATACTGGGAGCACAGTATATGAACCAAAAAAGGGCAGGGGGGTTACTGTACCATTAAAATGGAAATATTTCTCTCTGTATTTATTTTAAAACATCCTTAATGGAAGAAGGGACAAGAACATTTACAAAACTTCTTGAACAGTTAAAAGATAAAGTAAACAGACTTAAAATACACAAACCAGCAGGGGATTTATTCAGTAGTCAGAAACTGTGTGCTAATATTTTGTTAAAGTAAACCAAATGAAAGGTTGTGAGCATCTAGAAGGGCAAAGACAGCTCTGCATTTGGAAATATTTTGCAGAGCCCACAGAGGAGTGTCTGCTAATACCTTTGAAATTATTCTGTGGTCTTAAAGAATATTTAGAATGGGGTGGGGGAGCCAGCATGATATTCCTGAGTTAAGACTGAAAAGAGATCCACTTCATTCTTATCAAACAGAGGATGCATGCTGCTTTTGATGTGATTTGGTATTTTTTTTAAAGTTTTTAAAAAAGCGGTGATTCATAAAATCCTACATCAAAAGAGCCTTCTATTGTGAATGAATTGGTCTGTTCGCTGAAAGTATGATATTAGAATTAAATTATTGCTTAGTGGTTCAAAATCCCCATCAAAGTCATGGCTCATTCCTTATTTTCAAAGGCTGCATTCCTAGGACCAATGATTTTTTCAAAGCCATCTATTTTTAAAAATGTTGAAACCTCTGAAATCTGAAGCATCTCAGTAGGCGATGACTTTGATAATGCAAGGTTTTCACATGTTGTAACAGAATGGCTGAAATGACCTTGACCGACCTATCTTTGTCCAAGCCAGCCATTGAAAGCTCTAGGAGTAGTTCTGCTAAAGTCAAAGACAGGGTTAAATTCTTTTTTTAATAGTCTTGCAACTTTGAAACTGAGACAAGTTCAGAGATTCAAAAACTGTGTCTTGTACGCCTTTCAAAGATTCCTCCAACACTTATAGAACAAATGTATTTGGTATACAAAAATTAGAAATAAGGGACAGAAATCACATCTCAAGTACAGTACAAGTCTATGGAACAGGGCATCACATCCACTAATGCCAAACAAGTATTAATACTTTCTTGCAGAAATTTCTATGAGGGTTCTTTATGGCCACCTAAGGCCTTGAAGAGGATGCAGCTTCCATCTCATGAAGCAGGGCTGTTCAACTTTGAACAGGCCAAGGTCTAATTTTTTCCGACCCAAAGTGCCTCAGGGCTACTACACTAAACCCTCTACTTAGGAATTTTATCCATTCCAAGCACATGATCATAAGCAAAATCTTTTGTAAGTAGAGCAGCAGTTTCCCATAGGAATGCATTGAAAACCAATTAATCCATTCTGGAGGAAACAGATTTCAATGTGCCATGGCCCTTGAACTGCCCCGCTCGGCTGAGACAGTGGGCTGCTAGGAGCCATCTTTTTCATGTTAACTTTGCTACTACTACTACTGCACAGGTGGTTACAAAGAGAGGTAAGAAAAGGAAGGGTGAAGGAATCTCATTTTGTTGCTGCTCATTGCTGTATGGGGCTAATTCTGATGACTCTACCAAGTTCCCTTCATCTGAAAGTGGGGGACAATCAACCATTTTTCCTATAGGGCCAAGCACCTCCTGGATCACTGGCTCTTAGAATTTATTTAAAATACTGTATTTCTATCCCTCCTTTCTCCCCAAAAGGACCCAGTTATGGTCCTCCTCTTCTGGAGAAGGCTTTCGCAAAGAATGACAGATCCTATGCCTAACCACTAACTATACTGTTATGTCCATACTGGTTTTACTCACTTGCACTAAAGCAGTGGACAGGCAGTGTGCGCTAGCACAGGCCATACATGCATATTGGACAAAGTCAACATAAGTCAGGCTTATCTCCGCAGATTCCTTCAGAGTTTCACTGTACATCTGACTGAAGCTTCTTATTATTCATGAAAGCTGCGTCTAACTCTCTCAGAATAAAAATTAAAGCTTTCAGTCACAATAATATTTTAAGCTTCCTGGATACACTGTTTGTATTTACTGCCCTGTTGCTATCTGATCTGTTGATCGTAATAATGTAATTTTAAATGACCTGTTGGAAATTAATATTTTGGACTATAAAATGAATGTTGTTCAGTCTTTAAAAGAGTGTCTGAATTGTTATACTGTATATTCTTATATATGAATGTTTATTTTGGGGCTGTATTATTAAAAAAGATAAAGAAAAGGTCTATCAAAACTGAACAAAAACTTTGTTCCTAATGCCAGGCATATGAAAAAGGCATTCTAAATGTGCACTCATTTCATGACAAAACTCATTTAATTTGAATTTCTGATACAAATCACCTGTTCTTAATGCTCAGTATAAGTTCTCTGACCCGTTTTCTATTGGGCGTCTTAACATGCTACCAGGTAGCAAGTGAAAGCTGATCCACAACTTTTTAGAAATACTATGAATACTATCAAATTTCATAGCTAAATTGATTTTGCCACAACCATGCTGACTTCATTATCATTATGTAAAACTGTGAATGCACTTAAAGTACAATATTAAATTATGGTATATATGAATGGTGAATGAATTCACACTTGCTATGTGCTGTCAAGTCAGAAATGAGCTACAGTGACTCTAAAAATTCAAGGTAAGATATCAGAGGAATGGTTTTACTAGTTAATTACCAGTTAATTTCCATGGTTGAGTGGTGATTCAAACCCAGTCCTTCCTTCTGAGTCTAAGTCCATCACTCTAGCCACTACATCACATCAATTATCTTTATAACAACTATCTAAATAACAACTATTATTGACACTAGAGATGGGCACGACTTAGCGGTATTCCCGTTTCTGTTTCCGTTACTCGGTTCCGTTACTCTACGGAAACGGTAATGGGAATTACTCCGCCAGAATTCGAGTTCGAACCGACGAATGAACAATTTTGGTCTGATTTGTCGTGCTCGTTACTTGCATCGCGCAATGCCACGCGGCACAGAAAAAGGTTTTTAAAAGTTAAAAAAACCCGGTTCCCGGCCAAAAAGCAGGCGGAAAAATGCCTGCCGTGCCTCAGGGCACCTACCGGAGGGATGGTTTGTTTCTGGAGGGGGGATCCCGGCCTCCCCCCCTCCGTCCTGGGCTGCTCTGGTCTGGTGGGACTCGCCGCAGGCTCGCAGCCAGCAAAAAGCCTAGTCTCGCCGCCGCCCGCCGCAATTAAAGCACAAGCAAGCGGCACGGACGGCACAGGAAAAAACTTTTAAACTCTCCCCCCACCCATTCCCGGGCCAAAAAGCAGGCAGAAAAATGCCTGCTTGACTAAGGGCGCAGGGCACCTACCGGAGGGATGGTTTCTGGAGGGGGGGTCCCGCCTCCCCCCCATCCTGGGCAGCCGGACTCGAGTCGCCATGCCATGCGGTGCGGGCGGGGGATCCAAAATGGGGCAGCGAACGCAATATTGTTTTTGAAATCGTGGTCCAAAAACACACAAGCACAACAGAAACACGCGGAAATTTATAAACTGCCAGATTTTTCACAGTAGCAGTGGGTTTTTTCTTGCAACAAAATGTCTCTCCTCTCCTCCTCTGTCCTCCATTGATTTTATTTTATTTTATTTCATTTACACCTGTGCAATGATGGGCTGGCCGAGTGGCCATGGCCAGCCATGTGGGAGTGGATGACCATGCAAATTTTTGGAGCCATCCCACCAATCGCATGGCCACTTGGCCATGGAGACTTCTGGGATGTGCCAAAAAGCCCCCTAAAACCTGCCCTAGCCCCTAACCCTAACCCTAATCCTTGACTCCTTACCCATACATCACAGACTGTCTTCTTAGTGGGTCAGAGAGGCACCCAGAGGTGCAACCCACTAGCCCACCGTAACCTTACCCGTCACTAGCCTAACCCTAGCCCTTGCACTAACCCACCTTAACCCTAAGCCAGATCTACTTGCATTGCACTACACGCAAGTATGATTCCCTTCTTTGTGGGACATGGCAGGTGCGACCCAGTCGTCCTGGACGGAGGGTCGTACCACTGGACTGGTCTCACTGTCTGCAATAGTGGTATGCATATCCATATGGCTATGCATGCCATTTTGCAGCAGCAGGTGAGGAGGGGAGACCCCCATGTTGAGGGGTCTCTTGGAGCCTGCTTCCCCTTCCTAGTGGGTGAGGATAGGAGGCACCCACGGGTGCCTCCAGGAGCCCGCTTTCCCTTTATAGCGGGCCAGAGGAGGCACCCACCCCACAGAGGTGCCTCCAGGAGCCCGCTACCCCCCCCAAAAAAAACAGTACTAAAGAAAATGAAAAAACAAAAAAACGAACCGACTAATTTTTGCGAATTTTCGCGAAAAACGGAAACGAGCCGAAACGGAACCGGCCCGACTAACGACAACTCGAAAAATAAATTTTCAAGTCGTGCCCATCTCTAATTGACACCACTAAGAAAAAACCCCATAACACCATTCTTTTTGGTGCAACACAAGTTTTTGCAAAGTATTAAACCAGTTTCTTTTATAACTCATCTTTGTGTTCTCCTGACATAAGCTAATATATATGCCTTACCACAATTAAATTAAACTCTGTACTTTACTTGGCAAGAACCAGCATTAATATAACTGACCTATAGGAGTTAACTAATGTTTGAAAAATAAATGCCTTTTACAATGCATTGAGTTAATATTTGTAATTGTCTATATATTTCTTCGGGAAGTGTAACAATTGCATATAACACTGAAAGTGTGGGAATGTGTTTTATAAGTTCTGCTCCATGGAACAATGTCAGAAAATTAGGATATCTAGGAGCAGGTTCAGTTATGGCAATTTTCACTGCCGTTAGTTTTCTATGTGCAAAAATTTGTTTAAATTCATGGGGAAATTAAAAATATATAATTATGCAGTTTTTTCTCACAGTTTTAAAGATGGTATTTATCTATGAATTGCAATTTTTCTGCTTAGTCTTGGGTTTGTACTTGACTAGTTTCAGTTTCTAGACTGTGGGTAGACTATTGATTTGGATCTCCCCTACCTACTTTAGGAAACCACATTGAACACTGTTTATTGAATTTTGCTTTTGTTTTTTCCCACTCTGGTTTTGGATTTTCCTTTGTTGGTCCATGTGTGACTGTGTATGGCTTTGCTGGTAGCAATGCAGAAATGCTAGCTAGACCCTGTTCCTGGGACCTAGCTATCTGGAAGCCAAAGATGATCCAGTGTTTTTCCTCTACAGAAATCCAATACAGTGACCCCCCACCTATTGTGGCGGTTAGGGACCCAACCCGACCCACAATAATTGAAAATCTGTGATATGCGGATACAGGTCAGGTCGGCCCTGGGGCACCTAGCTGGGGGCTCTTGTACTTACCGGAGGCCTGTATGTATAATTAGTATTCACATAAACATAAAGCTCTTGGCTTTGCTGTTAAAGACAACAGAATATTACGTCTTCCCACACCTAAGTGAACTATACATTATCCCCTGTGCAGTATTTTCTGTTGTGTTTCATACCTAACAGCCACTATGTATTGGCAGGTGGATTCAGAACCATGCATGCAAATCCCCTTTGCAGCAGGTAACAACAATAATCAACACCATTGCAGGTTGTGATTCTCGTTGATACTTGCCAACTCCTGGCAATTTCAGTTAAGGAATGCAGTTGTTTCTACAAACTGGTAACAAAATTTGTTAATTTAATCATTTTTGGCGATCCAGAAGTCACTTCTGTTTCGCAGGGAGGCGCTTTTGGGGCCTCCAGAAGGCCTGGGAAGGCCCTCACAGGCCCATTCAGGACGGCGCCAGGTTGGGGGTAAGTATGGGAGGCCTGAAACAGGCCTTTTCCCCCTTAAACCATGGGGCCTTTTTCATATACTGTGGTCCCACGATACAGCGGGACCACAGTATATGAACCGCGAAAGGGCAGGGGACCACTGTATTTTAAACATGCTACAAACCATGGGATGTTCCTAATTTACAATCCTGGTTTATTTGAGTATACAAATGAGAATCCCAGATTTAGATTCCTAATCAGGCAGCAGAGAGAAGATTCCATATGACTTTAAAATAGGATGGATTTCATATCTGACATTTCTCAAGGAATTCTACAATCCTCTAATAACTAATCGTGCCAACATTCGTGCTAGGAGAAAATATCTGGGAACCAATACTTATTATGAACAAGGCTTCCTAATACAGTTATTGATGCTTTTTATCTATCTTGAAATTTGCACACCAAGCTATGTTCATTTTTCTTGTCTTGTATGAGCACTATTAGCTTTTTGCTTCTAAAATGAAATTCTGTCATTTTCCTAAAATGAAATTCTGTCATGAAGCATCATGTTCTGGCAATGTGATATCCCCACAGATGGCAATTAATGACTCTTTTATTTTCCTTCTGCCTGTACTGCACCAAAGGATAGCATAGCTATTTCGGTTTCCATGGTCGTGGGTGTCTGTGCTACCTTCTCCACAGCAAAAAACAGCACTCAAAATAGTTACTTAAAATACAGTTACACTGTAGTACTCTGATTTTCTTTAATCGCCACCCCAATTATGGCACAGAGTTTAATAATATCTAGGTAGCCCTCATTTATTTATTTATTTATTTCAGTGTGTAAACAGCTTTGTGATCATTCCCTTCAAGTCTTAATTGCTAGATACATATTTATGAATAAATTAATTATAACATGAGAAGTTTGTGGTTTCCTAAGGGGGGGCACCAAAGTGGTCTGAACCCGTGATCCAGAGACCAGCACATACACACCGTAATGTAAATATTTTTGGCATAATCATCTCATAATATCAATCACCAATAGCATTGAAAAGGAGCACATATTACATTGTTTCCTCTTGGTTTACCATTCAATCACTTATGAGTATAATCTAAATTGTAAGCATAAGATGAAATAAATATTTCCAAATGTTCTTGCATGTGATCAAAAAGAGTAACCTGACACAATGTGACATCCTATCGGGGGAGGGGGTTGAACTGTCTACCATTGTGAGCTTATTTGCTGCCATGTGAGAACAACAGGCCAATCCTCTTTTTTGTTACATTAGCACAATAAATAAGAGGATTTTACAAAAAACAATCCACCTCTGTGCATAAACTGATTTTATGGCAAAAAACACTTTTCTAATTTTTTTCCATACATCGTAAAATGTGAAAGATGCACAAAAATTTTTGAAATTTTGTCCAGCAGGAGAAAACTTTTGAAACTTCTCATTTGCACTTTAGAAAACAAAAAAACATACAAAGATTTATATTTCACTCTAAGCTAAATGATTCTGTAACATCTCTTTATAGACATTTACAGTGTTCATTAAAGGCCACAAAATATGCACATCATGCATTTCTTATAACAATCCAATTTTGAATATGTGATCTAAGAACACATGAATTTCTGCTGCAAATTCAACCATTTTAAAATAATTTATACTGTCACAAATAACCATCAACACAAAATGAAATCAGGTTTTTAAAAGATGTTCTGCAAGCAATATACGTGTCTGAAGATTGAAAATACAACATTAGACAATAGTATATATAATTAGCATTCACATAAACCTAAAGCTCTTGGCTTTGCTGTTAAAGACAACAGAAGATTACGTCTTCCCACACCTAAGTGAACTATACATTATTCCCTGTGCAGTATTTTCTGTTGTGTTTCATACCTAACAGCCACTATGTATTGGCAGGTGGATTCAGAACCATGCATGCAAATCCCCTTTGCAGCAGGTAACAACAATAATCATCACCATTGCAGGTTGTGATTCTCGTTGATACTTGCCAACTCCTGGCAATTTCAGTTAAGGAATGCAGTTGTTTCTACAAACTGGTAACAAAATCTGTTAATTTAATGTAAGACTTAATTTTAAAAATAACTCACATTCCTTTTACCTCTTCTAATATTTCTAAAAGAGGGAGGAAGACAACAAATCTCCATAATTTATTTCCTCCCCTACCCAATTTTGGCGTTATTTCCTATCCTCTCCTTTTGTTTCCCTTCGGTGCTGTTAAAAATTTGATGAATGAAATGAAAGCATGGGACCACCTACCCACACACCTTGGCAGAGGTGCACTCCATACACGGCGGCCACCACCTAGGCAGGTGAGTTTGTTTGCACCTTCTAAACGATATCCTGGGAAGCAAGAGAAGGTCAAAGAATCTCCAACGCCAAAATGAAATCCTATTCTTCGACTGAAGGCAGGAACACCAGGATCATCACAGGGTTCCAGGTCATATTCTTCAAGCAACACATGAAAAGAAACAGAGTAGTTCCAGATTTTATATATAGAGATATACTCCGTAATTTGACTGTACAACAGCAACCCTTCCTATCCACCCAACAAGGTTCCGGCATCTTTCCCAAGAATAGTATGGTGGACCTGGGTGACCATTATATAACGCAATGAGTTTCAACGAACACTGTTTTCACTAAGGACTTACCCATGTCTCTTTCAAGCATATTGGAAGACTATCTTGCTGCAAAGAGTCATTCTTAGCAATATCACTTCTGCTGTGACTAGAGATGGGGATGGATTTGACAAATTTGGCTGATTTGTCAAAATTTGTCAATTTTATTTGTCATAAATGGATACCCCCCATGTTTCCATAGTAAGCAGCCAGATAACTATCAGAAGCCAACAAGTGAAATCTCCTATGCAACATATACTTGTAGTGCCTACCAACCATTAATTATCCAATGTGATGAGCTTGCCATCCATGCAGAATCATCTTAAGCAGGAAAAATCCTTCTACAAATGTGATAATTTTATATTTGATCTGTTTTCTACCAACTTAACTGAGGCAAACCTTTTTCTAAGTAGCCTGTAATGTCCGGTAGCTGGGTCTATTATTAAACACTAGTGTTCAGTGTTGCCCTCTCCACCTTTCTGTTGTTTTGGACATACTACAAACTTCTGTTAAAAGATTAGCAAGTTTGCATTTAGGTTATTTAAGGACACTTAGCTAAATGCCATCTGGACCTGCTAACTTGTTGGTTTTCAGTTTCCCAAGGATTTCATATCTTGTCAACAATGTTTGCCACAGTTCCTTTCTGGCAAATGAGAGCCAACGACATGCTTCTGCCCTAGATTTTGTGTGAAAACAGATGCAAATAATTTGTTCAACTCAGCTTGATTCACTGAGGTCAGCTTTCATCTGGAATACTTTTGTCTTGCCTTCAGAAAAAGTGTACAGTTTTTGTTTTGTTTCACACCTTGCTGATGCACATATGTCAGTGGACATGTTTCTGAATTACAGCATTAGTTTACATCCTGGTTTTATTAGGGCGGTGCAAGAATCCTCCAATTCAGCTGGAAACCTGATTCAGAGATTTCAATTTGGACCTGATTCAGTTGAGGTCCAAATTGAAATTTAAAAAAGTGTTCTTTGTGTGTTATTAAAAATGCAGATTAATATGGAAAGGGAACATACAAACCCACCAGTTCAGTGGATAAATTGGGTATAAACTGATTCATTGGTTCAGTACAAAAATGTTCTTCTAGAACTTTGGAAGTGTTTACCTGCTACCCTAATAGCTGCCGGATAGCTTTCCAAAAGTCTTGATTCTCCTCTTTTTCCTGTTAACTGCTCTTGCTTGGCATTCATGTCATGCCTGACATCTGCTAGAATACTTGCGAGAATGGCAACTGTTGTGTCAGCATCTCAACCAAGGGTCAGAATTTGCTATGACTTGAACTAGCAGCATAAAATTTGCCATGGCTCAAGCAAAAAATTCCAACACCTTACAAGGAACACTTACCCTTATTTAACAATGTGCACGATCTGTGTGCAAGACACAGTCCAGGAGCAGGAGGAAAATAGTGCTGAAAACAAATTACATTAGGCACCATACTGGATAGTGTACATTGGTACCTCGACTTACAAATGTAATTCATTCTGAATGCATGCTCTTAAGTCGAACTACTCTTAAGTCGAGGTACCGCTGTATATATTTAGACGTTTCTTCCAGCCTTTCAGGACATACATATTTTGTTTTAGCAACAGTCATTTATACAAATGTATATAATAATTCAAAACAAACTAATTTACATGTGCAAACTCATCTTACTGCATACAGGAACTGCAGTGTTTGAAAATGAAGTCTAATGTTAAGTCTAAGTAACCCCTGCAGTATATATTTTTCCTCTGCAGAGGAACTGAAGAATAAACGTAGCAGTACAGTGACTTTGTAGTCAAAGGAAAAAAATAGCTTTTATGAAGTAGAACAGTCCAAGAAAAGCATATATTTGGAGAATCAGAAATGGAAAGAGATTGTTTTGCATGCTTAATGCAGCATTTTCTATCTACAAGAGAGAGATATTTCTATCACCTCTGCCACTTCAGTTTAACTGATATCACAAGTTGCTATGGCAGCTCATATTCCATTCAAAACCATCCTGTTTCAGTAAACACTACCTATTTTGAAAAAAATAATATTAGTCTGCTCCAAAAACAGGGTCCTATTCCAAGATATGTGGTCTTTCCAGGGGTACCAGGTGTCATAATGCAGCTTGGTTTCCACCAATGGCTTTAAGAACCTGCATGCGTGTTCACAGGTCACAAACTGATTCTTCAGAAGTTCATAGATCACAGACCAGATAACCTGAACAAGCATGTAATTTTTCTTCATTTAGGTGCAGGAGGACACATGTAGGTGTCATCTTGCAGTATCTCCAAGAGATCCTTCCATGTAAACCACTGATCTGAGTAGGTACATCAATGCTGATTACTGGTAATCAAGAAAACTATAGCACTCCATGGAACTTCCTGCCTATAGTTTTCCACATCATGTGCACCCACATAAAAGTGCACAGGATTAGAGTTTGAAAGAAGCAAGTACTGAAAAGTGGGCCTCAGCTCATAAGAACTGATGGTTACCAATGTTTAAAGGCAAATGAAGATTTGTATTTTTCATCCAATAATTTTAAAGAATTTTGTTTTTAATTACAATTTAGTAAAATAATAAAATACAATTTAATTCTCATGAGACATTTCTGAAATTATTGTAGTCCCAGCATCTATTATTTTAATCTGGATTGCAAGCCACCAGGCTCCTGATTCCCAAGGAAAGTTGGCAAAGAAATAAAATAAATAATTATAAATAAAATAAAACTGTTTATTTTCAGTGGACATAGTTCGAGCTCAACTATAAGATCCCCAATCTCTGAGAACATTTAGCTATTTGAAGTTATCATAAAGATTACATTAAGTGCTATATTTAGCTTCCTTTTAACTGCCATTATTGATAAATTTGGTTCCTTGGCCCCAGCATGATAGCAAGTGGGAAGCATTTCAAATATGCCCTAAATTCTAAATAATCTAATTAAAAAGCAATTCCTTCATCAAAATAGTAGCATTAGTAGTGATACAAACAATGACTTATAATAAAAATAAAATCATACAGCATAGTAATTTTTTTCAGAAAATTCCCTGGATGTGCCTCATTAAAAAGTTTATTGTGAAAACTGATATAAAGATAAAAATATGGGAGAAACGCAAGCTAGGATTACATTATACAGAATGTCAATTTAAATATCTTTAAATACATCATTAATATAATTTCTATTATTTAGCAGATTTAGCAAATTTTCTTTTTGAAGTTATGTTCTCGAGTTTAGCATTCTGTTCTGGTTAAAATTACACATCCCGATCAGTGGCAAATCATGCACCCAACCCCGCATCTTTACCTGAAAATGTTATATTAAAGCCTTCATAGGAAATTGAAAAATCAGAGATGAACCGAAGTTGCGCTGTGAAGTTTCCATACAGCCCAGCTTTAATGGTAGGAGGCAAAACAGATCCAGTTAATCTGGCCACAGGTTCTGTGAAGCCGCCATCTTCAGTGATGAGCAAATAATCATGGGAGCTCTCCAGGTGAAAGGTGTGGAAGATTAGCTGTACACCTTGAACAAGAGGGAAATAACAACATTTGGGTTGCTCGGCAGTTAAAACAAATGGCAACCTGGATACCTCCTGAACAGAATCACTAATAATCATAGACAACATGGGTGGCCAGGCTTCCTGGTCATTTTCCATCAGGCCATTGTGAGCAGGCATCACCTTTTCAACTCTCCTACATGTAGGGCTGCTTGTGCTGATTCTAGCAGAGGTGTCCCTTCAAATCCCTGCAGGCAAGGTCAAGACAATGGTAACCCAGCTGTCCTTTAGTCTTGCCAGCTCCCAATGCCCTGAATTCTCCCTTAGGCAGAAAAAAATGTACTGTTTCAGCAGATAACCCTATCCAGGCATCCTCCCTCCATTTCAAAAGTCACCACAGATAGAGGAGGGCACTCCAGCAGTACCCGATTCCCCCCCCCCATTATGCATGGAGAGTCAAGTCTGCAGTGGGGAGCGGGGTGGGTCCTGACAAATTAGGCTCTCAATGCATGTTGGCCAAAAGACTTGAATGGGGCTAATTCTAGCGGAAAAGCTTAATAATAGGAGTGAGAGTTCTATGGAACCAAACCATAATTAAATGAAGCTTCAAATCCATACAACTTTCAATACCTCAAGTTTTTATTGTAGTATAAAACCATGGAAGTCATTAAATAGCAACATGATTGCAAAATTGTAGAGTTACAAAAGCAGTGTAGAAATAATAATAATATACCTAGTCTTCTGCCTGCCTGCACCACTGCTGTTGTGAATGAAGACGGCATATTTGCATAAAGCAGCCGAGAAAACAGAAGTCTGCCTATACTTAGAGGTTCTAAGGCACAGCTGTGTTTTAGACAAGAAATTAGTTAATTAGGAAGAAGCAGTGCCTGTTCTTAGAAGACAGAGAAAACATTCGGCCCTCTATTACAACTGATTAACTGTCAAACAATTCCTTCTCCAAGCAGCACTTTGCAGATAATCTGACAGCAGAGAAGACAAAATCAATTCTCTATTGCTGCAATGTGAATGCAGACGGGGCCTTCAGTGCATTTGGTATTGAAATCAGGATAGAAAACAATCAGGGAGTTATAGAAGCCAGCAGAGTTCATGTTTCGAGAGCAAAGTTCTGATGAAATCCCATCTGCCTCAAGACTCTTCTTTTTCTGGGCAGGAATTTTGCTGCCAAAAGCTCTTGTCCATGAAAAAAGCACCTCAAAATTATCACCTGTGCCTTGCCTCTTACAGCAAAGAAACATCAGAAACCCAATTTTTAAAATATCATTTCATTTGTTACAAGCAATCTATAAATACATGTATATCTGGGATCCCTCTTTTTGCAGGTTAACACCTTGTGGAAACTCTAGTACAGTAATGCCTCTGGTAACAAATTTAATGTGTTCAGAGAGGCAATTTGTTTTCTGAAAAAATTGTTATCCAAAACGTGGTTTCCCATTGAAATGAATGGGAAACTGATTAATCTGTTCCAGAGGTCCGGAAAAAGGCAAAAAATCTGGTGGGGGGACACACAGACCTCTTTATAAAATGCACTTTAAAGGCTTGCACTGCTGGAATACCCTCCAGAACATTCACCTGCAGTGCAATGCAAGCATGGACAAGAGAAACCAGCAAGACTATCCCAGACTGTTCCCTCCCAAAGTGCCATGGGGGGGGGGGGAATGGAAACAAACAAACATAAGCAGGAAGAAAAATCCAGCCCGTTTTTGCCTGCAGAGCAATGAAAAAAAAAAAGACTGCAAATACAGAGAAATGAAACCAGAAAGACTACCCCAGACTCCTTCAGCCAAAAATGCAAAGAAAAGCAGTGCAAAGATTAATAAAAGCTAGCTCCCTATCTTACCAAGTTTGAAAGGTCCAGATCCCTCAGCAAAACATGTCCAGAATGGCTCCAAAACACCATAAAAATGCTCTAACTCCTTCTACCCCTCCACTAACTATGCATCCTGCAATGCATGCAGGGCACACATTTTTTTGCAAGGCATTATGAAACATTTGTTATCCGACGCAGCCCCTAGGGAACATTTGCTACCCGAGGCAGCCCTATACCTGGAAATTTCCATTTGTTATCCAAAAAATTTGTTATCCGAGACATTCTTTATCCAATGTATTACTGCAATCTCTTATTGCATGCACTCTCTTTCTTTGTTTCAAAAGCTTTTCCATCTGTTGGATGGGTATGAAGAATCCAGCTAAGCAATACACCATCTGAAAAGATCCTCTCATTGCTACTCAACCTTTAAGAATGTACTATAATGGTAAGGTATCAATAAAAATGAAGGAAGGAAGAAATTTGTGTTGATGCATGGGCCTCTGCCAAGCACTTACAAAAGAGATCTTGCAGTACAATGCATGATACTGCATTTAGAGACAGAAATCAATGTCCATCTCTTTTGAACAGGTTATACACACAGATTTTCTGCTTCTTTTGTTTCTTTACATCTCAATTTTTCTTTTTTTCTGCCAATTGTGCTCAAATTCAATAAAATCTATGCATATCCGCAGAACAATGTACTGTAAGACCTTGGTTTAAGAGTGTTTTGCAAGACATGCAAACATTTCTTCTAAATTTTGCCTTGATCAACAAGTAATATTTTGATATACAAGCACTGGAGCAGGTCACATGATCACAAGTGAGCCAATGATGGGTCTCTCTCTCTTTCTCCTCCCTGCTGGATTGTTGGTGATTGTCTGGAATGTTCTGTCTCAGGCAGCCTCCAAAGCAGAAGGAGGAGAGAGGAATGGAAGTCTCCCTTGCACCAGCCAGGAACATTTTTCAAAGGGGAGTTCAGAGTTTCTTTATATTTATATTTTCATTTAATTTGTTTTCAACATCCTTTCTTATTTTTCAAAACTTTTCTAGTCATAGGGCAGCTGGCCAAGTGTGTATATGTCTACAAACTGCACTTTATAATCGTCACTAGAGATGGGCACGAATAAAAAAAAAATGGCATTTCATTTGTTGTTTGTCGTTTGGAGGGTCCGTTTCGGTTCATTTCCGTTTTTTTGCAAATTTTTGCAAAAAAACCGTTTTCGTTTTTGTTTGTTTTGTTACCATTTCGTTACCATTTATTTCATTTTTTGTTATTTTTTAAAGGATTTTAAGCAATTCACTCATATTGCAGTAACGGAAACGAAACGCACAACAAAATTTCCGGTGTTTCTGTTCATTTCGTTTCATTTTAGAGACAAAATTTGTTTGTCGTTTCATTACATAACAAAATGAAAAAAAAAACAAAATGGAAACGAAAAATTGTTCATTTCGTGCCCATCTCTAATCGTCACATTAAAAACACAGAGTAAAATTCAGCTGCTAGTCCCAAGCAGAGCAGATTCCGCTGCCAGATACCTAAAGCATGGTGTGGATGTGGACTTCTAGTCAAATTCTTTTGTGAGTTTTGGTATTTTGTGTGTACAGTACCGAAATATAAGCCGAGGGCTTTTTTTACAACAAAAAACTGGTAAAATTTATTGAATGGAGTATAAGCAGAGGTCTTATATTTGAGTATATACAGTATGTGTTCCAGCATGTGGCCAAGCACTCAGGAAGCAGCGGAATGGGCAGGAATAGCCCTCCATTGCCTTCACTCAAATATAAGCCAAAGGTGTTTTTTCAGGCATAAATAAGGGCTGAAAAACTCAGCTTATACTCAAGTATATACAGTATGTGGTCTATGGGACTCCAGAATGAATCATCTGAGTTTCCATCATTTCTTATGGGGAAATTTGCTTTGATATAAGAGTGTTTTAAGCCTCTAATAAGACTTTCTGGGATAGGAACTGGCAAGCCACACCAGTATCCCTGCCAAGAACATTCCATGGACAGAAACAAAAGGCTAAAAGATATGACGGAAGGCGTCCAACATGCTACTGAGGAACAGTAGAGGACAAGGACAAGTAGCTCCAGAGCTAATGAAGTGGCTGGGCCAAAGCCGAAAGGACACTCAGCTGCAGACATGCCTGGAAGAGAAAGGAAAGTCCAATGCTGCAAAGAAATATACTGCATAGGAACCTGGAATGTGAGGTCTATGAATCAGGGTAAGCTGGATGTGGTCAAATGTGAGATGGAAAGAATAAACATTGACATCTTGGGCATCAGCGAACTTAAATGGACAGGAATGGGTGAATTCAGTTCAGATGAATATCACATCTACTACTGTGGGCAAGAATCCCATAGAAGAAATGGAGTAGCCCTCATAGTCAACAATAGAGTGAGAAAAGCAGTGCTGGGATACAACCTAAACAATGATAGAATGATTTCAGTATGATTCCAAGGCAGTCCTTTCAACATCACAGTAATCCAAGTTTATGCACCAACTACCGGTGCTGAAGAGTCTGAGACTGACCAATTTTATGAAGACTTACAAGAACTTCTAGAACTGACACCAAAGAAAGATGTTCTTCTCATCATAGGGGATTGGAATGCTAAAGTAGGGAGTCAAGTAATAAAAGGAATAACTGGCAAGTTTGGCCTTGGAGTTCCAAATGAAGCAGGACAAAGGCTAATTGAGTTCTGTCAAGAGAATAAGCTGGTCATTGTAAACATTCTTTTCCAACAACACAAAAGGCAACTCTACACATGGACATCACCAGATGGACAATACTGGAATCAGATAGATTATATTCTCTGCAGCCAAGGATGGAGAAGCTCTATACAGTCAGCAAAAACAAGACCTGGTGATGACTGTGGCTCAGATCATCAGCATCTTATCTCAAAATTCAAACTTAAACTGAAGAAAGTAGGGAAGACCACTGGGCCAGTCAGGTATAACCTAAGTCAAATCCCATATGAATATACAGTGGAAGTGAAGAATAGATTTAAGGAACTAGATTTGGTAGACAGAACACCTGAAGAACTATGGATGGAGGCTTGTAACGTTGTACATGAGGCTGCAATGAAAACTATTCCAAAGAAAAGAAAATGCAAGAAAGCAAAGTAGTTGTCCAATGAGGCCCTACAAATAGCAGAGGAGAGAAGGGACGCAAAATGCAAGGGAGAAAGGGAAAGATACAGAAAACTGAATGCAGACTTTCAAAGAATAGCAAGGAGAGACTGGGTGGCCTTCTTGAATGAACAGTGAAAAGAAATAGAGCAAAACAACAGAAAAGGAAAAACCAGAGATCTATTCAAGAAAATTGGAGATATTAAAGGGGCATTTCGTGCAATGATGGATATGATAAAGGACAAAAATGGTAGGGCCCTAACTGAAGCAGAAGAGATCAAGAAGAGATGGCAAGCATTTACAGAAGTATTATATCAAAAAGATCTGGATATCCCTGATAACCAAGATAGTGTAGTTGTTGACCTGGAGCCAGAGATCCTGGAAAGTGAAGTCAAGTGGGCCTTAGAAAGCATTGAAAACAACAAAGCCAGTGGAGGTGACAGCATTCCACTTGAACTCTTTAAAATCTTAAAAAAGGATGCTGTAAAGGTGCTGCACATGATATGCCAGCAAATATGGAAAACCCAGCAGTGGTCAGAGGACTGGAAAAGATCAGTCTACATCCCAATCCCAAAGAAAGGAAACTCCAAAGAATGCTCCAACTATCACACAATTGCACTTATTTCACACACTAGCAAGGTTATGCTCAAAATTCTACAAGGCAGGCTTCAGCAGTATGTGGACAGAGAACATCCAGAAGTGCAAGCTGGATTTCGAAGGGGCAGAGGAACTAGAGATCAAATCGCCAACATGCTCTGGATTATGCAGAAAGCCAGAGAGTTCCAGAAAAACATCTATTTCTGCTTCATCGACTATGCCAAAGCCTTTGACTCTGTGGACCACAACAAACTATGGCTAATTCTTAAAGGAATGGGAGTGCCTGATCACCTTATCTGTCTCCTAAGAAATCTATATGTGGGACAAGCAGCAACCGTCAGAACTGGATATGGAACAACTGACTGGTTTAAAATTGGGAAAGGAGTACGACAAGGCTGTATACTGTCACATTGCCTACATAACTTATATGCAGAGTACATCATGCGAAAGGCAGGTCTGGATGAATCACAAGCCAGAATTAAGATTGCTGGAAGAAATATCAACAACCTCAGATACGCAGATGATACTACTCTGACAGCAGAAAGTGAGGAGGAATTAAAGAACCTCTTAATGAGGGTGAAAGAGGAGACCAAAAAATGGGCTGAAGCTCAATGTCAAAAAAAACTAAAATCATGGCCACCGGTCCCATCACCTCCTGGCTAATAGAAGGGGGGGAAATGGAGGCAATGACAGAGTTTATTTTCCTGGGCTCCTTGATCACTGCAGATGGTGACTGCAGCAACGAAATAAAAAGACACCTGCTTCTTGGGAGGAAAGCAATGGCAAACCTAGATAGCATCCTAAAGAGCAGAGACATCACTTTGCTAACTAAGGTCAGGATAGTCAAAGCTATGGTTTTTCCAGTAGTGATGTATGGAACTGATAGCAGGACTATAAAGAAGGTAGATCGCCGCAGAATTGATGCTTTTGAGCTGTGGTGCTGGAGGAGAGTCTTGAGAGTCCCCTGGACTGCAAGGAGATCAAACCTATCCATCCTGAAAGAAATCAACAGTGAATGTTTACTGGAAGTACAGATTTTGAAGCTGAGGCTCCAGTACTTTGGCCACCTCATGAGGAGAGAGGACTCCTTGGAAAAGTCCCTGATGTTGGGAAACATTGAAGGCAAAAGGAAAAGAGGACGGCAGAGAATGAGATGGTTGGACGGTGTCATCGATGCAACCAAAATGAATTTGACAAATCTCCGGGAGGCAGTGGAAGATAGGAAAGCCTGGCGAGCTCTGGTCCATGGGGTCACAAACAGTCGGACACGAATGAACGACTGAACAACAACAACAGAGTGTTTTGGTTTACAAGCATGTTTTTGGAACAGATTATGCTCTTAAACCAAGGTTACTCTTTTCTCAGATTCATAGATATAAAATCATTTTAAAATCTAGATGTGTTGTTTGGCTTTCTTAACCATCAGGCAGTTTTATGTGCCTGATATCTGCATCTGGGAGCAATTTATGAGCTCTGTATCTAACTCTCAAGACAAATCTCTCAGGACTTTCAAATTGTGAGCAGTATCACTTTTGTTCCCCCCCCCCCAAGTTACTCCTTTTTAAATATCATTTGTAGATGAGTAATTTTACTTTTGCATTTTTTTCTGTCTTCAGAAAGAATTTTGAATTCAGCTACCTTGTTCCATTGTAACATTATATGATGTTCTTACCCTTGCCATGAGAAACTTCGATTGTCCATGTGCAGTTTAAGGAATTGGGATAAAAATCAGGAAAGCCTGGCGACAGAATGGTTCCACTTCTCCCATGAATATAGCCACCGCAAAGAGCTAAGAAAGAAAGAAAGAAAGAAAGAAAGAAAGAAAGAAAGAAAGAAAGAAAGAATTTATTATTTATTTAAAATATTTTTATTCCATTGTTCTCCTTAAAAAGGACCCAAGTTGTCTTACATCATTTAGACACACACACACACACACACACACACACACACACACACAGAGAGAGAGAGAGAGAGAGAGAGAGAGAGAGAGAGAGTCACTCAGTAAGGGAAAGCCTGCCTGAAGAGAAAAGAAAACACAGCCCTTGAGGTAGCGTGGGTCCAAGCTCTTTAGGACTTTATAGGTTTTTAAAAAAGCCATTCAGTTCTGCCCAGGAACAGATCAGCAGCCAGTGAAGCTGCTACAACAGAGAATTACGTGGTCCCTGTGACTAGCCCCAATTAGCAATTAGGCTGCTGCATTTTGGACCCACTGAAGGTTTCAATGTTCCGCACTCCATTCATAATCATTAAACTCTTTAGATTAGTGCAGAGATGTTACAAGCAGGCTCTAACCAATGCTGTACTATCTGGCAGGAATAGGGATTTTTTTATTTTTCTTTTTAAAATCTCTATTTATTTTTCTTCTTTCTTTCTTTCTTTTAATGCATACATAGCATAGTTTATGCTTAACCTAATAGGTCCCCGCTGAAACAGGAAAGTTGTAAACATCATCAGAGCAAATGAGCTGATTAGAAGTAGCAACAGTATTAAGATGGAAAATACATGGACGTCTGCATTAAAGTCTAACCAGAATTGCCACTGAATGTCTTGTCTCCTTGGCAACCTGACAGTAAAGAATCTGACAAGACTCGGTCTCAAAAGAGATAATAAGAGGAAAAACAGGCCATAAGATCATCAAACGCAAACTCTATTGAGCAAATGGCGCTCTAGCAGTGGAGGAGATTAATTGGGAGAAAGAACCCATCTTCAAAAGATCCCAAAAGGGATAAACTGTAAAATTAACATATATGAAATATAACAAGAACACATACTCCATATATTCTCTGAAGCATATGACAGTGTGATCTCTGATTGTCTCTGAGCTAGGCTTAAGGCTTAAAGAAAGAAGGCCAATTCTCTGATGATGGATTGTTCAGCAGACACTCCTCTACAATACTTTGTTAAAATCTTCCCCTTATCTTTTGTTTCAAGTGGACAAAGAAGTATATATTATCCCTGAAGATACATTAATTATTTCAAGAATCAGCATTTGTGAAGATTAAAGGGATAAAATACCACTAGGCCATGAAGAGGAACATTTTTCATGCAATTAAACATTTTGTCACAATGACTTCTTAAATTTCCATTGGTCCTGACTTCTTTTCTTTAAATGCCTAAATTATATAGAACAGGCAAAATTAGATTATTCTGAAAACATCACTGGTGTATCTTTTATGTCGCCTCTTCTCATGTCTGTAATTTTAATACACTAAATATACGTAAATATTATTAAACGTGGCAGTTTGACCCAAAGGGCTAAATTTGCCATAACAGTATTTATTTATTTATTTATTTATTTGTTATATTTATATCCCGCTTATCTACTGGGTACTCTAAGCGGCTAACAAAAAGGCTATAAAGCCAAAAAAATACAATAAATAAACAGACAGACATACCTAAAAACACCCTAGACCCTGTTAAAATCAAGTAAATTAGCAATGATAGTGTGTATTCCCAGTGCAGTGTAGTGTAGTGTAGTGGATAGAGTGATGGACTACTACTAAACCACCCAGAGTGGCCTTTGTTGCCATATGGCACAGTATACAAGTCTAATAAATAAAATAAATAAATAATCTGGCATTGGAAATTCAATGCAGGAGTGAAACTGGTAAAAGGAGTCCTTAAATATCCCATTTATCTTGAACATCCTACAAGGATCACTGTAAGCTGGTTCAGACTTGACAGCACAGTGTGGATGAGGAAAAATATATATATGCACCATCCAAGCTGCTCATTGCTGTAAGTCACCTTGGGTCCTTTTCCAAGGAGAAAGGTGGGGTAAAAATACTCTAAAATAAATACATCAATAAATACAACATGAGGTTTGTCCCAACTTCCAGGCATGAAAGCACTCGCTCAAAACTCTAAGTGTTTTTGAAGAGCAGAGTGTGGAAATTGAAAACAAAATGAAACTGAAGATCCTAAACCATATATACTTAAATCTCAAAACAAAAACTGTAATTTTCCAAACTGCTGTAAAAGCATTATGCAATAAAGTTCCACGGTCTTGTGGGCTTAAACCAAGTGGAAGAAAAATGCAAAGTATTCCCGAAACGGTCTCAACACCACATCACAGCACAGTTTGGCCCATGCAAAAACTTCATCCTCTCATTTGATTGAAATCTATACAGCTGCAATTGTCCAGAATTCTAAAAAAGGAGTGTTTGTCAGTATAATTCAGTTCCTCGTAAAACCTCTCATGTTCTATCAATGGACTCCTTAAGCAATGTTCAGGCATTCAATATTCAACTCGGTATATATGTGCACTTCTGAGTCTAGAACCTAAGTTTCAAGGACCTTCTCTGAAATGCCTTTTCCACAATCTTATTGACTGATGTGCTCACAGAAGGGCAATCATACTAGGCTTTTAGACCTCTTCCAACTCAATTATTCTACGATTCTATGTGTTTGGCCCTCCTTCTGCACACTCTCCTTCACGTGGCTGGTCAAAAACACTGTAACATGGAAAGAAATTACAGTAGTGGGCAATTACCATCATATATGTGTTTGTTTGTTTTTAAACAGGGCTCTGCCTGGCATGTGGATGGAGTTGTATCTGGTCTACAAATGCAACACACATTGACGGCAGACATCCCTCCCTCTCCCCTCCCCCCATGGCTTCTCTATGTCCCGTTAAATCTGTTCTAGAGGATTGGGGGCCAGCAGGAAGAGACTTTGGGGTTGTGGGCATGCATGGTACCGGGGCCAAGGGGATGCAGGAGAGGAAAGATGGAATAATCACAATGGACTAACGAAACTGCATTTGTACGATATTGGATAAAGCCATCTGAGCGCAGATTTTCAGCAGACTTAGGCTAGCTGAGGGTCTTTCATTAGATTGCTGAACTGTGGGTAAAGCTACAGTGGCCAAAGGTTTCCCTCTTGAAAACCAAGATACTTAGGACCTAAGGGTTACATCCTTTACAGAAATGGATGGCACAAATATGGAATTTGGTCTGATTTTAAATGGGTTCCGAAAACCACCGTTTCAGGGCTGGAAGGGTAGAAACAAAAATGAGAAGCGGAAATGATTTTTTTCCTGTGATTTACAAAACCCTCCATGGCTTGGGACCTGAATATCTGGCAGATTGTCTCTCCCAAAGATCATAGCTGGCCAGACCCACCAGAGCTTCCATGGTGTTCTCGCTCCGGCTGTCCACTCCTAGAGAGGCCTGAAAGGTTGCAACACACAATCGGGCCTTATTTTTATTATTACTATTCCCTCTTGCCGAGTACTTGTTGTTTTGTTGTTCCACTCTGGTTTGTATTCTTGTTTTTTTCTCTCTCTCTCTCTTTAGACTATTACCATTTTTATTATGTTTTGGGTTGTTTGATAAATTATTGTTGTTAACCGCCCAGAGTTCCTGTTTGAGGAAAATCGGATTGTGGTATACAAATGAATAAATAAATAAATAAATAAATAAATAAATAAATAAATAAATAAATAAATAAATTTCCCTATGATATAACTACATTCCCTATTAAATAAATACATTTATCTATGATATAACTAAAGCTATGTAATCAAGTACATACCATCACAGCTAGGTAGCGCATGGTTCCACTGATGGTTTCTTTCACACACAAGTGGTTCATCATCACTCAGTGTATAACCAGGGTCACAGCTAAAAGTGACTGTAGATCGGATGCTGAGATTATTACCGTGGCGATGGCCATTGACAGGAATTCCTGGGTCAAGGCAGGAGTCTGATTCTAATGTAACACCTAAACAGGAGCCAGGCAAATATTTCAGAAATGCAATGCAATATATTGAACGCCAAACAAATCACAGAGTGTCCTCACTTTGGAACGACAGCTTTAACAAGAGATAATGAGCAATACCTATATGTCTGTTTTTTAAAAAATAATAGTAATGACATCGCTGATGGCTCAAAAAGACAAATTAAAATTATGGTGCACAAAAATAAGGAAGGCGATTATACAGTAGAGTTGTAAGAAAATATGAATGAACTTAATGATAATTTTTCTTCCATTACTTCTTTGATTTTCCCCCTGTCCCTCTGTATATTCTGATTATACATGGAATGCATGTGAGGAGAAGGGATGCAGGGGATGGCACTATTAACTAAACCCTTGCTCATCTGCGTCACTTCTCCAGGTCTTATTCCTGGGTGAACATAAATCTCCCAGGGTATGGCATCCTGGGATTTACTTGCCTTCAGCATATCTCAAGCTATTACGGAGGATTGTCTTAAATGATAGTAACAATGTGAAATTACAATATTTGCATATACAGTGGACCCTTGTATAACAAACAGCTTGTATAACATAAAATTTGTACAACATAAAAAATTCCAGAGATAGGGGAAATTTGCTTAACATAATCGCCTATGGGGAGAATCCGTACAACATAAAAATGGGATCACTCCATTTTCAATGCATTCCTATGGGAATTTGTATAAAGGAAAATTTGCTTAACATAATTTCATTTGGAACGAATTAATTCCTTTATACAAGGTACCACTGTACTTTAAATTAGCATATGCAAATTTAATACAAATATATCCTTTTTGTGAAGGCAATCTTCCTTTTTAATATATTCTCGAAGGCTTTCACAGCCGGGATCTGATCTCATTGAGCTTTGACCTTTTGCACTTTGCAGCTATTAGTACTGGAAGCCAGGCTTTGTTGATTTTTAGACTTGAGGGCTCCATGCTTGAAACTGTGCTTATGTCTGTGGATTTCAAAGCTCAATGATTCCCCAGCCAGCCAGAAGCAAAAGTGATCAGTTCACACAACAGAACAACTAACAACACGCATCAAGGGTCATTGTTTGCATTTAAACTTCTTAATCTACATTGGACCCTTGTATAACAAACAGTTTGTATAACATAAAATCTGTAGAACATAAAAAATTCCAGAGATTGCTTAACATAATAGCCTATGGTGGATCTGTACAACATAAAAATGGGATTACTCCATTTTCAATGCATTCCTATGGGAATTTGTATACAGGAAAATTTGCTTAACATAATTTCATTTGGAATGAATTAATTCCTTTATACAAGGTACCACTGTATTTTCCTGAATAGGACAAGTTTCCTCAACTTTAAAACCCCCAATCTCACTCACTTTATAACCCAGAGAACAGAGAGAACTCATAGTTCCGTGAGCTCCTTGCCCTCTGAAGATGGCAACCACAGAGTCTGACAAAACGTCAGAAAGAAAAACGTCCCGAATACAGCCAAACAGCCGGAAAAACTTACATCAACTATTCCTTTTTAATGTTTCTCATCCTTTGCATCCCACTTCATTAATTATGTCTGCCCTCCTTTTGGGCAAAAGAGTAGTGGCTTCCCTACTATCAAGAGGCATGCTCTGAAGCACATGTCTCCAGTAATATCATCCATTTTTGAGAATGAGGGGCATCCAGAGTTCAACAATGCCTTATACTTCACTTTCTCCCCTTATCCTGAAGTCCATGTCTCAGCTGGCAACACAATGGAAGCAGCTGCTATGTCACTGGAACAATGTTTGAATTAAAAGGTCTACATGGGTGAGACCCCAGCAGGGCAGGGATAACTTTTTAGAGCTAAAGGAAAAATTCAGGGACAGACTGCACTCAGCCATGAAGCTTTTCAGGGCCAGTAACTCTGTCACACTGGACTTTAAGTTACAGTGTTACTGTGAGAATTACTCTTATCTTGGGCTCCTTGGATTACATCATATGAGGGTGCAACATCACTGTTGAATCAAACTGGGAGCTGGTTTGGTTTTTTAAAAATCAACCTAACTTCATATGGCTTTTGTATCAGTGTGTCCTCATAGAACATTGTTTTGTATGATTGCAATCTTCATGATATCTTGGCACTTTGAATGCTCCAGGTCCCAGTTTTCCCTTTTTTCCTCTGTGTGTGTTGTGTCATTACAGTCATGACTGACTCTTTGTAACCCCATATCCATGGAGTTTTCTTGGCAGGAATACTGGAGCGGTTTGCCAGTTCCTACTCCAGGCACCTACAGCACCTGGTATTCCCTGGTGGTCTCCCATCCAAGTACTAACCAGGGCCGACCTTGTTTAGCTTCCAAAACCAGGCGAGATTGGATGTGCTTAGGGCATCAAGGCAGCTCATACTAGGAACTTAATGCTTCATATGCATTGTTCCTTGTGCCTTTCTTATGGCGAAGTTTGCCTGCCTCTAGATAGCTGATACCAAACTCAGTAGTTCTGACTGAGGAAAGCCAGCATCAGCAACCTACCACACAACACACAGATTCTCTAACAGCTGTTTCATCTGCCCTTTAAGAATGGCCATGTCTGATCTTGCACACACACACACACACACATACAGAGAGAGAGAGAGAGAGAGAGAGAGAGAGAGAGAGAGAGAGAGTTTTGAAGTGGCCTGATGCTAAACTAATGCAGTGCTAAAACAGAAACAGATAGGGACGAAAGGGAGACTTTAGATTGCTCCACATACCAAAACACATTGCACCTGACACCCAAAACTCCACAAACTCTTCACGTACCAAAAGACACTATTTGCTCCTGCACAGGAGATCACACGTGCCAAAATGTGCTTTAAAAATGTGGCCAGAATTGATTTAAAATAAATAGCCTTGACATGGGTGTTTCAAAAACTCACTTCCTGGCTGGAAAAAAAAACATGCATGCTTAGTTGTACATTGTGTAGCTGGTGATTTTTAATTCGATTTCAGGTGTGCCAAACCCAATGTAAAAACATGAGTATTCCAGCATGCAGTCAACCCCTGAATGACAGTGGAGTAATTCCAATGAAAGGACCAGATGTTGCAGTTGATGGAATTGCAATGTCTACGAACAGTATAGCATGTTGCCAAGTTTTATGTATCTAAAAATACAGGGTTTCAAATAAAAGCATTACTGATATCAATAAAACTCAATAAAACTCCTCTTCTTCTTTGCTGTAGTGTAGGTTGTTTTCCTTCCACCCACAATAAATAACTTTTTGCCCTTTTAAAGCTATAACTTAGTTTCTATTCCTGCAAAAAAGTGCTGATGTCTGCCAAAATATCAGTCTCTGTAATATAAAAGTAGCTTATTCAAAGCTGGCATTATTGTTAAGCATACATAGCAATTGCTAAAAATGATACCCTACCAAAGCATCACTTTTAAGAAGTTAGCAGTGGCTCGGGAGGTAGATCAATAATAGCATGTAGAAATGGGTGTTTCAGTTCAGAAGGGGACTGGTTCTAAAACAAAACTCACGGAATGGAGTCCCACCTCCCCCCAGAACAAAATCAACCACTATTCTTGATAGATTTCAGCACCTTAGGCCATTGTTCACCTTAAGGCTATGGATACTATTGTCTCCCTAATGAGCCTATTCAGGCCATTGTTCATCTTATGAGCCTAATTCAGACCAGGGTAACAAAAGGTCAAAGCTGACTATAAGATGGAGGACTCGCATTAGCTGTATTCAGACTGATGAAGCTGCTTGGATGAGTAGCGAAACGTTTCTATCTCTCAAAAAAGAAGTCCAGTAGCCATGAATCAACTTCCAGATAACCACACTATCTTACCTTGGTTTACCTCGTGCTGCAAGAAATTCCAATCAGGTAGCAGCCTCCAATCTTTTCCCCTCCCTGGTGCTGGCCAATCAGGAGCTGTGCAAGGACATGCATCATCCTGCTGCCCTATCTGATTGGCCAGCACCAGGGAGAGGGAAAGCTGATGCATTGGAGGCTGCTTCCTGGTTGGAATTTCTCCCAGCATGAGGTAAAGCAAGGTAAGACGGTGGTTGATTTGGTTCTGGAGGGTGGGACTGGGTTCTGAGTGCCAAGTGCTGGTGTGTTTCATTTTGGCACCAGTCCCCTTCTGAAAATGGAACACCCACGTCTAGTAGCATGGTCTTTTCCCTGGGGTTGAGTTGCCTAGTTAAAAAATATTTTGAAATGATTTAAAGTGTGTCCACACTTCACGTCAATACCAAGTTTGTCATCACTTTAACTGCAGTGCATTGACTCCTAGGCCTTGATGCTAAGGATGGACAACATGAGTCAAAGACTTCCAGCCCCTTCCTTATGATCCCTTTCCCTCTGTGTCACCCCCTGCCAAAGATTGTGGACTAGTAAAGAAGGAGGATGAGGAGGACCGAAGTGCCAATATTTGGAAAAAAAATATTTATAATTAATCTTTCTTATAAAGTTCAATGTGACCTGAAACAATAGTAAGAATGGCAATCTAAATAACATTAATGACAAAATGCAGCGGCTTTATAAGGCGTTGTACATTTCCACCAATAGATTCAAAAGGCACCATGCCTTATCCATAACACTCCTATTTAGTTGTTAAATTATGCCAGCTGCAGGAAGAGGGAACTTACTCTCATAGTGGATTAAGAAGCCAATGCTTGAACGACTATTATCTGTCGTGAACAGCAGGTACATGTAATTGCCGGTACTAATAAGGAACTGTGGTGCTTGGGTACCATGGTATTCTCCAATTAATGGAGATGAGCTAGTTGACCCATCTCTCACTTCCAGTGTGTCGTAATTCACTTCAGTTTGGAATCTGCAAAAAAAAAAAAAAATGGCAGCCAATATTAAATTATTTTAAAAAAAAACAACTATAACCACATAGCTTGGGGTATACGGTTGAAGTCCCTAATGGTCTCACATGGTACACTGAGGTCACTGGCATCCTTCTTCTTAGTAGTTAACCTTTGGCCAGAAAAAGGAAAAGGAAAAACGATGACCCCTGATGCCTAGCTGTAAACTAAAGGAAGGAAGGAAGGAAGGAAGGAAGAAAGGAAGGAAGGAAGGAAGGAAGGAAGGAAGGTTCTAGATCTCAAACAAATAAGAGAAAGTGCTTTTTCACCCAGAGGTGCTTTGCGGTGCTAGATCTCAAATGAATAAGAGAAAGTACTTTTTCACCCAGAGGATCACTGGTCTGTGGAACTCCCTGCCAGAAGAAGTGGTGACAGCTGTCAGCCTTGACAGCTTTAAGAAAGGATTAGACAAGTTCATGGAGAACAAGGGTATCAATGGCTATGCCTAAGGACAACCCCCAGGTTGGAGAACTAGGCAGGATTTCTCTCAATGCCATTTGCAGGGAATCGTAAGCAGGTGAAGACATCTGCTTGGGAATGCCCTGAAGCAAATGGTGAGCTACTGTGTGAGACACAGTGATGGACTGGATGGGCTGTGGCCTGCTATGGCAAAGCTGTTCTTATGCTCTTATGTTCTAAGGAAGGGAGGGAGGGAGGGAGGAAAAGGGGCAAGGGAGAATGGGAAGGATGAAGCTGGGGGGCGTGGGTCTCAGAAACTTTAGGGAGTTCCTGCTAGAGACAGCACACAAAACTCCTTACTATAGCTGATGGAACAAAATCGTCAAGCAGGAAGGTATAGCCCAAAATACTAGAGGATATGTTACCCAATGTTTATTTGTTTAAAAAAGTCCAACACATTCCGTACTGTTGCTTTTGGATAGAAAACAAGACAGATTACTTAGATGACTTGGTGTAGTAAATTTTAAGGATGCCCAGGGAGGTTTTTGAACACTCAGTGAACTGAAACATGTTGAGCTTCTTATTTTATTTATTTTCCTAGCATGTTGAGTTTCTCTCTTCCTTGATGTGGATGCTTTTTTGTCCTCTTCTTTCCTGTGATTTGCATTATGGCAGCTTCCTAAGTCTAACATGTATTACATTATGGCAGCGGCAGCAGAAGGCCACATGGAGCCACCAACTTGAATGGAATGAAAAGACTGGCCCAATTCCAGCACAAAGTTGCTTCACATGGAACCAGTTAGAAAGGCTCCATCCTGTACCAGGCCACAAACTACAGAGTGACTGTCAAGTGTTTCTTTGAGTGCCATGCCCCAGTCAAGGTGGAGGTCACCAGGAGGTCAGACATCATCTCCATAAACTCTAGACATCCAGGCACACTCAAGGAGGCACAGTGGGGAATTGAACTTCCAGCCTATGGCCCCAGAGCAAGAGGCAAACCACTGAGCTATGTTTAGAGCCAACTAACACTTAATGACTATAAAATCATTCTCCAAATATTGTTTCTGCATTGTATGCACTCTGTTTCACCGCTTTGTGGTTTGACCACCATTTTAACTCATGTGCAATGCAGTCTAATTGCATCAAAATATTTGGAGAGTCACCTGGCCACCTTTTCAAAAGAGAAATATGAACCTTTTACTGCAGGCTGTATGTCATTGTCAAGCACTTCTCTCTCCCTCGTCTGTACAAAGACAAGGCTGAAAGCATTCGCATAGAAACAAAGTGCTTTCTCTGTGCAAGATCCCTAACCTTTTAGACCAAATCTGTGCGTAGGGAGGGGAAATGGTTATATTGAAAGAGTAAGACATCTTGTAACTCAGCAGTGGAGTTGATTAGCTTGGTGTCAAAGGAAGAAGTATAACAGCAAAAGACCTGTGTTCATCTCTAATAGAGAACAGCACTTCTGGAAGCCAAATGCATTGAAGAACTCCCGACAAAAGGAAATAAATCTCTTTAGCTGAACCGAGGCTACACAATAATGCCATTCCTGTTACTGAAGAGAACTAAAAGCAAGAGTGGAATCTATTAGGTTTCATGGGACAATAATTCCATGTCCGTTTGTTTATTTGAAGGGGGCTTTAAAATGCACACAATAAAGTTTGAAAATTATTTGTTAAATATGAATCTGTTGCCCCACTTCATTTTGGCACCTACTAGTTATTTTGAAAAGTTAAATGTTAATGAAATTGTTTCCAGTAATGATTAACATTTCACATTATTTTAACTGGTTACCCCTGGTGGTAATTAGGGGACAGGTTGGCCATCCTGTATTAATACTAATTGATTCTGGTTAATAGTGAGAGGTTTGACACATTGTACAGTGGTACCTTGACTTACGAGTGGCTCTACTGATGAACAATTCAACTTATGAGCCAAATCATTGGAAATGAATTTCCAAAAATACTTGAGTTACGAGTGGAAATTCATTTCCAAAGATTTGAATTTCCCACTACACCAATGAGGGTCCTGGTGTGGTGTGGAATTCAAAAGGCTCTAGCCCTCCACCGCTCTCCTTCTCAGCCAGGCAAGTGTCCAACGACCGCCTGGCACTTGCCTGGCTGAGATGGAGATTGGTAAGGGGCTAGATCCCTTTGAATTTCTCGCCGCACTGGTGAGGCTGTTCATGCAGCAGGAAATTCAAAAGGATCCAGCCCTCCTCCTCTTCACCTAAGTCTCAGCGCCAAGACTCTAGTGAAGAGGAGGAGGATGGGGCAGGTGTGTGGCCTGCGTGGGTTGGAAGAGAGGTGTGTGTCTCTTCCAACCCGCCCAAACATGCACACATCCCCCGGGATTGGTGCATGTCCACATGACTTGGGCAGGTTTGGAGGGTGTGCGGCTCCCCCCAACCCACCTGAGCCACCCAAACATGCACACATCCCAGCTCTTCCCTTCCAACCTGCCGGAGCCATGCAAGCATGCACCCCTCCCAGGTATCTTCTGGTACGGGTGCCTTGTCTGTGCAGACCCGGCAGGTTGGAAGGGAAGCACAATGGCCACCTTCTCCTTCTTCTTGGTTGCTTCAATCTCTGCCAAAGAGATCAAAGCAACCAAGGAGGAGGAGGAGGAGGTGGTGATGGGCAGCGAACACTGCTCTCCTCTCCACATGACAGGTCCGACCTGTTAAAGTAAGTTGTAATGTGGAGTGGAGAGCAGTGCTCTTAACAGCCACAAGCCTCCAACTGATTTTGACGGGTCTGACCTATTAAAGTCAACTGTCTGGTGGGGCTGGGGAAAGCAGCCTTTGGCTGCCCTTGATTGAGGGGGAGGGGTTGGGACAGCCTTCCCATAGGAATGCATTGAAAACCTAGTGGTGATCCATTCCCTCTGGAATGGATTAATTGATTTTCAATGCATTCCCATGGGAAACAGCTGTTCGACTTATTAGGATGCCCTCAGAACGAATTAATCTCCTAAATCAAGGTAGCACTGTATTCTCTACACATGAGAAAAATACACTAAATTAAGAACCTTGTCTCTGCAGATACATCACTTTTGACACATTGAAACAAAAACGGGCTGTGGGTGGGGAAAGAGAGCATTCTCCTCAAAGTCTATCCATGAAGGCAAAGCCTGAAAATTCCAAAGTCCACACAACTGCTAAATTCTGTTCTGAATGTTTTCCACACTCAGAGACTCAGATACTCACTTATCAAATGTGATCTTAATGGAGTGTCCTTGCTTTGCTTCAATCACCCATTCACAGTTTAATGAGTCTTTGTAGTAGCCTGGCCATCCTGGAGGTAAGATGACTCCACTAGATGCTGTCAAATGACCACCACAAGGGGCTGGAAGTTAAAAATGCAAGCATACAATTAAAACGAAGTCTCAAACAAACCATGCTATAATTCAGAAAGAGAATTAATAGCAGTCAACAATGATATGACAAATAAACCCTCTACCTTGCACATTATCAACCTTCATTGTGCCTTATAACACCTGAGGCATGAAATAAAGTAGATTCCAGAAAAATGCATATCACAATGTGTTATTCTTTAAGATTTCACAAGGCTATTCATTGCTTACTCACTATGCTTTTTGACAACTACAAATTATCCCCAATAACTGAACAAGCTAGCAGGTTTAGAAAGCTAATTGTGTGGAATGGTTAGTAGTCCATGGCTTCTTATGCTTCCTTTAACCACATTTCTGCAGATGCTTGCAGAGAACCCGCACAAGCATATATAATGCAAACAGATAGTGGTGTAGATACTGTAGTTTGCACTTTAAATTCTATACACACCAGCCAACCTCATGCTCTCTCTTAAACACATTACAAACCCACTTGCTTTGGATCTCAGAAGTATGGTCAGCTCTGGAGGATCAAGGGAGTGGGTCACACCTGCCCCATTTAACCCCCCTTTTAAGTTTCTTGAGGTCACTTCAGTTTTTTTAAAAAAAATCTTTTTGGGAACTTTAAAAATATGCCATAGGGTTGGGTGAGGAAATAGCCTAAATATCCTGGAAGCATCTAGGGATACTGTTGTCAGTTTTGGACTGTAGTGTGGGATAGGGATTTCCTGATATGGAGTCTGGCAGCCCAGGGAATACAATGGGACCTTGACATAAAACAATTGACCCATGGGACACATCATTCCCACCCTTCTTCTTCCAGGTTGTAGGTAGCTCTTTATTTTATATCATATCTGGCCAACAAGGCAGTTGCTGGCATCATATCCTCATTTGACAGGGAGGCATCAACTTGTGGTAACAGCAGAGAGGAGGCTCAGTTACAGCCAAACCTGAATACTTTTGCATAGAAGCGGAGTATAAGCCAGTGTGATGTGACAGAACCTAGGCCACGGTCACACCAGCGTTCTCTCCATATATAAATTTCATGCATATTTTTTTTCAGGCGGTCACATCGTTTTTAATGTGCAGCTAGTGTCCTCTCTTCTGCGTTGTGTTTTCCTATTCTGGTTCCGTCTCTACCTGTCTACTTCGCATTTTTCCATGGGAAGCTGTCGAAAAAGGGGAACAACTGATTTTACTGCGTATTTTCTGTGTCCTGTCGTGGTTACAGAAGCAAATAAGTAAGCATTTTCGAGCGAAGTTTCTAAATCCAGCCCCTGGCGGTGGTTATTGAAGCTTCGCTGAAACTGCTGTTCATGGGGCATGGTCAGCCGGGACCGGAATTTACTTCTCTTCGCGGTTAGGATGCAATCTTTTTATGCGCAGTTAGCCGAAGGGAAACGACGGAGAAAACGCAGGTATGACCGTGGCCCTAGACTTGCATCGTAGACATATCTGGCCTACAACTTTACTCAGTACATTCGGCTCAAGACATTTTGCTAACTGAGATGAAGGGTATGGACAGGCTATTACCATGTTTCCCCGAAAATAAGACACTGTCTTATATTTATTTTTTCCCAAGAAGATACATTAGGGTTTATTTTTCGGCTAGGTCTTATTTTCAGGGAAACAGGAAATGCAAGCAAACATGCTACGAAGTACGGTAAATTTGGTGGCCCAAGCAAAGAGGGGGAAGGACCATAGATGGAAAGGGAGGGGCAATGTGCGCTCTCTCTGTGTCTGTGTGTGTGTGTGTGTGTTTGTGCGCGTGCACACGCGCGTGCGTCCGTGTGCGCGCAGGCACAGCCACACCCATCACTAGGTCTTATTATCACGGTAGGGCTTATATTTAACAAATGCATAGAAATCCTCCTAGAGCTTATTTTTGGGGTAGGTCTTATTTTCGGGGAAACAGGGTACTAGGTAACTGTGTTCCGGTGATGGGTAGAACAGTCCTTGTAGGATAAGCACAGAAGCAGATCTGCTTTTCAACAAATGGAAAGGCTTTTGGGGAGGAGGGGGCAGAGAGGAACACTATGGGGACTGGGACAGATGTTTCAGTCTGTTTCACCAGCAGGACACTGCTGCTCTGCCCTAAAATGGATTGCTATCTGCTGGATAAACATACACTACCTTGCAGATATTTATTGTGGAGATAAAATGATATAAGAAGATATAAAACTGCCCTTTGCCTGCTGCCATCCAAAGCTCTCCAGTAAAAGAATCAGGTACAAAAAATACCCTCCAAAAACATTTATAATAGAGACCATTTGTCATTTTTAAAGAGCTAAAAGCAACCCAAAATAATTTTTTTTCAGATAAATAAATTAATAAAGAGATTAGAACAATACCTACTATATTTCTCTCCCAGAAGTAGGGCATCACTTCATAAACATTTATGCTCTCTGTTAAACACATTACATCTAAACTCACAAGATGATACACTAGCTGGCAAGTACCGCATCACCTAAATTCCGACTAGATTAAGCCTATTAAAGTCACATTTGTCAACATAAAATGATATGCAAAAGCAAATGTTAGTTCACTCAAAGTATTTGCTCGTTGCTACAAACTTACAACATGCTAGAAAAGGAGAAAAAGGATTGGAAAAGGCCGGAGAGGGCCAAAAGGTCGCCTTTCCAGCACTGCTTTTAGAGGATCTGATTTAAATCAACCCAGATAATTACAGAAGCATTAATGGGTGCAAAGATCTTATAGATTTCTCTTCACTTAAGTGACCGAACTTCTGGCTATTAATCTACTTCCTGTGAAGGAAACCTTGTTCAACACAGTAGATATCTTTAGGTTTCACTGTACCATACCTTTGTTTCTAGAGGATTGGCGGCAGGACGAGCGCCAACATATTGCGCTCACAGGGTTTTTTTAGCATTAAATTAAGAAAACAGGCCCCCCCCCCCCACACAAAAAAAAAAATTGAAACTGCACCTCAGATCAGCACCAAATTTGGCATGAATGTAGCAGAAAATCTGTTCTTCCTCTGTAATTGGGGGACATTTGGGCAAAGGGTTTTTGAAATAAGATTGTGTAAAGAGCGATACTATCGTACCCGTATGCAGAAATAGATGACCTGAAGCACTGGCTTATTGAAACCAGATGAAATAAACTGATAAGACAAACTTTGGATATATTAAGATCCCCATCAATTTTAGCTGCTTTTTTTTTTAATCCACAGGACTTGAACCGTTCAGCTTTACAATTCAGGGTTTGCAATTTGTGCTTTAGAAAGAAGCATTAATAGCTCTGAGGCTGCCAGATTCTTTCTAACTTGCAAAATTCTAAAGGACTGAATGAACTTTTGACCCCGCCCACTGTGAAAGAAATTGTTTAACTCTTTCCTGCCTGAACATTTTTAAAGTCCTGACTCTGAAAATATTCTGAAAGATAGTTCAAAAACGTTATAGTATTCAGCATCTCACTACTTTAACATATACCACTACCTTTAATGCGGCAAAACCATATTTGTTTTGCTTTCTGCTTTCTGCTTAGGACTGATCTGAAAACAAGTTTCACCCACTGTAGTCATAAATATACCCAGTTTATTCATGAGTATGTTTACCCAGTTTGCTCGTCAGTAAATTAACCTGGCTTACTTGCAAGTGAGTTGATGTGGTTTACTCATAAGTAAGTTCACCAGGTTTATTTTTTAGTATTTCAAAAGACATTCTGAAAAGTAAAATAATCAAAAGCTGACTTGAGTAAATTTCAAAAATACTGGAGGGGTGGGGTTTGTTTTTTTGGTAGCAGATGATGTCAAAGCAAGTTTTACCCATTTTACTCACAAGTAAGTTTACCTAGTTTACTCATGAGTTAGTTTAATATGGTTTACTCATGAGAAAGCTGACAAGGGCTGCTGCAGTGTGAGGGGAAAACATTGAGGAAGACAAGAAAATTGATTTAAAAAGACCTCCCCCCTTTCTCACCAACACTCCTTTTTTGTTCCTGTCTTTCTTCATTATCTTCCTTTCTCATAGTATGGATGATTTTGACCATGGTTTCTTTGGTAACTCTTCTGATGACCTTAACACCTCAACAGGCCCATAAAAGGAGATGTGGTCCTTGAGATAGCTTGGACCCAAGCTTTGTAGGTTAGAACCAGCACTCTGAACTGAGCCTGTCAATGGATTGGAAGGCAATGGAGAGGCTGCCAGGTAAAGAAAGGTCAGGTCCTTACCTTCACAGCGAGGGACCATGGAACTCCACACAACATTTCCATCCTGCATAATACAAGTTATGGTCTCTGATCCTTGGGTTTTCACAAAGCCATCATCACAGTGAAAAGACACAGAACTTCCTAGAAGGAACCTGTCTCCAAAGCGTCTTCCATTTATGGGAATTCCTGGATCATGGCACTCATTCTGACCAAAGGCTACAGATTGAGGGAGAAGAAAATGAACAGTCCAATTAGTTACTCTGAAAGATTTGGAGGTCTGATTTTAAGAAGTTGACATGTATGGACCATAACACTCTTTTGAGGGTTTATGTCAGTGTAAGTGCAAACTGTCATGTATACAGGGATGTAAGTAGCTAATTTTCAATTAGCTGCAATTCGCTACTTCCATTTAAACAATTACATTTATGCCATCACAAATCCACAGCAGAATTCTAGTCATTTTATTAGATTCAGAAAACTGGAAGATGGAGATAAAAATAGGGCAATGAAAGAGATAATAAATACAATTTATAAAATTTTTATTAGAAATAATGGATCAACAGGATTTTCTTTAAAATTATCGGAATGCAATTTTAGAGAAGAAAAATAAAAAATGGGGTAAAAGAATACTAAAATGTCTGTGAAGATTCTCAGTCATGCAGTTGAGATTATGTGAAGATTCTCAGTCATGCAGTTGAGGTTATCTGGAAGCTGAACCATGGCAACTGGATTTTTTTTCCTGTGAGATTGAAACATTTCATTACTCATCAAAGAAGCTTTGTCAGTATAAAGAAAGTTAGTGGTGAGGCCTCTGATTTATAGTTTGATAAGTGGCATACAGATTGTGCCTGAGTCCCAGACTTCTGTTGTTGAGAGGGGTTTTCAGTCCACCTATGAATGGCTTCCATGACCCCTGTTGGAGAACTCATCACCTCTGGGGGGTAATTGGTTCCAATGTCATAAAGCTCTAACAATTAAGAAGTTTTCAAGTAAAAGATCCTAATCACAGAAATTCAATTGATAAGTGTGATTCAGCAGATGCAAGCACTTTTGATCCCTAGCATCATCAGTGACTGTGTTAAGCTTCTGTTTCATCTTCAAAACTGACCTTGTAGAAGTGCTTTCCTTTGGTTCCCTCATAACCATTATACTCATTTGAAAAACATAAGATGACTACTCACTAGTGTAAGTTATATTGAAGCCTCTTCCAGTCGTAGAATGATCTGACTGAAATTCAAGACGTACTACGTGCCCATTGCTAGCAATTTGGGAAGGCACATCATTTCCAGAAAAAGTTCCCAGAGCTGGTAAGTCAGAAATCCCATCATCCTTCACTGTCAGATAATCAAACTGAGGCTCTACATCAAAGTCATTGAAAATAAGATGTATTCTGCTCCCTGGCTCAGAAATAATGAGCCAAACACAATTCATGTTGTTTCCATATTCCTCAGGGTAGTTTGGTGAAAGAATAATTCCTGAAGGTGTTGTGAAGTTGAAGAAACATGAGACTACAAAAAGACAAAATGAAACATTTTGAAGAATGCACATGATGAATATATAAAACCATTCATGGAACTTCAAAGATACTGCATCCAGCTTTTTTTCTATTAAAAGTGATAAATTCTGCCCAAACCACACTTCACATGAAAAACAAAGTTTGCCCAGTGACTTTCTCATTTTCAGAGCTTTGGAAGTATTTTCAAAGTTAGTTAAATTTGTATTCCAAATATATTCAGTTAGCTTTATAGATACAATTTAAAAGCATATATTTAATTTCCATTTTTCAAAAGTATGAAAAGTTGTGTTTTTAAAACTCAAGATGTTTTTTCTTTGAGCGGCACTAAGCATGGTAGCTCTTGATCCAAGTGATATTTGCCACCAACCATGTAATGAGGCCATATCCCCAAAATATAAAGATCCAGTTATATTGCAAAAAAAGAGTGAAGCAACCCTTTATTAAGCTACTCTCACAATGCAACATAGCAATATGTTTGCTTTTCAAAAATAAAGAAATAACTAGTTAGTTGAAGTTTCTTTCAAATTCTATTCGTGTTCTCATGAAGCTGCTTATGAAATTCCTTGGATACAACAATATGGATAATTTTGTCAAAGGAAGCCTAAATTTATCTTCTGTGCTATGTTTTCGAGGATGTCTTCCTGGAAGAAGACAACTCAAGGATTAAGAAAAAGAAATTATCAAACTATTATGGTGTCCCTCAGCTGACAGGTACTTCCTTGGTTCAGCAAACTGATTCATGTGCAAAATCACCTCTCCCTCCACCTCTTATCAGAAAGATCTGTTGGATCTATGAGTTTTCCACCAGCAGTGAGTATGACCTTATGAATTGCAGGTTGGGTTCTCTGCATTTCATTTGTGTTCACCGGAAGAGATACATGTGAGCACATCAAGGAGCTGCAGTATTAATGCAACCTCAGAGTTTTGAACAGGGGTGCAACTCTTCACTCATGCCATTCCAACAGGCAAGAATGAAGCATTTCAATGGTATTCTTCCCATTGAGTAAGATAGGAGATGTTCTGCTCTATTTCTTTAGGCATTTTGTGTGTGTGTGGAAAATTACAGAAAGCATTTACGTGCATTTTTTTAAAAAAATATTCACATTGTGAATAGAAAATGTCACATTTTGTGCCAAAACCATTGTATATTGAACAAACTATAAAAGCTAATGCCTTACTGCTGTGGCAAGCACAGTCTTCCATCTTTGGCTGTGAGCTACAGAATGTCTATTCCTAAAATGAATTGTATCCAAAACAATATTGCCGTCTCTCTTTAAACCTCCAGAGAGATGTCCTATTGAATGTGCTCGTTCTGTTAAGTGTGTTTTCATTAAGAAGATGCCATCATGAAGAAAACAGAGTAGATGAAAAAGGCATCAGTTGTTACCTCCCAGAAAGAAGCATTGAGGATATTTTCCATAAGCAAAGGGGATGCTTCAAGTGCTGTCAGCCCTGATAAATGATCTACCACATGCTGTTTGCAAAAGGTCAGGGAAAGAAACAAGTGGAAGTCAATAAATTGATTTTAAAAGCAAAAAAAAACACACTTGGAACTTACAAACGCAACTGGGTTTATTGCCTGACCACTGGTTATTCTGTTGACATGTGATCATTCTCTCTCCCACAAGTTCAAAGGCTGCTTGGCATTCAAAGGTCAACGTGTCTCCATGCTGAAAACTACTGCCCGTCCTCTTCCCATAGGATGGGATGCCAGGATCACCACAGCCACCTTTCTCTATTTCTATAACAGGAATAATAAAGACATAAATAAAGACATCAGAGGATGAAAAATAGGCACCGTGTAGAGTTTCCCAGCCACCTGATCAGTGGTGACTCCAACCTGCCACTGTGCAAATGCTTTCCAAATCAAATTCTGGGTTCTTCTTGTTTTTTCTAAACATGGGTTGCCATTAAACTATTATCTTTATATATTTATATATTTATATATAAATATATTTATATATTTGTATACCGCACCAATTTCCCAAAAGTGCACTCTGGGCGGTTTACATAAAAGACATAAGAAATACAAGAAAATTAATAACATAAAGAGGGGGAAAAAACACAGCAACAAACAGGTAATCGACAAGAGGCATAAAACAACTGATAACAAACACAAACTACAAATACGGGGAAAAACAATACACACCCTAGCGGTTGCCAAAGGCATCCCTAAACAGGATATTATTGTTACTGTTTCAGTTTATTAATTTTATTTCTTTTTAAAGACTCATTGCATCTTCTTATATGAAAATACACAAAAATTAAAACCACCATGGTATGAAAGCAGTGTCCCATTAAGTAAAATTACCCCTCCCTTAACAAGAACAAATCATATGGATCATTCATTGGTTCAATGTGTGTGTGTGTGTGTGTGTGTGTGTGTGTGTGTGTGTGTGTGTGT
>JAHTLZ010000122.1:33248126-33273273 GCA_023846285.1 Phrynocephalus versicolor | reverse complement strand
GTGTGTGTGTGTGTGTGTGTGTGTGTGTGTGTGTGTGTGTGTGTGTGAGGGGGAGATTAAAAATACAATAATCCTAACCTATCTAGAAAGTGTTGCCATAAATCAAAATGGACTCAATGGCACACAGTTATAGTTATTATCCTGTGTCTGGGAACAGGGTAGCATATTAACCTGTTGCTGAAAGGATGGTTTCAATGGGGCCTGGTAGGCCTCACTGAAAAAGCATTCCTTAGACCAGCCAATAATTTAACTTATCTACTGCCTAATACTTGCTGAAACTGAAAATGACAAGCAGAGCTGCTTTACTGAATTCCAAACTGAGTGATTTGAATTGATGGCTTTATGTAACCATTAAAATATAATGAGGCAAAAGTTTGAATACCACCCATAGGGCCAAGAAGTCAAACAACTTAGAGCACACACACACACTGCCAGCCACACCACCGCCGACAAGAAAGTTGCTACAAAAGGACATCATGCTCATATTTAACTGGAAGTTGAGTCATGGCTACTGGACTTCTTGCCATGACTCAACTTCCAGATAAACTCACCTGGATGACTGAGAATCTTCACAGACATATTGCTCATATTTAACAAACAATGCTCAAAGGTCAAGGCATTTCTAAAATAATGGTAATTATTTATAATCTAATCTAATCTAATCTAATCTAATCTACAGTTACCATTAAAATAAGGGTAATTATTTTAGAAAAACAGGCCTCAATCAAGAGTATCTGGAGGTGTGTGATAAACCCATATTCAGTGATTCTGATCAGAAAGGAAACATGTATTCTTGATAGACTACAATGATTCCATGGTAGCAAAATGTTGGTTAGGCACTATATATATAAATTTCAGAGACAGGGGAAATTTGCTTAACAGAATCACCTATGGGGCGAATCTGTACAACATAAGAATGGTCACGATTAGGGATTACTCTGTTTTCAATGCATTCCTATGGGAAATTTGTGTAAAGGAAAATTTGCTTAACGTAATTTCATTTGGAATGAATTAATTCCTTTATACAAGGTACCACTGTATATGTAGGAAACCGCCTTGTAGTGCAATCTTGCTGTACTCAATTATTTGCAAGCAGAACATAAGTCAGAAAATGTGATATGACTACATAGAAGGAAAGTGAAGCTTGTTTGGGCCATATATACACAAGATACCGAGTTTCCCAACTGCAGGAAATGATAGATCCACTTTATTGGGCAGTAGGCTGCTCTCATCTGCAGTGCTGCATCTAGTTTTAGATGCCACCCTGGGGAAAAAGTTGATGGACTAAAACAAGCCCAGAGAAGGACAATCAAGATGGTTTGGAAAGCAATTATGGTGAGGAAATGTTAAAGGAACTAGATATATTTAGTTTAAAAAACCCAGAGGAGTTGTGAGAACACTGTTCAAAGACTGGAAAACTACTACCGTACACAGAGGAGAGTGAAAAGTTGTCTTGCTAGTTCCTGGCAACAAGACTATATCCAAAGGGATTCATTTACTGGAGGACAGACCTTGGCTGAACATTAAGAGAACTCTTTTAACAATAAGAGCAGTTAGGCAACCAAATCAATTACATGGTGAGGGATTTCTATCTCCTCCTCGCAGCTCTGCAAACAGAGTAACTACTACTGAGCTCCACAGGAGTCATTTGTGAAAAAACAAGATTAGGAGCCCCTTGGTCTCAGTGTGGGAATGCAAATGATTTTTTCGCATATTCTCCTGGGCCCATCTCCCTGTATCGGTACCCCTAGACAAAGAACTGTTTCCCTCTATTGAGTCTCCAGTCACTGATGAGATTAAATTTAAACTAGGCTTCTTCTATGACGAGCCAAAGAAGCTGAACAAGAAATATTTTCTTTCTGTCTAAACTGAAAAGGCTCTTGTCAGGTTTAGAAAAAAAAAGGCTCTTGTCACGGGGAAAAAATGGGCATTAAAATCACAGCTAGCATAAAAGGTTGAATGAAGAATATCATAATAGTAAGGGTGGAAACCAACCCTGTGTCTGTTGTTTTGCTAACCTACTTAAACTAGCAATACAAACTTCATCCCTTCTAGGATTATCTTCTGTACTCATTCAACTTCAGGCTTCTTTTGATCTCTGTGATTAGAACTGTACGAACTGCATGATATTGGAGGGTGTGCTCCAAGTTCTGCAGTTCAGATTTAAAATCAGCTTCCTCTGGTATGCCATGAATATTAACATAATTTCTATTCAATTGTTTCCAATCTTTTCATGTACCCTGCTTGGCGGTTCATGCAAAAAAGACCTTTTTATCTTGTTTGTAAACCAGCAATATTTGCCATCTTTGGGGACTTATTATCTTCTCAGTGTAAATAAAATGACAAGATTAAACTCTCCCACAAACTGCGATGAGATTCTCATAACATGTTTGAATTGAATCAAAGTTCTCCTCCACCACTGTTTTCTTTTTCTTTGACTTTAAAGGAAATAACTACAGCACTTTTGAAGAAAAATGTAAGAGTCACAAATAGGGAAGAATGCATACAATACTTTACATAATGAGTATTGGGTTCAAAGTCTGCAGAATTTGGAATAATAGGCCTTCGTCATGTTTTAAACAATGAAACCATCTGACATACACAAGGTAGTATGTTCACTTGGCTTCTGCATATGGAATGGAAAGCATATGCCACCTTGTCTCTCACAGCACTGCAGAATTACTGGGTTTGCCCGCGTGTCTGTTGGGGTAGGGGTGGGATTTAGGATCACAGTTGCCGACTCCCTCAGGAAAGCATGTTTGCATGAAAGAATGAACAAAGAATAAAGCCAGATTCAGTACTTAACTTGCTGGATCCCTCACTCATTAGCCTGTGTGTTCTCGTTTCCTTCTCTCTAGCTGTGGGACCAGTCTCCAACAGAAGCATGGGGTACCTCTGACTCAGACAAGGAGGCAGGACAGGCAAAGCCATACTCATGCTGGGGACTGGCCGAACAGCCAGAGAGGAGGAGGAGGAGAGGAACACCCGCCCACTGGTGAGTGGGTCATTGGCTAAGGAGTGTGGGAAGGGAATGTGTAGCACCTGTGATGTCATGCAAATGAACCACCACAAACCTTTGAACTGAGATTCATATCTATCGCTATTAGCACGTATGATTCCTGGTTCTCCTATATACCATTACTATTATATACAAGAGTATATTCTATTGGCCAAACTCTACAAGACTATTAAGATATTCTTAACTTACAGAGCCATGACATATTAATTGGACAATCTCCTTGCTTTAAGCCACAGGCTTAAGAAGGGAAAACAGTGCTAAGCAAACCATATGCTGCTAAATACTGCATAGAAGCTTATTCCATGTGTGGACTAGCTTTACTAAATCAGATACAGAAGAACATTCCATCTTAGTGAACTAAAGTCATGCAAAATGTTAAGTTGTTGTTATTGAGTTTCTCAAGATAGATAGATAGATAGACAGACAGACAGACAGACAGACAGACAGACAGACAGACAGACAGACAGACAGACGGACGGACGGACGGACGGACTCATACAAAGAAGTAGAGGGAGACCAAGATAAAAGGTAAAATGGCAATGACATACTGAATGTAAAAGGTAGATAAAAGGTACTAAAATATAAACATTGCATTTCTGACACAAAATTTGCATATAGAAAATAGATATATGGCAATTCATGATAGCAGCAGTAGCAGCAGTAGCAGCAGTAGCAGCAGTAGTAGTAGTATATATAGCGACTGCCCAACTATAACCCCAATACATTCCCAAACACAAGAACATCATAGAAAATACAAAACCATAATAAAATACGCACCAATATGGAAATACCATATACCAATACTAAAAAAATATCCAGGAGAAGTAAACCTAGCACCACCCACCAAACAGGTAAGATCTGGCAAGAGGAACTAGTACCAGCAGTTTTAAAAAAAAAGAGCAAAAAAAAACCACCCCCAAAACAAAAACCACAATCACAGTCACGATAACAATGTGCTCAGAGTGCCAAATCAATCACCACTTGCAGTGAAACAGGAAATTATTGCTTTTATTCAGGCACAAGTAGACAGAATCACTGAAAGATTAGATATAGGTTTGCTTAAAGTCAACTCCCTAAAAGCAAAGGAGACTTAAGTCAGTCATGATAAGCTTAAATTGCATTGCTTCCAACAGGTCTGTTGAAGTATGAATCTTCTTTAACGATATAAGAACAAAACAAAACCCTGGAACATTGTTTTAAGTTCTAACCAAACTATTTCACATTAGCCATTCCCTTGGAATTCTCCTGGAGAACTGCAATTTGCTCTCTGGTGACCACTTAGAAATGGCAATTGGCTAGAGCTGCCATTCTTCAGAAGAACTGCTTTTGTTTCTATTGCATCTAACTGAGTTTTCCCTCTGAGAGTTGATTAACACTGAGACGGTTGTCAAAACCTAGAAGTAAGCAGCAAATGAAGTATCAGACATCTCAATAGTTTCAGTTAAAAAAAAATGCTTGTCATTACAGCTTCCTTCACTGTTTCTTTGTACAGCACTGTATACCAAAATATAATAGTGTCCCATGAATTTATTTATTTATTTATTTATTTATTTATTTATTTATGTAACTGTATACCAAAATATAATAGTGTCCCTTGAATTTATTTATTTATGTATTTATTTATTTATTTATGCAACTGTATACCAAAATATAATAGTGTCCCATGATTTTTATTTATTTATTTATTTATTTATTTATTTATTTATTTATTTATTTATGTAAGAGTCTACAGAACAAAATGTTACATGCGCCTCCTATTTCTTTTTTCACCTAGAACAGGGGGTCCACAGACTTTTCAAACAGGGGGCAGGTTCGCTGTCACTCAGACACTGTTGGGGGGCAGACTATAGTTTGAAGGAAAAAAAGAACAAATTCCTATGCACACACTGCACATTGTTTGTGGTGCACAAAAACGGGAAAGAAGAATGCAATATTTAAAATGAAGAATAATTGTAATCAACATAAAGGTCTGTTCCCCAAGCTGCTTCCAGTGGGAACTAGCAGCCTTTTCAGCCAAAAACAATCCCCTCCCCCAAACCATGCCCACCTTTCCCATTTTTATCTGAAGATAAAGCCATAAGCACCAGCTTCTTCTCCCAGTTCCAAATTTCTTCCAGCTCCTTCGTCCACCCCTCCCCCTCTTTCTGCTCCTGATAGAAATACTATATGTTGTTAAACAAGAGCTCACATATTATCTCACCCAAAACTGGGGCTTTTGTGTTCATTTGTTTTTGTTTTGTGATTGTGCTCTGGCTGCACTCTCTTTCTCCCTCCCCTCCTCCTGGGAAACCGCAATCCGTGCCATCAGTATTTTGATTATTTGCAAACTCCCTGCGCTCTTTCCCCCCTCCTCCATCTCCTCCTATCCCTTCCTGTCCTCTTCCTCCTCCTCCCTCCCCCTCGCGCACCCTCCTCTCTTTCTTCTGGCTCTTTCAGTCTCCCTTTCCCTCTCTCCTTTAATGCAACTTTTACAGAAACCAGCTGCCCACCCCACCCCTGGATGAAGCTGGCAGACATGTTGTTCTGAAAGCTTTGAGGGGGATCACTCGGGTGATGCCCTTATACACTCCCACCCCCACCCACCCTCCAAAAATCCCAAAACTGGTGGAGGGGGAAAACCTCAAGCCATCCACCTCCCCCTCCCCACTTGATCTGGGCACTGTGGATCAACACCGCTCCCCTCCCCTCTCCTTCCCTCCCCACTCCCCACCTTTCCTCTACTGCAATCTAGAAATCCATATTTTATTTTGATTCTGTCTATCTCTTCTTCCCTCCCCACCTTCTCCTGGTCCTACAACATCACCTGATACACACACACACACACACACACACACACACACACCACCCCAACAAGTCTTTCTGGGAACTACAAGGGCTGTTGCAGACTGTGGTTTGTTTTATGGAGGACTCTTGTCAGTGCACCTTCTTTCATCTCTGCCTCCCTGCTGCTGCACAGCAAGTTTTCGGTTCGGGGGGGGGGGCAAGGAGGGTTCTGCAATCTCCAGTGGGCCGGTTTCAGGACCCTGGCAGGCTGGATCCGGCCCACACGCTGTAGTTTGAAGCCTTAAATATATGAAAGCATCATTGCTCATGTTCAGTTTTACCATTGTCTACATTATTCAGAAGCACCTCTGTAAATCCACATTTAACTTTTCACTCTGCACACCAACACCAGAAATCTAAAACACCAGACTTTGCAGAACACTTCTCACTGTTTATTTATCTAAAATATTTTTATTAGAGATGGGCACAAAACAAACAATTTTTTTGTTTCTGTTTTCGTTTTTTTGTTTCGTTACGTAACAAAATGACAAACGAATGAAACGAAACGAACAGAAACACCAGAATTTTTGTTGTTTCGTTTTCGTTACAGCAATACATTGAACTGCTTTAAATGCTAAAAAAATCACAAAAATTTGAAATAAATGGTAACAAAACGGTAAAGAAACATACAAAAACAAAAACAATTTTTTTCCAAAAAAATCGCAAAAAACGGAAACGAGCCAAAACGGACCCCCTAAACGACAAACGACAAACGAAACACCATTTTTTTTATTTGTGCCCAAGGTGGGTACTATGATCAAGAGGCTAATCAACAGCACAGAATCAGACTGTCTGTACCTGTAATTGTGCATATTTGTCCTACTACACATGCATGCAGTCATCCAAAGGAGTTAGTTACAACATACATTCAGCAATATTTTAGTCGTGCTATTTTTAAGTTCTCTAACATGAAGCAGGATTTGAAGAATCTTGAGAATGTCACTGTTAGAACATTTACCCTAAGCAAGTCTTAGAGGATAGCAAGGTGACACTTCAAACTAGTCATTAAGGACAGGAAAACTCTTTCCAACCTGATGCTCAATAAACATGAACTGGCAGAACAGAAAGTACACAGTCAGTGGTTTTGGGTGTTTGAACCTCCTGGTTGATGTTGTAGGTGGGTCACTAGAATCTTGGAGCCACATGACCTTCACAGAGCCAGCCCTCAGTAGTATAAATTCTTTTAGCTTAAATGGAGTGAGAAATGCCTGATGTCCAAGCTGGATTTTGAAAAGGAAAAGCTACTCAAGATCACATTGCAAATATCCACTGGCTATTGGGTTGCTCTAAAGAATTTCAGAAGTTCAGTCTTTATATACTACTGCAGCAAATAATACGATTGACTATGAGTAGTTCTTGAAAAAAATTAATCCATGATAGAATATGGAGAGGCAGAATGGTTTCCTATAGGCAAAGGTGTCAGTCAAAGATGCTATTGATCCCCTTATCTGTTCAATCTGTAGGCAGATCATATTATATGGAAAGATGGATTGGGTTCAGATGAAAGAGGAGTGGAAACTAGTGGAAGAAACATCAGTCATATAAGATATGCAGATGCTACCCTCTTAACTAGCAGAAAGCAGCTATGACTTCAAATGACTGTTAACAAAATGAGAGAACTGTGCCAAAACAGGATTGCAGCTGAATGACGAGACCACAAAAATCATGACTACAAGAGAACTACACAACTGTAATGCTGACAATGGAGAAATACTTAGAAATGTTTTATATCTTGGTTCAATCATCATTCCAATGGGAGACTGCAGCCCAGAAATCAGAAGACTGAGGCAATGTAGGAACTGGAAAAGATCACTGAGTGTAAGGAGACCCTTCACATTCCTGTATTTCCAATCATCATGTATGGGTGTAAAGGTTGGACAGTTAAGGAGCTGACAGGGAAAAACTGATTCATTTGAAATGAGAGCTTTGCAGCTACCCAATAATTGTGAGGAAGACAAACAAGTGGACCCTAGACCAAATCAAGTCTGAACTATATCTAGAGGCTAAACTGTTGAAACTGAAGCTGTCCTACTTTGGGCACATCATGAGAATACAGGCTTCCCTGAAAGGACAATAATGCCAGGAGAGTTTCAAGGCAGCAGTTGTTAGTCTGTGGAACTCCCTGCCACAGGATGTGCTGATAGCATCTGGCCTGGAGGCCTTCAAAAGGGGATTGGACAGATTACCGGAGGGAAAGTCCATCACAGGTTACAAGCCATGATGGAGATGTGTAATCTCCAGGCTTAAAACCGGGGTACTTCAAGGGCCAGATGCAGGGGAGTGGTATCAGGAGACAGAGATCTAATCTCGTGTGCTCCCAGATGCATCTGCTGGGGCCACTGTGAGATACAGGAAACTGGACTAGATGGGCCTTTGGCCTGATCCAGCATGGCTCTTCTTATGTTCTTATGTTCTTATGTAAAAGATGAAAACCAAAAATGGTCTGACTCCCTAAATGACCCCATGGACTTGAGTCTGCAAGACCTGAACATGGTGGCTGAGAGCACAGATTCACAGGGTCACCACGAGTCAGAGGAAACTTGACACCATATAACAAGATGTTACCACCAGAACTACCGGCACAGAAAGCATGCAAACTTGCACCCATTCAAAAGAATACCATGCATAGTTTTAAATTCCATATTTCAGCTTGTTCCAAATAATTTGTATTTCCTAATACTGCTTGATTGCACTGCATGTTTTTTTTGCCATAGATAGTGAGCTTGCTAATCTCTGCTCTCTCAAAACTTACATGCATCATTTAGTACACTAGAACGACACAATCTTCTCAATCATTTTCCTACACAGCAGGTCCTAATTTTGCAAACATCCTGTTTATCGCAGTTCATTACCCTTTCTGGCATGTAGAAGTCTTTACTATATAATGTTCAATCATCAATTTCTGCTTCAGAAAGTAACAGAACAAGACTTTTTAGAAGATCAGTCTTCCCAGGAAACACAATTTCAGTTGCTTATTAATATTAGCACAGGGGATTTGAATGTGATTGAAACAGGGTTCACATTCAGATACATATGACAGACTTGTGCTCGTTTAAACATGCACCACCTTTATACAGTGAACAGAATCCTATTACGAGCATACAGTAGCACAACTGCAAAATATTGAACTGCAGCAGTAAATTGTCCCTAGTCAATGTGACTCTGACATTCCTTTTTACAGACCAATATGGTTTGGTTCATGGAAAGAAATACAAGCATCAGTGTTTTAACTGCCAGCTAAACTCCATGGACATGGGGTCACAAAGAGTTGGTCATGACTGTAACGACACAACAACATTCAGCACTGCAATTTATGGTTCTGTGCCTATACCAGAATACGTAACTTATAGGATTCGGATTCTAGAGCAGGCATGTCCAAAGTCAGGCCCGGGGGCCAAATGTGGCCCACTTTCAAATTCTGAGCGGCCCGCGGTGGCTTCTCCCCACCGGCTCAGTCTGTCACGCATCCCTGCCAGCTGGACCCTCCCCATACTGGATGGAGGTGTTAGCTTGCAGTTTTATGGTTTGCCTGCCCTACCAGCCTCTGACCATCCCCCCAAGCACCTGCCCAGCCTACCCACACCCAGTTCCGTTGCTGCAGCATCCTCCCTGCCTCCTTGCATGTTATAGAGACTTGTCCAAAGTCCGGCCCAGGGGCCAAATGCAGCTGAATGGTCGGCCCCCAAACATTTTCACTTCACCAAATCTGGCCCTCCTTGCAAAAAGTTTGGACACCCCTGAGGCAATTGCATCTGGACTCGTTAGCCTTTTATTTAATTTTCTATAGTAGGGTCAACTCTGAAATTGTTTCCTTGATGTAGGTTGTTCAATAAGCAATTCTTCATTTTTAGTAATGGGGGCTCATGGGGGAGTGTCCCTCCCCTATAAATAATGTCAGCTTGGCTTCAATTGACTCATTAATGGAGGAAGACAGTGATGTAAAGCACTATTTTTGAGCATACACTACGCAACAGGTGGAGGCATTCTGGTGTCAGATCAATTGCTGTCACTCTGTGAGATTAACAGCTGTTGATGGAATGGACAGTTAAATACCACAGCTGGCAAATGCAACTAGCAAAGAAGTTGAACAAGGGCTTACAAAGTAATTCTCCAGCATAGAACAATTAAGCTACTCTTTATTGGCTCATCATGAATTACGTTGTTCTTTGTTAACACATAAGAGCCAGAGAAACACTCTCAAGTCTATGAAAGGAGTCATGAAGTTCTTAATAGAAGTGTTGCTGGAATCGGGCTGAATCTCTATGATAGGGAAAAGGAATCAAATAATACCACGTGTGTACTGTGCCAGAAGCAATAATCACTCAGGAATGTGTAAACATTGCTCTTTTTGGACTACAGCTCCCAGAATCAAAACTGATTTCACTGCCTCCAAGACCAGGATTGTACTGATGTGTGCATAAGATTGCATAAGGTAACTAGCAATATAAGGTAATATGTTATATTGTTTTCTGGGGAGACTGTATGTTTTACAACGATAGTACATTCCCAGAATAACCCATAAAATCCAGAATCCTGAAGTTTCTGGGAGGTGTGGCCCAAAATTCCTGGGAGCTATAGAAATCTGATTGAAGATTTTTCCCTAGTATAAGGTGTAAAATACAACAGCCTTTTAGAGGATTTAAGACAGTCCCTTATCTGAGTTATACTTTCAAATAGAGATGGGCACGACTTAGCGGTATTTTCGTTTTCATTTTCGTTTTTCGTTTTCGTTACGTAACGAAACGAAAACGAAAAATTTTGACATTAGCCCACGAAAACGGAAACGAAACGACTCAGACCCTAGCCGAAAATGAAAACGAAAACGAAACTTTTTTTCTGAGTCGTGCCCATCTCTACTTTCAAATCATTAATTTGAACAATTAACACAAAGTCTTAACCAAAGCCTTTTCTCTCTATGGGTGTGTGGGTGAGTGAGCGTGAGTGAGTGAGTGAGTGAGTGAGAGAGAGAGAGAGAGAGAGAGAGAGAGAGAGAGAGAGAGAGAAAGTATCCGTTGCACAGAGATGCTGGGGGAAACCAAGAGCCTTTTGGGAAGGGAAGCTATGGGGGTCACCATACCAGAGTAAGAGGTTTTAAACTAGAAAAATGAATCAAATTACAAATGAGCCTCCAAAACATGAAACACTTTAGGAAGTATAACTCTCAACAATTCAATTCAATGGAATATAGGTAGTGCAATCAGGGAGATACAGTCATGCCTCAAATTACGAATGCCTCTAATTGCAAAAATTCCAAATACAAAGGGAAATCCATCCAGGGAGCAAATGCACACTGGGAATTAAAGTCTTCCATGAAACCCCCTAGATACAAAACATTTCCTATGAGATGCCTCAAGATATGAATATTTTGCAGAAGGCTTCCAGTCCCCATGGTGCATTGTGCCCCATTCAATTTTGAATTATGAAAATGTCAAGAAACAAAGCATCACGAGGAATTGTTTAGCTTTATAATTTGAGACACCACTGTACTGTACTAGGTATGGATACTAGGTCAAGTAGAGACCAGCTTATGGAAGAAAATCACACTGAGAAAACATCTCCATCCTGATTTTACAAGTCAAAATAAATTAGAAACAAAGCACCTTCTGGAATCTCTCAGCATTAGCTCAGTGTACCTCCTGGACTACTCTATTAGTTTGCTGATACAGAAACAATTAGCTGGGGTGCAAGACAATGCTTAAATCAAAACCAGATGAGAAAAAGGGCCTATGTATCCCAAGAGATCCTGTCACTTCACAGATTCCTCCCAAGAATATCATTAAGAAGCATAAAGTGACCATATTTTTATTGTCAGTGCAGGACTCCTTGTTGATTCCATCTCTTCTTCAAGGAACCTTAAAGTTTCCTTATGAAGCACCAGCAATTTTCCTTGGAACAGACTTCGCAGATGGCCCAATGAGTCTCAGAGACTAGGACTAACTGAATTGCTTTCTTATACCCAGGAGAGAACCCTATCACCTATTATTAAACAGAGTAATTTCTGGTGCTGACCTTTCTTAGAATCTCTGCCTAAGACATCCTAAATTTTTCCATCTGTGTTACCATGCTGCTCAGTCTTGAGACAGTCTAATGAGACTGAGACACAATTTTTGTCACTGTGGCGCAGTGTTTAAATGCCTCTACTGCAGGTAAAACTGTGCTCACGACCTGGAGTTCAATCCCAGGTAGCAGGCTCATGGTCGACTCAGCCTTCCATCCTTCTGAGGCTGGTAAAATGAATACCCAGCTTGTGGGGGTGGGGTGGGGGGGATGTGTAGCCTGCATTACTATAATTAAAACTAAACCGCCCAGAGACTACTTGAACTGGTATGGGGCGGTATATAAGCACAACACTTTGCTTTGTTTTTTTTTTTGTCTTCCTAAGCACCTTCCACTTGCACTGGTGGCTCCCCTGTCTATTTCCTCATTTTTGTATGTGTCTCTCTATTGCTCTTCTTTTTATATTTCTGTTCGCTCTTCTTTCCTCTCACCCTTAGGAATTTTGCTTCAAACTGGTGTTTGGTGATACCGTTTCTGAACCAAAAGCATTTGTTTGCCATTTGTGGTATTATCCTTTTTTTTGTTATTTCTAAATGAAATCATTGTGTATATTTTAATCCTTCAGTGTCTCTCCAAATTCCCCTGTCAAACAGCTCTGTCTGAATCTGAGTGAAATTACCAAAATTCACAGCATGAATGCACTGAATGTGGAAGTGCTAAAGACCATAACAGTGCCAATGCCAAATATGTCAAGATCTCATCAGAAGTCCTGAACCCTCAACCGGGAATCCACAAACCCACGACAGTCAGTCAACACGTTTAGAATGCCTACAAGGGATTGACAAAGAGGCAGATAGGAGTCATTGGCTGCAGGCCAAAAGCCTATTCCTTTAAGGACATCTACCTTTTCATGGGGGGGGGAGAAGCTTACGTGTTGCTTATTTCAAATCTAGTATTTGATTGTTTTATCCTTGGAATGTAGGTGCCATGCATCAAAAAGCTCCACAGACTGAAGGGCAAACTAATTTTTTGTGCTTGCTCTTCCTAATAAAACGAAGACTATCACAAAACTCAAAAGCTACTGTAAAACTAACATAATATTGTTCAAGTGTGTGTGGGGGAGGGAGGGAGAAAAAAAACCCATGTCTCCTCTACTTGCTGTGATGAAGCCTTGATGGTGTCATTCACAAGATAATTCTTTTCTAAGAGAATGGAAGAAATTGGAAAAATATGTAAACACTGTTTTTTTTAAAAAAAATTAGTCAAGAGTGCCAGATTTTTGTGTGTGTTATGACTGGAAGTCATTGCTCTGTTCTTAGCTGGATTGTCTCATTAATAAATCAGGCTTGCCGCTTTATGTAAAATGATGGAAATGGAAATTGGTCAGAGAAACTCAGGGAAATTGGACTGAAGTCAGGGAAAATCAGGGAAATTATGATTAAAATAATATATAATTTCTAACTTGATTAATAATGCAGTTTCAAAACTATAAGTTTTGCAATGTAGCTTCAGAGAAACCATTTTAGATAGAACATTGATTTAATTTTTAGTGTACCTTTAAAACAATAACAAAAATGTTATGTCATCTATTAGCATTCAGAGTTTACTTCAATTGAAGTTGATATATTGGTGTAATTTTAGGTGTAACTGCCAAGCAGATGCTGGTGTAATTAATATTGAAAGAGGCTGATATTAAATCTCTTACATTTATAAATATTTTTTGCAGTTGTAGTTGTAGAATGGAACTTTTCATTAAACCTTGCATTAATGCAACACAACCTATTCATTTTTTTTAATGTGGCTGTATTTGAATAGTGGTCAGGGAAAATGAAAAATGTTGGTCAGAGAAACTTAGGGGATGCCAGGGAAATGAAAAATAAAATATTCATGGCCACCCTGTAAATATGTGAACCTTGCTACTCTTCTTGCATGTTTTCAGTTGCTTCTTTATTAATAAATTCTTCATTGTTCTGTTTCCCATATATGAACAGTAACTGCTGTACCATCATATATTAGTATGGAACGACAAATAAGTTCACTCAATAAATTCCATGTGTTTAGTGATAAGGCTATTTTTTTACACTTCAAATTTGCCAGTTTTGTCCTTAAAACTGCATGATACATATAACTACTTATTTATTCAGTTGCATAAATTTGAACATGTTTCCTCTCAAAATAGGTGTTTCTAGACATTTTTGTTTCAAGATACACCCAAATTTCCATAGAATTTTTTTTTTGGCCCAAAACTGCACTGATGCATTAGGAGAAGTGCAGAATTGGATGCAAAAATATAGGCCCAGGTATTCACTCTTCCTCTTTTACATGTGGCTTCAAAATCCCAGAGTGATTGTTCTGAGCAAGCATTATAAAGTATGTATGTTTGTTTAGTTAGACTGCCTTTAAATTATCCTTATGAAAAAAAATGGTGGTAGGAATTTCATTCTGTACTTTCTCCTAATTGCACAATGATCTTGCCTCCAAGTATAGCTGAACTTATAGCAACAGTAACTACAAACCAGCCATTCACAAAACCAAGAAACAAATAAAAATAAAAATATGGAAGTTCACTATATGAAACAATAGATACTACAGTGTCATAAGGGAATACCAGTCAAGCAGGATATGTTTTATTTTTAAATAAGAATAGCTTCATGTTTAAGGGTGCAACAACACTGGAATACTATATTGGGAAGATTTGGCATTGCTGCTGCATTTAAATGAAATGAACTCCCAAAAGATTTGTAAAATAAAATAAAATAATTGAATGAAATGATGGAAAAATAAAATAATGGAGTAAAACATGTAATGGAAATTGGTATTGTTTTTCCCCTATGAATTCCAGAGAACACTTCCTCTTGAGCAGAATCATAAGATCTCAAAACTGTACAACTCCATAGTCATACAGTGCAAATTATTTTTTTTTAAAAAAAGAAGCGAGTAAGGATTCGTAAATGACTCTTCAAATAATCTTTGTAACTTTTTGGTTTTTTTGAATTTTGGGAATACACATTGATTGCACAGTATGGCTAGGCAGCTAATGTTGTACTGATTTCCCCCAAAAAAACTTTTAAAATGTTAATACAGTGCTGTTAAAGATAAGGTGAAACTGCTTTCCGATCATTCTCATTAAAATTGGGAAATAGAGAAAGATAAATATAATAAACTCACTTTACTGTCAAATCAGAATTTATGTGCAAAGGTTGCAAATGTGAGCCATCTTAGACAAAGAATTTTTTAGCTGCGCCTCTAAAAATAGGCCTGCTTTTGCTATACAGCAGCACAGCATGGAGGAAATCTACTTTAGTTTACCCCCTATAGCTACTTAAATAGCCAAGGCAAATTGCACAAAACATGGTTTGTAGAAACACATTTTATCAACGGGTGCATTGGGTTCAGAATTAGACACCTCAAAAGGAGGTATGTCTGTGCTTGTGTGTGCCTGTTTCACAGAAGTAGCTAGATTAGAACATCTATCACACAACAGTTTTTTTTCTTGTGTGACATTATTGCATTGACAATTTGCTGAAAGCTCATTCAGTTCTATTTGCTACAGCAAGCTTTCTGTTTTTTTGTTTTCTTAAGTGGCAAGGATAATAATGTATACACCTGTCTGATTTGTTTGCGATCTGATGAAACACTAATTCAGTTTATGACCTAACAATAGCATGTTTTTCTACCTCCATTTAGGCCAGTGATTGCTCAATTGTTTCAATGCTTTCAATATTTTCATCTTGCATCAGACACCCAATCACACATGAGCTGTGAGCTAAAAGGGCACACTGGTAATACACAGAGCTCCTGTAAGGAACGTTACCTTGTTCCAAACCCCGAGGTATCCTAAGACCACCTGGGGAACTTAGCAAGTAACTTTAAAATACACTGTGTACTTTGTAAAATACACCAGTACCGGTCAAGGCATGGACTTAGTCTTCCCGTTCCTTGGGCAAAAACCAAACCAGTTGTATAATTATTATTTTTATTAAAAAATAGAAAGTTAAAGTGTTACAGAAAACAAGCCAGATTCAAAAATACAGGTAATAGTCAATCTTGTAGCAATCAGTTAAAACAAAGAAGCTGTCTAACTAATTCTAAGTTACACTTGCCATGATGTCCCTATTCTTAGGGCTAGCAAGTCCTAAAGCTGAAATCTATGCAAGCATATTGGAAAAAGCACACACTCTCATTCTATTGTCTCTACTTAAAAGCATTCTTCTCACAACACATCACCCCCTCCCCTTTGGCACTCTCTCCAACTCATTGTCCAATCATCTGTCCAGTTTTAATGATGGGTTTTGTTGCTCTTCATCTCAGGCGATCTTCTCATAATAAAAAATCCTTTAATTAACTCCGGACCCGATGTTATGACTTCATGGCCTTGGTGTGCAACCCTCTCGCTGGTTCCCAGTAGATAAGGACACCTGCAAAATAATTGCTTACAAAGAACATGCATAGCTTATCTACATACTCTCACACTGAACTAGCAAACTGCTTCTTGTTAATTCTGCTGACTGATGTGGCCTAGTCTATGAGAGAAGACATTTGATTTAAACCATACAGCCTCCATGTTGGATACTCTCTCATTTCCTTCACAGATCCCATCTTGAACCAGATGGCAGAGCCTGATTAAGTACAAACAGCTAATCCTGATCTTAGAGGATATGACACCTGCGGTGCTTTATTTTCCAAAAACCCTCTCTGGAAAAAAAAATTCTTTGGCATTTTAGATGCAGATATTCATGCTTGAAGAGCGACTGTGTAGTCAAAGATCTGGGAGTGGAGCATGGCTTTTGATGAGTTCTGTTCTGTGTCAATGGATCCTAGTGGGCCTCCCTGGCTAGAATGGCAGCATAAGTCCCACTCAGGGAGCTGCAGCCTTGGCTTTAGGGCAGGAAGGTCAGGTGCTGGCCTTAGAAATGAGAGATAAACTTGGACCGTGGTCATACCTGGGTTTCCTTCGTATTTAAATCTCCTACATATTTTTTTTTCGGGAGCAGTCACATGGTTTTTAATGAGCAGTTGGTGTCCTCTCCTCTGCATCGTACCTTCCTATTCTGGTTCTGTCCTAACCAGTGTACTATGCATTTTGTCCCACTTTCCGGCTCCAGTTTCCAAGGCTCCGTCTTTTAAGCTGGGTAGAAAGGGGAGAAACTGAATTTACTGCATATTTTCAGTGTCCTGTCATTGCAACAGAAGCAAACAAGTAAGCATTTTTGAGCGAAGTTTCTAAATCCAGCCACTGGCGATGGTTTAGGAAACTTTGCTGAAACTGCTGTTCGAGGGGCGTGGTCGGCCGGGAGCAGAATTTGCTTCTCTTCCTGGTTAGCATACCATCTTTTACTGCATAGTTTGCCGACGGGAAACTATGCAGAAAACGCAGATATGACTGCGGTCTTGGTTACATGGCCTTGAAGCTGCAGCTGCTAGTATTTTCCTCAGTACTCTAGAGCAAGTACCTAATCGATAGGGGGAATCCTAGAGTTGGAGAGGTTTATGCCACAGAGTCCCAAATAGATACACCTGTACTATACCTTGAAGAAGAGAACTGTATAACATAATTTCTAACCCACATGCAGACAGCTAGACTAACACTTCTAAGAGCAGATGGAAGCAAACAACCTGCTGATTTGCCTACATGGAACTGCTCGCCTCATTTCCTTAATCATTTGAATCCCAAAGTGACTGAGGGACTGAACCATGCTTTGGGAAACAGACTTTAAGACTGCTTAGCTGACTGAGCAGAGATGGGATATTGGTCATTATCACTGTAGTTGATGTGACTCTAGTAAACAAAAGAAACATTGCATAGAAACCAGGAGTGCCTCATGAGCTGAGCTGGGAGGCACCTCACCACCACCACCACCACCACCTAATTCTAAGATGCTTCTTCCTATTCCCTATTCTTAACTTGAATATGCCTTAGTTGTTCTGGGCTGTATATTGTCCCTCATTACTGTAAGCCACCTTGGGTCCTTTTCCAAGGAGAAAGGGGAGGTAAAGATATTAAATAAATAAATAAATAAATAAATAAATAAATAAATAAATAAATAAATAAATAAATAAAAACTCTGCCTTGCAGAAATCTGTAAACTTCTCTCAACCTTTCCCAGGCTCTGAACCTTATTTACCCTTGTAGTCTATATTAGTAACAAATATTTTAAATATATATCCGTATAACAATAGATGTTCTTCCTTTCCATCTAGAGAAGCAAGCAGAAGAAATCAGCAACATAAACATATTCAATTGGCCTCACACTATTTAGTGTCAGCCAAAACAGAAAGGGGAAAACTGCTTAACAGAATCGCCTATGGGGCAAATCTGTACAACAGAAAAATGGTCATGATTAAGGAATCCTTTTTCAATGCATTCCTATGGGAAATTTGTACAAAGGAAAATTTGCTTAACAGAATTTCATTTGGAACAAATACTGTACATTGGCACCCCAGAGCTGTTAAGACACTTCTGTGTTCTGGAGAGCCTGATTGGTGTCTCCTAAGTATAAAAAGTTCAGAAAATTGTTCACAAATCCCTTCTCCTGGGGCCACCCTGGTACTGTGCCTCCTGCCCTAGGCCGCAAAATTTGACCCTTCTCTCTGGTCTGGAAGCACAACGAGAAATCAATCTCCCAGCTCCTGCCTCTGTCACCAGACACTCCACTTTACTGACCTTATCCAGCCAGTTTAGCGACTAATAAACAACACAGTGCTTCTCTGAAAAGCACAATATAGGAGCATAAAAACTGCCTTTTAAGTGAATGAAAATAATTGAACTTCCTTAATATATTCCTAATGATGTTTTAGACCACTTGTGTTAATTCAACAGAAGCCTCTCGCCAAAGTTTTCAGCAAAACGTCTACAGGATGAGACCGGATGAATCACATGACACAGAAAGAAACACTTCAGAGATATCAGAAATTCAATGTTGATGCAAAAATAACACTAAACTAAGATTAGCTAAAAGTAAACTGAAGTACACAAGATGGCTGCTGTTAATATACAATGTTTGTGGTACAAAACTTTGCTAGAGAATTTTCCAGGGCTGCAGCAGTCTGCCTGTGGGAATTTCTGCTTTTAAGCAAATGTAGATTATCCCTTTGCTTCTCCTGAAAGTGCAAATTCTCCTTACCTTAAAGGTGAGGTGCAGCCTTATCAGGCTTTACACCTGTTAATCTACAGCTTCATGTACACAAATTCCCCATCTTTTTTTAACAAGCAATTTCTTAGAATCAATAAGGTGGCCATCTTCTATGGCATCCTTTCCTATATGTATTTCATGAGAAAATCTGTCTCCAAAATTCTCCACAACTCAAAGGAACTGTAGGACCCACCCTCCCCCCAAAAAGCTGCTTTTCTGGCACACCCTCAGACATTTTGCAGTTCACAGACCCCCAACAGTGTGCGGACATTCAAATGAAACAACTGCCAGAACCCTGACAGTTGTTTCATTGGGATGGAGGTACACAATTGAAAGGAGGTGCACAATTGAGGGTGTCCATCTGAGTAATGTTACCTCCAGGGTAAGGCCCTTTGGGTGAAGCTTTCCTTAGAATATGGACCTGCATTCTAGGGAACACCACATAGCCTCTCTCTCCCCTTCATACGATTCATTCCCAGAAAAACAGCTCAACATAAGTGCTGGGAATCTCTAATGCCTAGGTGCTATGATACCCCCAGGGCATGGCTGGCTATCTTGCAAGGCTGAAAAAGCCCTTACCTTTGTCAAGGCAGCTTCAATGTTCCCAAGTTTTTTGCCTTTCCTGGACTCCAAAGTGACGTGAATAACATTTGGTTTTGGGTTCTATGCAGCCGTCTTATACAATAGTTTTCCTGCCTAATGCATTGTGGCAGATCAAAGTGTGGCTACACAGACATTCAGAGCAGCTGCTAGGACAACGGCATACTGAAGCTTGACTAGACAGCCCCTGGGTAAAATGCCTTTGCAGCAGCAGCTCAGGCATAAGTTCCATGGGACAGAGCATCAGGATGACTTCAGTTATCCATAGAAGCTCACACTGGTTCTCTCACACACACCACCAACACCATCCCAATATTCAGTTGGGATATAATATATGCAAAGGCTTAACTAAGTTGTAGCCATATAAGAACATAAGAAGAGCCATGCTGGATCAGTCCAACAGCCCATCTAGTCCAGCTTCCTATATCTCACAGTGGCCCCACCAGATGCGTTTGGGAGCGCATGAGACTAGATATCTGTCTCCTGATACCACTCCCCTGCATCTGGCCCTTGAAGTACCCGGGTTTTAAGCCTGGGAAATATATATATTTCCCCTTGCAAAGATGGAGTAGAAAGGTCTCCACCGCCATCACCGCTACTGCTATACCATCACTAAAATCCCAATGCCTAACCAATGGAAGAATACTTATGCATGCTTAAAATTAGACCTGCACCATCTTTATTCAGATCTCAATTGCCATCTTTAGTTGGCAAGCTCATTGAGAAAGTTCTGCACTTTGAATGTTTGAAAGAAGTACTGTATATATAATATTCATTACATGAATAGGGCTGATTTTGCATGAAAAGCAGGAAAAGGTGAAATTTAGAGTCTTGGATTGGTGCAAGCAATCATTTGCTGGATGTAGGAGCCTGGACACCAGACAGTAAAACATAATTTCACCTGTCAATATAAAGAGGTAGACATGATAAAATGATAAAATATCCATCTGACTTTCAGAACACTTATTTCCAGAAGTTCTCAACCTTCCTAATGCTGCGACCCTTCAATACAGATCCTCATTGTGTGGTGACCCTTTGCCCTGCTTGGAAGAGGCCACAAGCCCCTTTGGCAGGCCACGGCCACAGGTGCCATAGAGAACTTCCCTCTACAGGCACCCTCAGCCAATCACAGCCTCCAGTGCCATTGACTGACAGTCCCTCCAAACTATCAAGCTGTAACTCACTCTTTCCCCCCTTCCTCCCCCAAGTTGTTTGTCCCTTTTTCTTCACTGGCCCATAGCGACACCTGTGAAATGGTCATTCAAACCCCAAAGGGGTCCTGACCCCCAGGTTGGGAACCACTGATCTAAAGCAAACATGGCTGAAACCTGTCAGCCTTTCTCTGCCAGACCTTCATAGAAAGGCCTCACACAGGGATACATTTAACCAACCAACCCAGTTAATCCTTCCCAGGAGAATATGTGGCTCAAAGCAATTACCCTTCAGACTAAACACTTCTTTAAACTTTGCAACGCAACCAACCCTTGGCTTTTTTAAAAAGTGCTCAAAATGAAAAATATTCAGACCAAAAAACAAACAAACAAACAAAAAACAACAAAGAACCATACTGAGTGCATTCTCTTACTTGAGTAATCACCTTTTTAGCTCCAAAAATGGAAGGAGGGCGATGATCCAAAGGAATAACACAGAATCCAGTATCCACAAGTGGGTTTGTTAGGATCAACTACAGAAAAACTCTTAAGATTTACCTTGGTAAACAGCTTTGAATCCAGGTGAGCCGATGCTATCGTCAGATTGCAAATGAAGCCACATCTGGTTGCTCATGCTCACAATAAGGTCAGGAACACTTGATCCAGTCAGCCTGTGGGCAGGAGAAGGAGATGGGTGTCTACAAAGGTGTGTAAGGAGGATCAATAGATCATGTGCTTTCTCTGTTTGTTCCCATCCTGAAGTCAGACAATGTTACATTTTTTTCAATAAAAATTCAGCAACTGCTACCTCTGCCCACATTGTCACTGTTTGCTGACAATTCTGTGCTGGTGATCAGTTCTCAGATGTGACAAAATGTTTCTTTCCAATAAAATAAGATAAAATAAAATTTATTTTTTTAAAAAATTGAAAACTACAAATTATATGGAGATTCAGAAACACTTTCAAAGCAGAATCCGCTCCCTGGCTGAGTAGGTGCTACTCCTTATTTTTGTGAATGAAATGGCACTGAAAGTAAGACTTTTGAGCTGCTTTCTCAAGAAGGAGCGTCTGAATGCTAGAAGCTAGCAGTCTGTGGTACAAATGACACTCTCCTCCCACCCACTTCATTGTTGCCTCAAAACCACAAGGCACAAGGACAGTAACAAACGGCAGGGCACAGGCCGCAAGCCACATGAGAGTACTTCTCCAGTATTAGGGAGGCCACATCGACACAACTAAAAAATGATTATTAAAGGCTACAGTTACAATGCACACAGAGGGGATTTATTCCTTGTTAAATTACAATCATAACATAATTGCACTCTACATATCAGAAAAGAAAAGAAAATTCATTGCAAGTAGTTAGTGGTATTTATAACTTGTTATTACAAACATTTCTGGCTGAGGAAGACATGTGCTTCAGTGGCAAATGTTGAAGCATGAGGAAAAGATAAGGTGAATGTACTGTGTGACCCGTGATCTCTAAGCTAGCCTGTTTCCAACATGTATACTGGAGAGTTTATTTATTTATTTATTTATTTATTTATTTATTTATTTACCACCCATTTTCTAACAGAACTGCAGGCAGTTCACAATAATGCTATAAAAATAAGGGAAAACAACAACAGTAAATATAATAATAAAAACTCATTAATAACAAGCCAGCAAGCCGTCTGTTATTGGTCCCCCCCAAAATATTAAAGGTTGCCAAATGCCTCTCTAAAAAGCAGCATTTTAACTGCTTTCTTAAATGTAGGCAGGGATTCTGCAAGGTGAATCTCACTTGGGAGTTGATTCCATAATGTCAGGGTGACCACGGAGAAGGCCCGACTCCTAGTGATAATTTTTCGGGCCTCTCCACACGTGGCCACCCGGAGTGAGAACGCCCGCGAATTTGTCTCATCACCAGTATTGAAATAAGGTTCAGTTTCCAATGATTTGTTTTTAACACCTGGAAGGATTAGGTGAGGGACCAAAGCATTCCTTGCCACATGAAGTATAAGATTCCAGTTGACAGCTGGGAGGGCTCACCCTCCTTTAAACCACATAATCCAAGGAACAAACGGGCAAGCAAAGCAGAGATGACAGAGAAACAAATTACTGTGTGTACTTACACATACAACACTGTCCTTGTATCTCCTACTTTCCCCGCATCTCCTACGGTAAGGGTGTCATATCCTCTTTCCAGTTCAAATTCTTCAAAGGCAAGCTTTATCACCTGTTTAAAATACAATAGGACTTATGAGTGTGCTTTTGCTTTGCTCGAACTATTTCTCACATAGAGGCCAGAATCCAACTGAAAATTTTCTCCAGTGTAAGCTTCTTGGGTGAATTTCAGCCAAGAATTGCTGCAATTTAAGAAATTGTCATAGGCATTTGTTCCTATAAACGAAATAAAGAAACTGTTGCGCACTAAGAAAAGCCCATACCAATGAAAAGTACCGTTTCACAGCTGAGATTGACACTGATAGACTTACCCTGGTGGATGTTAAAATTGTATATGTTGACTGGGTATATTGGCAATGTATTCCTATCCACATGAGCACATCAGCAATGCATGCTATGTTCAATGGGATTTTTCCTTGTAGCTGAGCCTGCATAGGGTTGCTGACTTATTTACTACAGCAGTATCTATAGAATTAGGATTTTGCCAGTGTGTTTGTTCTCATAACCAATGTGCATAATGATAGCACATATTCCATTGCATAGTTACATCAATGGAACAGAAATAGTAGGATAGGATAGGAATCTTTATTGTCATTGCCCCCTTGCAGGAACAACGAAATTTTTTGGTCGCTATATTCAACTCATTTAAAACATTCGACATAGATTTAAAAACAGCTACAACACATAAAATATGACATATAAAATGACTAAAATATGACATATAAAATAAGCTGACTTCAAATTCCAGAATTTCCGTTTAAGGCCAATATTGCTCTAAAAAAGAAGCTATTTTTGAGATAGTTTGTTCTTGCCCTCAGTACTCTATATCTCCGTCCTGATGGCAGCAACTCGAAGAGGCGATGACCAGGATGTGATGGATCTCTTAATATATCTAATGCTTCACAGTGGCACCTGGTAGTATAAATTTGTTCTAGGGTGGGGAGTGAACAGCCCACAATACTCTCTGCAATTCTTATGATTCTGTGCAACACTGTCTTATCCCGGTGGGTACAACTTCCATACCACACACATAACCCGTAAGTCAGCACACTCTCAATTGCACAATGATAGAAGGCCAGCAGCAGCTTTTGTGGAAGATGGTTTCTCCTTAAAGTTCTCAAGAAAAATAGTCTCTGCTGAGCCTTCTTTGCAAGCCCCCTTGTGTTGACACTCCAGGACAGATCCTCCTGTAACTCAATGCCCAAAAATCTAAAACCTGTAACCCTCTCCACACCAGTCCCATCAATCACCAGTGGTTGGATATCAGTTTTCTGCCCCCCAAAATCCACCACATGCTCCTTTGTTTTCTTTATGTTCAGGTGCAGGTTATTTATTCTACACCACTTGGTCAACCTCTCCACTTCATCTCTGTAAGCCATCTCACACTCCTTGCTAGAGATGAGCCCAATCACAGTTGTGTCATCTGCAAATTTAATGATCCTATTGCTAGGATAGTGTAACCTGCAAAGGCAAATTGTTGTTAATTATATTACCAGCTTGAGCTTTGCATAGCATATCAGTCAAGTGACTTGGCACATTGTTAATCAGCAGCAAATTGCAAGTGTGAATTATGCCATTTCTCGTATGCCAGTATAACAACTCATACACAACAAGATTTTTGCCTACAAAAGTAAATATTGTGAGAAGTAATTGTCTTTGAAAATTGATGTTTTAACCACTGCTGGACTTCACAGTATACAAAAGTAAAGCAAAACCAGTGTCTATTCAAAACGGGGGGATCCATCTTATGATAATGGAAAGTTAGAATTGAGCAGCACCTTAAGTTGCTGAATTATAGCTTCCTATTCAGAAATAAAGCTTTGAGCAAACATTGGGAAAGGAACATGAAACCTGGATGGAGTGAGGCATAGCTAATATCAAAGAAGCCAATCAGAATTCATATTTGAATTCATTTTGATCATACATCAGAATTCAATTCCAGTGTTCTATTACGGTATATGTTGGCTCAGAATCCTAGAATCATGAAGTTGGAAGGGGCCTACAAGGCCATCAGGTCCATGCAGGAATACAAATCCAAGGACATCTGTCAGGTGATTGTCTAAATTTCTCTTGAATGTCTCCAGTGGAGTATTCACCACTCTCAAGGGAAATGGTTCCATTGCTTTAATGTTCTAGCAGTATCATTCAGCTGAAATCTGGGTTCCTATAACTTGAACCCATTATTTTTTGTCCTGCACTCTGGAGTGATTTAATAATAATAATAATAATAATAATAATAATAATAATAATAATAATA
>JAHTLZ010000122.1:33184226-33221931 GCA_023846285.1 Phrynocephalus versicolor | reverse complement strand
GCTCAGATCTAAGGGTTGTGGTAGCAGTGTTGTAAAATTAGCATTTGTATTTTGAGGAAATATTTCCTTGCATGCATTGCTGGGGAGTGTGATGTAAAATCCGTTATCTCCCATTTCCAACTCTTCTATACGGGCTCACAAATTTCAGAGGCAGCCACCCAACTGTTGAACTTACTGGGCCAACCCTTCCATTTCACTAAGTGAAGTTTTCTTGAGCCACGGCCTTTTGTGGCCAAAACCTCTTCAATCCTATACACCCGGTCTTCTCGGGGATTCACTTTCTGTAGTTCTTCAGGATAAAATGTCCCCACAATAGCATCACCCTGGTAATCTGTTAACAGGTATACGGGTCTCTTTGCTTTTTTGATTACCTGATCCACTATAAATATCTCTGTAGTGAAATTCTGTTCATAACCCTTATCGAACACCCCCTTTATTTTTGAAACCCTGACATGGTCTCCTTTTCTGAACTGCGGCCTCTCCTCTTTCGTTTTAGCAGAGGATCCATAGATTGTTTTCCAGACGGCCAAAGAGTTGTGAGGGGTCACATCTACAGGCCTAGCCTTGATAGTTCTGTGCATGCTGTGATTATAGCTTCTTAGGAGCTGAGGTAATACATCCATATATTTGTATGTATTATTGGCTGTGAAATACCGCCACATTTTTGTTTTTAAAGTTCTGTTAAACCTTTCCACAACACCAGCCTTGACCTCATTATTGGTGACAAAGTGGTGTATCCCATGTTTCTTTAACAGCTGGCTTACAGGCTTATTTAGGAACTCTAAGCCTCTGTCTGTTTGAAGTTTCTCCGGACGTCTATGATTTTGTTTGAAAATGGCCGCTAAAGCTTTGGACACCTCCCGCCCCGTCTTGTCTTTGAGAGCCACAGCCCAGGCATATTTAGATAAAATATCAATGCATGTTAATATGTACTTGTAGCCCCCGTTGTACTCTGAAAATTGCTGCATATCTACCAAATCCGCCTGCCATTGTGCATCGACTCCAGAGACAATAGTCTTGTTTCTTTTAAAATGTAACCGGACAGGCTTATGGAGTGTATAGGCATCCTGATCAGAAAGCCATCGAGAAACATCCTTGACCCTTATTGTTTTGATACGCTTTTTTGCCTCACTAAATAGAGGGGTCACACCCCCAAAACTTCCTACAGATTCCGGTGTATAATATATATTTTTTAGAACAGCCCCGTGGTCAGTCATCTTAGCAGATCACAGACATATGAACACAGATTAAGGGGTTAAATAAACTTTATTGACAAGAGAATAAGTCTTGAGCATTTTAAGAGTTCAGGGCTTTATCAGGCTTATAATGTGTTTATTTGCAAATAATAGGTTGGAAAAGGTTATTTTCAAAGTTTTAAACATAAAAGCATACAATACTGAATAAGCAGGTATATTCTAAGAGTATATGTAGAAATTACTTGAAGCCAGAAAAAATTACAGGCTATGACTTTCCGGCAGATTCTTTTTCTCCAGCAGAGTGTCCTGTTGAGAGAGCATTAAACAGCCTCTTAGTTATAATTCTTGCAACACCCCCGCACCCCCGACTGAAAGTTATAACCAATTTAATTAAAAAACTTACATCGGCCGCTGAACCGCTCTCATAACCCTCATCTGCAGAAGTCCAAATATCCTCTTGTGGCTCCTCCAGACTCACAGGTTCGGAACCATCTGAGCCTTCACTCCCCGATTTCTCTTTTGGTTTCTGCCATCCTGCACTTACTCCATGCGGACAATCGCACTCAACATCGGACCAAAACAGGGTCTCCTCAGCGTGAAGGGCAGGCTTGGGTGGCTTTTTGGGCGCAGAGTTTGGCTTCCGCGATGGGGTGTTTAGGGGGCAGAGGGGCATGGAAAACCCCACAGGCCCGTGGTACATGTGGGGGTGCAAACGCCTTTTCGGTCTCACCCGCTGCCTCTCTATCTTCGGGACCCAGGTTTTTGGTGGGGAGTCCGGGCTCTCGGGTTTCGGAGGGGAGTCCACGCTCTCTGCTTTCGGAGGTGAGTCGGGGGTGTCCTTCGGCAAGCTGGAGGAAAAACCGGTCTTGCTTGAAGATGCCATCTTTCTCCACATAGACGGGACGGCGGGGACCATGGGCCAGTCGGTCTCAGGAACAGCGGAAAAGGCGGCGGTGGGCACCGCAGAACACTCCCCTCTTCTTATAAGACCTCTCAGGCATGCGCACACGCAGCAAGACAGGCCCAGGCAACACATAGGCAGCGGCAGCGCCCTAGGGGCAGGCATGCCAGGGCATGCCTGGGGGTGGGTTAGGGGGACCCCGTGACGTGTCGGGGGGAGGGGGCAAGGCTCCCCATCCGGGTCAGGCGGAAGAGGACGTCACTTCCAGGTCAAAGGGCCCAGGTAAGTTCCGGTTCCGGGTTAGGGGGGCGGGGGGAAGGTAGGGACTTCCGTTAGGGGGCGGGACTTCCGGTAAGGGGCGGGACTTCCGGAGTTTGATGGGTGTTTGACAGGTGCACCCCTTCCCCTACTACTCACGGGATTTAACTGCAAATTAAAACACCTGCAAAACACAATAGATGCAGCCATTAGGAAAGAGCTGGGGCCTGAAAAAGTAACCAAAATAGCTTCTTGTGAATAGTTAAAACATTAAGAAACCGCACAGTATGATTCCGGTCAGCAAATAACTTAGTAGGACCCAAAGGAAACACACTGATGGTTCGTCTTGAAAATAAACGAGCACTGAAAGGAAATGCTTTTGAACAAATGGGGAAGAAATTTAAACAACTAATTACCATTGAGCAGGAAAATATAAAGCCATGGGAGGTAGTGGCAGATGTTTAACGATGTAGTCAAAATATTGGTTGTTGGTCTTGCAGATTTCCATGCAAGTAAGGTGCAAGTCACCAGGTGATCATAAATGCCAATTGATGCCCTGTTGGTGGATTTCCTTTCTTTTCTCCCTCTTCCCTCTTAAGCAGGCTTCATGTTCCTGCTTTTGCTCAAGATTTGAAGTTAAAAAGAAAAACCACAAAATTGCCTGATAGTTTTAAGGAAAAGTTCAGTATCTTCCAGGATTAGATAGTCTGTACAGCCTATGCAGTATAAGAAATGTTGAAAGCCAAGACAGCTGAACTAGTCCCAGCAAAAGTGTGTGGCTACGCTCGGCTTTGGTTTCCTTCGACATCAAGAATTCTAGTAGAACAGAGTTCCCCTTACTGCAGGCATGTACAAACGTCGGCCCTCCAGATGTTTTGGACCACAACTCTCACAGTCCTTTGCCATTGGCAGTCTAAGCTTAGAATTCCGGGAGTTGTGGTCTAAAACATCGGGAGGGCATTCTTGCCTTACTGTCACTTTCCCCATTCTATTGGTTAGAATGAAGTCAAAGATGGTTGGTCCTCTAGTTTCTTTCTCCACCTTTTTGTAGGAGAAAATTATCAGCCACAAAAACTAGGAATTTCTTCGAAGGGCCATACGTGGCTGAATTTGCCTCCCAACTCAGGAGAGTTGAACTCTCCCATCCCTACTACATTGTGTTTTTTTTTAATCCTTGCAATTTGCTTTTCAAAAGTTCCACCTGCTTCCTCTCCTTGATTGGGCAGTCAGTATTAAACTCCAGCTCCCATGCTTATTTATTTATATTTATTTATTTATTTATTTATACAACTTATATGCCGCCCACTACCCAGAGGTCTCTGGGCAGCTTACAATTTTAAAATGAACAGTTAAAACAGTTAAAACGTTAAAAAGGTAATGGACAATAAATGCAACAAAAACATTTAAACATAAAACACTAAAATTGACCCCAGGACCCACAATCTATGTTATGTCAATTAAAAAAAAATTCAGAAACAGGAAGGCTTTTACCTGGCACCGAAATGTCATCAGTGTTGGGTGGGCCTTCCATAGCCTGGGGGCAGCTGCCAAAAAGGCCCTAGACCTACATGTAAATGGCTGTGAAAGAAAGATTTCCACACCTCGTGATGACATCAGTATCTCTAAGGTAATTGTTGTTGTACCAAAACATAGAATATTCTCCCCAAAGAGAAAGAGAAGGTAATATATTGTTAAACCTAGATAGAAAGGGGGATTAAACTATCTTTCATTTCATTAAAGACTTTCTTATAATGATTTTGTTGTTCTTTTTAGTTTGGTACATATACAGCATGTAGAACTGGTTTGAAATACATTTCCCATCTCAAGAAAGAACAAACAAACCTCCAAGTTTTTTCAAGAACAGTAGTACACAAATATAGAGGATGATGAACAGAGAATAAATATGGCCGAGAAATGGGAATGAATGAGAGCAGAAAAGAGGCAAAGGCAGCAATAAACATGAAGCCATTAAAAAACAAGGAGATATACTGGCATTTAGTGAATAGCTCAGGCACCATTTTCCTTTAAAAAAAGAAAAGAAACAAGAACCTATTTTCCCAACACTTTTTCACATCTTTTCGGTAAAGTTATCTATCCCAGTGTATAGCTTTTCATTCCTTTTTCTTCCAGTTTCCATTCCCTGTATATGAAAGCTTTCTCCCTTTATAAATGACATAAGAACATAACATAAGAGCATAAGAAGAGCCATGCTGGTTCAGGCCAAAGGCCCATCTAGTCCAACTTCCTGTATCTCACGGAGGCCCCACCAGATGCGTCTGGGAGTGCACGAGACTAGATATCTGTCTCCTGCAACCACTCCCCTGCATCTGGCCCTTGAAGTACCCCGGTTTTAAGCCTGGAGATTACATATCTCCATCATGGTTTGTAACCTGTGATTGACTTCTCCTCCAGGAATCTGTCCAATCCCCTTTTGAAGGCATCCAGGCCAGATGCCATCACCACCTCTAGTTACCTATGACATTATGCAAGAGTTCGACCAAAGAAAGAAACCAGCGTACTTCCTGGCCTTAATCCTGTTGTGTAGCTATGCCTGTGTAACTCAAAGTCATGCAAGCAGCTGTAAAATTTGCCCACACTGAAAGTCATACCCAGTAATTAGTTCTGCAGATGCAAGCATACTTTACCATTTGTGCAACCAGTTGTCTTCTCAGACATAGAAACTTTCACAGGTATAACTTTATGCTACATCAAGTGCAATAGAATTTCAGCCAGTGTGTCTGAATACTAATGCATTAATGCACTGCACTGAAAACACATGGAGTACCGTTTCAAGTAATGGCATTTCTTGATCTAATCACAACTTTATTATGACATTAATGAGTTGACCAGACATTGAAATGAATTTTTCTCTTAACACTCTTATAAAAATAGTACAAGAAGCAATCATATTTTTTAATGTGTGAAATTATTATTGCTTCTATAGTGTTTTGATCTTGCTGATCTTGCAATAGGGCACTGATGAAAAATTACTACATATGCAACAAGATTACCATGAATTCACAATGTTAATGTTTTAATATAAATGAGTTCGATGAATAGCAGAAATCCTGATTTATAAACATAGTATTACTCGCTGTTCTTGGAATTAAAGTTACTTTGTTTGTGGAGTCTTGAAACCAAAGCATAAAATATATAATTTTCTGGTGGAATCTAAAATGTGGCGTAGAAAGTCCTACATTAGCAAATACATAATGTAAAATCCTTAAATTTCTACAAACGTTAACAACAGTAATCGTGTATTTCCAGGGACAGAAAAAAGTGGGCTGCTTATATACCATCCCATAACACTCCAAGCACATTTTGGGCAGTTTACAATTATACAATCTACACATTGCACCTCCCCCCCTCCCCCCACACACACACTCCAGTCAGCTGGATACTCAGTTCGGTGACCTCAGAACTATGGAAGGCTGAGTGAACCCTGAACCTTGGCTACCTGGCATTGAACCCCAGGGACATGAGCATAGTTTTGGCTGAAGTACAGCAGTTTAAACACTGCACCACAAGGAATGATATACAAATAACTGTCCTATGATTTTTTTTTCCGGATGCACATGTTTATTAGCAAAATCCTCAAGACACACTCAAAATGTTGTTTATTTTCCAATCCTTGTTATTCATTTGTCAAATATTAGTAAGGAACAACCAGCTTGATGTGGTAATTAGATTTTTAAACAAAACAGTGCCTCATTTAAAACAATATTCAGTTAACTCCATGACATCATGTGAAAAACGACAACGATGGAAGCCATACCTTTTCTGGGTCAAGCGTCGTTATAACCCATACACAGTGTGCATTATCTTCATATTGAACAGGATAATTTGGTGATGTGATGATACCACTTGGTCCGCGGAGGTTGGAGCCACATGTTCTAGCTAGAAACATAAAAACATAAGAACACAATTTAAAAAAAAATAGATATGGAAATTTATTTAAGGAAAAAAGTGCAAACAGCATTTCAACCTGTTAAGAGAATACAAAATGCTGTTCTCTTGTTTTAAGAATTTCCCAGTAAATACAGGATGCAAAACATTTTATGGAAATGAAAATGTATGGTAAAACATCCGCTGGTAAGATCTGTGTTTAGCTTCTGCACAGCTCATACGTTGTTTTATGACAGGCCTGCCCAACAGGTAGACCACGGGCTACTGGTAGCCTGCCAAGGGTTCAAAAGTAGCCCGCCGGCCATCAATAAAAAAAGTGAGGGGATAAGTTCTCCACCCCTCCCTCCCCCGTCCCCAGGACCACCACTGCCCCAGCAAAGTTCTGGGTCTGCCAGTCCACTGTCTCAGCCGAGCGGGGCAGTTCAAGGGCCATGGCACATTGAAATCTGTTCTCTCCAGAACAGATTAATTGGTTTCCAATGCATTCCTATGGGAAACCGCTGCTCTACTTACTAAAGTTTTTACTTATGAGCATGTGCTCAGAACCGATAAAATTCATAAGTAGAGGTTTTAGTGTAGTAGCCCTCAGGCACTTTGGGCTGGAAAAAGTAGACCTTGGCCTGTTCAAAGTTGAACAGCCCTGTTATATGACATAACGTCAAAGCAGAAATATAGTGACCCCAATAGGGCTTTCAAGGGAAGTGGTACATATAACGAAATTTTCCACAGCCTGAGAGAGAATCAAACTCGGGTCTCCAACACCCTAATCTCTCAGTCTATCAACAACAACACACAAGATCCAACACAGCTCATATAGAATTTCTTTATGTTAAGAACAACTAGATTATCAGGTTTTGATGCTGTCATTTCTTTATATTCCATCATGGCTATATTTCTGCTGCAACAATACTACACAGCCAGAATAATCTGACATTCAACATGCAGTAGGATAGAACAGAACACTGATTTATTTCTATTTTTCTTTCTTGAAAACCTACTTGTGATAAAGAATGTGTATTTCAGAAGCTTGCCTTGTTTTTAGCAGCCTGTATATCTGTGAATCAATAAAAAAATAAATCAAGACTATTCTTCCCATGGGGAAACTGTTAAAAAGATTAAGCTCCCACTGAAATGAACCACAGAAAATTCATGGAGTAGTATACTGAGAACACTGTTACCTGCTATAACTGCACTACTGCACCACTTGAACTAATAAAAGCATACATTTAACAATGGGCAATTTTATCTATTTCCAGGTCTGTGGGTAATTTCTAACTGTTGGGGAGTATGGAGGGTAAACAAATATATTTTTGTGTATTTTTTTCAAGTACACAGCCTCATTAATAGCTTCATGTCCCCAATAATTGAAGTATCTTTTAAAATAGCTTTTAAAAATAGCTATGCAGTGGTTTCTGAATATTTGTTCCAAATGCATTTGCTGAATACACGGTGACCTTAGAAATACATGGGGTTTTGTTTTTGACCAAATATATATGTCAGTTCCATAAAATAATTAAAAATGAATATAAAAGAATTATCTATGGAATTATCCAGGGATCAAATTTTCCATTCATCCCTAATGAGAAAATAACATAGGTAGTCTACTCATTAGGATTTTAGTCCATGGCATGAAAGTGCTATATGCAGTCACTGGATTGCCATCTCCTTCTCACATACATAGGGTCCATACAATCAAAAATACATAACAAATGAAGTCATTTAGTCTTCTAGGTTTTATAGTTGGAAGCTACTCGTCCAGAGAAGCCTTATAACATGTTTCATCCTGATCAAAATAAACAATAAAAATAAGTGCTGATCAGCTGGTGCACAGGGCCGTGTGGCAGCTGGTCGGTGAGAAAAAAAGTCAACCAGCCTCCCCACAGGCCAGCTGGTTGGCGGGAGTAAAAAAACCCTGCCAACCAGCCGGCCTGGCCCCAACAATATAAAAAGAAAAAAATGAAACGAAATATAAAACATTTTTTAAACAATTTGTTTCATAATAAACAAAATGAAACACCATTTTGGCATTTCGTGCCCATCTCTACTCCCACTCACCCACATGCTTATTCAGTACTAGAATGGAATGTTGAAGTAGGACATATACCAAAAACAGACAAAATCCAACAACAGCAACAAAACCACAGAGTGATGAACAGCAACATACTTATCCGTTCTTCAGAATGTCCTTCAGATTCCATAATGATACAGAACAATAAATTGCATTCACTTTGAAAAGGCTTAGATCCCTATTCTGCAAAATGTCATTACAAAGCCATAAGCCAAAGCCATTTGTACTAACCTTAGGGCTTATATGCTTTACTAAGGTGGAGTGATGATGGGCAATGAGGAGAGGAGGCTGCATAAAAATGCAGTAGAGAGTGATGAATGATATCCAGGAAGTAGGGGGAAAAGAGAAGAAAGCAGACAAGGGAAATAATGCAAACACACATGCCATTACAAATCTTACTTGGAAAAGCACCTACATGCAACTTAGAGTATGGATGGCAAACCTTTTAGAGACCAAGTACCTAAACTGCAATTCAAAACCACTTATTTTATTTTATTTTATTTTATTTTTTTTGCAAAGTGCCAATACAGCAATTTAACTTGAATACAATGGTACTCTAGATTACAAATGCTTTGGGTGCTAACTTTCGGGAAAGCAAGGATCAAAGAGCAGGCTTTTGAATTTCTCGCAGCCACAGTAGCCTTGCTGTGGCTGCAGGAAATTCAAAAATTTGCTCTTTGATCCTCGTGATGAGAATTAATTAATAAGAATTAATAAGAATTAATAGAATTAACTCAATATGAATAAAGCTAGAAATTATTATAAAGTGTTAAACTCTGTAGGTATTAGGTCATGCTGGCATAAAACACAAAAACCCAGGTGCCAGTCTGTAGAAGTAGCGAATTCTTGTGGTTAACCCAGATAAAGGGAAGCGAAGATGGCACAGATAACATGGGCACTATCTCATGACGTCAGAAGCGCCATTTTCTGGGAAAACTATCTCGAACTAAAAATAGGCAAAAGCCATTTCTAAGAATTATGATAACTTGCCAGGTGTGATTACGTATGACATGAGCACGAAAAACGTGAGCTGCGGTTACAAAAAAAGGTATAAAAAGGAGACCACTCGGGGAGAAGAGAGCAGCAGAATCTTGGGTCTATGGCCCAGTTCATGCTGTGATTCCCACTAATACCTTTGTCGTGTGTTATATGTGCTTGTGTGTCTATAATGCTGTACTGACTATAACTCTAAACTGGTTATAAATTCTGTTCTAATATCTGTCTAATAAACTGAATGAACTAATCCCTTGCGTGGCAGTTTCCTGAGAACCACCAAAATTTATCACTCGCTTTCCTGAAGAGCAGCACCCCATCCACCTCTCTGCCTTGGGTGCTACATTGTTGGGAAAGCCAGGGGGAGTGATGGCCGCTTCCCAAAAGTTGTGTGGCTGGACAGTAAACTGGGGCTGCGAAGGAGCCCACAAACCACTGCCTCCCCTTCAACTGGCTCTCTGCACAGGGTCATTTCAAGGCTGCCAAAATGTCTCTCTGCAGAGAGCCAGGCAAAGGGGAGGCACTGGTTTGCAGGCTCCTTCGTGGCCCCAATTTACTCTTTAGTCACACCACTTTTGGATTGCCGAGAGCAGCATGGCTGGAGAGTAAACTGGGGCTATGAACAAGCCCACAGATGGCTGCCTCCCCTTTGCTTGGCTCTCTGCTCAGAGAACAGTGGAATGCTCCAAGCAGAGGGAGGAGTGTCATGGCTGTGAGGAGGTGATGTCACATACCCACAGAAAGGACTCCATGTGACAATACCGCACTTCCTTGAGCAGCCGCTTTTTATTTTGCATCGCCTTATCTCCTCCCACAGGCATGTGGTCACTACAGCAGTTTGGCAGTCCACACTTCAGTGGTTGCTTAGCAACTGGCTTCCCTGTTTGCACTTGGCTGAACCGCTTTAAACTATGACAGGGAAATGGCAGAAATGGGGGGAAACCGAAAAAAGACGGTGTAGTATGTCCGCAAATATAACCAAATTGCTTTAAAAGGGGTGCAGGAGACGATTTAAAAAAAAACACCATCCCCAGTGGTTGTCATAAGAAAAACGGACACAGCAGTCAAAAATGGGCATGGCCAAGGGGGCTCTTCAGAAAAAGCTATTTGAAAAGCGGACAGTGATTTTCAAGGCGATTTGTCTTTCAGGAAAAGGTGTTTCAAATCTAAAGTGTGGTAGTAGTCTTTGGCACCTGTGCCATAGATTCACCAACATTGACCACTAGTGCCACCTACAATCCAGCAGTGCTGGCAATAATTGGTTTGGAACAGGCAGAAGCAGCCCCTTGTGCCAAAAGAACTATCCTTGTATCAGCATAACTGTCCTTAAGCCAGTAGAATCGCTTTGTACCCACTGATCTCTGATTGGCTGGCATAACTGCTGAGCTGGTTGAGATCAACTGGCAGTAAAGCCCCAGAAAAGGAAGAGGAAGAAAAGGAGCCGAGGAACACCAGATCCAAATTCATCTCAGTTCAGCCTCATAGCCATTGCACTAGTAAAATTAATCCGAAGCCACCAGGGTTAACTAAATTTCAACACTCCTAGCCTGGAAAAAAAGTTTGAATTAAGCACAGTTCACTCTGTATTAGTTTAACCAGTCCTCAGGTGTCTTGGTTAGGACTGAACCTTTAATGACCTTAAAACACCTATTAGATTATCATAATGCTGATCAGGAAGTGACATTTCACAAGTAAAAAATGTGAAGAACACTTGCTAACCTCTTCATCTTTGTCAGATTTACCTGTCCTGGTTCCACAAGATACCTCAGTGAAGAATTTGGCAGCCCTTATATCCAGTCAGCAGTCAGATGAGAGGTTTCCCCCACCCCACCAAAGCCTGTCAAGATGTCCATATATATACAGAACAAGCACAGCAGGACCTGCCAAATGTAAAGGAAGAAACAAGCTCTCCAATTTTTAGGGTCTGTGAAACAAAAAAACAGCAGCCATATTGGTGCATTTGCCTTTATTGCTCTATTGCTTTATTCTTCCCCACAAAGATTCTTCACCCAAATATGAGGGATGAGGAACAATCTAAAAATGCAATGTAATCACCGATAGAAATCTCTGCCAGTGAGGACCAGAGAAGTGAAAATTTATATCCCTATTTAGGTGTGACCCTTCAGGTGGATTTACATTTTGGAATAGCCAAATCCTTCTCCAACACATTCTGATTTTTTTTAAAAAAAATGGGTTGAACCAAAACAGTTTGTCAAACAATCTTATTGTCAGGGAATGAAATTTCCTCCCTGAAACAGAAACAGATCCGTGTTAATTAGGGATGGTCAATTCATTTAGGAACCAGTAGGTTTGGAACCAATAGTTTCCAAAATGACCCACGTGAGCCCAGGTGGTGCTTAGAACCCTCTGACACATGCACAGCCAATTATCTTAACTTTCTCTGGGCTCGTGCGGGGTTAAACTTCAACCAGGAATCAGGCTGCAACATCATCTTTGCTAGCTCAGTGGTGCTGGCCAATCTGGAGCTGTGCAGGCATCATCAAGCCTCCCTGTCTGATTGGCCAGCACCAAGAGCAAGCAAAGATGACATTGCAGCCTGCTTTCTGGATGTAGTTTAACCCCGTACTGTTCCAAAACGAACTGCCCATCCCTCGTGTTAATCAGTAGGAATGCAAGCCTGCTGTAAAGGACAGCTCATTAGTTTAAAACAATTAAAGCAAAGGTGCAAACTAGCAACTAACAGTAATGTAATGTCCTCACTGATGGGTAGAGAATAATACAAGATAGAAGTCTGTGTGAAACTGTTTTTAGGTGGGAGTTAACCTACTTCCTCAAAAGGCTGTGCTGCTATTTCCAGGAATGATGTGCTACGTTGTTATGCCAGAAATGCTGCATACCAAGACCTCTGTAGAAATGCTGCAAGATTGTTGTAAATCCATTTGTTGGGGAAAGACTGGCTGTTGTGTGATGTTCCTCTAAAGAAGTATAGAGTGCTTTCATACAAGACTCTGCACCACACCCTGACACTTATTGGGTATTAGTGCATTCACAGGACCTGGGCATCAGAAGCCACAATGTCATAAGAGGACCAGCCTTTATACTCCCTTCTCACTTAACTGATTTTCATTCTTTCATTTTATTTCTGCTTCAGAGAAGATCTTCAGTCATGCTTTGATTTAAAACAAGACACACTGATATCAAACACAGGTATGCTTGAGGAATGTACTGTGAAGCGAACCAAATTGGCTGACTTAATCAGTATCTCTTAGGTCACTACACGGTTCTGCGTCTGTGTCCCTGAAGTCTCCTCAAGTTTAAAAGTCAAAACTCTTATCCATAAGTAACTAGGATAAAGATCCTGGTAGCTGGAGCACAGTCTTTCCAAAAACCACCACCAGTATTCATGGAAAAGATGTTCCATTCTTGCAAAGCCTTGTATGAGGTGGGCAGGAGATGGATGCACCACAGACCTATTGGAACAACCAATATTTTCTGGACACATTATCCCTGCCATGAGTGCATGAAATTCTTGCATACTGGCTTTCCTCCAATTGGAGTGACTGTTCCTGTGGGTTGGACTGGGGGCTGAATTCTGAACTAGAAATGCATAAATTTTCTTTTCTTTTTTCTTGCGAAAAAGTCAAATTACAGGACAAAGAGAAGTAGGGAAGAGATAAAAGCCTCTGCAAGAGCCTTGAGTTCTTACTCTGATGCTACTTGGAGACAACTGACTGTATGTCCTCTTTTCAATATGTCATACGTTGCTGAATCATCTTCCTTCCTAAGAGTGGAATGGAAGGACAGCTCTCATTCCATTCTGGGTGTCTTTATGGTTTTATGTCTCTTGTGACAATTCAAGTTGTCTTATTTGAACATGGATTGCTATACTAGTCTGTTCCCCACTTCCACCAACAAGACATACAAATGAAAATTGGCCAATTCAAGTTCTCTCATATAATTCAGTCCTAGGTTCATCTATTCAGATATGTCCCCTTAGATTCAATGGAGTTCAGTCCTCAAAAATATGCATAGAGAATGTTCAACATTTTAAAAAAGGAAGAATAGCAGAACAATTTGAAGTATTAAATGCTTGCTTTATGTTTTCAGATTTCAGTTTACATATATTTAGTTGTATATTATTCGGCCTCCCTGAAATATGCTTGCAGATATGCATGAGGGAGGCTACGGGAGCTGTCGTGATGGTTATCTGTACTTCAGTGCACTTCAGACTGTACAAATATGCCACTGTCTATGAAAACACAGAGGTATATTTGGAAGGACAGACAGGATCAAGTAATAAGAACATGGTACATAAAAGGCCTGAAGTTATCCTCAGTACAGTATAGTCTATATCAAATATGCAGTGAAGCATACGTACCACTGTGCTAACGCACTTCTATGCATGTAGACCCAACAAAACAATACAGTACTCAAAATCTAAAATAGCTGTGAATTGTATGCATATCAAGAATGGACATTCAACCATTTAGGTATGGTACTGGAGACATGAAGGTCAGACTGTACACTTTTGCAAACAAATGCATATGGTTAAATAACCTTATCACTTACAGTCCATAAGTGAAACCACTCACGCACATCCTAAATGATTTTCAGCCCAACCTTGACAAGAACACGTCACTCTCCAAAGCCCTGAGTGGGATACCCATACTTGCCTACAGATAAACCCTTAAGCAAATACGAACACACAGGGGATTACAAAACAGCAACACACACAAGGGGACTAAACCTTGTCACAAACCCAGATGACAACTCTGCCCACACATCTACTCTGGCAACACAATCACAGGACCTAACAATGCCACATACAATATCAAGGGCAGCTTCACTTGATCCTCAACCAATGTGATCTATGCCATCTTTTGCCAACAATGCCTATCTGCACTCTACATAGGACAAACAGAACAATCTCTAGGGAAACGGATCAATGGTCACAAATCTGGCATCAGAAACTACAATACACAGAAACCATCTCAAACTATTTCCATCTACCAGGACAGTCCATGGAAGATTTGAAGGTCACCATTTTGGAACAGAATCATTACAAATCAAGAATACAAAGGGAAACCACTGAGATAAAATTCATATGCATGATGGACATCCATAAAATGGACTGAATGTAAGTCAAGGTTTCTTAAGTCATTACCAAATGTTATACTTCTGTACTACCACTGTTATTTTCTTCACTACTACCAAACCCATCTTTCACCACAAGGCTCTAAAAGGTAAAAAAAACAAAAAACCTTAACTCCCAAATAACCTCCTGTCAGCCCTACATTCAAAACTCTCCCATTCTCTCACCCTCAACTGATCCCCTGTCTTCCCTTCACCACTTGACTTCACTTTCCCCCTCCCCTACTTACCCTCACTCAGATCTGGTGTCTGCTGTTTCCTGGGGAATTTCTACAACAGAGCCCAAAAACAACACAAGCAAAATCACTGCTTGTAAATGTACTATGTTGAGGATGATACAAAATGGAATTGTCCTATTGCAAGTTGTGATGCAATTTGGGAATGATGCAAGGCAGAGTGGGCTACACACCTGTGTAATTATATTCTGGCAACTAGTCAAGTCAGGTGACAGTTTGATCATGCTCAGTTGTCAATTTGCTGAGTAATGGTTGCATCAGACACATACATAAAAGCAAGACAGTGGGACGTGGTTGGAAGAAGCAGCTTGTTACTCTGTCAGTTTGGATCCCAGAAAGTCTGGACTACTGGACTGTCTATCTAGCTAACAAGGTATATGCCTGCCAATTCTGTTTTTGCTGGACTTGTATATATTTTGTAAATACAGTTCTTGGTGATGGGAGTCACCACTGTATTTGCGTCTTTATTTTAGCACTGCTATCTGGCTGTTAAAGCCCACACTCTTTACACAGTCCTCACAGTCTTCCACTGAGAAATAACCACTCTGCGACATGTACCATACATCCAACAGCCAGTGAATATTTGCTATGAAACTTATAGTTCATTATATATTACATTGAACATCTCATTCTGCTGCTATATGTCCAAAGTAGTGGACCTAATACACAGAAGCTTACATTAAAATATAATAGTCTTTAAGGTGCCACATGTTTTAGTCTTTTGTTTTATTTTGTTTTGTTTGATCTTTGCCTGGAATTCTTGCACAGACTAACATGGCTACCTTTTCCAAAACTTCAAGGTAATAGAGAATCCATATTAACACTAGAAAGAAGTGTGCATGGATGCAAGAATGTATATGAAAAACACAGTTGGTACATCACTGTCTTTTGTTTTTTTCCCCCTGAAACTTTAACCGACACAATATATCAGTGGTGGCGAACCATCGGCACTCCAGATGTTTTGGACCACAACTCCCAGAATTCTGAGCCTGTATTGGCAGTGACAAAGGACTGTGGGAGTTGTGGTCCTAAACATCTGAAGTGCCAAAGGTTCGCCACCAATTGCAATATATTGTTTTAACACCTTTTAGTTTTCTATTATCTTGTCAAAATATTCCATGTGGCTGATCCTCTTCTTTGATGTTGATGAATAACCGTGTGTCATGTCTTATACTGTCATAAGTGTTATAAAGTCTTTCATTGAGGAATACTCACCACGACATATCGGCCTATGGTCGCTCCACGCTGCCAGAGTATCAGTCACCTTTTGACAAGTGATGCTTTTTGTACCTTGGAGCACATAATTGTCATCACAGCTGAACTGAACACTAGCGCCAACCCTGGGGGGGGGAATAAAACAATACAGACAGGGTTACTCTTGATTCATTGTGAGTCCAGAAACTAAAACGATTACCAATAAATTAGCAATTACTTATATAGATGAATGGTACGGATAAAACCAATGTAATAGTTTGCTGGGTACATTTAGGATGGAGTGGGGGGGCTTCTAACAAGCCTGGTTTGCCAATGATATCTAAAATAATGCATGGAGTGCTGACAAGCAAAAGAAAAGACACAAAAGAAGGAAACATAGTTCCACCAGATAACACAGTTAACTGAGTCTGGAAGTTGAGTCATGGCAACTGGACTTTTTTTCTTGAGAGACAGAAACGTTTCGCTGCTCATCCAAATAGCTTCATCAGTCTGAATTAGAATCAGCAGCACACCTCCACTTGAAGGACAAAGGGCACTCATTGAAAGATGAGGATGTAGACATATTAGACAGAGATGATAGGTGGTTTGAGAGAGGGGTCAGGGAAGCCATTCATGTGAGTATTGAAAACCCCTCTCTCAACAGAGGTAGGGGGACCTCAGGCACAGTCTATCTGCTACTTATCAGACAGTTATTTCAACAATACCCAGACAAATAAAAATACTTCATACCTCCACCACCAAGGCTATAGCTAACGACCCATACTGTATGGGTTTCAGCACCTTAGGCTATTGTTCACCTAATGGCCTATGGAGACTATTGTCCACCTAATGAGCCTATTAACACCATTGTTCATTTTATGAGTCTATTTCAGACAAGGGTGACATGAGGTCAAAGTGAACTATAAAATGGAGAACCGACAACTAGCTTTCTTCAGACTGACGAAGCTGTTTGGATGAGCAGCAAAATGTTTCTGTCTCTCAAGAAAAGAAGTCCAGTTGTCATGACTCAACTTCCAGATATGCTGGTGAATACAAACACTCTTAAACAAGACCAGGAGCTCACTATGGCTCAGATCATCAGTTTCTTACAGCGAAATTCATTCTCAATCTGAAAAAAGTAGGGAAGTTAACTGGACCAGTCAGGTACAATAACATCAAATCTCTTATGAATACACAGTGGAGGTGAAGAACAGATTTAAGGAACTAATCTAGTGGATAGAACGCTGGAAGCACTATGAATGGCCACTCATAACATTGTACAGGAGGTAGCAACAAAAACCATCCTGAAGAAAAGGAAATGCAAGAAATCAAAATGGCTGTCCAGCGAGGCCTTACAAATAATGGAGGAGAGAAAGGAAGCAAAATGCAAAGGAGAAAGAAAAAGATAAAGAAAGTTGAATGCAGACTTCCCAACATTAGCGAGAGACAAGAAGGCCTTCTTGAACGAATAGTGCAAAAAAAGGGAAAAAACAGAAAAGGAAAAACAGAGATGTGTTCAAGAAGATTGGAGATATTAAAGAGGCATTTCATGCAGATGGACATTATAAAGCCCCAAATGGTAGTGACCTAACAAAAGCCGAAGACATTAAGAAGAAATGTCAATAATATACAGAAGAATTATACCAAAAAACATCTGGATGCCCCTGATAACCAAGCTAATGTGGTTGCTGACCTTGAGCCAGACATTCTGGAAAGTGAAGTCAAGTGGGCCTTAGAAAACACTGCAAACAACTAGGCCAGTAGAGGTGATGGCATACCAGTTGAAATGTTTAAAATCTTAAAAGAGGATGCTGTAAAGGTGCTACTTCAATATGCGAGCAAATTTGGAAAACTCAGCAGTGGCCAGAGGGCTAGAAAAGATTGGTCTACATCCCAATCCCAAAGAAGGGCAACACTAAAGAATGCTCCAACTATTGTACAATTGCACTCATTTCACATGCTAGCAAGGCTATCCTCAAAACTCTACAAGGGAGGATTCAGCCGTATGTGGACAGAAAACTCCCGGAAGCGCAATCCCGGAAGTGCAAGCTGGATTTCGAAGGGGCAGAGGAAATAGAGATCAAATTGCCAACAAGTTCTGGATTATGGAGAAAGCCAGAGAGTTCCAGAAAAACATCTACTGCTGCTTCATCGACTATGCCAAAGCCTTTGACTGTGTGGACCACAACAAACTATGGCAAGTCCTTAAAGGAATGGGAGTGCCTGACCAGCTTATCTATCTCCTAAGAAATCTATATGTGGGACAAGCAGCAACCGTCAGAACTGGATATGGAACAACTGACTGGTTTAAAATTGGGAAAGGAGTACGACAAGGCTGTATACTGTCACTTTGCCTATTTAACTTATATGCAGAGTACATCATGCGACAGGCAGGACTGGATGAACCACAAAACAAAATTAAGATTGCTGGACGAAATATCAACAATCTCAGATACGCAGATGATACTACTCCATTAGCAGAAATTGAGGAGCAATTAAACAACCTCTTAATGAGAGTGAAACAGGAGAGTGCAAAAATGGGCTGAAGTTCAACATTTAAAAAAACCTTAAGGTCATGGCCACCGGTCCCATCACCTCCTGGCAATTAGAAGGGAAAGAAATGGAGGCAGTGACAGAGTTTACTTTCTTGGGTTCCATGAACACTACAGATGGTGGCTGCAGCAATGAAATTAAATGATGCTTGCTACTTGGGAGGAAAGTGATGACAACTCTAGACAGCATCTTAAAAAGCAGAGACATCACCTTGCTGACAAAAGTTTGGATAATCAAAGCAATGTTTTTTTTCAGTAGTCATGTATGGAAGTGACACCTGGACCATAAAGAAGGTTGATCGCAGTAGAATTGACTCTTTTGAGCTATGGTACTGGAGGAGACTCCTGAGAGTCCCCTGGACTGCAAGGAGATCAAACTTTTCTATGGTGGAAGAAATCAACCCTGAATGTTCATTGGAAGGACAGATTTTGTAGATGAATCTCCAGTACTTTGGAAACCTCATGAGGAGAAAGTACTCCTTGGAAAAATCCCTGATGTTGGGCAGGATTGAAAGCAACAGGAGAAGGGGATGGCAGAAAATGAGATGTTTGGATGTTGTCATTGATGCAACTAACATGCACTTGACCAGCCTCCAGGAGACAATGGAAGACGGGAGGGCCTGGTGTGATATGGTCCGTGGAGCCATGAAGAGTCGGACATGACTTAATGACTGAACAACAAAATTCATATTTACTGGGGAACTCCATGTATGATGATCATCTGCTTCTGCTTATATACCACTCCATACCACTTCAAGTAGTCTCTGGACAATTTATAGTTTAGTATGCAGACTACACATTGACTCCCCCCCCCAAGCAAGCTGGGTACTCATTTTACTCAGAAGAATGGAACACAGAGTCAACCATGAGCCGACTACCTGTGATTGAAACCCAGGTCGTGAGCAGTTTTAGCTGCAGTACAGTTATTTAACCACTGCCCCATGATGAATCAGCCAAATTGTCAGAAGATGTTATTCGTTTTTCACTTTGTCCCCACCTCTACATCAAACTAATTTAATAAATACATAAAAGTCACATGTGCTGAGTAAATGCATAAAGGTCATTCATCTGGAATGTAGTGCTAGTAGGCAATCAAAAGCCAAACAGGCAGCATATCCTGCGAAAAGGATGCTTCAAACTCTTGCTGACAATTGTAATTAGCAATATCACTGCATACTGTGTACATACTGTCTCTTCTTAACATTAGAAAGTGCAAGTTGTAGGGGGTAATACAGGTTAAGAAGGAAAATATAACAGTCACAGATCCTATAAATTCTTATGCTCTCTTAAGAACTTGCTATTAGAGCTGAAGATCAAACAGGATATCTCTCCCCTGAAAATCCATTGTTTCATAGGCTTATTTTCTTCTCGGCCTTTAAGTACAATAATTTATGAAGCAGTAGGGGATTCCTAATACATCCCAAAAGAGCTCAAAGTTGATTACTGTGAATTATAGTCTAGAAAACTAATAAAGAGTTAGAGCACCAGGTGTTCTTTCGAGGTATCAGTCATGCAGCAAGAACTGCAGCTTGCAGCCTGGCAGGACCTGAAGAGTCTCTCTGGTGTTGAAAAATAACGTAGAACAAGATCATCCAATGACCTTTCACACAACCAACATATTATATAAAATGTACAGCCATGATTTCCACACCACTCTACTGACAGCCAGAAAATAAAAAGGCAGCCATGAAAGCCAACTGTTCAGAAACAGACATGAATAGCCCTCAACTCATGGAATACCATGAGCTACACCAGTGTTAAGTATCTCTCATTCTACAGTGAAGCTGCCTAGATGCCCTAAGCCCATCCGATCTTGCTTGATTTTAGAAGCTAAGCAGGGTCGGCCCTGGTTAGTACTTGGATGGGCGACCACCAGGGAATACCAGGTGCTGTAGGTCCTGGAGTAGGAACTGGCAAGGCACTCCAGTATTCCTGCCAAGAAAACTCCATGGACATGGGGTCATGAGGAGTCAGTCACTACTGTACAACAAAACTACTACTACTACTACTACTACCATTATTCATGGGCATATATTGCTGGAATTTAAGCTGTTCTGTTGTGATCTGGAGAGCTAAGCAAAATGTGCATTTTATACACTGCCCCATAATGCTTCAAACAATCGATAGGCAGGTTACAATCTAACTGTGCAGGCTACATATTGGACGTGTACTTAAAAGCCCAACTTTCATAATAATGTGCAATGGTGTGCCAATTTGTGACTTCCTCTTTTACGGAAAAAAGGGGTCTCCCATCGCCATAGAGTACATTTCTGTTCTGTTCTTCCACAAGTATGTGGAATTGATAAAGTGTGGAATGAACTGTAGAGAGTGCACATTTTTCCATATGGTTGCAATCTGGTTCAAATAATGGAAGAGGGAAGACATGATTGTGAATGGTAAGCTTCAAATGAAGGTCACAGAGACAGATAGAGATGGTGGTGGTAGATAAAGAGGACTTTTAGGGGAAAACAATTCTAAAGGATATATTGCTAGACAAATGTAGGGCAGCATTAAAAAGGATTTGAATTCCTGTTGAAAAACTAGGGGTGGGAGGAGTTAGTTATAAGCCATAAAACTAGAGATGGGCACCATATGAAAAATGACACACTGTATTGTCATTTCGCAAGATTTTGAAATGTTTTGAAATGAAACAAAATGGCAGACAATGTGTTGTCAAGAACTGGAACGAAATGACGTTTTAGGTTTGGAGGAACTGAACCGGGGACACGCTGCCGGATCTCGCTTCAGGCAAGGGGATGCAGCGAGATCTGGCGGCTGTTTCCCTGCTCATTTCTCACCACTGCCACCCAGAGGGGTCCCAGCTACCCATCATGCAACAGACCCTTGCCAATCAGAGACCGTGGTGCAGTAACATGTCCTAGAACTACAATTCCCAGAATTCCTGAATTTAAAGGAGGATTCCCTATTTCTACTGTTGGGGAACATTTGATAAAGGCCATGCCAGCGAGGTGGGAAAAGACCTGACTGGCTGACCAAATGAATCAAGGTTATCTGTGCATGTGAATGAAAATTTAATAAAATGATTTAAATATTGGCAGAGTTGATATAACTGATATTTCTTGGGCATACCGTATATGACTACAGCCTTAATATACAGTAACAGGATTGTCAGTTTTACTAAACCTATAATGGATCCAGTGTGAAATCTCTACTGAGGAAACCCAGGTGTGGGGGAAATCCATGGGAAATAACAGTACTACTGAGATATAGTTCTAAATTGATATAATCAGTATGAGAAAATTTTAAGAAAGCGAACTAACACATGACATGGGAAAGAGCTGAGCATTAATAGATGTAAACCCTTGGGGTGCCAATTTCCCAGAAAATAAATGATAGGAACAAAGAGAAAATAAGAAAGGACACACAGGGAGACATGCATTTTTTTAACAAAATAATTTTTAAAAGTGCAATGCTAAAATCACAAAAAGAGGCAAAAAAGGAGGGGCACATTGTTTTATTTTAAGCTGTAACACCTTTTTCAAAGAACATGTCACTACTGAATCAGTAACAATTAGTCTGAGTTTAAAATGAACTCTCCACTTTTTCCATCAATTTCATTCACTAAATACCTTTCTCCAGACTTGGAGAGCTCCTGAATAATATGCCTGCTCATATATCACAATTCAGCCTAATAGCTAGGGTCATTATTTTCCTGACAAGTGCACTGGCTTTCTCTGGAGTCTTACTTCAACTTAGAGAAACAAATCATTGCCTGTGTCACATACTCTGGAGAATATTTCACTTTCCAAATAATAAAAACAAGAAAAAATTAAAACACACACACACACACACACACACACACACACCAAAAGAATCTTATTCCTGCAAATAGGGAAAATAACAACATGTTGCCTCCCTCTCCCGTGTGGAGTATTTGCTTCATGTCATCTATGAAACACAAGAAAGAATACCCTGTACTGTATATTTTTTAAAGGAAATGGAAAAGGCAATCAGTGACATTTTCCAAAATAGTCAGGAGGAAACCTGACTATGAATGACATCAAAACAGACAAGAGTATTGACAGACAGGCTCAACATGTTTTTAAGTTACTCAGATTGATATAATGCAAAGGAGAAATACTGAACATTCTCCCTCTTGTTTTAATGAATAGTGCTTCTTCATTGAAAAGTGGTATTATGTGCCGGAAGCCTTTATTTTTTTTTTCTAAATGGCATACAATAATGAAACAGTTTTATTTTGTGTGTGTGCAAATATCCTTCTCTTTCTCTTCCCACAACTCTAAAACTGTAAGATCTAAATAAGAAGAAACGTATTTCACAAGGATACTTGTACCACATTTTGCAATTTGCCTGCATTAGAAGTGGAAGACAAATACAATGTATGGGTATGCACATCTGTGCTTGTGTGCGCACATGTGTGTAAGACAGACAGGGTGGCAGAAAGCATGAAGGTCCTCTTTCAGAATGGCTTTGTCCTTCAGAGTGCAATCCTTCCTGTATATAAAGTGGTGGCTTGTATAAAGGAATTAATTCGTTCCAAATGAAATTCTGTTAAGCAAATTTCCCTTTATACAAATTTCCCATAGGAATGCATTGAAAACAGAGTAATCCCTAATTGCGACCATTTTTATGTTGTACAGATTTGCCCCGTAGATGATTCTGTTAAACAAATTTCCCCTATCTCCAGAATTTTTTATGTTCTACAGATTTTATATTATACAAACCATTTGTTATACAAGGGACCACTGTACTTACTCCCTAAGTAAGCCCCTTTGATCTGCTTAGTGTTTACTGCACTTTTTGTAATTTAAGTGATTTTCACTTAAAACATGAGAAATCCTCTCCAAGTTCTTCAGGGTGGCATTGGACTTGTTTGTATAAAATTTGTGAACCTTATGAACTTCTGTTTTTTTGTTTTTTTTTGTGGGTTTTTTTTTTGGAGGGGGCAAATAAACCCCTGGTATTTTGCAGAAATCAGTATATTTTGCACAACATACAATATTTTAAAATAAATTCCAAAGTTGAAAAAAAAACACTTGTTCTTCTAATAATGCTTCTGAAGAAAAATATGGTGGTCTCCCCATCCCCACAAGGAGCAAAAGCAAACAAAAAACCCTTGCAGACATGAGTTTTTCAATTGAGTATCCCACTAGGTTAAGACAGACTTTTTTGTGAAGAACAAAAAAGTTTGCAAAATCTTTACGTAACTACAGTGTAACTGACTATTATTGCTCCCAATTAGCAGAAATATGTGAATATGAAAACATTCTTAGTAATTACTGTATATGCTTCAAACAACTATAGTTTCTCCTCTTAAGGGTCGCCCCGGCAAAGGCTTGTCCGGCCCGGGGCTGCATTGCCCACCCCCAGAGGATGGGCGAGACCAACGTGGCATCACGGACAGGGGCGGGGGCTGGGCCCGTCGCCCCCTTCTTATACCGAGCCTGCGGCTCCCCTCTTCTCACCTTGGACAGCTGCCATAGTGGCATTCTTCACTGCCCTCCAGATATCGGAACTGGTGGCCTCCAGCAAGGATGACTCACTCTGCAGGGCCTTGCAGGTGGATGATCTGTCTTGGGAGCAGGACAAGTTGGTGCTGCGTATCAGGTGGGAAGGGGAGCACGCATCACTCTTGGGTCCCGCTCCATCAGTGCTATATGCCCCATCAGGGCAGTACATGCAGATGCGGGGGGGGGGGATGGGGGTTTCCTATTTCACCACCAGGACGGGTTGCCCCTGATGAAATACCAGTTCTGGAAAGTGACTTCCCTGGCTCTGGGCAGGGTCGGGGCAGGCCATTTACACTTCAGAACTCACTTGTTCCGCCTAGGTGCAGCCTCTACAGGGACTAAACAGGGATATCAACCAGCGGACATCAAGTGTATTGGCTGTTGGCTCTCGCAGCGCTACCGATCGTACATCCACCCAATACCCAAGTGCTAAAGCCGCAGTTTGGCTGTTGCCCTCCCCCTGGCTTTCTCTTTGCCCCCTCCCCTCCTGTTTTCCGCTTTGTTTTTCTGTGTGTTTTTTCTATACAGGCACCGGTGTCCAGCACGCGCGGGCCAGGGTGATGATTGTGGGCCAGAGCTTCATATATTGAGTGGCAAAGCATGTGGATCAGTCCAGCTGGGGGCAGCATCTTGGACTGGGCAGGGTCGCCATACTCGAGTGGAGAGGCTATCGGGGAATGCTGTGGGACCAGGTGGTGCCAACTGCCTTAAAGTTGGTGCAGGGGCGCCCTCCAGACATCCTATTGACCCATGAAGGTGGGAACGACCTGGGTCACAGGCCAGGGAAAGATCTCATCAATGCCGTACTTGCTGATTTGCAGCTGTGGCATGAGCGGTTTCCAGCGGTGCGGGTGTTGTGGTCTACCATTGTCCCCAGGAGGGCCTGGGTGGCTGGCATCAACCGAGCATGACGGGGCATGAACCAGGAGGTCTCCAAGGCCGTCTGGCAGGGCGGAGGCAGTGTTATAGGCCACCCGGGTATTACACCTAACAGACCTGAGCTGTTTCATCAGGATGGTGTACATCTCTCCGATGAAGGCATGCAGCTGTTCCTGGATGACCTGCGGAGGGGGCTGCTAGTGGCCCTGAGGGGGCCTGGAGGGGAGGCTTGGCCATAGCAGAGCTTGGCCATGGCCGCGGCAGGTAGTGCAGGGACTTGGCATTAGGTGAGCCCCAAATGCTGGCCAATAGGCCTCTAACCCCCAGGCACTGCCGACCCTGAGATCACAGGGCCTAGAGCGAAGGGGCATTTGAAATCATCCTGCTCCTCTTGGGAAGGTTAGCTTGGTCAGCCTGGAGGGATCTGCACTTGAGTGGAACCCCCGGGGACCGGTGGGGGGGGGGGTTGCCCATATCTGATAATGCCCTTGGGCAGGGTCCAGCTGGTCACCCCAGGGCCAAGGGTTCCCCGCAAGATCACAGCCCCCACTTGGGTTAATAAATGTTGTTAAACTTGAAAAAAGTGTGGCCCACAGTGGCAACCCAGCTCTCTGTCTCACCTATTATTCCAACCCGGGGGGGGGGGGGGGCAATGTTTCTGGGTTGACCTCCTTGCATAATTTGAGTGTTTGTCCTACTTCACAAAAACTTTCCCCTCTGAAATGGGTGTTTTCCAAAGTTGTACCAAGAAAGAGACGCCACCCCCATGTACCTTGAAGAAGGCTCATGAACTCTCAACACCATGTGTTGAGCAGGATTACATCTAAAATCAACCTCCTGGCAAAACCCCTTGTTTGGTCTTTTGGTACTTGCCTTGAAGCAGTGGGATTTATCCACGAAAGCTTGCAATATATATATATTTTATTTTTCTGCTAATGGTTATAAAGGGATCACCTATACAGCCTATTATTACATTTGAACAATCTAGAGGTCTTTTAGGCACAGTATTGTATAGGGCAATGCAGCAATTCTAAGTGTGGGTGGGAGAGAAATGTATAATGCCTGGCAAGTCTGGGACAGAGAGTTAAGTGATGGAAAGGTTGAAGAAGATGTAGACTCGAGAGAGAGAGAAAATCAAAGGGGGAAATGTGTGGAGACAAAAAAAAATTGCTTGAAGGGAACAAACATGTTTATAATCTGGTAGCAGATAAACAAGTACCACGGTGGATAGTATTTATTCATTCCTGCCAGGGACTTACTTAATTATCCCTATTAAGATTTAGTTTATGCATAGAAATATTTTACTTATTTATACAATGGAAAGAGGGAATATACATTAAAATAATCTGTAATTTTAATATGATGTCCACTCTTGAATATTAAACAAGCTATGTTTTGCTTCTCTGAGAAAATGTCTTCCCATTCTGGATTCATTCGTTTAAGTATATCTGACAAACGGAACCACATTTTCAGTCTACAGTCTTTGCACCACTCCCCCTGCCACCCCCAGCTGAATGGTTCCAAGCATATAATTTGGCATGTCTTTAAGATTCTACCGGATAAAATAAGTGCCATGAATTGGAAACTTTTGCTTCAAGAAGCAAAATCAAAGTGATCATTTAACTATGTCTTGCTCATTACAATAGTTCTCTCCCTATCTATTCCCATAGGCTGCCTTTGACATTTTATGATATAAACATGGCATAATATAGTGAAGAAGCTATTCTTCTCTATTGCTCATCAATGATTTAAAACTTGGATGCCAGAACCAAATCTATTCTGTTTTAACACACAGCATGAACCAAGAGATATTTCTCCATTACTATGGATGTATAACATTGCAGTGCTTTAAAAGATGATTTCATAAAGATTGCAGACCTATGCATGCTTATTACAGAGTATATCCTAATATGCTCAACACTGTTTACTTACAAGTAAGCCTGAACAGAACTGAAGTACGTGAATATTTCCCAGAAAGCAACAGGCTGCTGTAATGACAAAGGCTGTCTAGATATTTTCTGTATAGGTAGAATGTAAAGTAGAACATTAAATCCTATCATTTATTTTTTCTCTCCCAGCCCACAGAAAGGCTTGATCATTAAAATACACTCACTGGAGAAGTCTTAAAATTTACACACTAAGTATTTTCAATGTAGGTTGAAAAGGAATTTGCGTTGTGTCAGTTATGTCTGTATTTAGTGCCCGTTGGTTGCTTCAATAGATATTTTTGCAGCTGATATTTTTGCAGATTTACACATACACACATTATAATATTTTTTAGAAAGTAACCATGACAACTATAAACACATCACAAGTATAGCAATAGGTCAATGCAAAATACATGATTTTAAAAGTATCCAGGTCAACCATTTGTTAACAATAATTTAAAGAAGTATGAATGGGGAAGAAATAGCTATGAGTGCCTTAGTCATTATTTATTCAACAGACTATTTCAAAAGAGCCTATAAATGTCAATAGTGTGGGATATTTAAAAGAACAGTTGTGTCAGTCCAGTCTAGCTCAGCATAATAAAAAAAGAAAAAGAAAGGAATCTTATATAGCATCTTTAAAACTAACAGGTTTATTTTAGCAGTAACTTTTGTGGATTATAGTCCACTTCTTTTTCTTTATTTCCTGAAGATGTTAGCCGGAATCCAATTGAAAAAAAATTACACCAGCATAACTGCATTATTGCAAATTTCACATGGGAATCCCAGCAAGTTAAGAAGTCAGCATAGGCATCTACTGCCATGTGTTAAGTCATCTGGCTGGTGAGCAACAACAAATGTTTACACTTACTTTATAACTTGCAACTGTTAATAGCTGAGAATTGTACGAATTGAGTCATACTCACAGGCGTAATTAACAGAGTTCTGGTCATTATCACCTTTAATTATACCACAAACATACTACAAAAACAAAACTTCAAATGAATAGTGATCCACAAATAGGATACAGATACTACTTAGATGGCTTTCAGCTATATATAAATTAACCTGGTTTATCTCCAACTATTTACAAATGAGAAACTGTGTGCCACAGTTTAACTCTGAAACTTTAGTCAGGCATTCAGAAAAGAGTAACCTGAAAATGTGCGGAGTGGGGGAACGCTAGTTGCTCACTTTGCTATTACACGCCAGATGGAACCAGAGATTCTCTGCGTATAGGGATTATCCATGATGTTGGGAACTTGACTTTTTAACCTTCTCAAACACGCAGAAAGCACCCGGGTACAGCAGACTGTCTGGCCTTCAGCAGGAGCAAGGACAGAAAAAGAAAGGGGTAACGTTCTCACTTGTGTCGAGTGAGATCACTGAACGGAGTAGCCTCTGACCACTTAAAGAAGGGCTGAATCATCCATAAGAACTGCTTCCCATTTGATATGGTGCCTCTTAGCCCACTGTGAATTCCTGCTCAGGTAATATTATACTTTTGAGAGCTAGTGCATGGGCTTAGTAAAGAGAACTCAAAAAGACCACCAAAGAGATTACAGATATAAATGATCACGAGTCTATTCTTCACATGAAAGCAGGGAACTGTACTGGCCCCTTCTTTGCCTATAAAACAAATATATTCTCTCTGTGAGAGTTTGCACACTCACAAAAATGATGTTTGTGAAAATAACACCTTGTGCAAATTATGCACACTGTGCATCTAAGCAACCCTAACTACTCCCTTGTAGGATAAACCTTTAATAGGTAGAGAAGCATGGCCCTGTAGTTTCCATATTTTTCAGTAACTACCCAGCTGTTCCGCAGAGTTTTCTACCATGATAGTTTGCCCAAGACTTTTATAATAGGGATAGATAAATACCATCTGCTTCAATTTAGCCCAAATTATTGGCCTGACAAATAAAATCACACAGTTTCAAACTGTGTCGTATCCAGCCTGCTTTGATTCTGATCCAAATATTCCAAGTCAAAGTGAGGGAAATAAAAGGTTCTGATTTCAAAGGGAGGGAATGGGGAGGGGGTGAAATTCAATGCCAATAACAACATCTGGGCATTCAGTAGGCAGGTAAAGTTCCTGACTTTTCTGAAATCTCAGGTTGAGAATTGGTCCAAAGCTACCACCAAGTGCAGTAGGACCCCCGTATCCACTGATTCAGTTATCCAAGGTTGGCAGAGGAAAACATTAAATAAATGATTCAGGAGCTGCAAAGCAAGCTACTGTTACAAACAGCAGCTGTAAAGCAAGCTACTGTCATAAAACAGTAGCCGTAAAGCATGCTACTGTCACAAACAGCAGGTGTAAAGCAACCTACTGTTGCAAAACAGCAGGTGTACAGGCAGCTACTGTCACAAAACAGCAAGTTTTGGGCGTGGCATTATGTCTTATCTGCAGTTTTTGTTATCCACAGGAAGGCCTGGAACTGATCCCCAGCAGACACCTGGGTCCTACTGTAGTCAACACCATGGAGCAGAGAAAGAACAAAACATGTTTTGTTCTTTAAAAAAATGAAACCTTCCTCCTGGAAACATTCAAAGCAAGGAAGGACCTCTTCTCAGGGGCAATGGACAGAGGAAACAGACAGCCTCCTCTAACAGATCACTGTCCCTCCATGTGATCAAATGATCAAACTGCACATTATACAGAGACATAAGACATTGAGAGTCCATTCTCAAACCCAAATTTGAAGGAAACGATGGTTCATGCAGAGACACAGGAAACAACCTCCTACTTAAATTATAAATACAACTGTGGTGCCCTAGCAATGGCTTTTGAACATCTGTCTGTCTTGTAAATACCACCACTGTTGTGTATTGATCTGTAACTGCTTGTTGAAGTAACTGCCTTCCTGTTCCAAAGGGAACAGGCCTATTGGTTGATTCTAGTTGCTGCATTTGGATCTTCAATCCTATTGGTTCCCGCCCAAAGGCAGCCTTGTGAATGGTTGTAATTGTTCCCTCCAAAATGTATCTTTTCCTAGCCAGTCCTGGCCCCTATAAATGTAACTCCCTTTTCCCAGTCCTCAGTCTTGTCTCTCCCAGATTAAAGAGCTGTTCACTAGAAGCTGTCTCCAGCCTGCTTTGTCTCTGAGCTGAAATCACTGATGAATCACTAACCCCACGCTACAATAACCACCACTGCCACACTGTACTCCAACCAGAACTAGTTTTCCAGAATGTCACTGCAGAAACTGATATTAGAAGGGAAATCCTTAACTAACTCTGCCATCTGGGTGTCACAGAAGCTGTTTCTCTCCTCTCCAAGGCTACCCATACTAGCTTGATTTGTTTGGTCTTGAGGACTAAAGCCCAAAAACCCTCTGAAATCTGGTTTTGAAAACTTGAAAAGATTACCAGAATTACCCCTTTACAACATGAATGTGTCTTCACCTCTGACAATTTCATTGTTTGCTGATTTGTCTTGAGCGGTGATGCCGGGGATTGAAACTATGATTTCTGCGCGCAGACCACACACTCTATCACTAAGCTATGGTCTTTTTTTTTTTTTTTTTGCAGCTACTAGTTTGCTCTGACACACTACTGCACAAGTCACTGAGCAGGATTTAGGTTTTATCATTTCCCTTTGCCCTGTAGCCCACCAATGTACACACATCAAGAAAGAGGAAACAATTTAAGCGGTCAGTAACATCCTAGCCTGTGAAACTGTCTCCTTTTCTAGCTGATAGAATTCTTTGGTCTTTCTAAATTACTTTTGCTTCTCTCCTGCTGAAAAGGGAGTGATTTCCAGCTTTTTGAAGAGAGCTGAAGTCTGATAAAAATGCCCTTTCTCGTTTCCTTCTTTGCTTTGAATAAAAAACACCGCATCTCTGTCAAAATGTGCTTGAGAACCATTGTGATGGCAGCAAAATATATATTGGCATTATGTGGACAAGATACGTAAATGATTGTAGCTTTCCAAACTTTACAGGAATCAATACAATACAATACAAATTGGATATAAGGCATAATGTAGCTTTCCAGAGAGGGAACAGGAGAAAGAGAATTAGTATTTTATTATTTAAAAAAATCATAATAAAATAAAATATCCTGTTTTACAAATAAACAAGGTGCAAATCTGTAAATAGATTACCACCTTTCATCTATATAAGCTCTGTGTTATAAACAGGACATCCCAATGTTTGACAGAATTTATGCTGTGTCATGACATTCCATTATATATATCCATTGTTTGTACCATGTCAATGACCGACAAAAACGGACAGCATGAACTCAAATGTATTGGACAAAATATACTGGATTTCTATGGTGGAGAAAAAGAAGTGACACAGAGCTGTCGTTTTCAAGATTTGCCTCGTGTTTCTTCAGGTATTTAGTTCTACCTTGAGCTATTCAAAGGTTTTTGTGTCAAGTGACAGTGAGAACATACCTTTGTTCCTGTGAAATTTTTTTGGTTGGAATATGTTTGGGCAGCTGAAATAACTGACCTTCTAAGAGGCAAGCATACACTAATGGAAAAATTAGGCGTTTCCCTGTCTAGAGGTCTACGCATCCTGTAAGGGCCACATAACCTCTTGCCTATCTAAATTCTCTGTCTGCTTTAAATGAGATTTAAGTCAAGCTACTCCTTTCTATAGAGTAGCCCTTGCAAGTGAAGCCATCAAAACTTGAAAATAGGTTGTTTATTTTTAACATGCAATCAAAATGACTATATGCAAACAGTGTACATAACATGCAACACATAACAATGTTGCATGTGATGGGTTAATGTGAAGGGTAACAGTATACCTAACGTTTCCCCTCCATTTAGTAATGTAAGAACCTGGGAGCACTAATTAATTTAAGTGCAAGGAACCATCACCACCACCATCACTATCTTAGTATCCTATGGATCGTATTCTCTTGTTACCTTTAAAACATTTTAAAGGGAGAAATTTTTGATATATTTTGCTTATTTTATCAGTAATTTTTGTAAAAATCAAGGAAACAAAAACAATTCTATAATAGTTTGCTTTTTCCTTTTTAAGCAAAACAAAAACTAGTGCTGGAATGTAACTTTTATTAAACCTGATGTTCTAGAATCTGCCTAGAGATGTGTGTGTCCACATGGATGTACACTTGCACATGCATGTGTCAAGTCTGCATAATTATCTAACAAGCCTTAGTGTTCTGGATATCTAAACCTGGGTTGATTACAAATGGATATGTATGTTTTCCACTTTTATGTTCTACATGAATAAGCATCTAAACCCCATCACTTCTGAATACCTATCCTGAAATGGGTTGGTTTAACCCATCTTTTTCCACTTCAAAGAAACATGGCCACCCTATTTACTATGTTCATGCTTCTGTAATGACTTCCTTTTACTTACTTCTTTCCAGCTTAGTCAATGAAAAAGTCTGGAACTGAATGCCTTCAATCAGCCAGTCATGTTTCATAAAATAATACCTAGTGATTCACACAGTTCAGATTCATTCTAGTGTTGGTATTTGCACTGACTCCATAGTCAATACTGACAAAATGCTTTGGCTCAACACCCAGGATTTCCCTGTACAAAGCTGGACTATTTTTTCAGCCTTGGAGGAGGACAAGCCAGGAGGACTTCCATGAATTATCAGCTAATGGGATGGTGAAAAATGCATCTATTAAATTGAGGCAGGTGAAGAGTTCATGTGTCCCTGGGATCAGAAGTCACAAGAGTTGGGAACAACAGGGGTGACCTTGCAGATTACATCCCTTACAGGCTGGTGAGAGGTGAACTGAACCCTCATCCAGCTATAAATAGTACAATTCATCAAAACACCCAGTCACGAGGAGTAATTTAAGATTGTAACAATGACACCATCATGCACTGTCGTGCTGCACTAAATTTCTGAAATTGTATTTCATTGATGCACATGCAAAAAAACTGCATTGACATCAAGAGATATTGAAGAAACAAGAACACACTTTGATTTATTGGATGGCTTTACATCTTGACATACAAATTTTGATTTCTTGGGGGGGGTTAATTTCACCCACAATAAGCCGTGTGTGTGTGTGTGTGTGTGTGTGTGTGTCATTACAGTCATGACCGACTCTTCGTGACTCCATGTCCATGGAGTTTTCTTGGCAGGAATACTGGAGTGGTTTGCCAGTTCCTACTCCAGGCGCCTACAGCACCTGGTATTCCCTGGTGGTCTCCCATACAAGTACTAACCCTGGCTGACCCTGCTTAGCTTCCAAAATTAGGAGAGATCAGATGTGCCTAGGGCATCTAGGCAGCTTACAATTAGCCCTAGCCATTAAAATAATTGTTGGCGCTCTTGCAGGCAAACAACTGGCATTACCTCTACATACAATATTTTGGTTTACCAAACTCACTCCATGTCATTCACAGCCTACTGTAACAAAGCACAGCAATGTAGGACAGCAGTTTTTATGAGAAGTTCAGAGCTATTGTATGCCTGTCTCATTTAAATACATACACATCCATTATTAAGCATGAACACATGAAACTCTTACCTAAAATCCAAGCCTGTCCTTTTCCCATTTTCAGGAACTCCTGGATCAGGGCATGTATCTGATGCAACTGCATCCCCACCTTGTGTCACTGTAATAGACAAAAGGGTTGCAAGGAAATTAGGAACGATGGGATATAGAGTGATTTCTTGAGCTGTAATATTAGCTGCACAATTCGTTCTGCATTAGAATTCTTCCCATCGAAAGTTAGTTTTAAATTCATGTAAAATTTCATCTAGCACAATCTCACGTTTGTTCTTTAATTATAGTAATAGGTATGTCCCTGCCTCCTTGCCTATTTTTAAGGCTAAGAATCTCTCCCAGGTTTTATATGGGTCTCCTATCTGGAGATACACTAGGATCCTTCTTTGGCATCCTTTAAAAAAGCTGTTAAAACCTGGCTGTTTAGGGATTCATTCAGCAATCGCTAGGGTCTGTATCACTGTTTTTTTGGTCTTGTGATTTGTATCTATAATTAGTTGTCCTGGGCCTCTTGCCAATTTTTATTTTTTATTTTTTTAAAATTGTTGTTAGGTATTTCCCATTTTATTTTATTATTATTGTCTTCTCAATTACTATTATTATCTTGTGGATTTCTTGTGTTTTTATGTGAACCGCCCAGAGTTCCCTCTGGGAAATTGGGGCAGTATATAAATATAAAAATAAATAAATAAATGAATAATATAGGCCATTGATCATTCAATTGAGCACATACAAGCCTCATTTTTGAGCAGAATACTGGGACTCTCTAGAGTCTAGATATGTACCCTATGCTATCCTCTGCTTAGAAATAGGTATGATCCGGCTGAAGATCCTGGCTTGGTTAAGGCTAATACAATTTTGGTTTGGAATCTTCTATAATCCAGCCCATTTTCACTTAGCATTCCTACTCCTGCTGAACCCTGATCTTCCAGCAGAGATCTCCGATGTTTTCACTATACTCAAAACATCGGGATTGGACATTGCACAGATAGGCTTAGTCAGCCAAACTGAAGCTTACAGGACCATCAAAGGAAGGTTGTTGGATATTGAATGGCAAGAGTTGCATAGTGGAGCTAATACCACATTTCCCCCTTAATTTTAACATCCCAGTCAGTCTGGAGAAGCCAGCCTTTTTCCCCCTCATTCACCTAATATGCCCAGAGGCACACAGAGCTTATTCACTCACAAGATGTAATTCCTTCTCCTCCACCCTATTGGTAGGAAGGTTTAGTTCAGGGGTGCCCAAACTTTTTGTAAGGAGGGCCAGATTTGTTGGCTGAGTATGTGTCATGGTCCGGTTCCTCCCCGACCCTGCCACCCCACTGCAAGCCCCACCCACTGACCCATAAGCCCCATCCACTGACCCCTTGCAACCCCACCCATAGGAAGGAAGGTGGGGACCAAGGGAGGGAGGTGGAAACCAAGAGAGGAAAGAAGGAAGGTGGGAAATAAGGAAGGGTAGGAGGGAGGGAGGTGGGGACCAAGGGAAGGAGGGAGGGAGGAAGGAAGTTGGGGACCAAGGGAGGGAGGAAAGAAGGAAGGTGGGGGCCAAAGGAAGCACATGGAGCTGTGGCTACCGGTCGCCCCTTGGAAGAGGTGATCTGTGTGAACTTGCATCCCCCCTAAGCTCCCCAGCAGTGGCGACGGCTCACCCGCCAGCCCACCCCAAAGCTCCTTGGCAGTGGCAGAGGCTCGCTGGCCTGCCCACCCCTACACTTTCCCCTGCGGTGCCGGTGGCGTCAGACTGTCCGTCTGCCCAGCCGCCCAAGCTTCCCAGTGGTGTCAGTGTTGGCAGAAGATTTTTTTTTTTAAAAAAACATGGGGCGAAGGAGGGGGGAGGGGCGGGCCAGCCAGCCACGGGCCACTCAGAATGGCCTGACGAGCCAGATTTGGGCAGGCCTGGTTTAGTGGAATTCCTTATTCTGAGAGAATTTGTTCATGTCAAGCCAATAGTGTAGAAACATTGGAACACATTTTTTTACTGTCTACTCCATGATACACATTGGATGAAATATCTGTACCCACTCCTAGATAGGATCCAGGGTTGGGAAGACTCCATTAGGCTTATTTTCTTCTCTCCACACAAGTTATCGACTCTCTTGGGGAGGTGGCCACTTTTGCTTCTAGAATTTTAGCAGCTTGAGGTTCTGGGTTTCTTACTTCCTCCCCACATTGATTTTACTATTAGCAGTTTATCTGTTTTTTTTTTAATTTTAACTGCTATTTGTCCGCTGTTGCTATGCCAATAAAGGTCTATTGATATTGATATCTATGGAATGTAAGAAGTTAGCCATAACAAGCCTTTCAGCACAGAGAGGTACAGCTACCATTGGACAGCTGCTATAAGTCTGAAGAAGTGGACGTGTCCACGAAATGTTACATTGAAATATGAAAGTTAGTCTTTAAGGTGCCACATGTTTTGTGTCTTTTGTTTTGTTTTGTTTTGTTTTGTTTTTCTTTGATTTTTTCCTGAAATTCCTGAAAAGACTAACACGGCTACCCTCTCTGAAACTACTACAGTATATGCATGAGTAAGCATATATCAAAAGCAGCAAATTACCAACCCTTAATGTTAATGTTACTTCCTTAATAAAACAGGTAAAATGGAGTCATTACAATACTTTCAACAGACAAATCTCAAACAATTTCCACCACAGCTAGGCTATTCTTCCAAAATGGCACATGATATAACTTGTTCTGTCCTGCACTATACCTCAGCAATCAATTGCCACATCTACATGTTTCTCTGTTTTCTTACAGAATATTTTATTTCCTTGAATCTAACTTCTCAGTCAGATGGCAGAAATTATGACAACCAAAAACAATCAAATCAAACATTCCAGAAACAATCGATGCAGTTTTCTTAAAAACAAACAAGAATATGATGAAATATATTAACTGAGAAAGTATGGTGCAAATCAACATTGGTCAAACAATATTCCGGACACATCTATTTTTCTTTTGTTATATTCTAGTAATATTGCCGGATGATTCACAGAAGGCCTTTTGGAAACAGTTGAAAAGGAATTACTTTTTTTTTTTTTGTAAAATTGATTCATTATCTTGAACTCTGATGCCAAAGATCTGCATTCCAGTCTCTTCCCAGAAATCTAACCTAGCATATTAACTGTATTGTTCATGATTTGTCTTGACATTTTTAATAATCCTCAACTAGGCTGCAATCCTGCATAGATGGACTGGTTAAATCTTATAGACTTCAATCAGACTTACAGCAAATTCCCAAATAAATTCTTTTACATCTTGAATCCCATTATTGAAAGAAAGATAGCACAGAAACACAATAAATAAATAAAATAAATTTGTCAACTCATAAGCAGGTCCGCCTGATTTGAGTTATATTCATTTGTAAGCAAATGGATATATTGCTATATTAGCATTAATCAGTCTAACATTAAAGCAAAGCAAAGCAGTGTTCTGCTTATATACCGCCCCATACCACTTCAAGTAGTCTCTGTGCGATTTACAGTTTCATTACAGTATGCAGGCTACACAGGATTACAGCCAAAAACATTGATAGATTTATCCTGCATTGCACAAGACTGGAAATGGATGGTGCTAATCTTAGAAGGATTCAGGGGGCATCTAAAATCTAGCGTTTAACCATTCAGAGCTTCCCACAGTTCACACTTCTGCCCTTGTAGCCTTTATAACTTATTGAAGTTACAATGATGGAACCATTAACTTCTCTAATCTCGATACTGTATACATTTGTCACTAAAAACAGACATTTTGAAACTTAGAAGGGCTTCTATAGTCTATAAAAGCCACATGTAATATAGAAATATAACAGGTGAAGTCAACGGGGATAGCTGTATCTCCACTGAAGAAACAACTTTATTGGATTGATGCCCTGCTCATCACAAACAGGGTCTATAGTGGGAGAGAAGGTGGTAACCCCAATCATAAGACATTCAATAAAAGAAAGGAATGCAGAATACAAGTCATCTTCTTCGGTGTCAAATCATCTTCATTCAAGCATTTCAGAGACGTACGGAATCAGCAAAAACTTTTCTGTATCAGATTGCTGTCGAGCAGACCCTCACTGTGTGACATCTTGTAACAAAATGAATCCATCTCTTCACAAAATGAACTGCCTCACTGAATATCTCGAAGAACAAGACAGAAAAACAACAAAGGAAGGTAAATCCAGGCTGCTGATCAGCACGCTGGAGTTTAATGATGTGGAGGAATGTGCTTTGTACGAAGCAAAATTAGGCTTTCAACTTCTTTCTTTTTTTTTCCTGTCAGAGCTCTCATGCCTCAAGCAACTGTGTGATAAAAATAAACTCGGTAGGAGAGGTTTCCTCTTCTTGGTTGATTCTAGCTGGAAACAGTCTCACTGGATGAATTTCTGCTTCTGTGCAGCTGTTAAAAGGACAGAAAACAGAAGGGGGGGCGACCAAATATAGATCCAAAAATAAAAATGTCAGCAAATAATCCCACCATCTGTGCCAAAGAGTAGATAGATAGATAGATAGATAGATAGATAGATAGATAGATAGATAG
>JAHTLZ010000122.1:33129419-33180750 GCA_023846285.1 Phrynocephalus versicolor | reverse complement strand
TTTGTATTCAACCTGACAACTTGGTAAAGTCATCGAGACAGTGAATATCATGACTTTTGACTAAGAAGCAAATGTCATCTGTAAATACGGATGTCTTGAAGCAACTCAGAAGTTGCAAATAAGGCCAATGAAAATAGCACATCATTACTAGTAAAATTAAACACACGTTTCACATGATGGTTCAGTTTCTTGATTATTCTTAGTTATCTAAAGTTTAAAATAAATTGCATCTCTATTTTGAAGTAACATGATGAACCAGTTCTTTCACATATTTTTGACAGAATACTCCACTTCTGGTGCTTAGATTGAATACAGGATTTAATGCTGAAAAAATTACTGAAACGTTTGATTGAGGATTTGATTGAAGCAAACATTTAACTTTTTTTGCTTAAAATGTTTTCTTTTTAAAAATCAAATGCTTAAAATTATCTATTCCTCACTTTTAAACAAAGTTTTCAAGCTGGCAGTATTTGCCTTTAAGTGTGTGACAAACCCATGCTCTGCCAGCTTCTCATTTTCTATAACGCAAAACTCCGAGTTTCATGGACATTACTCCAATGATAGTTGCAGTGAGAATCCTAGAATGCTATGCTCTGTTCTTAACTCAGCTTAGAAGAATCCTCTGAAGACATTCTACGCTAGGGGTGTCCAAACTTTTTGCAAGGAGGGCCAGATTCGGTGAGGTGAAAATGTGTTGGGGCTGACTATTCAGCCTGAAGGGGAGAGAAAAGGCATGGGCCCGCGTGCATTGCAAGAGCCACAAACGCTCCAGTTTCAAGGGGCCCAGGGGCCCGGCGGCTGTTGCACCGCTTGGGAATCAGCCGACACGCATCCAAGATGCACCACTGCTTGCATATGCTGCCTTCCCTCACAAGGAGGTGGCAAGGACACTGCAGCAACTGAGCTGGGGGGGGGCAGGCGGAGGCAGGAAGGGCAGGCAAACCATAAAACTGCAGACTGATGTTTTCAGCCAGCACAGGGAGGGCCCGACCAGTGGGGATGAGTGACAGGGCCACTCAAATTTTTAAAATGGGCCGCATTTGGCCCCCGGGCCGGACTTTGGACATACCTGTTCCAAGCTGTGGACACATTCTGTATCAATGAAAGCACCATTGGGTGCAAGCAGTTGTACTACTGATTGAAGTGGAGTGGGAAATGCCAACGTTGAGTTCCCAGAGTTTCTTGAACTAAATCTCCCAGATGCCTTGGCCACTGGGTACCCAAGGTAGGGAACAACTGCACTGGAGGCATCATTATTTAAATCAAAACAACTGGATTTTTCAGTGGTGATGATGACATTTTAAACCAAATAGCAGGATGGAATCCTCTATTTAAAGGGAGGGGCTATGGATAAAATAACTCAGGTCCCTCCCAACTGTAACACTACAGTCAGAGTAGTATCAATACATATACCTTTCACTGGGGTGAAAAATAAACTATGTTTCCATTTCTGTATAATAAAAAATAATGTCATGCCCGCAAAGACTGGCAAATGATGAAATACGTTTTCCCTGGGAAATCTATATATTTCTGAGCTCTCTAATCTATACAACATTCCTCCTACAGTACGTAAATGCATTTTGCAGTAGGTAAAGCCTGCAATGCATTTTGACAGGTTGAAAATTGTGTACAAAATAGTGCATATATATTTGGAAAACATATATAACTAAAATATGGCTATATATGGAAAAATGCATGCAAACCCACTTTAGCTAAGAGGGGAATAAGTAAAATATTTGCATTAGGAAATACACAGTCTACTCAGAATGGATTTATGGGCCCTCTTACATAACCTTGCAGCTGCAGAGAGGTTTCCGTCAGAAACCAAAGAGAAGGTCGTTTTGATGGCTGCATCTGAGAATTGGAAAGTGCATCTCATGTCTTCATTAACATCATTTTGGACATGGGTGAAAATCTTTTTTTTAAGGAATGCCTACTGCATGCAATTTTGCTATTTTAATTTGTTCTTTTAAAACAACTGCTGTGCCCACACACACTGCTATTGTTTCGAGTTGCATGGTAAAATATTTTTATGTTAAAGTACATATTTTAATGTGTCACCCAATAAAAAAAAGTGATCAACCTCAGCTCGACCAACGCAAACGTAGCGGGTGCACTCGCTTAGTGTGGCCACCCCTAAAGAGGCCTGGAAAATTTCGACTCGTAACCGGGCCTTTTCCATGGTTGCCCTGACTCTTTGGAACCATCTTCCAAGCGAAGCCCGCCTTGCAGAGTCCCTGCTGGCCTTTCGCAGAGCTTTAAAGACGCTGATCTTTCGCGAGGCCTTTGGTGACCTAGTTTAATGCTATTGCTTCCCCCCCCCAGCCATCTGTTTAATTAGTTATTGTTGTTTTACGTTGGGGTGCATACTTTGTTTTAAATTGTTTGTATTGCATTGTCTGTTTGTTTGTATTACTCGGCTGACCTGTTTCAGACCCTGTGCACCGCCCAGAGTTCCATTAGGAAGATGGGCGGTATAGAAGCTCTCATAATAAATAAATAAATAAATAAATAAATAAATAAATAAATAAATAAATAAATGATTGATACAAATTATTTAATTAAAAATATGTTAAACATAAAATAAAAAACCTTGATCCATATTGGCACCTTGTTTCTTTATCCATGCTATAACCCACAGTAACCTCAAGTGAATTTGCTAAGAGCTTCAACTCTCCTCTTAAATGAGAGATACTATTGATGCTGGAATTAAATTTAAGATGCCTGTGTGGAATCTATCCAAATTAAAAAAAAATCTCATATTGGCAATATCTTAATTTCAGCCGTGGATCAGCTGTGGATGCTGCCTGTTTCATACAGAGTTCCATTTCACCCATGATAGCATGCAGCTGTTAGATGAGAATGCAACTGAATGTGAGTCACTGATGTGAAAAGCTACTGTGATTGCATGGACACATGAACAATATTGAGGGCTTCAGATCTTGCAAAGTATGACTTCGAAATCAAACCTGCTATCAGTAAATACCAATCAATCAATGTAAAAAAATAGGAGTTCTATGCACAAAACCTGCAAGTCCACAATGCTTCCTGTAAACCTGAGAATGGAGAATTATGTTCATTTTTGCTTGGCCACATGCTTTTATCCTCACCCACATGCACACCCAGGTATTAGGGTGCAGACAAGGAAGTAATCTCTTGCTTTCAAATAGCCATGTTTAAATATTTGAAATGATGTCACATTGAAGAAGGGACTGGTTTGTTTTCCATGGCTTCAGAGACTTGGGGCAATGGTCTCAAACTACAGGAAGAGATTCTATTTAAACATTAGGAAGAATTTCATGACAGAGTTAGAGCTGTCAGGCAATGGAATAAGCGGCCATGGAGGGTGGTGGAGGCTCTTTCTTTGGAGGTTTTTAAGCAGAGGCTGGATGGCCATCTGTTGGGAGTCCTGTGATGGGGGGTCCTGCATGGCAGGGGGTTGGACTGGATGCCCCTTGAGGTCTCTTCCAATTATTATTATTATTATTATTATTATTATTATTATTATTATTATTATTATTATTATTATTATTATTATTATTATTATTATTATTAAACTGCTGGCAAATCGGGCAGTTAATAAGTACAAGAATAAATAAATAAATACATAGATACATAGATATATACATAGATAGATAGATAGATAGATAGATAGATTAATAATAATAATAATAATAATCTTTATTTACAGTCACAGATGCAATAAGGCCTATGCTTATGGCCGTTACTTCACGAGCCGCTCGCTTCGCGGCAAGCCGTCATTTCTGTGCGAACCGATCGCTTCAGTCCGCACGCTCCTCCTTTTTGGCTGCGACGTCACCCCGACCACGCCCCCTTTACCGTGCTCCAACCGGGGTGAGTGATTCCCCTGCCAAGGGCTTTTATTGGCTTTTATTTCAAGTTTTTTTTAAAAAATATTCAAACAGGGATATCGATGCATCGCTATATCGTTTCATCGCTTTGCGCTGTTACTTCCTCGCTCGAGTAGCGGCGGCGGCGGCGGCGGCGGCGGGAGCAGGAGGAGCCGCTGCCGCCTCGCCCGGCCAGAGCAGGGCACCCGGGGCAGGCAGCATACAAGCGGCGGAGGGCGGGCGGCTGTGCCATGCGGGGCTCCCCCCGAGTAGCGGCGGCGGCGGCGGGGGGGGGCTGCCAATGATGCCAGGAAACAATGGACAAAACAATATAAATTAGGAGCAGAAAACACAGGATCGTACAGTAACCACGCTCTGTCGTGAATGACAGCCAAGCATTGATGCATCGATACGCCGAGTAATTTTTTTAAAAAAAATAAAAGGAGAGTGGAACCGGACGTTGCAAATCAGCTTTCTAATGCGAAGGGAGCACGTGAGGTAGCAATCGATTCGGTCCCAAAAATGCCCCGCGTGAGTACAGAGAAACGGGGGTGGGAGCGAAGGGAGACCACGTGACCACCATGTAACCACCTCCGAATTCAAATCGAAGGCAAGGTCAATTCGAAGTGAGGCACCTCGTGAAGTAACGGCCTATGTTAGAGTAGGCTCATTTGAATCAGTTGAGCTTACACGGGAACTGACATACCACATCTCAATTGATTCAAGGGGATTTCTCTAGTTGTTGTACTGCATCAGATGGTGCTTGGTGAAGTTTGAGAGTAAATCTAATAGTTAGTCCTAACTGCAGTGGATCAATATAATTGATGGAATTTACAAATGTCTAATTCTTATTTTTATTTAATTTATTTAAAATATTTTATCCCACTTTACTCGATGCAGCAATTATTTAAATTTGTTTTAAAATAAAAGCATATTGAATTTAAAATATTAGATAAAACCATTATGGATACAGATTTAAAAGCAGCAAAAATACTAACCATCCTGATTTTAAAATCTCTCTTAGACAGAGAGCCACAAAGGGAAAGCCTAACTGAAGAGGAAGGACTTCGCCAGCTTGCAAAGTGACAGCAAAGATGGGGTCAGCCGGGCGTCCTGTGGGAGGGAGTTCCAAAGTCTTCTCCCAGCAAAATTTGAAAGAAGGGCCTTTCTTTCAGATGCACTTGTGAAGGTGATGGGACCAAGATAAAGGTCTCCCCATTGAGCTTAACACCAGGGCAGCCTCACAGAGGGGAGTGAGATCTTTGAGACACCTTGAACCCAAGTTCTTCAAGGCCTTATAAAACCAGCCTTTTGTAACCAGAAACTGTCAAGGATTGCGGTTTTGACAAAATGTCTGTAATATATATATTTAACAGATTACAAAATGGATTCTCTAAATTGTGCCATGTCATGAGCTAGACAATAATGTGTATTAGATCTAAGACACCGGTGCAAGGAAAAATGAACCTGAAAGGTCAAGATGATTAGTGCCAGGTGGAATAGTTTAATCACCTCACTTCATCAAGGATCTGATTGGGCTACAGCACGCAGCTGTATGAATAAAAGTAGCAGGCAAACCAATGTAAAGTGGGACTGCCTACGGTGAGAGGCTTTCTCTACACTCTGTTGTATTTTCTCTATATGCTGTGCTTTGTATATTGTTATTGTATATTACTCTTTGTCATGTGTGCATATGTAATACAGTGGTACCTTACGGAATGTTTAGAAATTAATTATACTAAAACCAAAATAATGTTTTTTGGCAGGAGGAGAATTAAACATAAATGGTCCCTTAATGGTCACGCAATTGAACAGGTCCAGCAGTATAAGTACCTAGGTATAACATTTCAGTCATCTGGTGCTTGGTCCATGCATATAAGCTGTGCTGCAATGAAAGCACAAGGCAACAGCAAAGCCATTAGCAGATTCTTTAATTCGACCAGGGGAAAACTTGTTCCCTGTACTTTACAAGTTTTCAAGGCGAAAATCATTACCCAAATGCTTTATAGCTCACTTGAGACCTCTGGAGACTGTTCAAACCAGATTTGCAAGAGCCATTTTGGGCATTCCTACATGTGTCTCCAACACTTTACTTCGTTTAGAGGTTGGGCTTATTCCCATTGAAGCACAAGCCAAATTCCTCATGGTTAAGTACTGGCTTAAGCTCATTTTCCTTTCAGAGGGCTTAACTCCCTTGCTTTTGACAGATACTTTTCAGTCTGAATGGAAAAAACAGGTAATAAAAGTTATACATAAATTAGGATATTCTCCTTGTACCCTACCCTCCAAACATTGGGTTTTTGTAAAGCCATGAATGAGGTAAAATTACGAATCAGAGATATAGAACTGCAGAAACATGTTGCCCAGTTGGGGAAAATGGAATTTCTTAAGAAATCAGCATTTACTGCCTCCCCATATCTGGATAGGCTCGTATCTCCTGTCTCCAGGAAGGCCTTTACTCTGGCTAGATTAAATGTCCTTTCCTCCAAGCTACTGGAGATCTACGCAAGGAGATTATCTCCCCAATTATAGGCAAATATCCTGGGAGGTCAATAGAATTCTATATAGAGTTGCTCCTTTCTGATAACAAATACCAGGTAACTAGGCAAGTTGCCAAATTCTGTGCTGCTGCAATAAGGGTTCGTAAACAAATTTATAAAGAAACATAGTAGTAACTGATGACTGTTTTTATCGTAGCTAATGGCCACTTTTATTTCGGACCAGAATAAATTTTAAAATGTATTTTAAATTGTATTTAAAATTGTATTTACCATATATCTTGTAATAAGGCTTGATTCACGTGCTGTCTATTGGAATGCATATTTGAACATCCTTATTTTTATGATTTTATTTTTGGTTTTTGGTCGTTGACTGTAAATAAAATTTCATTCATTCAGTGGTACCTTGTATAAAGGAATTAATTTGTTCCTAATGAAATTATGTTAAACAAATTTTCCTTTATAAAAATTTCCCAACGGAATCATTGAAAACGGAGCATTCCCTAATCGCAGCCATTTTTATGTTGTACGAATTTGCCCCATAGGTGATTCTGTTAAGCAAATTACCCCTGTCTCTGGAATTTTTTATGTTGTACAGATTTTATGTTATACAAACTATTCGTTATACAAGGGTCCACTGTATAAGTTTTGTACTAAGCTCTATTGTCTTAATCATTTGTCTCCTAGATCCATAATCACTAAATGCATTTATTTTTCCACAACACTGCTAATATGTGCTAGTGGTTTATATATTTTCTTGAACCTAACAAATCCCTGTCTGCATAATAGGGTTATATGCTAAAACAGAAACAGATCACCATCTGGAGGGACTGCTATAATAGATGGGTCATGTGATCCAAGCCTTGGTTAACAATCTGGCCGCAGCACTGTGGATCAATTGAAGTTTCCAAACCCTTTCCAAAGGCAGGCCCACGTAGTCTTAACATCCCTGATTCTTTGAATGAGTCTACTTTAGTTGGGAGCTGCCTAGATACCCTAAGCACATCCGAATTCTCCTGATTTCGGAAGCTAAGCAGGGTCGGCCCTGGTTAGTACTCGGATGGGAGACCACCAGGGAATACCGGGTGCTGTAGGCGCCTGGAGTAGGAACTGGCCAACCACTCCAGTATTCCTGCCAAGAAAACTCCATGGGCATGGGGTCACAAAGAGTCAGTCATGACTGTAATGACACAACACACACTTTAGTTGGGACTGCCAGTTTGGGTTTAGTGCCGAATCTAGAAACCTCTTCAGCAGGCAGTCAAGGGAATGATGAACAAAGAATGTGGCCCAGCAGAAATAAATTATTCTAGCACTTGGCAACAATCCTTTCTTCCCAGCTTCAGCCGCATATTTCTTCTCTTTTGGCAATTTCAGTCAACAGAATGGTAACAAACAACAGTAAAAGAATACATTTATCTCTCTGGTCACGTTGATGTCAGAAATCTGTCTCAGCCATCTGCAATTTGCAAATAATAATTTATATTTCAATAGGAAGCAACTGTCATGTCAAAAGCATTCATTTTAATGTAATGTAAAATCCTACCTTTGGAAGCAGAAAGCATGCATTAAAAACCCTCTTTCTGGAGATACAAATCTAAACCAAGTACAGTGGTACCTTGTATAAAGGAATTAATTCATTCCAAATGAAATTATGTTAAGCAAATTTTCCTTTATACAAATTCCCATAAGAATGCATTGAAATGGAGTAATCCCATTTTTATGTTGTACAAATTTTCCCCATAGGCGATTATGTTAAGCAAATTTCTCCTATCTCCAGAATTTTTTATGTTGTACAGATTTTATGTTATACAAGCTGTTTGTTATACAAGGGTCCACTGTATTGTTTCTTGTGCTTAGTATGGCCAACATCCCAAGTCCTTTTTCGTTTGATGTCCACTCTTGTGCAAGTTATGAGATTCTGTAGTTACTAGGCCATAGGATTAATTACAATCCCAAGAAAATTAGAACAAAACCCTGTCACAATTGTATGTTATGTGCAGAACTTGCTCTCGGAGTATCTAAGGAAAACTGTCTTGGATATTGGTGGAACATTTGGACAATGTGTTTTTAAAGGATTCATTTAAACAACCTTTGCACATGATATTTGATTCTCCTACCTTCTTTTCCTTCTGCTAAAAGGTGAAAATATACATCTTTTGAGAGGTTTTTTTTTTTACGAAGCTAGGAAGCAACTGAAATGGGGAGGTACTTCAAAATGCACAGAATTTAAATCAGGGTGGATTTGATTTAAACCACTTTGATTTAATCACGATTTAAATCACTAGTCAGTAAGGCTCGATTTAATACAGCCTTATGCTACATAATTAAGAACTAATTTCATGATGAATAACCTTTGGACTATAATGTATCTTATCTCTTTAGAGAGATTCTTTCCTCAAAAGCATTTAAAATTTTAAAAAAGTGATTTAAATAAAAAAACTGATTAAAATAAAAATCCATTTTTATTTTTAAAAAAATCATTGATCTTTATCCATCCTGATTTAAATCATGTTTTAAATCTGTATATATTACATTTTAAATCTAAACCTAAATTAAATTGCTTTAAGATAGTGTGTTCTTCTTTGAACTAATAACTAAATTTAATCCCAAAACATTTTCCCCTTGCCTCTGATTACGGAATGATTTGCGTATCAAGGAGCTAATCTCAGAGAGTTCTTTATAAACTGAGCATTATCTGGTCCAATGGTTCCCAATCTTAGATTTCCAGATGTTCTTGGACTAAGTCTCTCAGACGCCTTCACCACTAGCTGTCATGGTCAGGATATCTAGGAATTGTAGTCCAATAACATCTGAGACCTAAGGTTGGGAACCAACTGATTTGGTCCCCATACAATGGCTGCAACAGTCATAGTGACATTTACAGCTGCCACTGTCCCACACTGTTTTTTCTCTATAAGAAATGAGGGAAACTTTCTCCACTCAAGAATGGAAAAGTCACAAAGACCATTAACCTTATTAATATGGATAACAGCACCAGTCAAATACCTGTAGTAGAAAGCCAGTGGCACACTGCCAGTAGATGAAGAGACAATGCTTTTTTTTCTCTTGTGTGGCAGTTTTGTGACTTGATGTATAACAAGAAATAAGAAGTGTCAACTCCATAAGTAGTAGCAACTTGTCACTGAGATTTAAACTGCCTGACTTACACCAGTATATAAAAGTAATATGTTTCTGGCCAATGGTCAGCTTTACATCAACAGTAAAAGAGATGTTTCCAGATTTACTGCAGACATTGTGTCTTATTCATTGCTCCCCTTAATACACACACAACTCTCTTGGCTTTCCTAAAGAGAGTGTTTGTACAGCCAAAGATTTCAGGGTTTGCCCAGAAAGGTCAAAGTAGGTCCCAGCAGCCCCTTTTCTTACTGCAATCTTCACTAGCCTTATGTACCAGCAAAATATCCAGGTCATCATGAAATAATGTAGTTTCCACTGGGATATTTCAAAAGCCAGAAGAGGTGCTCCTGATCTGCTCAGATATAAAAATATAAGTTTTCATAGTGGTCACGTTTTCATCCTGCAAATCAAGGTGGCTGAAAAAAAACAATGATTTTTTTTAAAACAAAAAATCAAATGGATTTAAATAATGATTGAAATATTAAAATGCTTTTTAAAATTTTAATCATCAAAAATCTGAGGTTTTGGTCTCAGAATTATCACAGTCTCCAGAAGGATACCTAGAGTATCCTTTTGAAAGGGAAGAAGAGAAGGAGGAATGGAAGGCATTAGCTCCAGTCCAAAGGCTTCAACCCAGCACTAATTCTGGGGGAAAAACTGCTGTCATGAATGGCAGCTCTTTAGTGAAGTCATAATTATTCCACAAAACACACAATAATTCAATAATGCATGCAGTGAACAAAGCCAAGAAATCAATGTATGCTTCAAATCATTAAGAAGTAAAAGACTTGTTTTTCCTGACTTTTAGAAAGATGAAGAGACTAAAGATGCTTCTTATACCAAGAACAGAACATGCTTCATGACTTTGGATTCTAACATGGTAGAAATGGACCCCATTTAGAGAAAAAGAAGGTCGAATTACAAATTCAAGGCGTGTCTTAATTGTCAAGAAAAAAGTTGGATACTTTTGCCCAACTCTGATCCTTAAATGAGATCACACCTATACGGGAAGGTATATTTGAACCCCGATACATTTCAATTTATAGATTAGAAATTAAATCTAATTCTCAATGGAACCATGAAATTACACAATCTTACGATCCAGTATTATATATGGGGAGGGATGTTTTTAAACACTTCAGGTTTCATTTATGGCTTGCATCAGAAGCACCGGAATATTAATCCTGCTCTGTTCCATTATCACAGTGGTTCCCAACCTGGGGGTAGGGACCCCTTTTGGGGTCGAACGACTACTTCACAGGGGTTGCCATGAGCCAGTGAAGAAAAAGCACAAATTGCTTGGGTCCGGAGGAGGGGAGGAGGAAGGGGAAAAAGAGTGAGTTACAGCTTGATAGGTTGAAGGGGGTGTCAGTCAATTGCACCGGAGGCTGCGATTGGCTGAGGGTGCCTGTAGAGTTAAGTTCTCTATGGCACTTGTGGCAGTGGCATGTCAAAGGGGGCTTGTGGCCTCTTCCAAGCAGGGGAAAGGGGTCACCACAACATGAGGAACTGTATTAAAGGATCGTGGCATTAGCAAGTTTGGGAACCACTGTGTTATCAGCAAATTAACAAGCTGAACATCCAGTTATGTTTTATAACATCCTGGAAGTGAAGGAGATTCAGTGATTCTCGCTCCAGACACAATATGGCCAAAAGAGACGTAGTATAGGAAAAGCCTTAACATTTGTATGATTTGTCATTGAATCACAGAACAGGGGTGACATTCTTTCAATCCATATGACTAGGTGTAAGAAGACTAAGGACATGAAAGGGCAGTAATTCTTAGATCCAAGATATTAGCCATGTAACTAGTCAGAAATCTACATCAAGATACTACAGATTTGCACTTGGTCTGCATTTTCTTTCTTTTCTTTTCTTTCTTTCTTTTCTTTTCTTTCTTTCTTTCTTTCTTTCTTTCTTTCTTTCTTTTTGTAAAACAACCTATTTCTCACTTTCAAAGGTTAGGACAGGACAAAATTGTGGCAAGACATGTGGTGGAGAACCTTTGACCCTCCAAATGTTTTGAACCACAACTGCCTCAGTCTTTGGCATTGGCAATACAGGCCTGGATTTCTGAGAGTTGTGGTCCAAAACATCTGGAGTGCCGAAGGTTCGCCTATTAAATCTAGCTTTTTGTAGTTTTCCCAAAACGGGATGTTGATCAAGTATATAGAAAACTTTTATTGAATATTTCTGCAAGGGCACATCAATAGCAAGCCATCTAGAGCTTCAGTATAAAGGTGTAGAAAAGGAAATTGCCTTAAAAAGGTTCAAGTTTTAAACCTGCATTATTGTGCAGTTTGCCTCCTTCACACATTACTGGATTAAAGGGATATCAAATAATAACACAGACATAAGGTTCAATGCAAAAATAGTCCTCTTGCCAAAAGGGGGGGGTGTACTCAAAGGAATACTGATAAATCTCAGAATTGTTAATGACAGTCAAGAAGCAAAAGTAAAAAATGTGAAAGAAATATGATCAGAATAATAATTGAAGCTTTACAATTACTTGCAAAGAGACATAAAGAAAGTGACCAAAAATAATTATTTCAGAGAGACAGAAGAGGACAAGAGTCAAGAGCCCAACAATCAAAGCAAAATTTAAACCAATATAAAGAATGTTCAAAGATACAGAGTATCTAAAGATGGATAAAAAATAAAGATGGAAAGAGTATACAGAATTATACAGAACAGATACAAGAATGACAGAATTTTTGGAAAGAAAATCCTATGATGAAGAATCTGCACTTTTTGAAAGTGAATTGAAAGTTGCTCTCAGAGTGTTTAGAAGAAATAAAGTGTCATTGGATGGGATGTGGACAGACCTATTTCAAGTTTCAGAATATGAATTGATCAAAATCATAACCAGATAATAACAACAAATAAGAAAACAAAGCAATGGCCACTGACAGGAAATATCCAATATATATTCCTGTCCAAAGGAAGGTGATGCAAAGGAGTGCAATAAGTATAGGGCCATCATATTACTCTTCCATGGAAGCACTGTGATGGCCAAGCTTTTTCAAGGTTTTTTACTACATATGGACCAAGAAATGTTACATGTTGAAGCTGGATTTAGAATTGGAAGAGTCACTAGAAACATGTACCTGTTGGTTACCGAACAAATTATTAGCTTTTATTATATTATATATGAAATTCAAGATTGCTACTTTTCAAGGTAGGAGTCAAAATTTTAAGTATCAAAGCTGCCAAAACTAGACTAACAAGAATCATAGACAAATTGGGAAACCATATCTTTTTCTTGAGATGTAGTGACGCTGAAAATGGGGTTTATCCCATTTCAAAGGCACCTTAGACTATATTATATTTTGCTTGACTGAAGAAAGGAAAGCACTACTCAGATGTACATGACACCAGGAAGAATATTGCCAAGGGATAAATAGCATCCCATAAAATCCATTCAATTTGATTAGGCATTTCTCAGACTTCAAATCAATCAGAGTTAATGCCTCCTCTTGTAAAGGTTGTAATTTCCAGAGACTTAGGATATATCCTCACCAATGCTCTACAGAGAAAGGGGGCAGCGTGATCTGTTCTGATGTTTTTTGTTCAGGAACACATAAATAAACTCTTTCCTATCATATGAGTTTGAAAAAAATGTAGTATTTAAGTCTTGTACTTAGTTCTTTTTTCAGCCAGCTTGATTTTCATATAAAAGAAATATATACCACTCCCCACTCCCTAAATCATTTTCCAGGACTCAAGTGATTCTAAGAGCAGAGCACACCAATAGGGCAAGGGGAGTTTATGGTCAATTAATGCTAACTCCAATTTGCTTACATATAAAGCTATAGTTATTTTTCTCCTTCTAGTCAGCTTTAACACTAATTTCAATTTTACTTTTAGAAAGGCAATCTGCATCAAATATGTTGGCGAGAAAAATATACCTAAGGACAGAAGAATTTGTCATGTGAATTGGAAAGAAATGGATTCTAAAAGATTCTTTTAGGGGTTTTTATAATATAGAAATGAGTTACATTTTGATAAAATATTTACTTTTTCACTATAAGAATTAGTTGTGTGAACCAGGGGTTAATCGCTGCACATTATGATCTTAGACATCATTGAAGGACATAAAATCAGGTTGTGTCTGCCAGGAAAAAAGGTGGTTACTAGCTTTTAGCTTGCAGAATGAAACAAAAAGTCTCTATACCATAAGAAGCCCTGTAAAGGCAAAAAACAGTCTGGCTAGCAAACTTACTCCAATTTGTTCTTCTACCTACATTTATTTATTTATTTATTTATTTATTTATTTATTTATTTATAGACCGCCTGACTTTCCAAAGGAACCCTGGGCAGTTCACAACATAGAAACACAAAACAAACAATAAGTCCATAATGCAAATATATATATAAACATAAACATCTAACCATTATAACCCTTTAAGAAATCAATAAAAATATAAGATGGTGGTGAGTAAATCAGATGGGTAGGCAGAAAAAAACCCACAAACAGATGTTCAACCTCCATTAGTCACCGAAAGCAGCCTGGAAAACCCAAGTTTTTAACTGTTTCTTGAATGCCGAGAGGGGCTCCACAGTCCTAATACCACTAGGGAGCTGATTCTACCATATAGGACCGGCAACTGAGAAAGCATGGTTCCAGGTGGAGGTCTTACGAGCTTCCCTAGTGTTGAAACAACCTGGGCTGAGATGTTGCAATAACCACTGGCAGCTGGGTGCTGGAGTAATGGGAAAGTGCTTTGAAGAAACACATACACACATAAATCCGAACCAGCAGAGGAGCTCCCCCCTTATCTGGGGAGGCCTCCTTTTATTAACTGTCTAACCTAGGTGATTAGCATAGCTGATTACATCATTTCTTTGTGGCGCAGCAAGAAATTTCCCAAATATAGTTAGAGAGACGTTGCATGGGAGGTCTTAATTATTATGCATTTCTATGTGTATTAGTACCTATGTGCATTGCCCTAATTGGTAAGCTTTAGCTTTGTGATAAGAGACAGTTCTCTAATTGGCAAACTTAACTAGTAATGGTAGAAGACAATGAGATCACTTTTTGCCAAGCTTTACTAAGAAATAATGAGGTAAGAGAGAGGGAGGGCTAATGGGCTGGTACAAACTTGTCTGCTGTTGCAAAGATCTCAGGCCTTTTGCCACCAGAAACTGTTGCTTCTGAAATGGCAAAATGGCTACAGTTATGCCAACAGTTTTCAACAATAGGACCTGAGATGTTCTGGTGGGCCAGGCTGAAGTTGATCTTGGGATGATACATGTTGCTTTCATGTGGTTAAAAACTGCTATAAAGGGGTAGAGTGGAGGAATGAAATGTTGGCCACTGATTACCCTGTCGCCCTCCAAATATTGTTGAACGTTAAGTCCCACCAGCCTTAATGAGTATGGGCAATGGACAGGGACAACAGTTGTCATCTACCAACTAGAAGGTCCTGGGTAGCATAACATTGATTTATGGCCTATAAATTAAAACATAAAGCTGGTTATTGCAGACTCCATGAATGTTAAGAACCTTCACTAACAAGTTAACCAGGCAAGGTATTTATAAAGCACATTATTTATATACACCCAGAATCTCCTTTGGCCATTTAGGTCCTTATCACATGGTGGAAAAATGCTGCAAATAAAAAAGCCGTGTTTTCCCCTCCAATGGTCACGTGACTGAAGATGCAGTTCCAGTGTCCCCACAGGCGTGGTTTCAGTAACTGAATCATATGCGTCTCCATGCCTTAACCCACATCAAACAGTAGAATTCCAATGTGTTTTTCAGTGTTCCTAATTTCTTCCTTCCTTCCTTCCTTCTTTCCTTCCTTTTTTTTTTGCAGCCCCAAGCGCTGATCAGCTGCAAAAAAAAAAGTTTAAAAACCCCTCCTTTCCCCCCCACCTGACAGGGTGGGGGGGAGGAGGGATCTCTAAACATTTCTTTTCTTTTCTTTTTCTTTCTTGTCTCCTTCAGTGGTGGCAGCAAGGCTGGCTCTCCCTTGCCCGGGCATTTATTTGGGTATCACACACAAGCACACAAGAGACTGAAGTTAGATTTAAAGAACCAGGTGCTGGAGATCTAAGGTCTGCTGTTCCTCCCCTCTTCTAAATCACCCCTCCTTGGACTATAAAGATCCTTGATATGGAAATGCAGGGATATGAATCAATTGCTTCTCCGTTTCTCTTGACAGCTTAGCTGCATGTGTCCCTGTGTATGTGTGTGTGTGCGTGTTCACACATACAGAAGTTAACTCTTACGTTGCCTCAAAGTACTGAACTGCAGATTCATCGCCAAGCAGTTAAAGATGAAGATTAGCAGAGAGGCTCACATAAGACTACAAGGTAGTGAGCTAGTGAGTGGAGCGAGGGGAAAATAGATACCTGTGGGGGGCTGGGAGGGTGGGGAGAGAAAGAGAAAGACCAGTATACCACCCACCACTGTTAACAGAGAGAGCGCTCTTTTGATTCAAAAGATTAAAGAGAAAGGCTGCAGGGATTGGGTTGTTTCTCTGGGTCTCTGGCCTCCTCTCTCTCTCTCTCTCTCATCTGCTATCCCACAAGCACACACACACTCACACTTGCACACAGCCTCCTTGTCCCTTTGCTGCAATCAAAGCGAGGCAAAAAAAAAATACCCACCTCCTGGCTTTGGTATTAGAAAACTTGCTAGGACCCACTTAAGTTGGCATTGCCATTTTTTAAAAAAGCCCACAGCTCATGAGGGCACGATTTTTAGAGGCATTTTTTTTCTGTAAGTTAGATCCGGATTTAAGCAGTCCTGGGATAGCACCCTTAGCTATAGAAGGAAGAGCAGCCACCCTGTTGCCATGGAGACAGAAACCTATGTTCTGAGATCCTTTTGCCTTTCCTTTATTGTTTTAGGCTTTTCTTAATTTTCTTAATCGTTTCCTGTGCTTCAATTTTAGAAAGTTTTCACAATCTAAACTATTTTAAAAAAATAAAACACCCAGAGTGACCTTCTTTTCAGATGGATGGTATATAAGCCAAATAAATAAATAAACCAGTCTCCAAACTAGAAACTGAGGTCCACTTGCCATAAATTAGAGTGAGTCTTTGGATATGCCTCCTGTTCTACAAAGGATCAAGGAGGTTGATTTGCTTTGATATCGTTTGTTTGACCCTCTGTTTATTTGCCGCAGTCTCCCTTTTTATATTTTTGTACTCGTATTTGTACTTTTATTTGATTCGGTCTTTGATGTTTTTATATGTCTATTGTGCATCTGCTTTGTTTCTTTTCCATATTGTATACTTTATATTGTTCACTGCCCTGAGTTCCTTTGGGAAAACCAGGTGGCATACAAATATAAATGTAAATAAAGAAATACGTCACCAACTCTTCAATATGACTGAACAGCAGGGGATCTTATCAAGTGAAAATTGTATAGCACTTAAGATCTTGCTTTTTAAAGAGGCATTTGGCGACCACTAATGTGCTTTGTTTGTATTATGCTGTTTTGTTGCTCACGTCCTGGGGGTTATAAGTTTGCCTTGCCGGTTTGTTTTTAATTTGATTAGTTTATTTTAGAATTGACTATTTTATATTTTTGTACTTTGTGATTGTTAGAAACTGTTTGGAGTTCCTGCTGGAAGACTGGTGGAATATAAAGTATAAATAAATATAAAGTAAATAAAATAAAGCTGCTCTACCCTAGCCTTCCATAGCTATTTTTTATACAACATGGATTTAAAACCATATGCAATAACTTGATTAACAAAATTCTAAAGCCATCTGCCCATTAACAGTCAATTTGGCTTGAAACTACATACTCCTAGAATGTGTCTCATCATCTCGACAGGTATCTGCTATTTAGCCGACTGGCTCCTGTTCCTCCAAATGATTAGGAGCAGAGAGATAAGCAGGCACAGCTTTCAAAATCTAATGAGATAAAATAGAAGCACTTTAAAACATTAGACATAATATGGGATTTACTTGCAGACAGACATACTTGAAGGATATGAATGCCTTCCTGCAGTGTTCACTTCTCTGGTTCCTTATCTGAACAATAATCCACGACATAAATGTCTGCTGTTTATTCTTCCCTTTCTTTCTTTCTTTCTTTCTTTCTTTCTTTCTTTCTTTCTTTCTTTCTCTAGAGTAGCCCTAGGTCTAGATGGGCGGTATAAAAGTCAAATCTCTCTCTCTCTTTTTCTTCTGTCTGAACTAATCTTAATTCAGTCTGCATAGTCTGTCATGGACATGATCTTGTCAGCTTTCCTTATCCGGCCCTATGCTGGAACGACCACACATATCTTAAATTCTTAACAGACTTGCATTTTATAATGTCAAATTGAATGGGCTGATTTTAGGTGTGTCCAATGGATCTGTTGTAAAGGAAGCATCCTCCACCCTCCGTTTTACATGACAGTACCTCCAAGTATCTAAAAGTGCTATACAGAAGATTGTGGACTCTGACGAATGGCTGAGCTGTAGTGCAATGGTATAAAAACAGAAATCCTGAAAGGTCAGGTAGGGTCAACTTCCAATTAGTGTGACTCTTCTGTAACAGAAGGAATATTCTAGATCCACCTGGATTAGTACACTGTAATTCATTAATACTCACTTGCCTGTTAGCCTAGGTCAGGCATGTCCAAACTTCAGCCCTCCAGATGTTTTGGACCATACCTCCCACAGTCCTTTGCCATTGGAAATACAGGGTTGGAATTGTGGGAGTTGTGGTCCAAAACATCAAGACAGACAAAGTTTGGACATACCTGGCCTAAGTTATATCATCTTGAGGCCTCTACAGATATTCCTATGAACATACTGTATTTGGGTTGAACACAGCATTTGGCCCTCTTATTTCATTGTCCACTCTTTAAAAAGGCTATCTCTGTTCAAGCATTACTATCTGAACCTTTCTCAAGACCGACAGGTTGTGGTGATGTGGAGAGGCAAGTAAATCCCACCTCTCCCCACACCACCCCTCCTGGAAGACAAGCAGACCTTCTCATGTTCAGCAGGAGAGTCCACAGTAACACCTGTGTTTTCTGACAAACATGTTGCCAACATTTCTGTGAATGGAAGGCTTCTGTTACATGCATACCTCCATCCCCAGGAAATATAAAGCCCTACTCTCCAGCTGTAGCACCTCACTAGGACTATGAAAAACAGCAACTCCCCCCGCCCCCACCAGTCTTTGCTTTGAGTTCTTCCTACTTGTTTTCAAACCCTTATCCAAGAAAAGGCTTACCTTTGGCATATGATCTACAGGTCTACACATTGTCAGTATTTTCTAATTGTTGGCATAGGTTTAAAAGATAGAGCTGGGTTTCATCATCTCATTGGTGGTAAAAGACCACAACATTATGTATAGCCTCTTTCAGGTTTTTCATGTATATGTGAGATAGTATGGGAACTCATTGAACTCTGAAACACTCCACAGGCTAATGGTCCAAGTGATGAACAGGATTCCCTAAGCACCAACTACCACTCACCAAATGACACCACACAAGAGAAAACTCCAGAAGTTGACTCTTTTTTTCATAAGTTCACCACTTCTCACCCAAACACAAAGCAACTGTCAGGTCTGTTTTTCAACAAGTGTGAATGACAGTGAGTAGAAGAGGGTATCCTGTCAACATCCAGGCTGCCCTTTTCTTTGTAAAGCTTGGAATCCTCTCTTTTTTTTCCCGGCTGGCAACAGAGACACAACATTTTGCAGCATGTCCTGGCTTCCTGAATCATGAGTACAGAAGCATAATGTCCCACATTCATAAACTGAAGGGTTTAAAAAACAAACAAACTGAATTCCCTGGATTTTTAATATGAGAGTTTAACTATCCATATGCTACCCATAAATCCAACCAGAAACTTCTCTCACACAAAATTACACAGAGGCAGAGGACAGCAGAAGATGAGCATGTGGTGTCTACTACGGTTACAGGGAGAACTGCATGAAGCAAGAAAGGAGAGCTGCTTGAATGTAGCTATAGTCCTGGGGTTCTCAACCTGTGGGTCCCCTGATGCTCCTGGACTGCAACTCCCTGAAGTCCTCATCATGAGCTGAGTTGGCCAGGATTTCTGAGAGCTGCAGTCCAGGAACATCTGGGGACCCACAGGTTGCTATAATTTGTGACTGGGTGTTGGAAATAAAGAGATGAGGTTACAAGCCATGATGGGGATACATGTTATCTCCAGGCTTAAAAGGAAGGTACATCAAAGTGCCAGACACTGGGGAGTGACATAAGGAGACAGGTGCCTAGTTGTCCATGTGTCCCCAGAGACATCTGGTAGGACCACCATAAGATACAGGAAGCTGGACTAGATGGGTCCTTGGCCTGATCCAGCAGGGCTCTTCTCATGTTCTTATGAGGTGGCAGTGGTTTGTATCAAACCATGGAGACATGGATTAATGCAGGGATCCTAAAGGAGGTCAGGTTTAGATTAGATTAAGGCATCCATGTTGCCAGAGGCAATAGGACAAACCAACCCCATTCCCAGAGAAGAGGCTTTCAACCTCCCTTGGGCTCCAATATTGAAGGTGCAGGAAAACCTTCCAATGTCACCCATTCAAAATGATCAATAAGTGAAGCGAGTTCTTCTAAAGAGCAGCACCATTCCAGTTTGAGGGGCCCTACACAATGAGCATCAGGAACTACCAATAATATAAAGATGCCCTCACCATTACTTTGGACTAGACTTACCCACATAGAGAGATGGGCATGGAATGGGAAAATCCCATTTCATTTCTTTTTTTTTTCTATTCCCCCTTGTTTTGTTTTGTTGAGAAACATTTTTTTTAAAAAAAATCCACCACCAAATGGATTTTCAGTGGCAGCGGTGGCAGCAGGCACTGTGAGGCCTCCCTGGGGCCTCCCCTTGTCGGATCCTCGGTGGCAGTGGTGGGCACCAGGAGGCCTCCCCGTGCTGGATCCTTGGTAGCAGTGGTGGCATTGGGGGCTCGGCAGCAGTGGGTGCCAGGAGACCTCTCCATGCTCTCAGAAGGCCTCCCCGTGGGGGCTCAGTGGTGGCAGTGGTAGCAGTGGGTGCCACGAGGTCTCCGGTAGGTACCCCTTTGCACCCGATCATTTCATTTCATTTTTATTTAAAAAATAAGTTTTTTCATTTTTTTCTGAACTAAAACGAAAAATGAAAAATGAAACAAAAAAAAATATTTCATGTCCACCTCTACCCAGATATGTTTGCCACAACAATCTCCATTTCTTATTTTGTGCTGTCCCTTGGCATATTATGCAGTCACACGCATTTAAAATGTTTACACTCAGGTGCTCGTTCAAATTATGGAACAATATCTACCACTTTGAAGGCACACAAGTTACAATTATTTTTCCATGAATGGAAAGTAGGGCAGTGGCTCAGTATTATCTTGCTATTTTGGGTGTCTTTATGAGGTGGCACACTGAAGAGCTGCAGGCTGAATTCTGATAGCAGCTCTTCATAGTCTTTTTCAAATTACTGATACATCTAAGGACAGAATGATTTATAAATACTACAGTTAAGAATGTGCATAGGTATTAAAGCTTATACTTCAAACTAAAGAAAAAAACAAGTTCACACAGAGGACGTGCAAACATGCCCAATTTTTATCATCATCAAAGGAAAAAAATATTTTGTGAGAAAATCAAAGACCCAACAAATGGCTGGGGACTGTATTTTATTTTGGACATTCTTAGTAGAGTACCTAGAACTAGATACTGTGACAACACCCTGGAAACAGGAGAGATACATATGTAAATCAACAGTCAATCCCAGCAGGAGGGCGGGGGATTGTATGGTATAAAAAGGGTGGAGCCTGGTCTGTGAAAGAGAGTTGAGAGCTGAGAGAGCTGAGAGAGCACAGCTCTATTAGAGTTAAGTCAGGCAGGTTAGGTGTGAGGGCTTTACTATTTACTGTTTATTAAAGACAGGGAGGCTTGAAGATTTGATTTAATCTATTTTATGTTTAAGGAAACACATACCAACTTCAGTCATTATTGCATTTATTTATGTTCTCAATAAACATCATTATTATTTTTATATTATACATCTGAGTCTGTCCTAGTTCATAAGGCGTTGATTTAAAAGGTGGCAGCATTACCAAGAGGATCCGGGGAAGATTAATAGCTTGGTTCCTTACACTTCACATTTTCATCACAATTACACGTTTAAAAGGAAGGTGTCACAGATACCTACTAGCAAGCATTTGTTTTATTGATTTATAATTACCCATTTTTTCCATGATGTTTCTAATATATTTCCTTAAGAAAATGAAGTCATCACTTCATTTGTTGTAATAGTAATAATTCTAAATGGTAGCAGCAACATACAATCTGCATAGCTTTGTTTTTGTGATGACCTCTTTATTATTTTAGCAGTTTTTGAATCACTATTAACATGTGTTTCTTTTCTCCGGAGCAAATTTAATTATTTAAGTCATGTCAGGAGAAAAACAAACAAACAAAGGAAATGGAAATGAAAATCCATACGGAACATAGACCCTCATCTAATTTTATTTTTATTTTTAGTCACATGTTTCAAGGCAGTTGGAGGCAGAATGGGCAATAAAAGCAAGAACATGGTTGACACATTTCCCCTGTAAGGATAAGGCCTGTTTTAGACACAAAGAAAAGTAACCTAGGAGGACAAGGAGTCCTCAACCTAGGAGGAACCTACGTAGAGATGCGAAATTTTTGGAAATTTTGAAGCTCAGAAAAAAAAAAACCCAGTTTTTTTCCAGCTTTTTTCGGGGGGGGGCATTCTTTTTTGGAAAAAATGGGGAAAATACTACCTTAGCAGTCCCCCCTTTACAGATTCAAAGCCATTCTGTTACTTTAGGAACATAAAATATGACTAGGGACAACTTGATAGAGATGGGCACGTAATGAATTATTTGTTTGTTTCATTATTCTTATTCATTTCGTTACCTAATGAAACAAATAACAAACTGACCCCTCAAAGGAAAATGAAACAAAATGAAACAACATTTTTGTTTCATTCATTTCATTTTTCATTGCCCACCACCACTGACCAGCCCCCACAGAGGCAGCTTCCAAAGTGGCAGCACCGACAATCAGTGGTAGCATGGACGTTTATTTCTTTTTTTTTTAAAAAAAAAAGTGCCCTCAGCTGCCGCACTACAGCTGATCAGCGCTTGGGGCTCAGCAAAATAAAATAAAATAAAATAAAATAAAATAAAAATAATCAAGGAGACAACCGTGTAGTTGCGAAACTGTAATTTTGTGATTTTGTGATGGGGTGATCTTATACATGAGAAAGTTTTATAGATGGAAGAATATGGTATGCTATGTACAGTACCAGGATATTCCTTGTAGGGTTTGTTGCATGAGTTATCTGTACATGAGGTACTATTTTTCCATTATTTTTTTAAAAATGTACAAGTTTCTCCCTTAGATCATAAGAGGAGCTTCCGGGTAACCTTCCACTCACCCAAGATAATGAGTTTACATAAAAGAAATGTTTCTGCCTCAAAAACATGAACTTGGGATGAGTGGAACACTATGGTTACCTCATGGATGCACTACCACCATGGACCTATCCATGGAAGCTTATATGAAAATATAATACAGTAGTCCAGTGGTGGCCAAACTTCGGCCCTCCAGATGTCCTGGATCACAACTCCCAGAATTCTAAGCCTGTACAGCTAATGACAAAGGACTGTGGGAGTTGTGGTCCAAAATATCTGTAGGGCCGAAGTTTGGCCACCACTACAGTAGTCCCCCACCACAACACGGTTCATATATTACAGTCTCAATACAGTGCATTTTTTTTCTTGAGAGAAGCAGGCTTGCAAAGACAAGTTTTTAACCCTCTCCTGGCACCTCAGCAAACAGACCTGGGGCTGCTCCTGCCAGTTGGGCTTGCAAAGAGAGGTTTTTAATCCCCTCCTGACACCTCTGCAAACAGACCTTGAGCTCCTGGCAGCAAGGTTTGCTGAGGTGTCAGGAGGGTGTTGAAAGCCTCTCTTTGGGCAGCTGGTGGGAGCAGCCCAAGGTCAGTTTACTGAGGCGTATGCATTTCATGGCTTTTCCTTTATCGCGGGTGGATCAGGCACCTAACTCCCACAATAAATGGTTAGTCTTTAGGGTGCTTTTGTCTTTTTTGCTTTTTTTTTTTTTGGTTTCTCTGGATTTTGCCTGATATAGTCAATCAAAGAAGTTGTCAGTTCCTTTAAGGATATTTGCCTCAGCCTCACTCATTATGAATCATTGCATAACTTTCTGTTCCAGTCTAGGGCTTTCTACCCACAATGCTTTTCAACTGACAGCAAGATCTCATTGTGAATTAAGACATGAAGACCTTTTCATTGTGGCACTGTTTTTCCAATGCATTAAGGAACAGAAGGATCTGCAGAGATTTTAAAAAAAGTCACCTGAATTAAATAATCCATAACACTGTTACTGTCAGTTATGAGAGTCTGCTTGTTATCTTACTATTCAACTTAGTAATTATGTTAAATTAAATAAGGAAAATCAATGGCATGCTGTGCTGGTTGAATAAATGTAAAGCAGAAATGAGAGAGCTTCTATGTCCTCTTTTATGGTAATAATGTGTAATAATCACCTAATAATGTTGGGCAGCATAGCTTTTAATTCCCTTTCTTTGTAATCCTAGGCTCTGAAAATAATCCAAGTAACTCTATTCTTAATAAATAGAGATTTTGAACCCACGTAGATCAGAAAGGCAGTGCAGAATTCAGAGGAGCTAACTCTCACTCCATCACTCAAATAGGTCCCATGCTGTTGCAGGTGGATTGCACACTATTTGGAATATTTAGGATTTTTTAAAATGGGTTTTATACTGTAAGGCTATTAATGTGATTTTAATCCCCTCCCAAATCTATATATACTTTTCACATATATACATTTCAAATAAATTAAAAGGCTTATAAAATACGTATTTGTGGATGAGTGCACAGACAGAAGAAAAGTGGGCATTTTTTTACTAATTTCCCCAACCGACTGCAGCTGTCTCTGCCTCCTGAAAATCAACTTCAAAAGAAACATCTTCAGTTCTTGTAAGAGCACAAGTGGATAAAATCAAATCAAGGTTGGATCAAATAGGCCGTTCTAAATGTAGACCAAGCACAGCCCTAGTGCCACAAGTGCCATCCCAGCTGTTTTGACAGCCCCAGCCCTTCTGCCACCCTCTTGTTTTCCAACAAGAAAGGAGGACTGAGCTTCTTGGAAGCCTCAAAAAGTGATGCCCTCTGCTAAACTATCACTGACGCGCTGAATCACTTCGATTAATTTTTTTTTAAAAAAAATGCTTTTTGTGTACTGCCAATTGAGAAACTGCCGGAAGCTGCATTTTCAATCAGCATTTCACACAAAGGGAAATATTTTTTAAAAAAATGGAATTTGATTTAACACATCAGCAAAGGTCTAGCAGAAGCAAAAACCAATAATTTAATTTCCCCTGTCCTTCTAAAAAGGAACGGGGGAAGTGTTCGGTTTTCCAATATCCTGAAGTGGTTTGCTTATTAAGCTATTTCATGATACTGGACATTGATAGGGGAGGACGCCTTGGCAGCTTTGATAGATGCAAGGCTTGGTACTGGTCTGTTCCCAGGAAAAACATGGGCTAGACATGGGCTAGGATACACTACTCTGCACCAAAAAAAACAAAAAAAAAGAAGAAGAAGAAGATGCTTCTGACAGGGGTTCAAAAAAGTTGCAGGTAGGGGTTCTCTGGGAAATAACTGGTTCATTCTAGAGATCTGGTCATCTGATGGGGGGGGTGAATGAACCAACCCACCCATGCCGTGCACCAAAACAGAGGACAAATGGCTATTTAATCGAGCTCACTGTTGAACATGACAAAATTATTTTCTATCTCTATTTAAGAGGCAAAGGATGCAGAAAAAGAATTAGGCAAAATACAATAGGAAAGTTGAAGAGAAGCAGAACCAAGTTAAAAGGAAATTGCTATCTAATAATAATTGATGTTGGCTTGATCTTTTGTATACTGTATTATTTCATTTATCTTTCTGATATTAACTATATAATATTAAAATGTTTTATTCTGGCCAATTCAATGTTTTACTCTGGCAAATTGATATTTTGGTATTTCTTGATTTGGTTAACAACTGTAAATAATGATTCATTCATTCATATCTAATAATAAATGCAAATAGCTATTACCAATAACTATATTTGCTACTGTGAGAGGGTTGCTCCTGCCCCCCACCCGTATGTCAATCCACTATTGCCCATGAAGTGGTCTCAGAGGAACCGAAGCTTTTGGGCCCCAAGAGGGCACATATATAGGAAGACAGGTTCCAGGTTGGGGAGAGGAGAAGAAAGATGATGAGGTACAACTGAGCAAGGACGTCAGGGATGTGTATGTCATTCAGCCTCTGGGGAACAGTGACCATGCTGCAATCTCATTTGCCATGCATGTTGGAGGAAGAGTGTCAAGCAAATCAGACATAAAAACCCTTGATTTCCAAAGGGCAAACTTCCCTCAGATGAGGAAACTAGTTAGAAAGAAATTGAAGAGGAAGGTTGGAAGAATCCAATCTCTTCAGAGTGCATGGAGCCTGTTTAAAACAATGGTAATAGAGGTCCAGCACAAGTGCATACCACAAACAAAGAAGAGTTCCTCTAAGTCCAAGAGGACGCCAGCATGGTTAACGAGTGGAGTTAGAGAGGCTCTAAAGTGCAAGGACAGGTCTTTCTGTAAATGGAAATCCTCCCCAAATGAGGAAAATAAAAAGGACCACAAACTCTGGCAAAAGAAATGTAAGAAGATGATAACAGAAGCAACGAAAGATTTTGAGAAACGCATGGCTAGCAATATAAAGGGTAATAATAAAAGCTTCTTTAAATATGTTAGAAGTAGAAAACCTGCCAGAGAACCAGTTGGCCCTCTGGATGGTGAGGGAGGAAAAGGGGAGGTTAAGGAGGACTTGGAAATTGCAGAGAAATTAAATGAGTTCCTTGCATCTGTTTTCACGACAGAAGACCTTGAGCAGATTCCGCTGCCTGAATGGCCCCTCTTGACTAAAGAATTAAATCAAAAACAGGTTAAAAGGGAGGATGTTTTAGGACTAATTGATAAATTGAGGATTAACAAGTCACCGGGCCCAGATGGCATCCACCCAAGGGTTATTAGGAAACTGAGAAATGAAATTGTAGATCTCTTAACGGTAATATGCAACTTGTCTCTTAAAACGGCCACAGTGCCGGAGGACTGGAGGATAGCGGATGACACACCAATTTTTTAAAAAGGAAGGAGGGGGACCCGGGAAACTACATGCCGGTTAGCCTTAAATATGTCCCAGGGAAGATGCTGGAAAGCCTTATCCAAGAGAAAATCTTAAAACACATAGAAGAACAAACCTTGCTGAGAGAAAATCAGCATGGCTTCTGTAATGCAAGGGTAAGTCTTGTCTGACAAATCTTTTAGAATTTTTTGAAAAGGTCAACAGGCATGTGGATTTGGGTGAACCGGTGGATATAGTCTATCTGGATTTTCAGAAGGCTTTTGACACAGTCCCTCACCAAAGGCTGCTGAGAAAATTGCACAGTCAGGGGATAAGAGGGCAGGTCCTCTTATGGACTGAGAACTGATTGAGATCCAGGAAACAAAGAGTAGGCATTAATGGGAAATTTTCACAATGGAGAGAAGTGAAAAGCAGTGTGCCCCAGGGATCTGTCCTGGGACCGGTGCTTTTCAATCTGTTCATAAATGACCTGGAGACAGGGATAAACAGTGAGGTGGCCAAGTTTGCAAATGACACAAAATTTTTCCGTGTGGTAAAAACCAGAGAAGATTGTGAAGAGCTCCAGAAGGATCTCTCCAAACTGGGGGAATGGGCTGCGAAATGGCAAATGCATTTTAATGTAAACTAAAGCATATTGGGGCAAAAAAAAATCCAAACTTTATCTATCAACTCATGGGCTCTGAGTTATCCGTGATGGATCAGGAAAAAGATCTTGGTGTGTTGGTGGACAGCTCCATGAAGGTGTCTACCCAATGTGTGGCAGTGGTGAAGAAGGCCAATTCCATGCTAGGGATTATCAAAAAGGGGATTGAAAATAAAACAGCCAACATTATAATGCCATTATACAAAACAATAGTAAGGCTGCACCTGGAGTATTGTGTACAATTCTGGACACCGCATCTCAAGAAAGACATAGTGGAACTGGAAAAGGTGCAGAAGAGAGCGACTAAAATGATTACTGGGCTGGGGCACCTCCCTTATGAGGAAAGGCTAAAACATTTGGGGCTCTTTACTCTGGAAAAAAGGTGCCTGAGGGGGGATATGATCGAGTCTGTGGACCTCCCTGCCACGGGATGTGGTGATGGCATCTGGCCTGGATGCCTTCAAAAGGGGATTGGACAGATTCCTGGAGGAAAATTTCACCACAGGTTACAATCCATGAGGGAGATGTGTAATCTCCAGGCTTGAACCCAGGGTACTTCAAGGGCCAGATGCAGGAGAGTGGTATAAGGCGACAGATATCTAGTCTCTTGCACTCCCAGGGGTGTTTGGTGGGGCCACTGTGAGATACAGGATGCTGGACTAGATGGGCCTTTGGCCTGATCCAGCATGGCTCTTCTTATGTTCTTATGTTCTTATGAGGCAGGGGCGGGGTTCCTGGGGCAGGAATCAGCAACAAAGGTGGAAGAACAGAAGAGTCAGGTAGACACTGGCATGGATACCTTTTTAGAATCAGAGCATGTGGATAGGGGAGGAGCTTCTGTGCTGCCTCATTGTGGACTGCATATATGTAAAGAACCTTGCATACAAGTTCCTGATGGGAAAAGGCACAGTAGAAGAGACCTCTGTTCAACCTGCTGAGGGGACTAACCTTGCCAGCTATTCCATGGAAGCCTCCTTCACCAGCAGGGCACAAAACCACCACCCCAAATCAGCCAAATGACTGGAGGTGCAACCATCAGTAGGAACACTGGGGGCAAGAACAAGAAGAGTTCTGGAGCTTCACCCATCCTGAAGGATGTGGGGGTGGAATATACTAGGGCCCCTGATTCCATGAACAGGCTCTAACTGGTGCCTTATGGATAAAAACCTTTAATACAAGAAATCAGTGCTTATTTGATGCACTGCGAGCTATTAACTGTTATAAAATGTAAATCTTTTGAAAAAAATGCATTCTACCATCTATTTGAAAAACAGCATTTAACTGAAACTTCAACATTTCAAAATCCTTTTAATTCCAAGTTCTTCTACCATTCGTACCAAGTTATTCATGGTGCATACAGTAATAACATTTTTCGTTATTTAAAATACTATCTATGCAAAAGAAGTAAACGCTTTGGGAATCTAGTTGCAAATGATACTTTTCTTCCTAAATACATTTAGACGCCCATTCCTTGAGAGCTAGATTTGTGAACAGCACTTTGAAATATATTTCAGTTCCTGCAGTGACAAAGGTCTCGCTGCAGAAACACGTATAATTTACTAATCTGATTTATGAAGCAATTTCCTCAATTTAATAAAATAGCATTGCATAATATTATTAAATAGGGATGTGGATCACTGAGAATGTTAAAATCTTTTAACACTTGGGAAAACCTGTATTATTACGTTTTACGATGGAACAAAATAGATCAGGGTAATTACTGCATATACTCCAGTATAAGCCTAGTTTTTCAGCCCTAATTTTGGGCTGAAAAAAGGGGTCCTCGGCTTATATTCGGGTCAATACTTTTAGCCACCGAGGCAAGTGCTTGGGTTGGTGGCTAAAAGTCATTTTAAACATTGTGCGCCTCTTCTCCTGACCCCCCCATGTTTAAAATGACTTTTTAAAGGGTCATTTTAAAACAATGTTTAAAATGACTTTTAGCCACCAACTCAAGCACTTACCTCGGTGGCTAAAAGTCATTTTAAACATCACACACACACCCAGCTCACAATGGAGGAGTTGCCAAGCCCTGCTGCATTTCCCACCCTAGGCTTATATTTGAGTCAATAAATTTTCCCAGTTTGGGGGGTTTAAATTAGGGGCCCCGGCTTATACTCGGGTCGACTTACACTCAAGTATATACGGTATCCCTCTTGTTTTATTAAATTGTTACGTAAGTGAGAGAGTTTAACGCTGCTGTTATTTTAACACTGTCAAAAGTTGTTCCATTACAAAACCTGTAATACGCAATAAGGACAGACTCCAAGTATTAACTTCACATTGGACTAATAATGAATGACATGTTTACTGTTGTTCCAGACAACTCTGTATCCATCTAAAAGTTACTGTGGGGTTGGAGAAAATGTCCCTGTAGACATTTCGATGGTTATTACAGGTTCCATTGGAATGTAGTTCTGTGAAAAGGTAAAGCAAAAAGAAAAGGAAAGGAAAGGAAAGCAAAAAAGCAAAAAATGAATGTTTTGCTTATATCCCGCCCCACAGTCTTATAGCTTGTTCTGGGCAGTTTAAAATTTAATTCTACAGGCTACACATTGTCCCCGCCCCATACTCCACCCAATCCCCGCCCACAAGCTAGGTATTCAATTTACTGACCTTGGAAGGATGAAAGGCTGAGTCAACCTCAAGCTGACTAAGCAAAAGCAAAGCAAAGTGTTCTGCTTATATACTGCCTCATACCACTTCAAGTAGTCTCTGGGTGGTTTACAGTTTAATTACACTATGCAGGCTACACATTGCCACCACCACCCCTGCAAGCTGGGTACTCAATTACTGACCTCAGAAGGATGGAAGGCTGAGTCAACCATAAGCCTGATACCTGGAATTGAACTCCAGATCGTGAGCACTACCTGGGCCCAGTGGGACTGTGTTCAAGTCATAAGCAGTTTCTTGACTCCAGTACTGCAGTTTAATTACTGCACCACAGGGCAAAGTCTTTCAAAACACTTGTCTAGCCATGCTAATCATGAAGCCATAATACCCATGGCTCTTGAAGAGGGCTTTGCTTATTAACGGCTTACTGGTTTTAAAGAAGCAGCACCCATCAAGGTGGAAGTAACAATTGGTACAGCCACCTCATTTAAAGGCCAAACAACATGTTATCTGCAAATATGAATATGTTGTACCTTTTCCCCTTTTATCTGTAGCAGCTTTGTGGTGCTAGCGTTTGTGGAGAATTTGGGATTTGGTATGTTGGGAGAATATTTGAAGTAGACTTCTACACACAGAGTTAAAACAACCATAGCTCGCTTGGGACAGAAAAAAAAAGATATTGGGAAAATCAAGTTAAAGATACTTTGTGCCACCACCTGAATGTATCATTCTAAAGTGTCATCTAAATGCTCATGCTGTTATGCAAATGGTCTCGCCTTCTTTCTGCAGGCACCCAGCTCTCTCAGGATCCACTGTGAAGTATCCAACAAGGCAAATTTTAGGGTATATGCAGGGATCTGATGAGGCTTAGCATTCGGCTTCAAGATGTAGTCAGCTAGAGTTAGTCCTAGCCAGCCTAGGCATTGTAATTTCCATAGTATCTATGCTAGTGAGAATATCATAAGCTTCATTATTTTTCAGGCAATATTATATGATTGTATCTGATAAGCATTTTTTATATTTTCCATTGATTTCCACTGATATTTTTGCGTTGTTTTTTCATTTTTGTACCTTAGAATAGTGAATAAAGGGATTTCATTAAATCGATGTTCTCCGACCATTTGTTTTCTTTAAAAGAACCCTCATTAACTCAGGTGATTCTCAACCAGAGATGTTCCTACCCCTGAGTTTCGTTACATGGGGATCACCAATTCCACTGACAGAAGCTGCTCTATCGATAGAAAAGAAGCTGAACGTTTGGCATTCACGGGGGCAGACTGGCTGCAGAAATGTTTGGAATTCAGTTGCTGCCCTGCCCCAAGTCCATCCATGAGGATTGCGTAAATGTCTACTTTACAACAATAAATTAACCACTTTATCAACAATCTGGATTCATTATAAAAATGGCTCCTTCCCATTAGGTTTTATGTCTTTGTAAAGCTGAATATGAGTTTCATGTATGCTAATCACTATGACATTAGGAGAGGACACCATGGAATGAACAAATGAATGAATGTAGTATTTTACCTTCTTTATGCAAATAGGCTAATATTTTATAATCGAAATGTTTCTGAAAAATGCATATTTTGTATTTTAATGACTTAAATATGTATTTTACTCAACTATGAATTTTTCTTATGGATCAAGTACATTTCTTAGCAGCTTATTAACAGTGACAGTGGATAACACTCCACTTAACAATGTATTTTGCAATCATTTGCATACCTTTCATTTAATATTTATGCTACAGATTGTCTGAAACAAAATGGGGAGGTTGTAAATGTGCTCAACATAGAATGTAGTTATGCAGTTCTATTATTTATGCAACTTCATGTCTGAGCCATCAACAAATCATGAAGGAGCACTATGGAGTTTGATCTATAGAATGGCTTTGCTAGCAGGAGGTTGGGACCCCACCACTCATGAAGTGTTGTTTTTTTTTTGTGGGGGGGAATCACTAGGTATATTTAATTGCAATTATTTTATTTTATATTAAATATGGTTCAAACAATGTTGATTTATTTTAATCCTTTTGGCCCACAGACAGATAAATTTAATCTGAATTGGAATTGCAAGCAACTCAGAGTTCTGTCATTTCTGATTCACTACATTGGGAAACTGGTCAATCCTAGATATGAAAAAATGCTCCCCAGACATAAAACAAGCTGGGGTGAGTGGGTCAGAATGGCCACTTTCATTTTTATAGACACTTTCAGGGCAGTAACACTAGTTTAGAGCCAATTGCTTTGGGATAGGTAGGGCAGAGGTCACAGATGGTCCAAGGGCTTGGGGGAATGCACTGGGGTGGCCACAAAATCCCACTGCTTAAACCTGGCCTACCACCTATCTGGATCCAGAATTCCCTTCCCACTCCAACCGCTGAATGTCCTTGGAGAAGTCAGTCTCTTTTAGGTTTACCTATCTTGCAGGGTTTTGGAGACGATAAAATCTAAAGGGGAGGGGAAGGTTCGAAGAAAAACTAGGGAAGGGGGGGGTCTAACGACATTGACAAACAGTGATTGTTTACTTCACAAGAGGCATTTCAAAAAGACAGATCTTTCATCCATGGTGTCACAATGGCCATCTTCAAGAAATGGAGCAAAAGTGAAGCAAAACCATCTGATCGACTTTCTAGTAATTTTTGGACTCATCTACAATATGCTGAAGAGATCTGGATTCTTCCTCACCCATTTCTCCTCATTCAACTGAGCTTTACAGAACAGTTGAATTATCAATGTTATAATTTTTCTTTGTTTGTTTCTATCTTTCTTTCTTTCTTTCTGCTATTTGGTCCATTGCCGGGACAGACCAGCCCACCCTCAGAGCAGTTCTACCTGCACCTGTCTTGTCATTCTCAGGAGCTTCTACTTTTTGGTGTGGACAGGATTGCTCTGGTTTGGTTCATTTCCGGTACATGCAGTTGTGTACCTTCATGTTAATTGCCAACATCTTGAAATGGCTTAAGAAGAGAACCGCTTCAGAATACTGACAAATTAAACACTTTCTCAGTTCTGTGGAGGGATGGGAAAAGTGGAAAAAATAAGTGTATGGGGCAGTGCATATGTGATACTTCACTTTATTTTATAAGTGTCACATTGTTTAGAAAAGGGGTGAAGTGTTTATTACAAAGTCCACCCCTAGCTGAATGACCCTTCATCCCAAAATGCAGACACAAGCAGCACAGAGAGCAGCAGGCCACTGGGGTCCCTTTAACTTCACCTAAGTTTCCAAATGCTGCTCCAGATTGCCAAAACCACAACCTCCAGTAAAACAGCCACTGAAATTGCAGTGCAAAGCACCTCTAGGGTCTGGTCATCGCACAGAATTTTGGCATCAGAGGCAGGTGCTGTAGCAGCAGCAAACTGGATGTTGATGTTTCACGCACTGGGGGAAGTTTAATTTCTCACACCTATAAATGGCCTCACTCGTTAGAGTCCCTCCTAGCCCCTTTCCCACACCTCCACAAAAATATCAAATGTATACTGGGGAGGGAAACAGAAGCCAAGGGGTATTTTCTGCTGCTTCATATTAGTGGCATAAAATAATCTGGGCAGTGTATTGTGTTGTTGGCTTTATATCTCCTGGATCATTCCTGAATTAATCTAGATTGAAAAATACCCTATAGTTCTCTGAGTTCCCTGGTATTTTGCCTTCACTACAATGGGCTGGAAAGTATGTGCAGATGTCTAAGTTTAACAACAACAACAACAACAACAACAACAACAACAACAACAACAACAACAACAACAACAACAACAACAACAACAACAACAACAAACAACCTTAGAACAGCAGAGCTGGAAGGAACCTGAAAGATCATCAAGTCCATCCCTGTCAAGGAGACACATGGAGGAATCAAAGTCCCAACCTCTAGCTTCACAGCTAGAGACCTAAACCATTGGGTTATCCATTATGATAGAAATGAACCCAACAGACCCAAGAATGAGCCGTAAATATTATGAGCTCCAACAATCTTTGCAATCCTGAGCCTTTCACGAATTTCTCATAAAAGGTTGAGGAAGAATTACCTCACAGAAAATCAAGCTGTGCAGGTCTCACCCCTCTCAGAAATAGATAATAAACATCTCCGATGCCAGGTAGCCCAGTTTGCTTCTACTGATTGACTAATGAGTGGTAAATACTGCAGACAGGATGAAAGACTGATGAAGCCTATGGGATAACGATGAAAAGGCAATGCTTTCCCCTTCAGATGTTGTCACTCCCATGATATGTCATCACAGCCCAGCTACAATCTAAAAATGTCCAGAGGATCACCCTTTTCAGAGCCCTGCTACAAAGTCATCAGAGGTTGCCTGGAAACAAATCTGAATAGAACTGCACAGTGGATAGCTGTGAAGACAAAACTGCATTGTAATGTCTGTCCTGAATTTTTTATATCTCAAACCATTACATTAGTAATAATTGTCCTCAACCACAGTATCTCATGACTCTTCCGTCACGATCCTCTTGTGTTTGACGCAGGATCAGGAAGGCAAGCCTGTTCTAAAATTAGCTCTTTGGGCATGAGCTGCTGTGAAACGCAGCATGGGCTATCAATTCATCTCAATGTATTACAGCAGATCAATAATGAATTTGTCAAGCCATTTGTTCTTTAACTCTGCATGGCAAAAAACATTGCCTTAAAAACAGCTCAATTTCCTCCAAACTGGGGATTAAACAGAATATCAGCACCATGAAAGCAAACATGCAGCCCAAAGAGCATTTCACAAAAATGTCTCTCTAAGGAGAGCACAGTCAACATTTAACTTCTCCCCGTTCCCCAGTCAACCCTCCTTCTTTTGTAGGAAGCAGGAGGGGGAAATGACTGTTTCCCTTTACAGTCAAATACTTGGATTGTTTCCAACCATAGCTGTCAAGTTTTCCCTGGCGCTGGTTGGGACGGGAGGAGAAAGGTGTAATGTGAGTGCGTGCAACCACAACCACAATGCCCATATGCCCCCCCACACCACTCACTTTGCCCCTACCACCCTGCTGAGCTGCATCTGCACCAGCTCGTCCCCATTCTACCCAGTCCCCAGCCAAACCCAGGGTAGCTTCACAGGCACCGCTTTTCATGCTTGGCGGCTTGCCGCTGTCAGCAAACACTTCCCTATCAACTGCTGCCACCCAGGATATTTCCAGGGAAATAAGTGTTCCGGAAAGGTGGCAGGAAAAAGGTTGAAAAGCAGTAGTGTCCCGGCCAAAATGGGACACTTGACAGGTATGTTTCCAACTGCTGTTATGTTGCCAACATCCACAAACTAGCAGTACATTTAATCATAGCAGGGCAGCAGGTACAATCCTTTCTGGGGTCAACTAGGGCCAATGATTTAGTTCTACTCCCCAAAACTGCCCATTCCATCTCTATATATTCCAAGCCAAAACTGAACAAATAACACAGTGGCTGAACTCTTATTGCTTAGTGTAGTTAGTAGCACTTGAGTAGTCCAAATGAATCAATGGGGATCTGGTGAGTCAACTCCTCCATATGTTAAGTAAATTCAAATGAACTTAATCTGGTTGTCAATTATCATGCTAAAGTAAGTTGCTAGAGTAGGCCTATTTGAATAAATGAAACTTACAGAGGAATTGATTTACCAAATCCCCACTGATTCAATGGGCCTATTCTCATGCAATTTAATACACCAATCAACAGGATTTTAGCCAGCAAAACAAGAAGAATTTCCATTAGCATTAATATTAGCAGTCCATTACCATTAATATTAGCAGTAAAGAAGGCAAATCTTGAGCTAACCATGCATTACACACATATATTAGATAATTTCCTCTTATTATAATAAATATAGAATACAAGTAGCATCCTGAGCCAGAGATTGTTGTCTGATAAAGAAGGATCCAAAAAAAATCATTCCAAAGAGATGGTGGTCAAACCTGGCACTTCATGTAGCACCCCTTCTCCATTCATAAATCTCCTCCTTGAAAACCAGTAAGTTTTCTTTTCCTGGTAAGAACTTGCCTTATCTCCATCGGTGCATGCATTCGCACGATTAATACATGTGTTGGGTTTGAGAAAATGCAACAATATTTCTGCAAGATAGCATTTTCATGCCTCTTGAGATGAATCACATACAGAATACATGGGATTTCAAAGGTTACTGCATTTGCAAGTATTAAAGGAGCCTTGTGGCATAGTGTTTAAACTGTAACACTACAGCGAAGACTGCTCACAACCTGAAGTCGATCACAAAAGGTTCAGATATCCAGCTCATGGTTGACTCATCCTTCCATACTTCCAAGATCAGTAAATTGAGTACCCTGGGAGTGCAATGGGTAGCTTGCACAATTAATTGTAAACTACCAAGAGAGTGCTTTTTTAAAAATATTTTTTAATTTTTAAAAATTAAAAATTAAAAACAGATACATTGCTTATCTCCTGTCATGTTTTTCCCAATAAATCGGCCTAGTTGTTTCATAATTCTCTTCTCATTTTAAACAAGATTATATTCAGATATCTATATTTACTAAATATTTTTTCATTAATGTTGTTCTAATATTTTTCCATCAATATTATATTCATCTTTGCAAAAGCAAACAAGAGAGTGCTTTAAGAACCATGGGGTACTATATAAGTACCAGATTTTGGTTTGATTTAGAGTATATCTGTACACAATGTACACACGAAGCAATGGATGCCTTTTAAACTGTGGGTGATAAAACATGGAATAATTGAAAACTATGTGTGAACACATTATAGTCAAAGAGTAAAGTTCAACAAATGAGTTAAGATCATGCGCACGGGGAAAGGAAAATGAAAAATGTACATGGGTTTCAGCAGAGAAAGGGAGCAAAGCTTGCAAGCTAACAAAATCCAATATGAAAGATGAATAGATCCCAACTCCAATCCCATGTCCAAGTACACACCACATTGAAGACTAAGCGCTTGTAACATTTAAGTATGGAAGAAAGTCAAAGCAAAGTGAAAAGAACTGAAAGTATTGTACTTGAAGGGAGAATGTTTCACAAAATTTGTGTGGGGGCAGGAATGAGGCACTAATGCAAGGTTTATCTTCTTTAGCAGATTGTTTGTATTAATAATTCATTTGATTGGTACAATACATAATAGCACCATCCCTCCTTAGAAAATGCAATAAAATTTTAAGAAATCAACAGCAGATTGTGTCATGAATATTGCTAAATAGCATGTCATTTGTTCACTTTCTGTAATTAAATACAGCATCCTAAAATATGTGCTGCGAAGAACAAAGATAGAAATGGCTGCCTTCAGAAGCTGCAAAGCCAAATGTAGGCACCGCAAGGACATGCAAATGAGCCTTGACGGTGCCTACCACAGCATTCTGTGGGGCTAACTCTGAGATATGCGTAGGCACAGTATGTGGAACAGAGATGGGTGTGGCCACTGGATGGCTGCACGGGCAGCCTCCCTGTCCTGCCTCCTCATTGGAGAGGCCAGCTGTTGGCAGAGGAGGGCAGGGAAGCCCAAACTCCTGCCTGGGTGGAGCTCTGGAGGACCTTCCTGTCATCACATGGAGTGGTGGTAAGTGGTGCTCCTGGCAAAGAGGGTGGTGGGAAAGGACCACACTGCAGGGTCCTTTGTCACAAAGAGTGATATAAAGCCCTTCATGCCCATCTCTAATGTTGGAAAGTTGGAACTGTTGCCTTTGTTTCCTGCAGTGCGTCTCACTGTCCTGGTAGTACGTTTAGCTGAAAAGAGGGCCTTTTCGGTGCCCACTCCTGGACTCTAGAACCCTCCCCTGAAAGGTGGCTTATATCAGCTTTTAACTGTCTTCCACCAAGTAGCTAAAACATGCCTGTTGAAGAAAACTTTGTGGACTGAGTCATATTTTAATCATTTGTATTGAATTATTTCCTTGCTGGATGACGTCTAATTGTTTTACTGTATATTTTCATATTGCATTTCCCATGTTTCGCTGCCTGCCATATTGTCAAGTCACTGATTGTGAACATCCTAACAGTATTGTTTTCAAAATATAAAGCAACACCCACCATATAAACAGAGATGCATCGCTGATGTTTCCCAATCTCTTATTTGTTGACCTTTTCTGCATGTTCTTTCATTTGCTTGCTATCCTAATTTCATAAGTATTTTCAGAGATATTTCACCCAGAGACCCAGAGACATTTACTGTTTTATGTTTTAAAATCCTTTAGGTTTCTCAGAGACTGCTCAAATGCCACTGTCCCTGCAAGTTAAGGTGCGTATTAACTAAAGATGAACAAGCTGCTTGGGCAAGTGTTGTTCAAGACACTCCTGTGTGACAGAAAAACCCAAACATAAATTTAACAGCTATCAAATTATTTTCATTACACCAAAATCAACTACAGCTGGCCCTTGGATGTACAGTGTTTGTATCTCTACTTGCATCTTGGGAATTTAAAAATCCAACGCAACTCACATAAACCTAACAGAATAGATATTTATCCGCAGACTTACACACAGAATTCTTGTGGTTGCTATCTTTATTGGGTAGCATCTTGACTCCTCTTGATTTCAACTCAATTGCCTTTTTCACTGTAAAAAGACAAAAACCATGTCAGTTATATAATTTTAATAATGTCAACATAGATATTGGACACAATCAATGTGAAGACAACCAAATATAAGAAGGCAAAAAAATTACTTTCCTTTAAATAAAGAGCTCATTGAATCACAACATTACATTCCAGGGTAGTGAAATTCCCCTTCCAAAAGCTTTTCAACTGCTCCACTGGAAAATACTCATTTTGGCATATGAATATAAACAAAGATATTAAGTCTATTTGTTGCATTGCAATGGTTAAGACATGTTTGGCTTAGCAGCTTAAATCAGAACTCCTTGGATATTTTAATTAGAGTTGCATTTATCCTATCACATGTATTTTCCATGGTGACTTGTAAACAGTTTTGTGGTCTAATGACTTCATTAATCTATTCCAGAACCCTAACCACTATCCTTGATGGTCATCAGAACATAAGATCTAACCCAAATACTGGATGAAAAAAGGTCAAGTCCTCCCTGCTGTGTTCCTCCCCCTATTACCTGTCTGTGTGCTGTCAAAACACCATCTCAAAATATGTTTTCTTGTAACCAAAAAGATAACCACTTTATTGTTGCATGAATCAACTGGTACCCATAGTACCCAATTCTTGGGGGGGGGGTTAATACCAAATCTTCACTAATGAATAGAGATGGGCACGACTCAGCAAAATTTTCGTTTCCGTTTCTGTTTTTTTTCGTTACGTAACGAAACGAAAACAAAAATTTTTCAAAAAACAAAACGGAAATGGAAATGAAACGAAAAATTTTGCCGTGTTTTTCATTTTCGTTGCGGCAAGCACATTGAACTGAAAAGAATGCTAACGAAACAGAAATTTATTGTTTCCGTTTCCGTTTTTCGTCCTCGTTAGGCAACGAAACGGAAACGAAAAATTTGTGGAAAAACCCAACGAAAATGAAAACGAACCAAAACGGACCCCTCAACGAAAAACGAAAAACCATTTTTTTTAGTCGTGCCCATCTCTACTAATGAATGTGAAAGGAGGCTTTTTAAATGGTTCTACTACAGCTTTGTGCCCACATCCCAAGTATTTTTCTGGAGGATCCCTTGCATTTTATGGAACAAAGTTTTTAATTGTGGTGGGACTTGCAGTAGAAAAGGGGATATAGTTGCACCCACTTGATTTAGATCTATTGTTTTATTCCATGCTATATGTGATTTGATCCTTAGCCAACAGGCGAACAATCAGCAAACACCTAAAAGTTAATTCACTTCCCTTGGTTTAAATCAGAAAAAAAAATGATAATTTGGGAAACTTTCCCCAATTTAAACAAGAATGTTAGCAAACATACAAGAAAAAAAGTTCATGTACCAGTGGTACCTTGTATAAAGTAATTAATTCATTCCAAATGAAATTCCGTTAAGTAAATTTTCCTTTATACAAATTTCCCATAGGAATGCATTGAAAACAGAGTAATCCCTAACTGTGACCCTTTTTATGCTGTACGGATTCGCCCCATAGACGATTATGTTAAGCAAATTTCCCCTATCTCCAGAATATTTTATGTTGTACAGATTTATGTTATATAAACCGTTTGTTATATAGGACAAGCTGGATGTATTGTGTCTGCCCTAACCACTGAGCAAACAGTTGGACCCAATGGCCTTATAGCCACCCTTCCAATTCAATCATTCTATGGTTGATGCACATTTCTTAATTTTATTCAGTTAACATTTTTTTGCAGGTTACTTTCTGCTTGCTTATCAAAGGGTTGCACTCCAGTAAAGCCTTATTGAAAGGAATGAAGCAGGTTCCATTAGAAAGCCATGCAGATCCTGGGTTTTTTAAAAGATCATGTTGGCTGTTGCTAACTTGCTATCAATATGTTTGAAGTGCCTTGGATGGAATTAATTCTCATTACTGAATTTCATATGAGACATAAAAGCATTATTGCCGTTTATATTGTTCTGTCTGTGAGAGATAGTGAGAGTGAGAAATTACAAGTCTTCAACACATTTCCTTCAACCGCGATTGTCTGGTGTATCTACCAAGAACTGACAGGTTCTCTATTAATTTTTTTAAGGGTAACTCTTAATCATTATTTCATAAGCAGACTGATTATCTGAATGGGAGATACATCTGTATTGCTTGCAAGGTGGCGGTGATTTACCATAGCATTATGGTGGAAGTAACCACGGTGAATGCAGCACTTTTATTTCATCTTCCATCACACAGAAGACAAGTTACCATGTATGCATATATATAAACACACTAGTCCTATAAAAGAATCTTCTAAGATAATTGGAAAACTGACAACAGACTGTAGCCGTGTTATAAAGGTGACCAAAATATATAAATAAATTTTATTCTGTGAAGAATCCAGGCAAACTGTGCAGACTCCTCGGAGGATATGTTATTTTTGGCATTAAAGCTTGTCGTGATGTCCCGTAAATCTCAGCTGAAGCTTACAGATACTTTCCAGCCACGTGCAGAATGACGTCACATCATGCCTTTTTAAAGGAAGAAATTATGGACGATAGTACTAAAATTCCTATCATACGGCTCAAACTATTTTTATTCATTTCACCTCTTTCCATTTGAGCACTGATCGTCACACTTACTGCAGATGGAGAAACCAATAAAAAGGTGAGACACAATCAATGGATTCAGCTGGGACCACCTTTATATAAAATAAATTGTGAAGGGAAGCAATCTAGAGAACCCAGACAGGCTGAGCAGTGATTTTAGTTCAGTGGTTCCCAACCTGGGGGTCGGGACCCCTTTGGGGGTCGAACGACCATTTCACAGTGGGTCACCATGATCCAGTGAAGAAAAAAGCACAAATGGCTTGGCTCTGGAAGAGGAGGGGGAAGAGAGTGAGTTACAGTTTGATAAACTGGAGGGGATGTCAGTCAATGGCACCGGAGGCTGCAATTGGCTGAGGGCTCCTGTAGAGGGAAGTCCTCTATTGCACCTGTGGCAGTGGCCTGCCCAAGGGGGCTTGTGGCCTCTTCCAAGCAGGGCAAGGGCTCACCACAACATGAGGAACTGTATTAAAGGATTGCGACATTAGCAAGTTTGGGAACCACTGTCTTAGTTCATCGTACAGCAGGCTGTTACTCTTGTCAGTGTACCTGGACCCTTCCAACCTATTCCACCTAGGCTGTTGGTAATAGTAGGTACCACTGATGATCCCTTTCTTGCTTAATTATAATTACCAACATACGTAGAAGACCAACAAGATGTTATGCTATGGGTAGCTGATTTGGAGAGGAAATAAATGTTGAGAAATAGAGGAATATATGGGATAAACTAATTTCAAAATGTAGGTCTGTAAGAATAAAATATATTTTTTTTACAAATTGATTTGGTGATGGTGAAACTTAGCTGACCAAAATATTCCAAGACATGTTGGAATTGTGGACAGGAAATAATAGTCCATATGAAGTGGAAATATGAATATATAATGACGATTTGGGAATTCGTTTTGAAAGAGATTAGGAAATTTCTAAAGCAAATTTAGGAATATGTCTTCAAATGGCATTTGTTGGTATCAGCAGTTAATAATAGTGCAATCTCCCATTAAACGAATGGTATGAAGTGTGGAATATCACTATGAATGACAAACTGACATATAATAATAGGGCTCTAAAATAAGAACATGTTTAAAGACATATGAGGAGAATGTGTGTGTGTGTGTATATATCCTTTGGTTTAGTTTTATATGTTTCTAGTTTTGTTTTGTTTTTTAAAAAGGGAAAACAATACAAATCTATACATTCTAATCCCAAAGTATTCTCAACATTATTTGTCAGTAAAGTTGTTCCTGAAATCTGATTGTCACAACAGCTTTTATACACTTCCTTGGTAGGTACTCCGAGTATCCTTTCCATCATCAGACCTCTATTCATAAGGATCCAAGTAAGAATGTGTCTTTCATAAACTTCCTTGGACACAATGGTTGTGAAAAGGTGATTACCAGTGGCCTGAATGGATGTTTCTCTGACCACTAGTTCTTTTTCTTTTTCTTCCTAGCATTTTCCTGCTGGTGTTAGGTCCACTTTTCAGATCCTGAAACACCACTCTGCCTGATCCACCGCATCTCCAGGGCACAGGTCAACGATTCACATGTCCTTATTGACAATGTCCATGTGGCTGCCAGCCATCATTCTGACTGCTAGATATGTAGGGCAGAAATAGGTTTCTACAGAAGCAGAGTATAATTGGCTTGAGTCTTTTCTCGGGCCACTGTTACATAAATCAATACAATCTCATTCAGCTAATAATTGCACTGAGTAGCCACTGCATGTATGCAAGTATCTGAAAAGGGGCATTTAACAAAGTGACCAGAACATGTTCTTAATGAACAAGTCTAATTTGTGTTTGAAAAATGATAAAACCCCTGAAACTATACACAATTTCATGCTGCCAATACACCAGTACACAGTGAATTTGCAATTAAAATGGTCTAACTGCACTGCTGGGGACTGCTGAATAACATAGTGGCTTACAATTATAGTGGGAGAGGGAGAAAGAATGAGAGAGAGATTTATTTTATTTCATTTTTTAAAATCTTGTTTGTATTAAGTAATTCCAAATGACAGGATTTATATTTTTGTAAAATTTATTAATATACAAAGAAAATCTGCTTATGCAGATTTTCGTTCTATAGGCAAATGTCTTTTTGATTTCCCCCCTCTTTGAAACTACAGGAAAACAGTCTAGACTGAGGGAGCTCACACTACTGTATCATTTTATAAGGGCATTTTAAACATTCGTCAAAATTGTCTACTTGTACTTGCTGATTGGCTAAACTACTGTATTCTGTAATAGTTCGAGGTCACACATGAGTTCCAAGCAGATATGTAAAGATTTGCAGTCTAGCTGACCTATTTAGCAAACAAATACAGTAGTACTCATACCTTGGTTTATGGGCATAATCTGGTCCAGAAACACACTCGTAAACCAAAATACTTGTACAGTGGTACCTAGCTTTATGTCTCGTAGGACAAATAACTCGTAGGAAGAAAAAAAATATCCGGGAATAGGCATGCTTCTTCGCCTAACAAAAAAAAATCCCCTATGGGATGCTTCACAAGACAATAAATCATTCTGAATGTACCCGGGGGGGGGGGGAGGCCTAGTTATTTTTGTCTTTATTCAAGCCTCTGGAACAGATTAATCTGTTCCCAATGCATTCCTATGGGAAACCATGTTTCATAAGGCAAAATTTGTTAAAACAAATTGACCTGTAGAACAAATTAATTTTTTTAAAGAGGTACCACTGTATTTTGCAAACCTAGCAAAATTTTTAATAAAAAAATTGCCTCAGTTTGTGAGCCTTGCTCTGGTTTGTGAACAAGCCTTTGAAGCTTGTTCCAGGCTGCACAGTTGGCCTGTACGGGGCCTCTGGAGCTTGCCCCAGGCCTGGTGCTGCTGGAAATAGGAGCCAGGGACATGTGACGGGCCTGCACGAGGTTTCCCAGGCCTCAGCATGGACCTGAAGTGACTTCCGTTGAACTGGAAGTGACTTCCTGCAAACCAGAAGTGGCCTCCAAGATTCTCCATGGTGATGCCCACAATGGGCTGCCAGTGGGCCCGCGATGGGCCTGGTGCTGACTGAAAGTCATTTCCGTGACTCTCAGTGGGCCTGCACCGGCCCTCTGGAGCTCTCTCCAGGTTCAGCACTGCCTGGCTGCGGCCTCCACAGAGCACCCCAGGCAGTGCTAGACTCAGGGCAATCTCTGGAGGCTGCTGCAGCTCCCAGCCAGAGCAAATTGCCCCACAGGAAATCATGGATACTGGGGCCCCAGAATGGATCAGATAAGTTTCCATTATTTCCTATGGGGTAATTTGCTTTGATACACAAGTATTTTGGTCTACGATATACAGTGGTACCTTCATTTATGAGCATTATCAGTTCTGGAAGCATGCTCATAAACCAAAACCTTTCATTACTTTTTTCAAATATCTGTCCCTTCTGTACTACCATTTTTTCAAATATTTTAATATCGCTATATTTGCCATTTTGTTTTTTACCTTTTCTTCAGTTCATTGTTCTAATTGGATAAGAGCAAGTCTATATCTATATCTAATCTATATCTATATCTGTAGATATAAATATAAATATAGATATAGATATAGATATAGATATATAGATATATATATAGATACATTTGTTTATTTATTTTTACCCCACCTTTCTCCTTGGAAAAGGACCCAAGGCGGCTTACATTAATGAGGGATAATATACAGTCCAGTACAATTAAGACATGTTCAAGTATTTGAGAACAAGGAATTGAGGGACATCTTACAGCATTAATAGACAACATTATATTAAAGCAACATGGTTGTAAGTAGTCATAAACACAAAGTCTATGTGATCCCACAGATTCATATAAAATACACATGGTAGTCCATCATTCAGGGAAAGCTTGCCTGAAGAGAAAGGTCTTTGCCTGTTTCCAGAAGGACAACAGAGATGAGGCAGTCCTGGCCTCTAGTGGGAGAGAGTTCCTGAGTATAGGCTTCCTCAAAGTATATTTACTGCACAGAGTTCCTGGCATCGACACAATAAACTGCCAATGGGGAGAGAACACATATGTCTGAGACAAAGATGTGATCCCACACGGTGCATATGGAGGACCCATACAAGCACTGAATTGATGGCTGAATTAGTATCATATGAAAATGATGACTATAATGGGCTTCTCCTATTCACAGCAAATATTTCACTGAAGATATTTAAAGAAAGTATATGATTTCAGCATATGGGCACTCCTTGCCTGCTTTTGTTTCTTTAAAGTCACTCATACTTCTCAAATGTTCTGTAGGAGACTATGCTATGTGCACAGGACTCTGTGTACATGTTTTAATGAAAGCACATGCATTGAGCAACTCTAGGTTGCAGAAGACTGGTGACAATGGTGAAGGGTTTTTAAATTTCATTTCATTTTTTGAATCTTAAATACTCAGCTGTAATAGTTGAGTCAATGTGTCCTTCATGTTGTAACATGGATATCTTAATCAAAACCACAGGATTATACAAAGCTGCTATTGTGGTGTCAAAAGTTAGTGTGATGAAGCTGAGTGAAATGGAGCTGCACTAGACAGCATCCTTCAAACATCCTTCTCCCTCTGGAAACTGAAGAGTGATGTGATAACATAAAAGCAGGGTTAAACAGGGTTGTGAAAATCCCATCTCAATTTCCTTGTATTTACTTGAGTTCCACTTGTCTGTCTTTCTTTGTTTTGTAATGGCTGGTGAACATTTGCAGGGAGGGCTTTTTGATTTCACCCCAAGGAAACTGAGATAAGCCTGTGTCAGCAAATTACTATATAGAATGTTGCTTGTTCTACCCTATTCTTCTGATAGTTTCTAGCTAATCTCACAGAATAGAGACATAAATGCAGAGACTAGAGATGGGCACGAAACAGAAAAATGGAGTTTTGTTTCCGTTCCGTTCGGTGCCCATCTCCCTTCGTTTACCGTTTTTCAGAAACGAAAGTTTTAAAAAAACTTTGTTTCCATTTAACGTTTTTCGGGTTATTCTTCCCTGTGGTGGATGAGAGCACCAGGCACGCTGTCATCCTTGCAGGGAAGATCCCTTTAAAGAGACCCCATTCTGCCTCTGCATACGGAGGCAGAATGGGGGTCTCTTCTTCCCCGCACCAGTCATGACATCGTCAGGGGCTGTCATCTAGCTGGGCGGGGAGACGGAGGGCGGTCAGGAGGGGGCTGCATTCTGGCCTCCATGGGTGGAAGCCATATCCCAGACTGCTCTCCCCACCCTCCCTTGCACAGCCGAGCCCACGGTCCCCTCTGAAGAGAGGAATGCTGCCGCCCTGCCATGGGCTGGACCCCTTGTCAAATGGCCCGCCTGGCATGAGGGGGTGCCCCTAGTGCCAACTGGGCCATTTGACAAGGGGTCCAGTCCATGGCAGGGCAGCAGGACCTCTCTGAAAATGGCCGGGTCGCCAATGCAGGAGCTCCGCGCTGGCGATTAGGCCATTTTCAATGGGCTCCTGCCGCCCTGCCTTGGTCTGGACCCCTTCAAAAATGGCCCACCTGGCACCCGGGGTGCCCCTAGTGCCAACTGGGCCATTTGACAAGGGGTCCAGCCCATGGCAGGGCAGCAGGACCTCTCTGAAAATGGCCGGGTCGCCAATGCAGGAGCTCCGTGCTGGCGATGGGGCCATTTTCAGTGGCCTCCTGCCACCCTGCCATGGGCTGGACCCCTTCAAAAATGGTCCGCCTTGCACGAGGGGGTCCCCCTAGTGCCAACCGGGCCATTTGTCAAGGGTTCCAGCCGATGACAGCTCGGCGGGATCCCACTGAAAATGGCCCCGTCACCAGTGTGAAGCATTTTCAGGGCAGGGAGAGGGGGGCTCTGATCCAGCCTCCGCCTGAGGAGACCAGATCTCAGCCCCTTCCTTCCAGACTCCCCCATGGAGCCTGACAGCCCTGCGCTGGCGGCTGTCAAGCTCCATGGTGGAGGAGGGCGGCTAGTGGGGCTGGGATCCGGTCTCTGCGCAGAGACAGGATCTCAGCTCCTTCTGGACTCCACCCCCGAAGCTGGAAGCCAGAAGAATGGACCATGAAGGCCCGCAGCAGAACCGGCAGCAGGTAGGAGCGGAGGACTTATTGGGCAGCCAGGCCAGTAACGGAAACGAACAGAACCAAGAAAATTGTCTTGGTTCTGTTCGGTTCGAGCCTGGCCCGTCCAAATGGTCGTTATTCGTACCGTTACATAACGGTAACGGTAACGGATAACGGTAACAACAAATTGGTCGTTCCGTGCCCATCTCTAGCAGAGACATATATTCTTATATATAAATAGCATTAAGAATGATTTTTTGCCTTGTTTCCTATTATTTAGCCTCATCTTTCATGTGGCTGCAGTCTTAGCCAGCTGTCCTCCATTCTTTCAACCCCATACACAAGCCTTACCCTTCCATTTCTTCATGGGAAGAGTGACTAAAGCAGTAGTTCTCAACCTGTGAGTCCCCAGATGTTCCTGGACTGCAACTCCCATAAACCTCCACCACTCACTGTGCTGGAAGAGATTTCTGGTAGTTGCAGTCCAGGAACATCTGGGGACCCACAGATTGAGAACCACTTTACTAAAGGATGCACCACCCTTTGAGGACCCCATATACTTCATTTCTTGGTATGAATCCTACTGAACTCAAGGGGATTGCATACAAGCATAAGCATTCATTATTACACTAATCAATATTCTGGTCATTCCAGCACAAAATAAAGTTACAGCCTTTAAAGAACTGAACATCTTTATATTCATCTTTATATTGATAAATAAGCACTTACTGCTTAAAAGCATGTCCTTGCCTGACAATGGAAAGGCAAGAGGGCATTGGCTGTCACTCTCCACAGGCTGGGGACAAGCACTGAAAAGGCCCTCTCTTGTGTCAAGCGAGCATGGGAAGTTCCTAATATCTCATATTCAGAAATGAGAGGTATATTTAAGAATTGAATGCAGTATTTCTTTACATGCATGTCACTTGGGAGCAACGGGGATCAGAAAACACACAAGACCTCTATGAGCTTATCATAAGTATAAACAGAATTTCTGAAGTATAAACAGAAATATGGATTGGGTTGGATATTTACAGAATAACTGAAGTTTATTTATTTATTTTATTATTTATTTATTATTGAATTTATATCCCGCCCATCTTCCCAACGGGAACTCTGGGCGGCGAACATGTCTGAACAAGTCAGCAAATACAACCAGTTAGGTACAATACAGGACAATAGAAAAACAATAATCAGAAATCAGCAAGAAATAATAAAAACAATCAAAAGAACAGCAACAGGGGCGCACCCTTTAGTTCAATCCTCACCACTGCTATATCTAGTTCAACCTAGCTATCGATGGCGGGAGAAGAAGAGAAAAGAAAAAGAAAAAATAAAATAAAATAAAAGAGAGAAAGAAAGAGGAGGGCTAAGCTAGGTCTCTAGTTCTCTCTCTCTCTCTCTCTCTCTCTCTCTCTCTCTCACACACACACACACACACACACACACACACACACACACACACACACACAAAGAAAGACGTATTTGATCCTGTAGTTTGTTTCCTTGTTCTGTGTGCATAATTCTGTGAAGATTTATTCCTACAGCCTCCATTATATTCAGTGTTTGACTATGGGATTATACGGCCTGAGTTATTCGAAGGAGTCAAACAAAGGAAGGCAATAACTTCTGGTGCATAATAATCAAAACACGGTGTGTCCCTCTAACCTCTTCTTTTGTTACACCACTACAATTCATCAGTATTTGAAAGTAAATGCCTTTGTGGTGGAGGTATCTGCTACGCAGTACAAAGTAGTCTGTACTGCTGGATGTAACTGAGGGGTAGGGAAACATTTTGAATCTTGAACCTTTTATATAAAGCCAGCCATGCTATTATGTAAAAGGAACAGGTAAGCACTAGCACAGTACAATTCCAGTATCATAGACTCATATGCAACTCACCAATTTGTATTCATCCTGCCTGAAGGACAAGCCCTTGGTGCTCTGGGATCACTAAAATTGATTCTCCTGATCAAATGCTCCTGCCGGAACAATATTACTGTACACAGCTCTTCCAGTATATTACACTTTCCCTTTCCCCGCTCTATACAAGTTCAAAGACAAATGATGCCTTCTGTAAAGTGGAAAAGCGAGGAGGACAGCTGAATGCTACCTCGGTGATGGATGTTTCTCTGTGGGTTGGTGGGTTGGCAGATGGAGGAGAAGAGGCATATAGTTGAAAATGACCTTCAGTGAAGCAGTTTTATCTTGACCAGCCAGTTCCAAACAAAAGCTGCAACTTCTGTCCAACCAACAATGGGTATCATTTCACTTTCAATTAGCTTGAGGGCTACTGCAAGGTGGGAAGCCATACTGAGTGAAAGCTAAATTCTCAAGATTAAATCTTTCACTAGCACAGAGAGAGCCTGCAAAAGCCACGCCACAATGAACTTTAATCTCTTTTAATCAATCGCTCAAACATCTGAAACTGAATTAATCCAGCACGGCCCCCTTTTTCTTATCAGATTGCTTCCTTGAGATCATTAATTTTATAATGTGTTATGATATGCTTGTTCTTCCATAAAAGTAATCATGTTTAATCCAACAAACAGACTGAATGGGGAATTGCATGCCATACAAAAAAGCTGCATAGTAGGATTTTGCCAGATTTTTTTTTCAAATTCAGGTCATTTATTGGTTTTGATTTTTAAATTATTGTGGTTGCAGTCTGGCACATGGACTGATCCAATCCCACTGAATTTAATAGGATTTTTAAATTAGGGATGTGGATCTGGCAACTTCTCATTCTCAGACAAAAACAGAGGGGGAGAAATCCTCTTTCTCCACAGATGGGTGTTGGGAAAGGTTGCATAGGTGGGACTTTCACGCACCCTAGGCCTCTGCCCACCCATTGAGCCTATTCAGATTATGGTCCACCTATGAACCTATTCAGACTATTGCCTAGCTAATGAGCCTATTCAGGCCTCTGTCCAACTTATGAGCCTATTCAGATCAGGGGTGTGTGAAATCAAAGTGAACTATAAAATGTTGGACTTGCCACTAACTTTCCTCAGATTGACAAAGCTGCTTGGATGAGTAGTGAAACATTCCCATCTCTCAAGAAAATTAGTCCAGTTATCATGATTCAACTTCCAGATAAACTCACATGGATGACTAAGGCTCTTCACAGACATTTCTTCACCGAGTGAGATTTTTCTGCACGAAATCCTCCTCCTACCCCACCCCACCCCAAAAGTAATCTGGCAGGAAATCATATGGGATGCCTTAGAGTTTGCATGGTGATTTTTTTTTTCCTGGAAGGAATACCGAACACTAATAAACCTGCAATTCCTGCAGAGAATGTCATCCTTTCTATGTAGAATTCAGGCAGAAAGGACAGAAGGAACACCAATTTGTACAGGGTAAACACTGTTCTCACACAAAATGACATCTTTCCTGTAGACCGGAGCATCAATTGGTTTCTTACACAGAACAATGAGACTGGGGTCTCATTTTTATGTAATGCTAGGAAATTTTGCTGATGCAAGGGGAAGCAATATCAGGGAAAGATTCGGAAGAATCACTAAGGAGGGGGAACAATTTTCAAGCACTCATGTACCTAACATAAACTACTTTCTGAATATGGATATCAACAGTGAGTGTCAACAGTTCAGTTGACTAAACACATAAAGGCACAATTCCATCACACTCATGTAGACAAAAGGCAGCCATCATTCACCTGCAATACTCTTTTTCATTTACTTTTCATCATTCTCAAAGATAGGTCATTGTTTAGAGACACCAAATGGAATTGTGGCTTGTGTGTATACAGTGTAGGTCTGCTGACACATTCTGGCTATTTGGTATACAATCATATGCGGATTTAAAATCTATAAATGCCACATACAGAGAACCCTCTTTAGGAGTAGAGTATTTATTCAATAGTGATGAAGAACAAGTACCTGATCTATGGTGGACCGGCCAGATCTAAACCCACCTGGTTCCTCATCAAGGATGTTTTCAAATCCGCATTTGATCTGATACCCAGAGAAAAACTGTGGGCCAAATTCGAGACCATACAGTAAATATTGATGAAAGACTTCTTTTGTTAATGAAGTGACAGCATGAAAATACTAGTCTTAAGGTTATTTGTAACAAGGCAGAGGTGTTACCCAACATAATTCCATCATTCAGTGGGGTTAAGCGAGGCTGCATTAATTGCTGCATTAATGACATCGTTTGTAATATATCAAGTGTAGTTCTGTAGGCTAGGAATGCCAGTATTCTTGCCAAGAAAACTCCATGGACATGGGGTCATGAAGAGTCAGTCATGGCTGTAATCACACACACACACACACACACACACACACACACACACACACACACAC
>JAHTLZ010000122.1:33111144-33123772 GCA_023846285.1 Phrynocephalus versicolor | reverse complement strand
TCCTCCTGTCCTGTCCTGGGCTGCTCTGTGGGACTCGCCGCCGCAGGCTCGTACCAGCAACGGCGGGGGGGAGTCTCGCCGCCGGCCGCCGCAAAAGCGGAAGCGGCACAGAAAAAAGTTTTAAACTCTCCCCCCCCATTCCCGGCCAAAAAAAAAAAAGCAGGCGGAAAGCCTGTGCATGTGCAGTAGTGCACCTACCAGAGGGGTGGTTTCTGGGGGGGGGGTCCCGGCCTCCCCCCCTCTCCTGTCCTGGGCAGCCAGACTCGAGTCGCCACGCCATGCCATGCGGTGCGGGCAGGGGATCCAAAATGGGGCGGCGACCGCAATATTTTTTTTGAAATCGTGGAGTGGTCCAAAAACACACAGACACAAGCACCACAGAAACATGCGAAAATTGCTATGCTGCTGCCAGAATTTTTACAGTAGCAGTGGTGGTTTTTCTTGCAACAAAATGTCTCCTCCGGCTCCCCTGTCCATTGATTTTTTTTTTTTACACCTGCGCAATGATGGGCTGGCCAAGTGGCCATGTGGGAGTGGACCATGCAAATTTTTGGAGCCATCCCACCAATCGCATGGCCACTTGGCCACTGAGACTTCTGGGATGTGCCAAAAAGCCCACTAAACCCTGGCCTAGCCCCCTATTCCTAACCCTAATCCTTGATTCCTTACCCATACGCCACAGTACACTGTCCTCTTAGTGGGTTAGAGAGGCACCCAGAGGTGCACCCCAATACTCACCCTAACCTCACCAGTAACTAGCCTAACCCTAGCCCTTGCGCTAACCCTGTTGCCTAAGCCAGATCTGTACTTGCATTGCACTACACGCAAGTACAATTCCCTTCTTGGTGAGACACAGCGGGTGCAGAGTCTGCCAGTCCGCCACTTGTGCCTCTGGCTGACTCCTCCTGCAGCAGCAGTGCCATGCAAACCATGCCCTTGAGTGCTGCTTGTGTCTCACCATCACCGACTGTTGCAGGGAAGGCACCCCAAAAAGAGGGGTGCCTCTGCCAGTCTGCTGTGTCTCTGTGTGCAACTTGGTACGCATATCCATATGGCTATGCATGCCTTTTTGCAGCCGCAGGTGAGGAGAGGAGACCCCCATGCCATGAGGGGTCTCCTGGAGCCTGCTTTCCCTTCCTAGCGGGTGAGGAGAGGAGGCACCCACCCCCCAAAAAAGAGGTGCCTCCAGGAGCCCGCTTCCCCTACAGCGGGCCAGAGGAGGCACCCACCCCAGAGAGGTGCCTCCAGGAGCCCGCTCCCCCCCGAAACCAGTATAATGACAGACGAAAAAACGAAAAATGAAACGACTATTTTTTGCAAAGTTTCGTGAAAAACGGAAACGAGCCGACACGGGCCGCCTCCGACACACGACAACTCGAAAACGTCATTTTCCCTAGTCGTGCCCATCTCTAACGGAGATGGCTACATGATGTGTAGACCCCTGGAAGAGCTGTTACCCCACGATTCTGGGATGTTCCATATAGAGAGGTACAGTGCCTAAGGTTATGATATGTGTGTGTTGTGTCATTACAGTCATGACCGACTCTTTGTGACTCCATGTCCATGGAGTTTTCTTGGCAGGAATACTGGAGTGGCTTGTCAGTTCCTACTCCAGGCGCCTACAGCACCTGGTATTCCCTGGTGGTCTCCCATCCAAGTACTAATCAGGGCCGACCCTGCTTAGCTTCCAAAATCAGGTGAGATTGGATATGCTTAGAGCATCTAGGCAGCTTTAAGATTATGATACTAACCCCCTTAAACAACGGAGAGCTGTTTCCACATTTTTCGCCCCCAGCAGGAATCTTATGGTGAGCAACTGGTGAAGAAGGTAAAGACACCAATCAAACTGTAGGAAGCTTTAGCCATCTCAATGGAACATAAAGCCACTGGACCCCATGTGGTGAGGCCTCTAACTTCCTTTTGTCTTGGTTCTTGATCCCCTTCCCTTAAAAAAGGGAGGAAGACGGTCCCTCACAAGAACTCTTCCTTCTCCTAATATTCCTATTGAACCTCTCCAGGATCCCCCTTCTAGGATCTACAGTAGGACCCCCATATCCACTGATTCATTATCCACTAATTCAGTTATCCATGGTTGGCAGAGGAAAAATAAATAAATAATTCAGCAGCCACAAAGCAAGCTATTGTCACAAACAGCAGCTGTAAAGCAAGCTACTGTCACAAACAGCAGCCATAAAGCAAGCTACTGTCTAAAAACAGCAGTCACAAAGCAAGCTACTGTCAGGAAACAGCAGTTTGGAGGTGGGTGGGCAGGCATTCTCTCTTATCCATGGTTTTCATTATCCACTGGAAGACCTGGATAATGAACTGGAGTCATACTGTGGTTAGTTTAGATCTGGAATGAAGTAGATCTAGATGTGGAGGCCCCGGAGAGGCTCAGTGGGAACACTAGTTAGGACAAGGGATCTGGGATCTAAACTGGTAAACTTTACAAGAAATACAGGAGCTGTTATGGGGCTTTTAAACAGTCTAAGATTGGGTGAGGAGTTTTTGAGTGGTCATGGCTACTGCTCCAAATTTTGCAAGGCTCTGACTCCCGTATTTTGAGGAATAAAAAAAAATCCTCAAATAATTAGCGTCTAAATAAGGCTAATTCTTTAGCACAACCAATAATTTTTTCAGCTGTTTTGCACAAACAGATTTTAACCACTGCTAAGTTCCTGTATAATTCTTACCTTGGAACTGGGCGTTAAATCCTTTCCGTCTGTGATTACTGTCTGAAGTGAAATGGAGCCGCAACCAATTTTTACTGCTGATAACAGGAGAGGGCAGATTCATGCCAGTCAACCTGGGGGCAGAAATTGGATTCATTTAGAAAAAAAAATACTGAAGTAAAAATTCATTAGTCTTATCACTCCAGTAAGATATTTTTATTAAAAGACAGAACATACTTAACATGAAGAAAGGTGTAACATTAAACACATATTATCCTTAGTTCTTGTATCTGTTAGATTGTTTTGACACTTCAATTTTTTATTTATTTTCATAATAACTGTGAACTTATTATATCACAATTGTAAATCATTCCCACACATGCAGCAGATAATGAATTGCCCAGCACCTTTTGAAATAGCAAGATATCACCCACAGTTTATTTAACATAACAGTACATCTTTCTAAGTATGCCCAAGAGAATTACATTCCTGCTCCTTCTGTTGAGCCCTGAATACGATATTGCTTGTACTACAAAAGTGTGAGAAACCAGTGTTGGTTATAAATCACAGGTTACCCAGTGTGTTGTTAATCTGTGGAATTCCCTGCCACAGGAGGTGGTGATGGCATATAGCTTGGATGCCTTCAAAAGGGGATTGGACAGATTCCTGGAGGAAAAGTCCATCACAGGTTACAAGCCATGATGGGAATGTGTAATGTCCAGGGTTAAAAACAGGGTACTTCAAAGGCCAGATGCAGGGGAGTGATATCAGGAGACAGATATCTAGTCTCGTGCACTCCCAGATGTATTTGGTGGGGCCACTGCGAGATACAGGAAGCCGGACTAGATGGGTCTTTTGCCTGATCCATCATGGCTCTTATGTTCTTAGGTTAGGTTTTCCTTAACGAATACTGACTTAATATATATACTAATCAGATTCTAAGTGTCTACTGAAATCATGTGCTATCCAGCATCATAAACCTAAGGCATTTATTTCCCATAACACTGGAAGAAAACTAAAATTCACAGTATACTGTTCTCAGGGATTCTGAGAACAGTATACTGTTCTCAGTATACTGTGCCCACTATACTGTGCCCAGTGCCATAGGCGATCAGCACAGTGAGAGAAATTAAACCCACTCGCTGTTGTCACTTTCATCACACAAGGCAGGGATGAGTCTGAAGATGAGTCTCTCTCACTTGACGTGAGGTTGTGCTGGTGAGCAAGAACCCTGATTTTTCCAGGAATCCTGCTTGCAGATGGAACCTTCCACACAAAGAGGAGCCCCTCCCTTTCCTCTGTAAGACCACCGGAGAACAAAAAAACAGTGATGGAGAACAGAGGGCTAGGTGCTTCCCTCTAAGCATGTGGGCAGGTCTGAATTCAACAGTTCTCAAAGGGGACAACTGTACAACTAATATGTTGGCTGAGAAGGGTGTTAGTCGCTGATACGCAAAGGAAATTGTACTGAATACATAAGGCATGCCTGTCAAACAGATATTTGGAGGCAAAAGGTTGTCAGAATATCTTGCAACATCAAAAATGGTAGGATATGGCTGAAAAGCTGGGATAAAAGATATAATTAGCAAGATTTGTCAATGGCTACTATGTCTTTCATAATTCATGTCAAGTGAACAGAAGTGGTCAGGTCTTCAGATATGCCCCAAACCCCTTCGTGACATAAGTGTCAGAAGTCCAGAGGCTTTATTTGAGAACACCCTGCTTGATCTTTGGAACTACCCATCTTTGAATTTAGGATGGACTTCACTCCTCCTTCAAGAGGCCAGGGTCAGCTAGATTAGCCAGTTCTTCCACACATATACATTGGCCCAAGAGTTTTGGTTCATTTTCAGAGAAGGATCAATCCAGCACTGACATCTCTGTGTGTGTGTGTGTGTGTGTTGTGTTGTGTCGTTACAGTCGTGACGGACTCTTCGTGGCTCCATCTCCATGGAGTTTTCTTGGCAGGAATACTGGAGTGGCTTGCAGGACATGAATACAATACAAATAAAAGGTGTCTTGTGGACGGGAACCAGAATGAGATGGGCTTTCAGAGCACGTGAAGGCTCAGCTGAACCTTCACGTGCTTACTGCACGAAGCTCCCTCCCACTGGGACTGGAATTTGCAACCAAGGCTTTTCCATGTGCTCTCGCTGCTCTCTTCACATGCTCATGTGAAGAAATATATTCAACACAGAAAGATAAGGTGTGATAGCACTGAACTTAGCTATCTGACCTTGAGGCTGCAAGCAGCTGGTTTACCACAGTTTTACTGGAACTATGTAAGAAGCTTTCACTAGCTAGCAGGTTGTTCTTGGATGTGTGAATCCCCATGTTACCTTGTGATAGACACAGGAATGCTGTACATGCTGTGAAAAATTCAGAAGTTTTTTCAGTCTCCCAACCAACCTTGTGTGTGTGTGTGTGTGTGTGTGTGTGTATGTGCACGCGCATGTGTGTGTGTTCCTACATCAGTGAGCAATTTTCTTGGACTCCTTCAGAAAGAACAACATATCTGTCAGGTAATATCTCTGTTCAATGTACTGAGCGCCTTGCCACACATCTTTACAAATCCTGTCAGCTAAGGGGAGGTAGAGGGAAGGGACCAAAAGAAGATATTAAACCTTTTCATACTGGGAATTGCTTTTGACCACCAATTAATGCTAAAGGTGTATCTTAGAACCATGGGTTACTTCCTTTCAATTAAAAGTGTGTCCTTGAGGCAGTAAATAAGATTTAAAATTCTGCCTCTTTGTCTACTATGGTTCAGTGCATAAAACATTCACCTGGAAGCCAAAACACTGCTCCGAGTTGATAACTGTGCTGTGCAAGCTAATTCACTTCTCAACGTCTCTGTTTTTCCAATTGTCCCCTGCCTGTATAAAATGTAAGGGTTTGTTCCTTTTTATTTTCTTCACATTTTTAACCAGCAGGATTTTTTTTTTGCTTACTCTGCACTTGGCACAGTGGTTAGCGTAATGAAGCCATGACCCCCTCGGGGTCCTTTAGGCATGCTGAAACCAATTCACAGATACATATACCCAGACAAGATTAAATAACATAATAAATCATTTACGTGGACTGTTTGAGTGGGAAACCCTAAGATAAAACAAAAATATCCTCAAAGGTCTTGTGTTGAGGTGTTGATACAATATTATCATCATGACCTCCCTTTTGTGTTAACAATTGTCCCCTACTGAATTATTTATACTGTACAGCAATACAGAATCCATTCTGGAAACATACTAACCAAAGCACCTGCATATCAAAGTAAATTTCCCCATAAGAAATAACTGAAACACAGATGATTCATTCTGGGGCCCCACAGATCACACACCGTATACACAGATCTCACAAAAGATGTACACCATGGTTTAGGTACCTGGCTGCAGAATATGCTCTGTTTGGGACTAACAACTGCATTTTAATCTGTGTTTTTAATGTGACAGTAATAAAGTGCAATTCGTAGCCTTATACACACTTGAATAGCTGCCCCATGACTAGAAATGGTTTGAAAAATAAGAAAGGGTGTTCGAAATAAAGAAAAATAAAACCGCAAACTGCAGTCTCCTTTGAAAATGTTACTGGCTGGTGCAGAGGAGAACCTCCATTCTTCTCTCCTCCCTTTGCTTTTGAGACTTCCCTGTTCCAGACAATCACCTACAGTCCAGCAGGGAGGGAGAGACACCATTGGCTCACTTGTGATCATGTGACCTGTTCCCGAACTTGTATTCAATACATTGTTCCTTGGTCAAAGCAAAATGTAGAAGAAATGTTTGCTTATCTTGCAAAATGCTCTTAAACCAGGATACTCTTAAACCATAGTATTACTATCATTCCCCTCACTTATTGAAGATTGACATTTCATATTTGCAGTGGAGTACATCAGTGCATGCTATGTCCACTGGTACTCTTTTGGTGTTCATCTACGTAGTGCATAACTTGCCATGTCTAATGTCATTAATTGCTAACGCGCTGGGATACATTTTGGCTGCACAGTAGGCCCATTGTTGTAACTAAGGGGTGTACTTTTGGGTCCACTAAATGCAAACACATCTATGGCACATAACAAAATATTTACATATGAATCTTAAACTTCCTTGGACAAGAACTCATCATGACCCATGATTATAAGCTTAATAATAATTATTTTTATTGTTGCTGCTAACCGCCCAGAGTTCCCTTGCGAAGACGGGCGGTATAAAAATTAATTAATTAATTAATTAATTAATACTGTAGGTGCCAATAGGACCAAGGGCTTTTCAATTTGAGTGCTTCTGGACATCGTCAATGGGAGCTCACCAGGCATTGTTCTTTTTCTTTTTCTATTTTTGGCATTCGGGGAATGTCTCCTAAAATAATTTGCCCAGTCCAAGTCAAACTTTCTGTATACCTTACATTTGTAATGCTGGAATGGTACCTGCTGTGTTGTTTCCGTTTATTGAAATTTTGTTCTTTTTCAGCCATTCTGAAAGCGCATAATAATGAGCAGAACACATGCAAACATAAATGCATGCATAATATAAAGAAAAATGGGCCACCCGAAAGATGCAAACAGGTAAGTTCATGTTCCCAGCAGACCTTTGGTTGTTTTTCACATACTACATTGTCAGGTCATATGCACATGATAGAATTTTAAAGAGCTTTAAAATGATGGCGTGGCATCATATTATCATTAGAGATGGGCACGGAACGAACATTTTTTCATTTCCGTTACCGTTTGTCGTTTCCGTTACGTAACAAAACGACAAACGAAAATTGTGATGAAAATGAAACGAAACGAACAGAACCACGAAAATTGTGATCATTACATTTTGTTTCCATTAATGGCGACGTGCAATGAAATGACCTGTTTTAAATGTTAAAAAACGCCCTGGACATCCGTAAAAACGCAGCGATAATTATTTATACTGTCTGATAATACCTACCAGGGGGGTTGGGGTCCTTCAAATGTTTGTTTTTTTCTTCTCCCTTTGCAATGTATTTTTCTTTTCCCTTTAAAATGGATGTCGCCACCAGCCACAAAATGGAGGCAAGCCATGTGATGGGATCATGTTCAACCAATAGCATGCCCAGGTTGCAGACTGGGCGGGCAGGTCTGGCAGCCACAGAAGGCATAAAAAGCTCTGGCAGCCCCTGTCCTCCTTGCAGTTTCTGGTGGGAGTTAGGGTGGGATTGCTGTCTCTGCGACTCTAGCTTCAGTCCTGCAGCCTCCCTGTGTGTGTGTGTGTTGTGTACCTCTCGGTGAATACCCTCCCTTGCCCCACAGTGCAGTCACTCTGCGGCTGCCTTGCACCCTGCACAACACCCGCCACTGCCTTTGCAGCCTCCCTGCATACTTAGTCTATACTGTGTCTCTGCCAGCATCCATTTTCTTAGTGGTTTCCCTCTGGTCTGGGGTGTTGGGGGATGCCTGTGCACGGAAATGCTTTAAAAATCGTGCAAAAAGCGGGTAGAAACGACAAATGAAAAAACAAAAAATGGTAACGAAATTTTTCCAAAAATTCACGACAAACGGAAAAGAACCAAAACAGACCTCTCAACGACAAACGAAAAACCCAAACGTCATTTTGTTCTTTCATGCCCATCTCTAATTATCATCTATTGTTCCCAAGACAAGATTTCTGGTCTCCAGTCAGTCTTCATATCAGGACTGTAGATTGATTTGGGAACTCTCTATTAATACTATGTGAAGCAACGTGGAGCAATGAAGTATTAAAAAATTCAAGTCTGAATAATTTCAACTTGGAAAAGTAGAATTCCACACATACCCCAAGCGTTGGGGGGAGCAACTTTGAGAGCAAAAATGGCTGAACTATCTAGAATCTGCTTTCACATCAACTGATCAGTAAAAAAAATACTGTACTTCAAATTCCATTTTATAAGCAGAGCACATCCCACATGTAGTTCTGGGTTCAGTCTGCTATTTGGATCCGGTCTCGTTCTCCTTTACTAGAATTACATGAACACTAATAAAAGTTTCCAAGTTGTTGGAAATTCTTTCCTGTGGATTATCCTAGCAGGGGTGTTTTCAAGACATGCTTTGTGGTTTTAGCTGCAAAGGGCTAGCACCATTTAAACAAAATTGATCTTTTACTGGGGAGGCTTTAAAGGAGCAAACCAGGTAAGAGACATTGCTTCATCAGGAAGCTCCAGCGCATCACCAGAAGTTCGCATCCTATAGTTCAGGATGATCTTGTCAACAAAATTAATTGTGTGTGTGTGTGTGTGTGTGTGTGTGTATATATACACACACACATATATATAATGGTGCTAGCCTTTTGCAGCTAAAACCACAAAGTGTACCAGAAGTTCTAAGGCTGTGCTGTATGCTTCTCAGGAAGTGGGCTGTTTCCCAAAGAAAGCTCAAGCTTAAACACAATCTCTTACACTTAAAAGTGCCGTTCAATTTTGTTATTTTACTGCAAGACACTCACACGCCAAACCCCTTTGAATACTGTGACAGATGTCTTTCTGTATGTTGACTCAGACTGACAGCCAAATGTTTTGTGTGACTGTGTTACTAAGTCAAGGTCTTTTAAGTGTGGTTTGCCCAATAAAACTAAAGGTCTCATTAAAGACTCCCAATGTCCTGTTGCTTCTGTCAACATGCCAGTAAAGGCTCCTTCTGTAGGAATGAAACACAGGACACCCAGATCTGGTTTTCCTTGTGACCTCTGAAAGAATCCTACAAATTACCATATATTTTTTCACTCTATAAGATGCACTTTCCCCTCAAAAGTAAGGAGAAATGTCTGTGTGTCTTACAGAGCAAATATTGTAGTCCCTGCTACATATATATCACAGATTTTCATTTAGAGAGGAGTTACCTGCACTGAGCCTCTACCGTCCCCTGCTGCATCCGGGATTCCACAGTCCCAATCACCTTGTTTGTAAGCCTCCCCTTTTGCAGCTTGTTTTCCCCAGTCAAAAATCACCTCATTTGCAAGGAGGTCTCCTCCACGGAGCCTTTGTCCTTCCCTTTTGCAGCCAGGATTCCTCTACCATGAAACTTTAAGCCAAACATTTTTGTTTTTTGTTTTCCTCCTCTAAAAACTAGGTGTGCCTAATGGTCAAGGGCATCTTATAGAGTGAAAAATACAGTATAAGCTTATACCTTATCTCAAGGTATAAAAACAGAAGGTTCTTGTGAAGTTAAATAATTGATACATTGGCACATCAGCCAATGAGAAACTTAAGTAATGAATTAAACTTCAACTGAAGATAGATACAAGTATATAAATGATTCACACATATATACATTAAATAGAGACTTCAAGAGGAATAACATGCTCCTTATTAAATTTGTGTCATTGCCTCTTTCAGAGGAAGTAAAGAATCTGTCTTTGAAGCACTCATTAGACTGCCAAAAGGAATAAAACTGTAGTTGTTGTACTAAAACCTCTCAACCTAGCCAGATTTGCTGCTCAAACAACTGATTTTTTAAAAATCAAATGCCTAGTAATATGCCAATGTATTGGACTAGAATCTTCTAGAAATACACATATATTATCTGACAAAACTGAGGAACACATCTTCCCTTTCTTTTAATGATATGTACCTGGTAATCCTTAAAAAATCAAAAATATTCCATTTTAAATTGCAACACATAATTTCTATATGCATGTGATCCCGCTGAATTAAACTTTACTTCAGATACCCTACACGCTTATTTGCTGGAACACTCCTGGCTTTGTGGCAGGAGTTCTGTAAGCAGACTGGCCATTTTCCTTTCAGGATATTGCTAACAACAGAAGGTCTATGGTTCATTAGAAGAGGGTTTGTATGAAAAAAAATCTCTGAACAGCAGTGGATCTATGTTCAAGTTAAATAAGCCACAACTCAGAGCAATTTACTTCATGTCCATCTCATCGCTGTTCACAATCCTGCTGGGGGCTGGTATGAAGAAATCTAACCGCATGTCCATTGAGGGATGTAGGGAGTTCGTCCCGACCACGCCCTCTGAACTGCGATCTAAGTGGGATGAGAGATTCCCCTCCCTGGCCTCAGGAATCTCCTCATCTCGCTTCTCTTTCTGAGACGAGTGCCCGTGAGGTCAGTCTCCTCCCGCAATGTGCCATTCTCCATCTAATGGCAGGACTGCAAACTGCCATTTGCCAGTACATTCCCTACGGAATCAGCAAGGCAGTGCAGAGAGATTAAAAGATAAATGCCTGAAACTTAGCTCCATAATGCATTGAAGGCAAGGCTTCGGAGAATCGAAACATCGAAAAACAGAAGGTCGGGCCAGAAAAAAAAAGAACAAAGGTATGGAATTTCACATCTCATCATGGAACAAGGACGTGCGGTCACAGTCATGCCGGTATCATCAATTACACCAGCGCATACACGGGAACAGGGACAGAACCACAAGAAGACCATGTGACCGTGACCAACATCAACACGCAATGAACTTCCTCCCGAGATGAAAGTGGATGTGAAGTAACCGTCGAAGAGTGTAAAAACATTTTTTTTCTTGTTGCTCTCCACTGATCCTCAGGAAGTCACTGACCACTGCCAATGGTAGGTGAACCAAAATGGTTCCATGTGTTCTGTTTAAAACTTCTCTAAATGGGACTCTGTTTAACAAATTAATCCCTTTGACTTACTAAATATTCATTATACCGAAGAATAACCACAAAGATGCGGAGTAAGTAATACAAACACAGGCCCGCAATAAAGTCGAAATTGCTTCCTTGAAAGTCAGAAATTACTGTTAAGCTGGTAATACTGTACAGTAGGACATTACATGTCTGGAGATTTGTTGATGTATGGCTTCCATTGCCCACTGAAAGTGGAACATTAAGCTTGAGGACAAAACAGATCAATTAGCTTTTTTATATTGTAGAGAAGTGGTATCAGCCTCAGGCCTTTACATTGCATTGGGGGGGTATGGCTCTCTGCGTAGATTTTTTTAAAAAAGAAATATATCTGAGGGAAGGACATGTGCAATGTCTTAAAAAATAGAGAAAAGTACCCAGAATGAAAACAGGAAAAACCACAGGAAGTCACCACCTTGTATCTTTTGCCAAGTAGATACTACGCATACCAGAATCAGCAGTACTGATTCTGGATGAACAGCGAAACATTTCTATCTCTCAAAAAAGAAGTCCAGTAGCCATGACTCAACTTCCAGGTAAACTCACCTGGATGGCTGAGAATCTTCACAGACATACACATTCATGAGTGTCTCTATTTTCAGAGAAACTGCTATATTTGAAAACCTTGATTGGGGTAACAAAAATATTTTTTCCAAACTAGGATATGGATGACTTATACTTCCCTGAAATTGTCTTTCAAAACTCAGCATATGTCAGCTAAGACCGACTCAGTAGAGATGGGCACAAATTGAAAAAAATGGAATTTTGTTTTGTTTTGGAATGGAATGGAATGGAATTTATTGTCATTGTATAAATACGGGATTAAAAGTGCCATCCAGTCAGTCATTCACACAACCCAGTATAAAAATCCAAGATGTAAAATCTACAATTTAATAACAAACCATCTATACACATACTCCAACATCCACACGCTGAACATCACTTACACTCATTTAAAACTGACATAAAAACCAAACATACACACACAGCCCTACACTCTTTCACCTGACAACATTCATACCCAATCCATAAAAACTACAATTAAAAAAAACAGCCATACACAATCCCCCATACAATATATGTGTAACACATTCAACACTAATGTTACCCGTCAACTTAATTTTTAACAGAATTTAGCATGGTTACTGCTATTGGGTAAAAACTATTTCTGAATCTTTCTGTCCTTTTTCTAATAGAGCTATACCTTCTGCCTGATGGTAATGGTACAAACAGAGAGTGTCCAGGATGAGAAATATCTCCTACAGTATTCTGAGCTATCTTAAGATATCAGGAGCTGTGTAATTCCTCCAATGTGAGGAGTGGGCATCCGATGATCTTCTGTGCCATAATGATAAC
>JAHTLZ010000122.1:33090912-33104819 GCA_023846285.1 Phrynocephalus versicolor | reverse complement strand
ATAGATAGATAGATAGATAGATAGATAGATAGATAGATAGATAGATAAAGCATGATGACGACTTTCCTCTTACTTCATCCTGGCCTAAAAAAAACACCCATGTAATGGAATAAATCAGACCACCTTTTTGCCTGAGGTTGAACTGCATCAGCAAAACTGAGGCAGGAAGTGCTTTTTTTTTGGCACACAATACTAAGCACATCCGATGTCACCTGATTTCTGAAACTAAGCAGGATCAGCCCTGGTTAGTACCTGGATGGGAGGCCACCAGGGAATACCAGGTTCTGTAGGCGCCTGGAGTAGGAACTGGCAAGTATTTCTGCCAAGAAAACTCAATGGACATGGGGTCACAATCACGAAGGGTCGGTCACAACTGTAATGATGCAACACACACACACACACACACACACACACACACAAGTGTATTGTGTTGGATCCCTTGCCCACTGTGACCATTACTAGAAAATAACCCTACAATTTACATACCACGTTGTGCTTACATAGAGTAGACAGTCAAACCTGAATTGAACTTCCCAGAAAGGAGTCTGAAAGAAACGGACTCAGTGTTTGACACAAGACATGATGTTCTAGGTCTTCTTGACAAAATAAAACCAAGCAATTCAGTGGGTCTCTTTCCAGTCAGAAGTGCTTAAAGAATTCCAGTCTTCATTTTTAGTACGTTTGCCCGGTCTCAGCTCAAGTCTTAGGTGCTTGCTACACTTCCTGGTCATGGAGAAAATAAAGCTCAATGGGGAAAATAAAGCTCAATTTTTTTAACTTGTAGGGGTGTGTCTCTAAATCTTTAGCATTCATGCCTGTCCATATCCAATGAGGAACTAGGTGTCACTTGCTCAGCATGAAATCTATGTAGGTCTGCTAGGCTTGGTTTCCTCCCAGCCCTTGTTTGTTGTATCACAAAGATCCATGCCCCTGTCTCAGATTTGGGGCTTTAAATGTTAGGAAAGGGGATACGTCTTATTTTAAGTACAGTGGTACCTTGTATAAAAGAATTAATTCATTCCAAAAGAAATTATGTTAAGCAAATTGTCCTTTATACAAATTCCCGTAGGAATGCATTGAAAACAGAATAATCCCTAATTGCGACCATTTTTATGTTGTATGGATTTGCCCCATAGGCGTTTTTGTTAAGCAAATTTCCCCTATCTCCGGAATTTTTTATGTTGTGCAGATTTTATATTATACAAACTGTTTGTTATACAAGGGTCCACTGTATATTGAATGGCTTGATTGTTTCTCTTCAATATGCCATGCTAAGGCACAATTGGTTTAAGCCATGGTAGTTTGCTAAATGAGCCAGAATTAGTCTTCCAGACAAACAACATGATCACGGTTTATTGAGCCAACTCCCGATTAATTTTCTTTCCTCCCTTCATCACTACCTGGCTGGTATTCCAAATGACCAGACATCAGTTAAAATGAACAAGGTGAGATTTTTACCATGGTGATTGTAGAGGTCTTTGTATGGCTTTGTTGTTGTTTTTAAAGTGATTTATAAATTGGGGATATTTTTATGGAAATTGTCCATGAGGTGAGTCTTTGCCTATACGTCTATATTTTCCTGTTGATTGTTTTTACAGTGTTCTGCTTAAAGTTTGGTTTATGTGAGTGTGTGGACCTCCTGCCCTTTTGTATTCGTAAAATATAGTTTGCATTGTTGAGATTAGTGTTTCTCTGCTATATTTTTAACAGCATGTGTGAGAGCTTTTATGAGGTGTTTTGGCTGTATGTCACCAGTCTTGTTTCTGTGAAATGGGAAGAAATTATTGTGCTTATTATCTGGAGGCCAATCCTCCCCCTTCTGACTGGTGCTTAAACAAGCCTATATTTATGAGATGTCATTTATGAGATGGTTTCAAAATGGAGTTTGTTGCCAAGAAATAAACCATAGTTCATTGCTTGATACACAAGCATTCCAACAATCATCACTATAGTCAACAGGTTAGACAGGGGCGACTTTCCCATAGGCCTTTGTGGTTCAATGAACCAGGGCGCCTGAACCCCAAGGGCGCCTGAACCCCCAAACCCCAAAACTCTTAGATTCCCCACTGGGAATAACTGTAGCTTATTGTACTTCTACTTTGGATTGGCCACGGGGCTTCCCTTTATCATAAAAATTTGTGAAATCAACCGGTCCAGCACCCCTTCCTTCCTCTGCGGCAGCCCAAGCCATGAGAGGAACGAAGAGGCAGCGAAGAAAAATCGACCCTCCGTCAGGAGTCACAGGCAAACGAGCCTCGCCCTTTTGGACTACGACTCCCAGAATGCCAAGCGCGGCCGCGGCCCTTTTAAAAAAAACACGAAACGCGGCCGCAGCCGTGGTGGAAAGACCAGGGGAGGGAGGCAGGCAGGAGCGGGCGCGCTCCCACGTCGCCGGTGGCAACTGGCGCTTGAGAGCGGGGGGGGAGGAGGAATTTGAGGTGTGTGTGTGTGTGTGTGCCAATGAGGAAGCGCGCTCCTTCGGTCATGTGGGAAGGGGGGGTAAATACGCGGGCGGGGCGAGGAGAGAGGCTGTTGGGGAACCAAGGCGACGGCGCGTGCCTGGCGGGAAGGAGCCCCCCCCTTGGACGGAACTTGTGCTGGCAACCCCAGGAAGAGGGTCGGGCGGAGGGAGGGCGAGGAGAGACCGAGGGGCGCATCCTTTTCGGTGAGGAGGGGTTTTTGCTTTTTTGGCTCCTCTTCCTCTCCCGCCGAGCCCCAAAGGCGCCTGCTGCTCTTTTTGGTTGGGATGGCTTTCTTTTTTTGGTGGGGGGGGACTACAAAGCCCATAATCTCCCCCTGCCAGCATAGTTCAGCCCTCCCTTCCCTCCTTGTTCTTTAATCTCTCTCGCGGTGAGGGATCTTCGAACCACGGCTCCACATATCCTTAAGACGGCCCTGAGGTTAGAGCTTAAACATCTGTGCGATCCGAAGTCCAAACATGGCAATTTGTTGTTTGCCAGGAATTTAATCTTAGAGGTAAAATTCTTGGCAAGATTATTTTATCCAGGCACACCTGTTTTAGGTGAGGCAGGAAGCAGCAGGGCTGTTGGCAGTTGTCTGCAAACTTTAGACAGAGGATTGTGTGAAACAGGAGAGTTAACTGTTTATGTAAACTATGGCTTGATTGGACTACAAATGCTTAAGTTTTTAAATAAGATTTTAATTTTGATTAGTTTTGATTTAGTAGTGTTAAGTATGGCTTGCTCGTATGTCTACGTTATGGTAGCACTGCTGATGATTTCTTGACCATTATAAGGACCACTGAAAACTACCTGGTGTGTGACACATTGTTACAGGCTGTCACCAGTTCATTAATTTCCAAGAGCTTTAGTGCCTCATGCAAAAGTGACAAAATGAGGGCATTTTCCCTCTCCATCAAGGTCTCTGCAGTTAGCATCAAATGCCTCTGTCAAAACCAGCCTTATACGTAGCAAACACAGGACTAGTAGATTGATCAAAAAGACACAACTTGCCTGATGCTTCCAGTTTTTGAATGTCCATGTCAAATGGCAGAAACTACTACTCCTTTTTCAAGGAGAAATGCAGGGTAAAAATATTTACAAATAGAGATGGGCACAAAACAATTTTTTTTCATTTCATTATTCATTATTTGGTTCATTACGTAACAAAATGAATAATGACCCTAGGGGCAAATTTAACATGAAACAAACCGAACTGAGAAAAATTGGTTCAGTTAGATTTGTTTTGTTAATGGAGGGGGGTGGAGATGTCTCCTACCTGGTGCTGGTCCGGGGACCTGATCTTCCTGGCTTTTGGGACAGCGACCAGGAAAGAAAAAGCCGGCGGCTGCACTAAAGCTGTAGCACGGCCATGTGGTTGGCAGTAAAAAAAAAAAATAAAAAAAAATAAAATAAATAAAAATACTAAAAAGGAGCACCGACCAGGCCCCGAGGATGGCCTGGTCGGCACCCTAAAATAATAATAATAAATAATAATTAAAAAAACCCAGTGCTGACCAAGCCCCAGGGGCCGCGTGGTCGGTGCTAAAAGAAAAGGGGGGGAGCCCTGCGCTACAGCTATAGTGCGAGGTCTGAACCCGGAAGTGAGGTGGGGGGAAATAAATTAAAAATAGAAATAATCTAAAAAATGGAGCGCCAACCAGACCTCAAGGGTGGCCTGGTTGGCACTCTAAAAAATAAAATAAAATAAAATAAAATAAAATAAAATAAAATAAACAGCACCGACCGGGCCACAGGGGCCACACGGTCAGTGCGCAAAGAAAAAAAACCCACACGACAGCTGTAGTGTGGGGCCTGAACCCAGAAGTGTGTGAGGGGAAATAAAATAAAAATAGAAATAAATAAATAAATAAGGGAGCACCGACCGGACCGCAAGGGTGGCCTGGTCGACTTGGCACCCTAAAATCAAGGGGAAAAAATAATAAAAACCCAGCGCCGACCAGGCCCCAGGGGCCACGCAGGGGGCGCTGGGGAAAGGGGGGTAAAACGAACAATGAATTAACGAAACAACAAAATGAATTTTTCTGCAAATTTGTGAAAAATGAAACAAAACAAACTGACCTTAACAAAATGAAATGAAATGAAACACCATTTTTCGATTCGTGCCCATCTCTACTTACAAATAAATAAATAAATAAATAAATAAATAAATAAATAAATAAATAAATAAATAAAACTATTATGAGGAATTGGGCTTTCTCAGTCTCTGCCCCTGCTCTTCGAAACAAATTGCCAGTTGATGTTGGCTGAATTCCATCTGTGACAAAGTTTAAGAGGTCTTTAAAAGCTTGGCTCTACTGTGAGGCTTTTGGCAATGCCGCACATTACTCACCACCTACCTACCTGACTATCTGTCTAACTACCCGACAATTATGATTTGAATTATGATTTGTTTATTTGTTTTAATGTTTACTTGATATATGTAAAACGTTAGTACTTGTAATTAATTTTTGGTTTTCATTTCATGCTCTACTCCAGTCATCAAGTTGTATTGTTTTTCATATATCCTGCATCCATTTAATCATATTTTCCTTAATTACCTCTTGCTCCATTTTGCTCTGTAGCAACAATGTATATAGTTTTGAAATTAGATGTTCTTTCTCCCAAATTAGCTTCTTTAAACATGAGGTCTCTTTATTAAATCCTGTTAATTTACTGTCCGTACTCATCCTTTCCAAAAGTTGTCTATGAGGGAACCAATGGCATACAATTCCTTCCTGAGCTAATTTCCCCCATTTTTAATCTTAATGTACCTTCTTCTGTCTTCAATAATACAGGTAGTTCCCTGTATGTCAGCCATTTCCCTGATTTCATGTCTATTTGCATCTCAAGAGCCTTGTGCAGAGACATCCACTGCACTGTTGAATCACTAAATAGGACTTAAGAAAGAGGAGAAGCCATAAGAAAAAGGACAATAATGTTTACTAGTCAATTCTCTTTTTTATTGGTCTTCTTCATTATGTTTAATAGTGTGCCTCCGCCAGAAAACAACCATGTTTCTGGAGTTTTCTTTGTAAACCTGCAAGCTGATTAGATGTGTATAAAATGTTTACCAACTGCAACGGAATTTCTAAGTGTGTGGTGGCGGCTGTTAAAGAAGGCCCTAGTAGTAGATGACTACTTCTCAAATATTAGTTCATACATCAGTCAATGTTTGTCAAAAAGCATAATACCTGTGGAATTCAGGATATGGCTAGTAAGTTTAAATAAACTGCAGTCCTGCCAGTGGCCCGTGAGAAGCTAGACCGTACTTCACATCAAGATAGGAAAAGTGGCATCGCATGGAAATGACGGTGCAGAAGCTGCTGTTTGTCACTTCAGTAAGCTTAACCAAATGCTACACCTGATCATTATTGCCTATTTCAATTAGCTGGGAGTCTATCAATAGCACCCATAACATTAACTCCTCTTATTGAACGGCTGGAAGGATGTTTTGCTGCATTTGTTCAATCAGTTTCCAAATTAATGGTTAAGGAACGGCTTAATGATATGCCAGTTCTTTTGTGCCCATGATAATGTGTTTTGTCCTCTCTGATAACGTCAGGTATCTATCATGGTAAAGAGAAGAGGCAGTGCAATTTCTTGGTAGGAAATTCTGAATTACCTCTTGTGGTATTTAACAGGTTATGCTCTATGCTGGTAAAGAAAACAACTTTCTCTGCAGTCATTTGAAGAATAGAGATTAGGGATGGGCTATTTGTTTCAGAAGCTACTGGTTCCAAAATGACATGCTTGAGTCCAGCTAGTATTCGGAAGCCTCCGAAACAGAATCAGCCAATCCCTTACCTTGCTTTGTGCCCACAGGGGGCTGAGCTCCAAGGAGAAAGGATCCTTTGACATCATCATTCCTTCTCCCTGGCACTGGCCAATCAAAGAGGGAGGTGGGATGATGCATTTCCCTGCACAGTTCCTGATTGGCCAGCACCAGGGAGAAGGAACAATGACGTTGGAGGCTTCTTCCTTGTTGCAGCTCAGCCCCGTGCAGGCGCAGAGTAAGGTAAGGGATTGGCTGATTGTATTTTGGAGGCGTCCAAGCACCACCTGGGCTTCCACGTGTCGTTTCGGAACGGGTAGCTTCCAAAACAAACAGCCCATCCCCAATGGAGATGAATCATTTTTGTTTGTGGCAATTCACGTTTGTAGGAAAACTTCACATAGGCAACATCCATCTTTAACTACCACAGGAGGAACAATTCAGAGAAACGGAAAGGAAAACCTCTCCTCCCCAATTATAAAGTTCCAGATCCAAATTATTCACCAACTTTCTTTTGAGTGAAGAAAACACAGAAAGGGAACTCCATGCTACAGTTTGTATATACAGTACTGGATAAAATCCTGCTCCGTACCTACACCACTGTAACCTTAAGCTGTATAAGAGTTTATGAAATTTGAACCAAGGCAGAGATCTTATCCAGGAAGCAGTCCTGCAGATATACTTCTATGGTAAATTGTCTTGTCAATTGTATCATCAGCCGCATGGTTCATTGTGCAAGCGGACATGCAGGGTGCCTACACCTAACTCCCCAGGTGGGCCTTTAAACTATGCCAAGTACAATAAGACTATCTAAGGTGGCCCTTGCTAACTCAGTGCCCCTATTGCTCCTTTTTGTTCTTGTCAGTATAAATTCCTTATGACAGCCATGCATGTAGCACTGGCAACAAGCAATCTGCACAGATATGCAATGCATCCCATATGGGCTAGATCTGTGATGGCAAACCTTTTGGAGACCAAGTACCCAAACTGTGATTCAAAACCCACAAATTTTCCGCAAACTGCCAATACAGCAATTTAACCTGAATACAGGTGGTGGTGAAGGGGCAATGTCGGGTGCCCACATAAAGGGCTCCGAGGGCCACCTTTGGCACCCGTGCCATAGGTTCACCAACACTGGGCTAGAGTACCTCAAGGTACTTCTTAAAAGATTTAAGCTACCACTGAATTGTCATTAAGTACACACCGAGTCTTCCTTGTGGTACCAGCCATGGCTGCTACATTCCCATTGTGATCTGATATTTTATTTCTCTGCAGAGTTGTCATACTCACACTGCCTCCTCATAATTCCTACCATGACCCATACTGTCAGCAATTTAAAGGAGAAACAGAAATCCTACCAGAAGCCTGTGAAGGACACTCTGTTCAGCCTCAGGTTTTTTTTTAACTTGATTTCTACAATAAAAGTTCTTCCACACACACAAAATAATCCAAGGAAGCTAATAGTAAAATCTATGAGACAAACACATATTACAAGCATATGGGTAAATTAAAACATCAAATAGCATTAAAACCAATTAAGAACTTTAAAAGGCAGGGTATAGGGAGTCCACAATCTTAATACGAGGTTCCACCACCTAGCTCTACCATCTGCTAATAAATCCCTCTGGCCTCCCCAACAACCTTGCCTTTCAGAGGCAGTTAGGCCAAAAGAAAACATCTCCCGAAAATCTTAAAACTTGGCACAGCTTGCAGCTAAACCCAAGTTGAATATGTCTTTAGAGATCATAAAACCACCACTTTTAACTGTGCCCAGACAAGGTCAATAGTAGGTGGTGTTGTAACAAACAGGCGCAGAAGAATTTTGTTGGGTTCAGCTGTCACGACAGAAGTAGTTTGCCTCAAAAATATGCAGCTTGCCTACGAAATATACACAGTTATGAGACTTAAGTACATATCAGAGAATTAAAGTAAAAAGCCAGGCGCTTACTTTAACAAAAGTGAAGTACACATAACCGGGGAGGGGGGGACAGCAAACATCTGATAGGGGTAGAAAGAGTATGTAAGTATGTGCCTGAATTTTGGAGCACAAACTCAGAATCTTGTATCACCCATTTCTAAAGAGACTGTGTGTGATGCTATTAAAATACAGCTGAAATGAAGCAAAGGCTTGCGGAGAAATCCACGGGCAGGGATTGTAAATGAAATGTTATGCAATTTCTGTATTAATTAGGTTCACCTTTGTGTCCACACACCTTCTGCGGGAATGTTCAAATAGAAATAGAAGTCTTTTGAAGGGAATGGCCTAGAGTAGGTACTACCACTCCCAAGATATGGAAGCCTTTGACACAAAACTTGGAAAACAGAACTGAGCATGTAACTGTGTTTAAAAACCAAGGCCGTTTTCATCTACTTTTTTACTGCACTGCATGCTGCCTAGAATTATAGATTTATGCCATCACCACATTGCTGTTTCATATTCAGGCGTGCTCCAACGTTCACTTTATCCTTTCTTTGAACTTTCGAGATTCTCTAACGCAGGTTACACAAGGTCAGAGGCGGAAGGAAGCATTGTTTCTTTGATCTGCTGCAGCTTGCCAGCAGGAACAAATCCCAGGGGAGTGAATTCCAGCCTTTGAAACACAGCATGGTGTACGAAAGTTAAGGCCAATTTCACTTCATTCTGATTAAATTAAATTACCATCAAAAGTAAATGGGGCGGGAACACCCCACCACCACTTCTGTTGGTGGATGGGAGCACGGGGCTACAAATTAAAATCAAATTTGGTACTGGGGAAAAGATGACGCCTAGGATAAATCACAAACCAACATAGCAGCTCTACCTTCTGATGATTGTAAAGTTCTTGCTTCCTGCTTCATCTGATTACAGCATGTTGAAAAACCCAGTCCATTCCAGCTTTATGTAGTTAGTGCACTCAACAATGCTGCCATGAGGGCAGAGTTAATACTTGCAGGAGGAGGTGTATCTTAGAAGCAAGGAGAGGAGCAGAACCACCTGTGTTTTCTCGTTGTTCACTGAATTTTGGGACTCTGGACCAGCCATTCCCAAGCGTCCCTGCATCTTCACTGTTTAAATTTAAACAAAATAATAACCTGCAATTTAAAATTGAAGGTAAACACTAATGCTGAGTAAAAATAGTTTTAAATTAAAACGAAGCACAAGTAGGTCTTTAACTGGATTTAACTCCATGGAGTCTGCTTTAAATCCATGGAAATGTAATTTAAATTCTCAGCTGGCTTGCAGATTAGGAAGCAGGGAGAGATTAAGGCTGCAAACTTGCACATTTCTACCTAAGAGTAGGCTTCTGGTAACAAAATAGAAGATACAGTTGAGTAAACATGTACTGGATTCCACAGTCAAGAATCATCCATGAAATAACACCTACTAGGCTGTGTGAAAATTGTTTTTCTTTGTGCTGTCATTTTGCTCCTATTTTCATAAATGCTAACACACAGTCACACTATTGCCACCCATTCCACGGGTCACGGAATTTTCAGGAGCTATTGTGAAGTCCAGCTGCTATGAAATGCTTGCTTAAGCTGAGCTGTTCCTCTCTCTATATTCAGGATCCAAGAGCTGACAGTCAAAGCAAGAGAGAGTTGTGACAGAAGCTGAATTAACTTCTTCCCCCAACTGGTATGCGGAGCGGAGGAGGTTCATGGACAGAACCGTTATGAAAAGGCCAAAGTGTTGGAGAAGGAAGAGGGGAAAGGGAACTATTTGTGAATCTAGCACTAGCAGATAGGGCAGTGGTAGGTAGACTTGACTTCCCCATCAAGTGGAACAAAAGCGGTCACATCTTAGGAGTGGTGCAAAAAACGTTACTTCATGTCCATTGTGAAACTACTGAAATTTGTCTAGAATATGCCCCCAGAATGGGTGCTAAGCGTGACAGTACTGTACCTGGTGCTGGGGTAGGGTTTTCCCTTGTCACACTTTGTTCCCGCTTTCTGTTGCAAGACAAGACACTGTGTAGTAATGGCTGTCACACAACAAAACATTCATTTCTCTCGAAAAACTGTGGGGTCTGGGTTTGTTTGGTTTTTGACTTTTCAGAAGCGAAATATCAAAAAAAAAAATTTTAAGCCCCCCCCTAAAAAAAAGGAAAAAGGAAGCTAGACAAATTCAATGTTTGTCATGGTACAAGACCGTGAGGTAACACTTGTCACGAGACAAGTTATCACGACCATGGGAACACTGAAACAGGGGCAAAACCATGTGATCATGACCAACGCTGTCACTGTACAAAGGAGGACGTGAAGTAACCACCAAAATCTCAAAGTCTTACAACTTCCCTGATTTATTTGTTCCCATACCTATTTGTGGGACCAATACTCAAGGTCTCAGTTATGTTTTATGCTAACACAAACAGTGTAGGTTTCCTTCATAAATGGTTCTGCTTCTCTGTTCCTACTGGAATTCAAAAAAATACCACTCATTCTCTACTTCCACACTATCCCATGCATGAGTGATATAAGTAGTCACACTTAAGATATGAGAACAGATTGCAGATCATTAATCTTATTCTTTACCTCCCATATGACATCCTGCAGCATTAGCCCAATCTGAAAAATGGCACAAGCGTGCAACCAGATCCAAACTGAAACAATCATGATTATGCCGAACATCAGGAGTATTATTTTTCATTCATCATCCAATATTTTCTAACAATTTAATTAACTGCTTTTGTATTCTTCACATCTTTGCAGTTTCATTCATCTGCTAGGCAGGGGACATCAACTGCTTGATACCAGTGAGGGTATTAGCTTTGTTCCATATCAACATTATATTAAAACTTTTTTCTTTCCTTTCCTATTTATCAACCAAAAAAACTTCTTTATGATCCCGCAATTTATTAAAATTATTCATTTATCCTCTTTGTGGTAATCTTTCTGGGTAATTAGCAAGCTATTTTCTTGTTCTAGAAAAGCAACATGCAGCATGATGCCATTCATGTTTACTTGTGCTCCCTACGTCAGTCCTTGTAAAAGTGGCAACTCCACCAGAGAGGTAAAAGACAAGGTTTTCCCTTCTCAGATTTATTTGACATTTTATGGCAATGCCGACACTGGTCTAGCATATTGCCAGCTTAGCACCAAGCATTTCATCCAATGCCTAGGCCCTGTGAAAACAATCAATATTCAGGATATGTTTTCATGTTTGACGGTGTAGGTTAGTTGTTGAGTATTATTTAGATTACAGTAGGACCCCCCCGTATCCACTGATTCGTTATCCATTGATTCAGTTATCTACAGTTGGCTGAGGAAAAAAATTAAATAATTGAGCAGCCACAAAGCAAGCTATTGTCACAAATAGCATATGTAAAGCAAGCTACTGTCAGAAAAAAGCAGTTTGGAGGTGGGTGAGCAGGTGTTCTATCTTATCCACGGCTTTCATTATCCATGGGAAGGCCTGGAACCAGTCCTCAGCAGATACCATGGTCCTACTGTTCCTTCAAAGAATTCAAACCGTTACATATAAGATACTAGAGATGGGCACGGAGCGGCGAAATTCTTGTTTCCGTTACCGTTTGTCGTTTCCGTTACGTAACGGAAGCGGTAACGACAATTACTCCGCTCCAGCTTGAACCCGACCCGATAAAAGATAAATTGGGTCTGATTTGTCGTTGTCGTTCATGGCATCGCGGCAATCGCGCGATGCCAAGCAGCACAGAAAAAAGGGTTTTTTTTTTGTTTTTTGTTTTAAAAAAAACCCGATTCCCAGCCCAAAAAGCAGACAAAAATATGCCTGCCTGAGGGCACCTACCAGAGGGGTGGTTTCTGGGGGGGTTCCCGGCCTTCCCCCCTCTCCTATCCTGGGCTGCTTGCACCAGGCTGGGGGGGGGCATCCTCGTCGTCTCCATTTGCCACGCGGTGGGGGGGATCCAAAATGGCGAACACAATTTTTCTTTTGAAATTGTGGTCCAAAAACACACCAAAGCACCACAGAAACATTTGAAAATTAGGTATTTTAAATGCCTGATTTTTATAGTAGCAGCAGTGGGTTTTTCTTGCAATAAAACGTCTCCATTGATTTTATTTTATTTTATTTTATTTTTATTTATTTTTTTTACACCTGTGCAATGATGGGCTGGCCATGGGATGGGACCATGCATTTTTTTGGACCCATTCCACCAATCGCATGGCCAGGTTTTGACTGAGACTTCTGGATGTGCCAGAGGGCATAAAAAGCCCACTAACCCTAACCCTAAACCTAACCCTAACCCTAACCCATACGCCAGTACACTGTCCTTCTTAGTGGGTCAGAGGCACCCAGAGGTGCAGCCCACTAACCCACCCTAATCTTAACCGTAACCCTAAGCCTAGCCCTTACCCTAACCCCATGCTCTGGGAAGTCAAATCGCGCTAAATCGCGGTGGAAACGACAAATGACAAACGACAAACGGAAACAACAAATTTTTGAAAAATTTCATGACAAACAGAAACGACCCGAAACGGACATGTCCCGACAAATGACAACTCGAAACGTAATTTTTCCTGGTCGTGCCCATCTCTATAAGATACAGTGCAAGTCTTTCTTATTCATTCCTACTTAATCTCTGTACGTCTGTGAAGATTCTCAGTCATCCAGGTGAGTTTATCTGGAAGTTGAGTCATGGCTACTGGACTTCTTTTTTGAGAGATAGAAACGTTTCGCTGTTCATCCAAACAGCTTCATCGGTCTGAATACAGCTGGTGCAAATCCTGGCTCTTATAGGCAGCTTTGACCTCTAGTCACCCTGTCCTTAATTAGGCTCATCAGATGAACAATGGCCTAAATAGGCTCGTTAGGGAGACAATGGTATCCTTAGCCTTGAGGTGAACCATGGCTTAAGGTGCTGAAGCCTATCAAGAAAGGTTTGTTAATGGGTCGTTAGCTATGGCCTTGGTGGTAAAGGCTTTTTGATTTGTCTTGGTAGTGTGGAAAGCACAGCTTGATAAGTAGCAGATAAACTATGCCGGAGGCCACCACCTCTGTTGAGGGAGGGATTTTCAATGCTCACATGAATGGCCTCCCTTACTCCTCTTTCAAACCACCTCTCTTCTTTGTCTAATATGTGTACATCCTAATCTTTGAAAGAGTGCCCTTTCTCCTTCAAATGGAGGTATACTGCTGATTCTGGTCCTGAGCTGTTACCCCTCCTATGTTGGGCCATCCTTCTGTTTAATGGCTGTTTGGTTTCCCCAATGTAGAGGTCTGAACACTCCTCACTGCATTGGACCGCATATACTATATTGCTCCTTTTATGGTTGGGTACCGGATCCTTTGGGTGGACAAGTCTCTGCCTTAGTGTGTTTGTGGGTTTGAAAACACCACATCCCTGTTTATTTCAAACTGGTTAAACTGCTGTACTGCAGCTAAAACTGTGCTCACAAGCTGGCTTTCAATCCCAGCAAGCAGGCTCATAGTTGACTCAGCCTTTGGTCCTTCCGAGGTCAGTAAAATGAGTACCATAGCTAGCTGGGATGGGAGTGGGCAATGTGTAGCCTGCATAAATTGTAAATAGCCCAGGGAGTGCTTTAAGTGCTATGGGGTGGTATATACGCAGAACAGTTTGATTTTGCTTGCTGACTCAAGGATCCACAGGGTCGCTTCCAGATCTGCAATTCTCAGGTGGTGGTGGTGGTGGTGGTGGTGATGATGATGATGATGATGATGATGATGATGATGATGATGATGATGATGATGATGA
>JAHTLZ010000122.1:33055269-33073540 GCA_023846285.1 Phrynocephalus versicolor | reverse complement strand
ATAATAATAATAATAATAATAATAATAATAATAATAATAATAATAATGTTCAGCAAAGCCAAGCTTTACCTAGCAAAGGGCAATCTGAATGTTGACAACACCAACGGCAGCAGTCAGGATAATCTACAGATATTCCCTTGTGCTCACTGTCATTCACATGCTAGAAAAAAACAGCTTTGCATTTGGGGTGAGGAGTGGGTTGCTGATGAAAAAAGAAGTCAGCTGAATGATATGAAGATACTGCATTTCCCCATCTATAAGACGCCCCCATGTATAAGATGACCCCCAATTTTCCAGCCTGAAATAACAGTTTCTCTACTGTGTGGTTCTCTCATTGGCTTACTTCCATGTATAATGCAATCCTAAATTTTTAGTCTAACCGTTTTAGTAAAAAATATAGTCTATACCAGGAAAATATCAGTATTTAAGATAATTATTTACAGAAGGAGCTGTGACAGATTAAAATTGTTTATCAGTACTTATATAAAATATGCTAGGTTTGTGATACAGGCAGGCCTCTAAGCAGCCCAGAGTGGCCTCGTTGCTGGATGGTGCAGTATATAAATATAATTAATTAATTAATATCTAAATGACCTATAGGACACTTACACTAAGTATCGGTAAATACGGTGTATGAAATTGTTTTTCATGTTAAACCAATAAACACTTATTTTTATTTATACTGATTAGTCTGGAAAGAACTTTGTTTAACCCTAGGGGTTGTGGAAAATCAGTGTCTATTTGTTGGTAGCAGTGAAATATTTTATTTTGTTTTTCAACACAATTTTAACTTGTGGAAGCCTGATCAAGCAAGTGGAAGTGAAACACCCCAGGTTCCAATCTTTTGCTCCCACCCACCCCCAAAAAAGGTGTATAGCACATTGGTGTTTCCATTGCCCAGTACAGTTATGCAGCTCTGCCTCAGCCTGACTTTCATCCAGAAATTTGCTCCACTGTCTGCTTAAAGTTTCGTCGCATTTTCATACCATGGCTTCCATGTCCTATCAGCTACCTGCTCTACTGTTCACACCTTCCAGTAGGGTTCCCTTAAACTGGCTTTTCTCCTTCACATCCTTCCATACTCACATTTAAGTTTCCAGCCTTCTTGGCTCTGGGCCTCTATTGCACTCTTCTACAAACAACCCAACCGCTTATAAATGTCTGTAAAGGTTCTCAGTCATCCAGGTGGGGTTATCTGGAAGTTGCATCATGGCAACTGGACTTCTTTTCTTGAGAGATCTAAATCTTTTGCTGCTCATCCAAGCAGCTTCATCTGCCTAAGGAAAGTTAGTAGAAAAGCCTCCTATTTATAGTTAACCTTGATTTCATATCATCCTGGTCTGAATGGCTCATATGTTGGACATTGGACAATGGTCTGAATAGGCTTGTTAGGTGGACAATGGCCTGAATAGGCTTGTTAGGTGGACAATGGCCTGGGGTGCGTGAAAGTCCCAACTATGCAACCCTTCCCAACACCCATTAAGTATGTGTTGTTAGCTGTGGCCTTGCTGGTGGAGGTGTGAAGTGTTTTAGATTCATCTGGGGATTGATGAAAGTGCCGCTTGATAAGTAGCAGACAGATTTTGCCTGAGTCCTCCAACTCTGTTGAGAGAGGGTTTTCAATACACACATAAATGGCTTCCCTGACCCTTCTCTCAAACCACCTAGCTTCTCTCTCTTATATGTGTACATCCTAATATTTGAAGGAATGCCCATTGTTCTTCAAGTGGAGGTGTACTGGTGATTCTGGTCCTTCTGTGTTGGGCTGTTTAATGGCTGTTCAGGACATTGTCCACCTACTCAGGCCATTCATGAGCTATTCAGAATAGGGTGATGTGAAATGAAGGTGAACTATAAATTGGAGACCTCACCACTAACTTTCCTCAGACCGCCGAAGCTCCTTGGAGCCTTTTCACACGAGCTGTAAGATCTGCTGGCCACTTAAATTCGGACCAGAGATCTTGGGGGCTTGTTGCTGTTCCTGTGTTCCCACCCCCTCCACATTCCTGGCTGCTGGCTGCATGAGGGGAGGGAGAAAAAAAAGGAAGAAAAGAATGCCGGCTCACCTCCGTTCTGCTGTCTCGCTCTTGCCCCTGCAGCATTCCATTCTTTTAAGTAGCTCTTAAAGGGGCGGGGGGGGGCAAAAAACAGCAAACAGAAGTGAGGAGAGCCCGGCACTCTTAAGTTACATCTGCATCAGGAATTCTTCAGCCCTGGAGAGCAGGTACTTGAAAAGTGCGCTGGAACACGCTTAGGTGGGCGTGGTCGCACTTAATTTTCTGTAAACTCCGGATCGGGCGGGGAAACAATTTTAAGCTCCGGAGCTGGGAGCCATTTGCCGCGGAGTTTAGGGGTCGTGTGAAAAGGCTCTTGGATGAGTAGAGAAATGTTTCGATCTCTCAAGAAAAGAAATCCAGTTGCCACGACTCAGGTTCCAGACTGGGTCCAAATCTTTTGTTTATGTTTAACTTTCATGGGGAGAATAGCTGAACATTTTATATATATACAGAGCTTCCATCTGCCAATCAATCTGATGTCTGCTTTGGTCAATCCAATCTGACAGTTTCCTCCTTTAGCCATTTTCAGAGGTTACTGTATTTTCAGCATATCGACTATAAGTGCTTTCTGGCCAATAAGGAGTGGCAACAATAGGCTTCTGGCCTACCTAGTTGTATAACTTCACTCAGAGGTCATTCGCAGTACATCAGCATAACAAAGCATAAACAAAAAGATTAAAATGCAGCAGTTTTTTTCACACCATCTAAAGGTCAGTTGGCAAAAACACCATCTGTGTTAGCTGAACTATATTTGCAATGCAGCTCTAATTATGCAGGTACTTCCAGAGTAAAACAACCTGTTCTGTCAGTGTGTATAATCATTCTCTGTCATGCTATGTGGCTTTTATAGAAATGAGTTTCATCTCCTCAGAGAATGCTTCCCATTTTTTAAAAAAAAGAAATGGCAATATTTAGATCAGTCTGTATTACAACAGGTAAAGAATATCGCATTTTTGCTCAATTCATACAACCGTCAGTACTAAATTTCTTCTCCATGTGTACATTTGCACTGACTCCTACATGCTTATTGGTAATATTCTGTACATAATATTTAGTCTAACTCTGTATGATTATATAATTTCTTAGTATGCAATTATGTTTAATGTTTGATGGGTTTAAATTATTCGGTATATTTAAATTGGTTTTATATTTTGTGTTAGTTGTTTTTTAAAAACATACATCTCACCGTGTATTAATTTTGTCATTTTTAATATTGTGAGCCTCCTTGAGTCTCCTTATCAAGAGGACTCAACATTAATAAGACAAATATAGAGGTAGACAGATAAACTATCAGACAGAAAGATAAATTATCTGTGTTCATACCCATATATACAGTATATATACATGTGTTATAAAACACATTGCATATATGTGTGTGCATGTATATATATACACACAAACACAATACAATACAAAATATAGATTTACAAATGTGACACATATATTATTTTTGCATATTAAAAAAAACCCTTTTGCCAGTACAATAAAGCACAGGTGGACACACGCAACAACAGAATAAAATGCAAAAGTAGTTCATGTTTTAGGAAACAAACTGCTTTATGATGCCTCAGTTTGGCAGATTTCCAACACAATAATGGTTTACTCTGCCTGCCTTCAGGCTACTTAAAGATTCCCACTACAGCCCCCACTCCTTCCCGCCATTTTGACTGAAGACAAGGCAACATGCTTGAGAAGCACTTACGTAGCCTCTCCACAACCTTAAGTGAAACGCATGCTCACCTCACACCTACAGCATCGCATTCTAAGATGAATGTCTTAACATCATGATTATGGAATTTAACAGATCATTTTCTTTGACCGTGTTAACAACAAATGCAAATATAGCTGAAAAGGCTGGGAAGCCAAAAACGAAGTTCTAATTTTAACACTTCTTAACCACATTTAATATATATTGCTATCTATACTGATAGAGCAGGTCCATTTTGCACCATTCTAATGGCTGGCTCACATAGACAAGAATATCAACAGTCCTCTTTTACTTTAAAAGGGGGAAACGCAAGCAACTGGGAGGAAAAGGGTGTTATAGGAAGGCGTTAGAAGCCTCTTTCCATTTAATCTGATTTTCTCCTTCGGACTGCCGCTTGCACGGTCACAGCACTGGCTGCTTTTTAAATCCACACAAATAATTACAGGGCTACAGAAAGCATGAAGCCAGGACTATAATTAGGGTGGAGATTCTACTTCAGAGCACCAAAGTGTTGAGAGTGTTGAAATCTAGGGTTGAATACTAAGGAATAAGCGGCAACAGCTTGTGGTCTTATTCACTCACTTTTCTTTTCTTTTCCTTACAATATAAGCATGTTCTTTCTTTATTACACTCTCTTCCTTTTTCATAGGGTGACGCCTCGTATCAGTCTTTCAGGGAAGAATAGGTGGACCAGAATGCCCATTGCCTCTGTTGCAAAATGGCTAGTACTGTTTAGTGTACAGCTCCCCTCTGTGAAACAAAATTGGCGCTGATCTTATAACCTGTAACTCCGCCACTAAATAAAATCACTTCAATTTCATCTCCAGCAAGTTCAGGTAAACAGTTTTCTTCAGGAGGATAAGGCCCATGAAATGTTAGCTTTCCTGGGTTTTTTGGATCCCACCTGTTTTATCTGAGAAAGCAACTTCCATGGTGTGGCTAAAATAAGGGAGACATGTATCCCTCATGAGAACATCTCTATTGATATATTCTAGTGCTCCTTAATCAGAAGCTCTAGCCCTTCTTTTAGGGACTAATCTTTGATAACCTAAACTCTGTCACACCTTTGCCCTTTTGTGGTTGTCTTTATAGCATCCAGTTTAGTGCATAAATCCCTTCAATCAGGTCAGCGCTCTCTCCTGCTTTGTTAAATAATAGAGTGGTATCCCGACTTAAGAGCAATTCAACTTAAGAGCAGAAAAATGTTGGCATTTTAACTGGTGCCTTACAAATTTTAGATATGGTCTTCTCAACTTACAAATATTTTTTTCATTTTTAAATTTTTTAACTTATTTTTTTCCAATGTTTTATATAGGTACCCCGACTTAAGAGTAGTTCGACTTAAGAGAATGCATTTAGAATGGATTATATTTGTAAGTTGAGGTACCACTTGTACATATCTGAGTGAGAAAAATATACATCATGGTCAGTTGTGCATAATCATTATATATTGTTGTGTTCAGATACAGTTGATGCTTTTGTACATTTAGAATCATCGAATCATAGAATCATAGAATCATAGAGTTGGAAGAGACCTCAAGGGCCATCTAGTCCAACCCCCTGCCATGCAGGAACCCCTATCACAATATTTCTGACAGATGGCCATCCAGCCTCTGCTTAAAAACCTCCAAAGAAGGAGACTCCACCACCCTCTGTGGCAGCATATTCCACTGCCAAATAGCTCTGTCATGAAGTTCTTCCTAATGTTCAAATGGAATCTCTTTTCCTGTAGTTTGAAACTATTGCTCCGAGTCCTAGTCTCTGAAGCCATGGGAAACAAACCTGCTCCCTCTTCAATATGACATTCTTTCAAATATTTAAACATAGGTATCATATCCCCTCTCAGTCTTCTTTTAGAGAGGCTAAACATTCCCAGTTTCCTAAGCCGTTCCTCATAAGACATTTCCTCCAGACCCTCAACCATCCTGGTAGCCCTCCTTTGCACCCGCTCAAGGTTATCAACATCCTTTTAAAATTGAGGTGCACAGAACTGGACACAGTACTCCAGGTAGACACAGTACTCCAGGTTTAGAAGGAACAATCTAGAGTCACAGTACATCAGGCTGTTGCAAAATGAGTACACCACATAACAGGTTAAAACAAAGCCTCCTCTGTGGTTGGTGTCAGTCCTCTATGAAAAGAAGTTGTCCAATGGACAGTGGTTTGAGAAATTTACAATCCTGGTCCACTCTTCTTATTTGAAATGATGGTGACAATGGAGAAAGACTACTGCTGAATCGTTTGGTAGTTTAAGTATCTAGGTGCATGGTTTTTTTAGTAACTGAAGCCAGATTTTTATACACAATGTATTGGAACAGAACTGAGATACCAAAATAAGAAAAAATGATACAGACGTTGAGGAGATGGACATATTATCTGAAATGTTAAAGGACTTGTGTGTGTGTGTGTGTGTGTGTGTGTGTGTGTGTGTGTGTGTCTGTGTCTGTGTGTGTGTCTCTCTGTGTGTGTGTGTGTGTGTGTGTGTAGAATAAGCATGTGAATGGTGGGAACTGTTTATACAGGGATTTGTAATAAATGTTGAAGGAAATTTTTTTAAAGAAATTTAACAAGAGCAACAATGATTTTGCAGGAAGGCATTAACAACATTATAAAATGTAATATGCCGGAATAAGGTCAAAATTAAGAATGTCATTATATTCTTCTCCCTTCAAAACTCCTTCTCTTCCCTTATTGTTCTTTTGACACTACCTCGTTCTTTTGACCCTACCTCCCTTTGTATAAGAAAGTACTTGGGTGAAGAATCAGAGGTCGGGAGTTCAACTCCACACTTTGCCTCCTAAACCACCAGATCCCTTCCAGTTCTACAGTCCTCAGATGCTGGTGATTTTTAAAAATGTTTTGTCAAATTGTACACTGACTTCTGAAACAGATTATAACTGATTGGGTCAGGATCCTTACTTTTCTACTCTTTATTGGGCCGAACAAAGTCACAATTGGTTACAGTTGCTGCGGAAGGAGTAATGTTCAACAAGAAACCTTAGAAGCCAGTGACAACTACAACAACTGTGGACAGAGGACAATTGCTGTCCAACGTTGTTATCCTTGTTGTGAGCCGGAAGTTGGAATTGAGATAATGTATACCTGTTGGTAGCATATTTAATCTTGAAAGATTTAATGTGTGCAGGTCTGCCCATTTTTGAAAAGTTGATTTTTTTAAAGTAAATAACTAGCTTAATAAAATATATTCATTTTCAATCTTTTCATCTCTAGTAGTGATTGTGATATTTTTAAAAGAAACCTAGAAGCCAGTGATAATTAGAACAAATGTGGACAGAGGGCAACTGCTATACAATGTTGTATCCTTGTTCCGAGCAGGAAGTTGGAATTGAGAGAATGTATACCTGTTGGTAGCGTATTTAATCTTGAAAGATTTAATATGTGCAGGTCAGCCCATTTTTGAAAAGTTGATTATTTTAAGCAAATAATTACCTTAAAAACTCTTCATTTTCGACCTTTTCATCTCCAGTAGTGATTGTAATTTTTTAAAAAAAGGTTTTCCTACACTATAAATTAGTTGCACTCTATATAAAGTTTCAGATTCTCAGATCATTAAGAGAGGGTAGAAATCAAGCTGAAGCACGGGAGCCTTCTTTTTAGGCAATGTGACCAAAGCAAAAACAAACAAAAACAACCCAAGTGTGTGCTGCTTATATACTGCCCTACAGTGCTTAAAGCACTCTCTGGGTGGTTTACAAGTACAGTCATTATGCAAGCTACACATTGTCCCTACCACCACCAAGCTCAGTACTCATTTTGAAGGATGGAATGCTCAAGTGAACCTTGAACCTTCTGCCTAGGATTGAACCCTAGGCCGTGAGTACAGTTGTAGCTGCAGTACAGAAGTTTAACTGCTGTGCCACAGAGCGTATGTCATCTGTAGATAAGAAACCAGTATAAAAAAAGCCGCCAGACCAGGCCAAGGAGTCTCCCAATTTCCTTATCTCACGATGTGCGTTATGTGACTTTTGGTATGTTCCTGTTAGTGGAGCCCCAAAACTTGTGCTATTGAAACATCACCAAACAATACTTTTAATAGGCATGGGGCTAAAATGTGTCCTTATTCACCATGTATTTGTAGGAAGGACCATTAAGGGGATATGATTTGAAGCTTATAGGGATTTGGGGGGGGGTAAGAGTAGTTTAACATTTGTGGGGTGGTCCTTGCTTTCTTTTACCCACCTCTTTTAACAATGATCTATTTAAAAACTGGTAGCAACATTTTCAAACAAATGAAGCTTTAAAGCAACTTTTTAAAAGAAAAAATGAGACTGAATGTCTCTGTCACTGAAATGTGCCTTCTATTACCTCTAAATCCTTTCTCTTCATCCAAATCGTTTTACCCCCTTGATTTTTTAAAAAAAATATCTTAAATACCTTCTGTGAAGCAAAATAAAAAGAATTCAGTCCTAAACAAGTGGATAGGCATTTAGAACATATAGTTTGAATGTATTTCTTCGTATCTTTTGTACTATATTGTTTGAACATCCAATTGTTATTTGTTTTGGTGTTGTTAACCACCCGGAGTTCCCTTGGAAGATGAGCGGTATCAAAATAAATAAATAAATAAATAAATAAATAAATAAATAAATACGTTTAACTTAAAACGGCCTTGATATCAAATAAAAATTGTGATACATAGTTAGAAAAAAGGCAACATTTGCCTCAGACATTGATTAGTTGTATTCACTCATACAAGAAAACAGGATCTCTTGCCTTATTTTCAGGTGACTAAAAAAGTACTTGCAGGCATACCTTGGAGCTCACTAGAGACAAACCATAAGTGATTATTATGTTCTTGCAACAAGGACTACTCCACAGAAAGCAAAGAAATGCTAATTGGTTACTGGCGTATAGGATAGCAATAGTGACATCGTCAAAACCTGTCAATCTCTACCAGAACAAAAAAATAATAATATAATAGAATAGAACAATTGAAAAATTGCTTGTTTTCACTGCTCATGAATGATGGAATTCTTGCGCCTGAAAGCTGGCCAGTGTCACTTGATTCCTTTTTGTTGTTTAAGACCTGACTTGAAGTGAAAAAGAGTCACAGTAATTCCAAAGGGAAACAATTAAGAAAAACATCTACTCTATTTAACTTACTCTGTCAGCTGATTGAGAGTGTTGATCTTAAATACAGGTCTTCAGGAATCCACCTAAATTCAGCTATTGTCTGTGTACTGAATAACACTGACTTTTGTGGGTGGAATGTATCTCTCTTTTAATGCCTCCTTATTCATTTAATAAATCCATAACTGATGGTATGTTAAGCTTATCTAAATCTGACATACACACAACACTCCATTAGTATATTCAAACATGCAAAAGTAAATGTAGACAAACTCCAGAACCCACTGTTGGAGGCTGCCTCAACGTGGCTTGCCTGCATCACCTCAGAGGAATTCTTAATCTTAAGGAAAATGGCTTGTTCTCCCCCTGAGCGGTGAAGAAAAAGAAGAGTGGTCCTCCTGACCCATGCTCGGAGAGTTAGTTTGGGGCACTCCCTTGTTCTCGGTTATGCATAGTTCTAAATTGTTGTTAATACTTGTTGGTTGTGTGGGGCGGTGGTGGTGTACCTCTGCAGAGTGGTATACAAATGTGTCAAATTATGTTCCATCAATTTCCATCTCCTTGCCTACAGTATGATTCCAATTTGGAATTATTAATCAATAATTTAAGATATCTTGATAAACATGACTTTGTGGAAATGCAAATTTACATTTGTCATGCTTATGCAAAGGCTGATCTGTTTCAGATCAGAGGTGTGGAAGGTGTCATTGATTTTAATGCACACTTATCTATCGCAAAGGCAGTTCTCTCCTAGTACAGATGAGCTGCAGGAACGCCGCCTTAAACGAAACAGAATATACAGCTGAGAGCAGCAATTACACAAATCAGAAGAGTGTACGTTTTCAGGTGTGCTTTCCAGAAACCTTTGCACTCAGGCTGAAAATAACAATTAGGAAGTGTCAGAATGTTTATGACTTCTGTGTAAAATCTAAATGTAAGCTTTACTGTAAATTATATACATACAAATATTTCTACCGCATATCTACAATTACATACATCAAACCTGCCAAAAGATGAAAAGCCTGGCATAGAAATACACACAATGTATTACATGAGATTTCTAGATTCCTGAAAAAGGTTGCAGTCACACCTGCCTGAGTCATGAGATTTTTCACTTACAGAAAGAGGACTCCTCTGGGAAAACCTGGCTGTTTGAGGAAACACAAAATAACAGCTGCAATTCTTTTGTGACTTGTGTGAAGAGAATGGCAGCTGAAGAAGATGCAAAGAACCAAACAGTAATCATAAACCCTCTGTTTGGAGAATGGTTATCCAAAACCTTTCTCCTTCACACAGGCATTGATTGGCCTACACAAAAAGGCATGGGAGCTGGGAGCTGGCTGCCCTTGCCTGGCTTGCTCGCAAGCAAAAGGAATGAATGACTCCAGCCATGTGCTTAGGTAAGGCTATGTTAACCTGGAGACCATTGCAGCCATAGAGAGGGGATGGGTAGAGAGGACTCACAGAGCCTGAGTTCTTTTGCTCATGTCTTCCCTAAGGCTCCGTTCCCTAAGCCTCCTAGGCCTCCGTTCTCCTCTGCTTCCTGCTTTCCAAAACCTGGACTCAAAGGGACTTCAGTGAAGTCAACTATGTCGCCAAGCAGGCAAGTAGTGCTTGAGGATACAGAGGATACAATTTAGGCCTTTGAGAGTTTGGGGGCAAAGGCGGTGGGGGGGAAGTGATGCTTTCCCACTGTTACTAGCTGTTCTGAGTCTAGGAGCTGAGATGGAGCCCATGGAGTCACTGCTAGGGGACCCTGGTCCCAATGGCATTGCAGACAGTGAACTAGTGGTGCATGCAGGTCTAGAAGGAGGGAGCCTCATCCATCCAAAATTAGATCTAGGGCACTGGTGGCGAAACTCTGGTACTCCCAATGTTTTGGACCACAACTCCCACAGTCCTTTGTCATTGGCAATCTAGGCTCGGAACTCTGGGAGTTGTGGTCCAAAACATATGGAGTGCCGAAGGTTTGCCACCACTGATCTAGGGGCTGCAACAGTGGGGAAGGATTATCCTCTCCAACCTCTGCTGGAGAAGAAGCAACCAAAACGTAAGGAACCTATTACATCCTGGCTATAGAGGTGTCTTCTTTCTCTGTGTTCTGATTCCACCCCCATGACATCATTAACAAATCAAATTGGACCATCAACATTCCAATGTGCAGTTTATATAAATAGCACTGTGTAATATTCTCCTAGTGGACCGCTTTCCTTTGAGAATAAGGAGTTGGGTGTACGGATGGGATGTTGTCTTCATTTTATGAGTACCAGACTAATGCAACTCAGAAGGCGATAGTTAATATCTGATTGTCCTTCATTTGTTATATCTGGCAGCCTCAATCATACTGACACACCCCTACCATCTTTTCTCCACTTGGCTGACTTGTAATAATATTGCTAAAGGCTTGGTTTGCAAGTTAAAGCAAATGCATGTTTTCTGTCCTTATACATTATCTATTCAGGCACACAGCTCTTTTGGAGTTACATGCCTGAGAAATGAGACATGAAAACATGCATTATCTCCCAGTCACAGGGGACAATTAAAAAGCTGTCTGCTTTGCCCAAATGCCAAATAAGGCGAGCTGGTATTGAATAAGCAGAAATTCTTCTAATTGCATGTTAATTCTAATTGCATATTAATTGTATTGTCTACTTTGGCAGTAGGAAAGTGTATAGAATAGCTTTTTACAAAAAGAAAAAGACTACACTACTTGTAAGTCTGCTATTACTTAATTTGTAGAGTGGGGCTTGATTTTCTCCAGGACTCTAAAAAATGGAAGACAATGCTCTCCATTTGACAACTGAAGGTAAGCTTCTTGACATTAAAAGAAAATCCTCATATGTCCAAACATAAACATCTTCATATGTCCAAACACAAACACACCCTGAAACAAACTGGATATAAAATACTCTTCCAGGACACAGAGGTACTGGATAACACTACCAATCACTATGTCAGACTACACAGGGAAGCCACTGAAATCCACAAACATAAGTACAGTTTCAACAAAAAAGAGTAAAGTCTAAAAATCAACAAAGCCTGGCTTCCAGTACTAAAAGCTGCAGAGTGCAAAAGGTCAAAGTTCAATGATTCCCACCCAGCCACAAGCAAGAGTGATCAGTTCACACAATAGAACAGCTAACAAGGATCTTTGCTACCCCTGATTGCATTGAAATTTCTTAATCCTTTCATCACAATACAATTAGGACACATTTCCTCTTTCTCACAACTTTAAAATCGCACAGTCTCACTCACTCTGTACCCCAGAGCACAGAGAGAACTCATAGTTCCCTGAGCTCTTTGCCCTCTGAAGATGCCAGCCACAGCGTCTTGCAACACATCAGGAACAAAAATTCCAGAACACAACCAAATAGCCCAAAAATCCCAGCTGTGAAAGCCTTCACAGTACTTGTTGTGCTAATACTATTATTGACTGCTGTGAATGTCAACTTAACTATCAGCTGTTAAATTCAGCTAACTGTTGGATTAACTTGACTTTTGATGGTATAAATATACTGACAATGCAGTTGTTGTTGTTGTTGTTTTCATTTTAGTACCTTTTCAATGAATCATGCCTCTCTCTGAATCGAGTTTTAATAGGACCGTGCTTTATGTGTCTACTTAGCAATAAGCTTCACTGCTTTCAGTTAAAGTTCCTGCCAGGTAAAGGCACACAGGATTGCCATACAAATTTCCTTGAGCCTTATTCTTGTTCACAAATTAACTGCAGTCTATTTTCTACCAAAGGAGTAGAAGTCCTGTGAATTAGTGTCAGCAGCATACTACACCCTTGCAGTGAAAAGAAGCTCAGAGGTCTCCCTGCCCTCACAAAAAATAGAAGATCTGATTCCACTTTTTAAGGGGTACACAAAATCCTCCCATAAGACTTATTCGTAGAACATGACCTGCAGCTGTTGTTAATTTTACATGCTAGCTTGGCTAGAGGAATGCGTGCTACACTTTTTTCCACCACAAAGATAATCATTTCATTCCTGAGTCTCAGCTTCTGCAGAGGAAAGAAGCCAGAGAATGGGAAAAGACAGACTCTTCCCTGGTATACACATGAAAACAACAAAGAAAAGGCAAAATGCATTACTAATTAAGAGTTTATTTGTTTTTTTTAATCCACCTCTCTCTCTTGTTTAGATCCTCTCTCAATGCATTTATGGCATAGGAAACATTATACACATCAATGGATATGCCAATCTGTTTGCTTTCCCCCTTGGGATAGATCCAGGAATATGAAATCTAGTCATCTGAATGTTGCTATGCATGCCAAATAGAGATGTAAAGAATAATCACTTAATTCTTTGTTCTCAATGGTTTAGGTGGTCTCGGTGTGAGGAGACACTCAAACAAGGATTTTTCAAGCCCTGTCTGACTCTCGTTTCCAGGTGAGATACCTGTGCAAGCCATCTGCATAGAATTGGCGTCCTTTCTCTTTGAAAAACAAACCAAACATACAGCCAGCACAGAATAAGAAACTGCTAAAAGAGGTAGTAACACCCCCTTCAATATTCCTAGTCCTTAAACATGCATACAAAAAAGCAACAACCATAGCCTTTTGTGTGAACTCTGTCATTTACATTAGGAGCATCATCTTGAACACTTTTGCTTTATTTGCTTACAAAAGATCTTTCTTGTTCTTGTCCTCTTTTCTTTCAGGGTGTAGAACATACTTTTGTAGTTCCTCATCCTTGTTTGTAAGAAATGGACAAGCAAGAATTTATATTGCTAAGAGCAAGGGAATTCTTAGAATATCCAATCTTGGGTTGTTTGGTTTTAAAAACATATTGAGTTTTGGTTAATTACAATCTGTCTTTAGCTTGCAATACTATCTTCAGTGACTAGGTGGCAGACTTTCCTAACAATCCCCAGAGCTTTAATGCTTTATTTACAGTACCCAGGGAGAAGGTGTCTTCATGAAATAGAAAGTATAGGAAACAATGCAACATTTAGAAGATGGGTGAGCAAAATCCAGGGTTCCCAATATTCTTTGGTTGCAATTCCAAGCCTTTCTTACTTTTGAATGTGCCATCTATATGCGATGGGAGTAAGATCAGCTTCACCCACTCTTGATTAAGACATAAATCTATAGAACATAAATATATACTTCTGGATTCAATCTTGACTTTAGAGGTTGTGTCATACCCACCACATATTAATACTCACTGTCCCGTCTGGACTTTTCAATAGAAATTATATGCATGACTAGATAATTTCCAGTAGTATGGTGATTATTATAACATTGTGATAGTGATTTGCTGATTTAATAACATTTGCAGCATATGTAACCCAAATGACAGTACTTAACAGCCATATAAATGATGCACAGAAATATCAAGGACAGAAATCGGAATAAATTATCTGACCAGATGGGCTGTCAGAAAATATTCATACTAAGTGCCTGCTTAGTGTACAAAAGGGCTGTTAAAACCAGCCTGTTCCTTTGAAATAGCCTGGCAAAAGGATATTTTTCATTGCTATTATTCAATTTTTAGGCTTAATTTATTTCCTTGATTGAAGATAACTTCATTTCCTTGGCATACGCAGGGCATTGTGAAAATGCCTAGAAAATGCCTTTAAATGGTATTTGTCGCAATAAATGTACAGTGATGCAGAATGTGGAGAGTTATAAACAGCTCTCCCATTCAATAGGAAGGTCCTTGTGTGCTTCCTATTACCACATTGAGAGGAGGGATGTCGAAATGCTTGAAACACTTCTTGTTCCTGGAAAATTTCCTAGTCTCATCATTCTGCAACTTCTCAGTCAGATATTTCCCTGCATCAGCAAGATATTCCAGGCCCATTTTCTACCCCCCATCCCATTTTAACGTCTTATTTGGCAAAGAAACAAATTCTGCACAGACCAATGCCCTGTCTAGGGAACTTTCTGCAGGACAGATGCAGAAGGGATGGGTACTTCCCCTTAATCTGTGTGGTGGGGAACAGCCAAGAGAAATCATTACCAACTGGAGAAGGAAAGTCACAAGTGATGGACTACCATATGTATTTTATAGGAATCTATGGGTTCACCTAGACTTTGTGTTTATGACTACTTATAACCATGTTGCTTTAATGTAATGTTGTCTATTAATGCTGTAAGATGTCTTTAAATTCCTTTTTCTCAAATACTTGAACATGTTATTAATTGCACTGGACTGTATATTGTCCCTCATTTCTGTAAGCCGCCTTGGGTCCTTTTCCAAGGAGAAAGGCGGGGTAAAAATACTCTAAAATAAATAAATAAATAAAAGGGCAAAACACATGCCCTTTAAAGACATGTCTTTGATTACTCTTTAAAAGAGCAATGCAAGGGACCATATCTCCTTTCACACCACCTGGACTTTCAAAGAATCCTCTTTGTGATTTGTCTAAGGACCCTAACAATAAGCTGACTAACTGATCAACATTGTTCTCTGTTCTTTCTCAGATCTCCCATTCTTGAGAGCAGCAAGTAGGTTTGTTTGTTTATTTGTTTGTTTGTTTGTTTGTTTGTTTACTTGCTGACTGCCCGACTTTCCCTTGGGAACTCTGGGCAGTGTACAACAAATTCACTCGGTGGGCGAGCTACAGTTATTTCTCTGATTCAGTCCTATCTCCACATCTTCCTTGTGTCTCCCTGTTCCTTACCTTCCCCTTCTCCTTCCATGTATCTGAAACAAGCGGTATTAACATCCCACCTGCGGGAGTTCTAATTTCCACAAGGACACACATTTTAGGTGACAATGGAAACAAGTATCCCAAAGAGCATTTTGTTGTGGCGGTGTTCTTTCAAGCAAAAAATCAACTTACAGCGACCCAAATAGGGCTTTCTAGGGAATCAAGAAGCTGCCTAGATGACCTAAGCACATCCGATCTCGCCTGATTATGGAAGCTAAGCACAGTTGGCCCTTGTTAGTACTTGGATGGGAGACCACCAGGGAATACCAGGTGCTGTAGGCGCCTGGAATAGGAACTGGCAAATCACTCCAGTATTCCTACCAAGAAAACTCCATGGACATGAAGTCACGAAGAGTCAGTAATGACTGTGATGACGCAACACACACACACACACAGGGAGTCAAGAAGTAGGTGAAATATTTAAGGATATTTACCACTTCCACACCCCCAGTGAGAGTTCATAGCAGAGTGATAATTTGAATGTTAAAGGGTCTTGAGTCCTAAGTCTGTTACTCGATTCACTACACCATGCTGAGTATTAGAGTTGGGCATGAAATGAACTTTTTTCCATTTCCGTTATTTGTTATTCGTTCTGTTGTGTAACAAAACAACTAATGAAAATTGTGATGAAAATGGAATGAAATAAACAGAACCATAAAAATTGGGTTCGTTACGTTTCGTTTTCATTAATGGCGAAACGCAATGAAATGAGCTGTTTTAAATGTTAAAAAATGTCCTGGACATCCATAAAAGTGCAGCAATAATTATTTATACTGTCTGATAATACCTACCGGGGGGTTGGGGTCCTTAAAACGTGCATTTATGTCTTTAATCAGATCACTGTATTTTTTCCTTTAAGGGGATTCAGGGGACATTGACCCAAAATGGCTCCCAGATGCCTAATATTGATTTCTTGGGTATTAAAACACCCTGGACATCCGTAAAAAATGCAGCGATAATGCAATAATTATTTGAAATTATTACCTACCAGGGGGTTGGGGTCCTTAAAACATTTGTTTTTGTCTTCTCCCATCGCGATGTATTTTTATTTTCCCTTTAAGGATGACAAAATGGATGTCTCCAGCCACAAAATGGAGGCAACCCATGTGATGGGATCATGTTCAACCAATAGCATGCCCAGGTTGCAGACTGGGCAGGTCTGGCAGCCACAGAGGGCATAAAAAGCTCTGCCAGCCCCCGTCCTCCTTGCAGTCTCTGGTGGGAGTTAGGGTGGGATTGCTGTCTCTGTGACTCTAGCTTCAGTCCTGCAGCCTCCCTGTGTGCGTGTGTGTGTACCTCGTGGTGAGTCCCCTCCCCTGCCCCACAGTGCAATCATTCTGCGGCTGCCTTGCACCCTGGGCAATGCCCGCTGCTGCCTTTGCAGCCTCCCTGCGTACCTAGTCTATACTGTGTCTCTGCCAGCATCCATTTTTTTTAGTGTTTTCCCTCTAGTCTGGGGCGTTGGGGGACACCCACACACAGAAATGCTTTAAAAATCACACAAAAAGCAGGTAGAACCAAAAATGAAAAAAAACAAAAAAACAAAAACGATTTTTTCCCAAAAATTCACGAAAAATGGAAACGAACCGAAATTGACCTCTCAACAAAAAATGAAATACTAAAATGCCATTTTTTTGATTCGTGCCCATCTCTACTGAGTATCTCACAAAGAGCATCAGCGTTTATATTTTAATCAGTGACTTTTATTGGAAAAGAGAGAGGGAAAAGACCATGTAAGTAAAATTGCATACTCATTCCTATTGCTGTCAGCTAAGCGGCTTTCTTGGTTTCTGTTTGCCTTTCTCCTGTAATCACATTGAGTCTTTTATATTTTAACAATTAAAACCCTGCAAAGGCTGGATTTTGACACAAGGAATCTGTGGGGGTTGCTGCTCCATGCAGTGAGTGCCACTTGGCTCTTTGCTTCACTCTGTTGCTATCACAGAAACACACAACTACCCACAACTCAATTAGTGCTTTAGCTTTGAGTAACTATCATGCAGGATCATACTACAAAATAAATAACAAATACAAATGGCATATAGTAGAAAGAAGCACAAATCAGCAGCAAAGTGTGGAAAACCATGTAACGTGTAAACCTGTAAAGTAAATCCAGTGGGAAAGTTTAAAAAAAGCTATTAAATACAAGATGTTCTTTAACACCTAAAGGAGAGGGATGCAAATAATATTTCCTAAAGTTTTGTCCTCTTAGATTTAGTGTGCCATAATTTGATGACACGCTTCAAGAAGGAATTTTCTGGTCCCATGAAATTCCTGGCCTCTAGCAAGTAAAATAACATTATTATTTTTCTTGTCAAAAACCATTGAGTTTGCTCTCTCTCTTAGACCAAACAAGCACATACTGTAGTGACTTTCTGGTAGTGAAAAATGAGGCAAGCACCCTCTCTAATACTCCTAAATCATGTTATAAAGCAGGTAGCCGGTGTCATTTTGTATTAAAGCAGTCGCTTGCATTAAAATGCTACTTTTGCAATTGTGCTTACTTTGCACAAAACATAGTTCTTCCTCTCCTTTTTGCTTCTCGAAAGCTCCACAAAATGTACCAGCTTCTTGCAGAGTGTGGAAAATAATTTTGCAGCTCGCCATATTTGGTTTATGGGTGCAAACAATAATTTTTACATCCCTGCTAGGGAATTTTAAAAGCCTCCAGCTGGTAAACAACAACAACAACAACAACAACAACAACAACAACAACAACAACAACAACAACAACAACAACAACAACAACAAC
>JAHTLZ010000122.1:33034768-33050731 GCA_023846285.1 Phrynocephalus versicolor | reverse complement strand
CCATAGACTACATATTGTAAGCACAAAATGTCAAAACCCATAAAAGAAGTGGACTTGCCATTACTGCTGCCATCCCTGCCCCTCCCACCAATGATGACGATGACAATGACCCTGACCCCACCCCTCTGTCACCCTTGCTGCCTTCGCCCCCTTTCCCCTCCTGCCGCCGATCTCAACCACCGCTGCCGCCGAGTTTGGGCACTCGGTGGCAAAAAGGTTCACCATCCCTTGCCTAGCCTCTCTTGGTAGAAGGTTCCAAAGTCCAGGAGAATTATCACATTAATACATTATTTATTGGCTGCCAACTCAAGTTCACATTCTCTGTTTCTTCCACTTCTTCTTCTTTAAATTAAGCCTGAATATCATCAAGCAGTCAGAATAGAATTACTGCACGGTTCTTAGAGACCAAAGCAGTTAAAATGCTTGTTGATTCCTTCATGGTCTTGTGAAAATTCTTTTAAGTTAACAACTGCAAGTGCCCAGCTGAAAGGGCACTGTTTCTTTAAAAAGAAACCTTTCCTTGCCCAGTGAATGTGCTGTTGACTGGGGGGGGGGTCTTGCCAAACACTGCCGAAACACAAAATCCATACTTCCTCACCATGCCTTTTCTCTCCATCCCTGCCAAGCAGTAAATGTGAATAAGGCAGAGAGTAGATCAATGTTTGTAATAGACCTTGAAATGAACTTGGCATTTAAGTTTACTGTGACTTATTTTTGCACCAGAAGACTTTTGTCTCAACAGACAAGACAGCAATACAGCACTTCCAAAGCAACTGTGTTTCTCAGCCACTGTGAAACCAATGGATGGACAAGTGACAAGCCATGGATTACCATACATGACTGCATTGACTGACTTCATAAGAACACCAGTCTTTCCATGTTTACTTTCCACCCTCATAATGGAATCCCCCTCCTTTTTGTGTGCTCTTTGTAGCTTTAATGTAGCCTTTTAATGTTCTAAGATGCCTCTTCTAATTCCCTGTTCTTAACTTAAACATGTCTTAAATGTTCTGGGCTGTATATTGGTCCCTCATTATTGTAAGCCCCCTTGGCTCCTTTTCCAAGGAGAATGGTGGGGTTAAAATATTCAAAATAAATACTGTATATACTTGAATATAAGCCTAGTTTTTCAGCCCTAATTTTGGGCTGAAAAAAGGGGTCCTTGACTTATATGCGGGTCAATACTTTTAGCCACTGAGGCAAGTGCTTGGGTCGGTGGCTAAAACTCATTTTTAACATCACATACTGCTCCACATGCTCACAAAGGAGGAGCTGCCAGGCCCTGCTGCATTTCCCACCCTAGACTGATACTTGAGTCAATATGTTTCCCCAGTTTTGGGGGGTTAAATTAGGGGCCTCGACTTATACTCAGGTCGACTTATACTCGAGTATATACGGTAAATAAATAAATATTTTCGGGTTCGGCTCTTGCTATAAAATGGATGCCAGTTTTTTCTCCTCCACCTAGTCAAAGAGAAGGAAAATGAACCACATAGGCACTGACAAGCCTTCATCATTTCAATGACCACGCTTCTGGCGCCAGATATCATAACATTAAAGAAAAACTAATATTAATTCAACTTCCCTAATACCCTTGAGGATTAATTCTTCCCCTTCAGATAGTCAGTAATCCCTAATGAGAAATACACAACTGAGATTGCCATATGGCTCGTGCTGTCTTATGCCAGGAAAAATAAATGCCATAAAATCTGTCTCACCAAATGACCGCGTCGAGGGCTGTACACTTTGTAAAGACAGACAGAAAACTCATCCCTGCAATTTCTAAACAGAAGCCCAGTTATTCAATCAACACTGTACAGTACTTTTGTGAGTTAAACCACCCCCACACTTTACATTTTGAAAATATTGAACTATACTTTCTGCATGCATTCACATTCAACACTTTGAGACAATGATATCCTTTTAGTATGTCAGAGCTCCATTGTGACCTAAATGTTTACTAGAAAGAACAATACGGTCTCCCACCACCAGCACTTAACCTATTTGTTCTAGTACATTAGTTGTTTTACTTTAAAAAAGGGTATTTTAATCAGATTTCAGAAAAGGTACCCACATAATAGAAGGGTAACTTCATAAAACAAAGTACCTTGTGCTAAACTACCAGGGCATAGTGGGAAGGACAAGTCTTTGAATCATGTCTAAATGCGTATGTTCCACCCTTTAATCCCAGAAAATGTATTTTGCAGAATCTTGACTATGATTGCAAAAGAGTTTTGTCATTTATGTGGACAAATTAAGATTTGCATCCTGCCAGGCTATGCAGAAATCCCCAATATTTCTCTGTCTTAGGTCTGCACTAAACAGAAGAAAGGGGTTTGTGATGCTAGAACAGTGGTGGTGAACCTTTGGCACTCCAGATGTTTTGGATCACAACTCCCACATTCCTTTGTCATTAGCAACACAGGCTAGGAATTCTGGGAGCTGTGGTCCAAAACATCAGGAGTGCCAGAGGTTCACCCCCACTGGTCTAGTATTACAAACCTCTATCTTCTGTTTATGGAGATTATGGAGCAGTGTGGAAGTAATTTACTGAGGCTAATGCCAACCAGTGGGTGGGATTCCAAAACAAAGGACAACAGAAACAGTTGACATGGAGTTCTAGGGGCACCACACTTAGATGTCAGCACAGAAGATGCCAGGGCATGTAATTAAGATGTTTCTCTGCACATGCCAGGTATACCAGTTGTATTTATTGATGTTGATCATTGGCCAATGTTGATCATTGGCGGTTCTAAGAGTATTTCATAGGGTTGTGTTCCCGTTAGTTCAGGTCAATGTCATAGAATGAAGAAAGAACGAAGCAGTGTCCTTCCATGGGATTTCATGGAGGTTTTGTGCCATGACCTCCCTACAACACAGACCAAGAGCCCCCTGTGTAAAGATGGTGGGTCGCAACTAAAGGACAGGGGAAAGGCCTGCCTAGACCTTGAGTAAGAGAGTTCCACGGGGAAATCCATGCAGATTATTACTCGTCTATTGAAACAAACTCCCAATTTCTGTATCTGAGACCAAGAAGTCTCCGTTAGAATTTAGCTTTAAGAACAACATGTAGTCCAGACATGTCCAAACTTTGGCCCTTCAGATGTTTTGGATCACAGCTCCCACTTTCCTTTGTCATTAGCAATACAGGCTCAGCATTCTGGGAGCTGTGTTCCAAAACATCTGGAAGTGCCAAAGGCTCACCACCGCTGTTCTAGACGCTATCAGCACTTGCAGTGTTTTCCCACTGAACAGCCATGATTGAACTCACAGATTCTTCCTGCACAGTCCTGCATTCCACATTTCCTGTTCTCGGCAGGTGAGCTCTGGACCTGCAAATCCCTAAATTGCCTCAACATAAATCAGCAATAGGTGCTGGTAGAAGACTGCTGCAGATCAGGCAATGAAGCATATAATTTGACTCTGCCACTGGATGGGCCAGCATTTAGATGCTCTTGATAGGAAAGGCCAGCTGGCTGACACAGAAATCTTGAGATCATTAGCAACACGAGTTACCTGCATGAGCAGTTACGGGCAAAGGAAACTGGGCAAAAACCAAGATGGACAGTCAGGGAAGGAGAGTGAAGGGAGTGTTAAGCTTCTCCAAGTCACTTTTCTACTTGCACAGCTGTAAGGAACCAACCCGTAAAAAGGTGAATTCATTAGATTAAGTAAGTAATAAAGTCATTCACCTGGATTAGATCTGAGACAGGGAAAAGAAAAACCTTAGCCATAAATGTCAACATAATACTGTATGCATGTGAGGAATACACTGACATTTAACTCACTGTAATATTTCTTTTTATTGGTTTATATTTGTCTTTAGTCTTCTTTCCTCTTCTTGGCAAAACTAGTTAGCATGAATTAAACACATTACCATTCAAATGTAGTAAGTACTCCCAAAATTTCTTATTTTCAGTGATTTTGTAAGAGTCCTTTATGCACGAACAAGATTCTTTTTTACTTCTGGGTTCATCTCTGTGTTGCCAGTTCTGTGCAGGAAACTGGCAAATTTTCCTCAGCTTAATATCTTTTCCGGAGAGCCCTCTGCAAGAACTGGACAGGTCCTAAGTGGCTTTGTGCCTTTGCTACCCATTCCAGGTAAATCCTGCTTGACCTGAGAAGATGCCATTTTGCACAGGAACTGTAACAGTCTTACAGAATCTGCATTTCTTTAAAACAAAATGCTTTACATTTTACACACGAGTGAACTCTAAGATCTAAGTGGCCAAGATAGATAATTTTAAGAAAATAATTGCTTTCCCTCCAACTATCTGCTCTTATGCAGAGAGTTTTCCACATTTCTAGCTATAGTCCCTTTTAAATACAGGACATGAAATTTCTTGGTCCCTCATTCAGGTAGTAACCAGGCCTGATGCTGATCAACTTCCATAATCACATCCAACGTAGGCACCCCAAGTGCTTGTGTTTTATGGTAGAATAAGAGGATGAGAACACAGGAAGGCCCTTTATACTGAGACAGCCCATTGGTTCCACTAGCCCTCTACCAGCAGCTCTGACTATCAGCAGTTCTTCGTAGTTTCAAAAGAGATCATGTAGTAAAGTACCAAACAAGGCCAATCCATCCTAGATTATGAAACAGAAACAAAATGTTGGGGTTCCAGATGCTGTGATGATCATCATACCCCTTTTTTTTATCTCCCCATACTTGCCTTGGCTTCTGAGTTAACAAGCCAATGTTGCAAACTTTCCATTTTGAAGCGTGCCCCAAGCTCTTGATCCCCTTAGTTGTTTTCTGTACCTTGACGTGCTATAATATCCTATTTTTACTTGTTCGTTCAGCTTATAATTAGTTGCAAATAACCATGACTTATTATTTCATTGTTCCAATAACCTAAGATGCTATTGTTTTACAACATAAAGATTGTAACATAATGGATGGATATTTCACTCCTTTGTCACTGTGTTTAACCAACCTTTGTTACTCAAACATGCTTTGCAGCATTCTGCTGCTTTCTTTGCAATGTCTAAAAGTGCAGATCTTGAACCATGAGAAAGCAAATAGTTATTTGTGAAAATGTAAGTATAAAAGAAATGAAGTATTTATGGGCCTTGTACTGGAACCAGATACTTTTCAAAGTATTTTTCCATGATTGACTTTTTTTTGGTTTTCAAAAAAGTTGAATTTGATTTAATGTATGAAGTAATGGGTGAACTTCAAACTAAACAGCTAAATATCTGAACTTCTAAGTTATATATTAACAAAAATTGTCTGAAGTATTCTCCTCAGCACATTGTAAAGTAGTTCAATCACTTTGTGGTCAGAGTTAAGACATAAAACATGCAAACCCCAATTGATTTCCATTACCCCCCTCCCTTAATCTCTTTGCTATGTCAAGCAAAATTGAGCAACCTATATTCGGATCCAACAAGAGGACATTTCAAAAATAGCTTAACACATAGAAACAAGTTGACCTGACTAGCTTAGCAAATTATATTTTCTGATTACAGTGGTAACCTGGTGTACAAATTCCTCAGTTAAAGCAATTTTCACTTCACAAAAATATGTCTGTTTAAAATAACGCCTCCATTTATGCATTTTCCCAAAAAAACCCCGTTTACGCGTTTTCCAAAGGACTTCATCTCTGAGGATGCCTTGTGCCCCATGCAGTTCCGATTTACACTGTACTTTCAAAGTTTGCCCTTAAAGCACATTTTAACATACTTTGAAAGATGTCTTGGCAGGATCTAATCAGATGTTAGGAATGTTCAAGATGAACCTCAGAAAAGCTACTATTGGGAACTCAAGAGTATTTTCTTGCATTTTCCTCTCATATAGGCAGAACTGCCAAATAGCATTGGCCAGTTGGGCTGCGTCAAACCAAGTAATGTGACAGGTTCCTTTTAAAAAATAGCATTCCAAGCTCTGACTTCATTCACCTCAGGAATTTCTACTACTGAATACTCCTCTCATAGTATAATGACGTACCACAGAAATCTACCACAGTTGGTTGGTATATGTTTGAGGCTGACACAGTGAGAGATTATACCAGTGTTGGCGAACCTATGGCACGGGTGCCAAAGGTGGCACTCGGAGCCCGTTCTGTGGGCTCCCAACATTGCCCCTTCATAGCCACCTGTATACAGGTTAAATGGCTGTATTGGCACTTTGCAAAAAAAAAATTAATGGGTTTTGGATTGCAGTTTGGGCACTCGGTCTCTGAAAGTTTTGCCATCACTGGATTATACTAATTACAATTTCAGTCCTCTGCCAGTGGGTTGCTCTTTATGTAACCTGGCGTGGCACTACTCCTGCAAAAAGTCCTACTTATCTAATTGCAACTGAGGGAGCCCCAAGAAAAAAACGAAACAAAAATGACAATTCATTACCTGGAAAGAATCTCAGAATGATACAAAGAGGGTTCCTTTAGCATGGAATGATGATTCTTTGCCAGAGGGAAGAGAAACAAAAAGTCAGGGGAAGGACAATGAAGTACCTTAGAAGAATCTGCTGATCACTGACTGAATACCCCAAAACAAGAACTTCATATTCTTGCAATACCACCTATTCTGGGAGTTTTCTGTCTTTTTAAAATGTTTTTTTGATCTGTTTAACCCTCTAAAAGAGGCAGGCAAATTTTGGGAGAGGAAGGCAGATGCTATTGACTGGCCACCTTCTTTCCCACCCTTTTAAAACTGACAGGATATAGAATGCTATCTGGTCAAGTTTGAAGAGGCCCAGGCATCTTCCTTGAAAGCCAATGTTGTTACCAGGCAGAAAAAGAAAGATCAGTTACTGAGGATGCAAGGTCTGAACCCCATGCATTTTAACTACATATTGTGATTTATCGCATGTGAGACCCAATGTTTAAAAGAAAGGGGTGGGGAATCCCACAGTGTCATTCCTTGGCCACATTAACAGTTGACATTCTGCTTCTGGGCCTTCTGGAAAAGTAAGATTCCTATTATGGCTGTATATAAATAAAACCAAGACTGGAATACTATGAACAGCAGTTTGTCAACATGATGCCACAGATTGTGGTGTACTGTATATGGAGGTCACAATGTGATGCAACCTCAGGTGGGGGCAAGGTTCTGAAGCAAACCCATGGGAATGTCCCTCCAGAGGCAGGTTGAACAGCAGGCCAAGGCAAACGGGCTAGAAAGAGAGTGTAGATCAGGCATGTCCAAAATTTGGACCTCCAGATGTTTTGAACCGCAACTCCCGCTGTCCTTTGTCATTGGCAATCTAAGCTTAGAATTCTGGGAGCTGTAGTCCAAAACATCAGAAAAGCCAAAGTTTGGACATGCCTGGTGTAGATGAAAGGCCGATAGGAGGAGATAGGAAACAGGAGGAGTAATGGGTATGTTTGGACTGAGAGTAATACCATAGCTAATTAGAGATGGGCACGACTCAGAAAAATTGTTCGTTTTCGTTTTCGTTTTCGTCTAGGGGTCCGTTTCGGCTCGTTTCCATTTTCGTGAGCTAATTTTCAAATTTTTTCATTTTCGTTTCGTTGCGTAATGAAAACGACAAACGAAAACAAAAATGAAAAATTTTTCGTTTCTTCCCATTTAGCTCCATTAAGTGCTTTTCCAGTAACGAAAAACGAAAATTGGCTCAAAATTAGTTGTTTCGTTTCCGTTTTCGTTCCAGTTTTGAGCCGTTTTTCGTTTTTCGTTTTTCGTTTCGTTACATAAAGGAAACGAAAATTCCGCTAAGTCGTGCCCATCTCTATAGCTAATTCATAATTGAAAGTAAGCATTCCTTAATGATGAAAAATATCTAATATAACAGACAGAAACAAAAGAAAAATAAAGAAGAGAAAAGCACTGCGGCACCTTAAAGTTTAATATTTAATTGGAACATTTGTGAACAAGTTCACATCCTCAAACCTATCCATGAAAACTCACATTAAAACATAGCAGATACTCTTCAAGGTATTGCAACATTTCTGACTGACTGACTTTGTTTTTTCCTGAGGTGAGACAGCTATCCTCTTCTAAAACACCTGATACACTGAGCATTTCACACTTCCTAGGATTTCCACATTAGCCTTCTTTGCTTTTATAATTCATCATTGGGAAGTACCCAGGGGCTTGGTTTACCAAATATAGCTGTTGCCCCACCATCATGTATTTGGGATACTTATGTGATCGCAGCCATCGAATTGTGTGCTGCGTGTCAGAAATAGCTTGACCTTTTGGCATATAAAATATTTTTTAAAAAATTTAAAAAGAAAAGCACATGGATTGATCCTGAAAGAATGATCAGGGAAGTACACAGAGTCCTTTTGTTGTCTAGGCAAAACACGAGGCTCAGAAACATTTCTGTACAGTGTAGGCAGGGTTGCTTAGAAACAATGCTTGGCTGTGATCCTTCCTGTTGCTTTTACTCAAGAGCTCCCAGAGGCCCTTCACCAGGTGCATCAGCAGTCAGACCAGAACATATCCCATCTCTAGCTTGACACATTTGTACCAAATCTGAAGACATGCCCTAAACTCAAATAAATGATTTTTAGAAAGAAGACCCTTGCCTTCAGGAAGATGTAACCTTTGCAGCTTAATGTGAAAATGAGCTTTACATCAACATTCATGCCCGACTTGCCATTCTGACTAATGCATAATAACAGACTTCATAGAAACTGAACAGTCAGGAAATTATACCCATCATACCAAGAGACAGATAGGGGAGCATACATTATTTTGCCGAAGCTGAAGGATGACAAAAGGGCATATTGTTTTACAGATTTCTTCTTCAAGGAATGAGCCAGAAAGGAGGAGGGAAATGCAGCCACTTAATATAAATCCCTAGCAAAAGTCAGTGCAATCATACGTGGGTGTGAAAGCAGAGGAAGTATGCTATGAGAATAATTCATGGGAGAGAGGAGTAGGGACAAGCTGGTCCTAGTTCCTTATTCATACCTTGTTAGGCCAGCCCCTTGGCTTTCCATGGCTCAGAGGAGATGTTTGGTAGGGAAGAGCCTACTATTCTCAGGTAGAGTTCTAAATTTCATTATTAGTGTTCCACATATGGCATGGAATCTATGTAGAAACAGCCGTCTCCCTTCCACAGAGCTTTATGTTCCAGCTTGCAAAGGAATGTGGGACCAGGAGATGGTCTCTCTGCCAGTGCAAGTCTCTAAGGACTGAGCAGTGTTCTTGCCTTCCTCCTTGTAAGCCTTTCGGCTTTGGTATTTTCCCAGGGAGAAGGCCATGCCTGACTTCTACATTAAATTAAAACACAGAATGTGTGGCAAGAGAACAAATTTGATGCCCAACAGTCAACAACTCACTTCAAGAAAGGTGAAGAAATATTAAATCTTGACATATCTGCTGATAATCACATCACAGTTCAGCTCCCTGCTGTGCATCACTATGTGATTGTCATCCTCTAAATCAGGCATGTCCAAACTTTGACCTCATGATGTTTTGGACCACAACTCCCAAAATTCTAAGCTTAGATTGCCAGTGGCAAAGGACTGTGGGAGTTGTGTTCCAAAACATCTGGAGGGCCAAAGTTTAGACATGCCTGCTCTAAATCCTTGGGGAAGCTTCACAGTACCACTGTGTCCCCAGAAAAAGTACACCATTTCATACTTGGGAAACAATGGGAAGAGCTGTTGGAAGTCAGAGTTGACTTGACAACACACAGTGATTATTATTGGGCCAATGCAGAAGCCACAGGAAGTGACCACACAGACATTTGTCCTGTTATTTGTCTCCATATTCCTAACTTTGATATTTTCTCCAGTGATCAGGCAGTGTTGTTACTGCTTGTGAATAAACCCCATCTTTCTCTGAGAGTATCCATTACACCTCCTGTAGAGGGTCCCAGTGCTCCATTTGTTACAAAATTGTTTGGTGCCATCTTTGTCTGTACCTCCCCCAGCTCATTACTGTATTGTGTGACTTTTGGGGAGGGGAGGTCCTTTCATAACACTGTGGTGTATGCACTGAAAACATAGAACAAGACCTAAATTGTGAGATATGGTGTGGGAATATATGCTTTCCCCCCTCATTTACTACTATGTGCTGTCACTACAATAATTTCACGTTTTTTTAAAAAAACTACAAATTTCTAGCATTACAAGAGTTCACAATTTACACAGGTTTTGTGCTCCACTGATATGTTGGCAAACCATTTTATTTATTTATTTATTTATTTATTTATTTATTTATTTATTTATTTATTTATTATTGGATTTATACCCCACCCATCTTCCCTAGGGAACTCTGGGCGGCTTACAGAAGCTGATCAGATCAGCAAAATAAAAACACAAATACAAGAGCAACACAAAATAAAATCAACGGTAAATACACACATGCACCCTTATCAAACATGTGTGGCTCCAAACGATATAATGATTGAGCTAAGCTAATAACCGATGGCGGGGGGGGGGGGGGGACAGCATTTAAACTTGGTCTCCAAATGCCTCGCAGAACAGGAAGGTTTTCAAGGCTCTGCGAAAGGCCAGCAGGGACTCTTTAGAGTGCACATCGCTGGGGAGGCTGTTCCACATTGATGGAGCAGCCACCGAGAAGGCCCGGTTACGAGTTGAAGGTCTTCGGGCCTCTCGGGGGGTGACAACCCAAAGCGTGTGCACTCGCGACTGCCAAACTGGTCGGGCCGAAGTTGATCGCTGGGTGATCCGCTCTACCAGGTAGTCCGGTCCAAAGCCATGGAGGGTTTTATAAACTAAAACCAAGACCTTGAAATTGATCCGGGATGCAACGGGTAACCAATGCAGACGAGCCAGAACTGGGGTGATGCGGTCATAGCGATGCACACCCACCACCAGTCTGGCCGCTGCATTTTGCACCCGCTGCAGACGCCAGAGGAGAGTCAAGGGCAACCCCATGTAGAGGGTGTTGCGGTAGTCCAGCCTCGAGATCACCAGCGCTTGCACCACTGTTCTCAGGGAGTCGCCATCTAGGTATGGGCGGAGCTGGGCAATTTGGCAAAGATGGTAAAATGTGGTCTGGGTCACGGCAGCCACCTGGGCATCCAAGGATAGCGCTGGATCCAGAACCACGCTCAGATTCCGAACCCTGTCCACCGGCTGGAGGGAAACACCCTCCAGGCTGGGGAAAGGGCCTCCGTAGCCAGACGGAGAACCCCTGAAGAACATCACCTTGGTCTTCCCAGGGTTGAGTTTGAGCCTGTTGGCCCTGGTCCAAGCCATGACTGCCTCCAGGCACTGGTCGAGAGTCCAGACAGCTTCCACTGCAGCGGTGGAGAAGGAGAGATAGAGCTGTGTGTCATCAGCGTACTGGTGACAGCAGACTCCAAATCTCCTAATGACCCCAGCCAGCGGCCTTACATAGATGTTGAACAGCATGGGGGAGAGAGACGAGCCCTGTGGAACCCCAAGGAAGTGTCCACGGGGCCGACAACTCTCCACCATGCTGCACATACTGGAGCCGACCCTCCAAGAAGGACCGGAGCCAACTGCGAACAGCGCCCCCGATACCCACCTCAGAGAGCCAGTCCAGTAGGACACTGGCAGGGATTGTGCTGGGTTGTGGGGAGCACGGTAGCCCAGCACAATGCCAAATCCATCCTGCTGACCTACCAACAGGTGGAGGCATTTCAGACACTATTTCAGACACTAAACTTTTAGAAAAAGGACTATGAATCAAAATGTGTGTGCAACGGATGCATCAAGTAAATGTATAAAAGCCTAAACAAAAATATAACCCTGGGTAAATCAAATTTCTGAAATCTGTAAATTAAATCTTTAAGTGGTTTTGCATCAACCTGATATAGCACTAAATCACTTCAGCCCTGCATCTTTGTGTCTTAAAAAAGAATATGTGCAAAGCAAGTGTGAAAAATACAATGATTATACATTGTAAATGCATGTGTTAAAAATCTAAGTGAAATTATTATTTCTGGTTTATGTTTGCACTACTCTGATATATAGCTAAGCAATTTGAGCAGTATATTGGATGATGATGATGATGATGATGATGATGATGATGATGATGATGATGATGATGATGATGATGATGATGATGATGATGATGATGATGATGATCGGGTCATAACTTTATATCTATCTGCAAGAGAGGCACGCAATACATTTACAACCAAAAATGTGGTAAATCCATGTCTCTAAAACCCATAACTTATATTTATCCATGCATTCAGGACATACATTAGATGAGCAGGAACAAATATTAAAATGGAGTACAGAATAAGGAGAAGAAGACAAAGGAAGAGAGTAGGTAAGGCTGGGCAGGGACTGAAGGAGAAATGCTGCTGACAGTGTGGAACATCTGAAAGACAGCATCCTGGGTTAAACGGACACATGAATCTTGCCTGTCATGGAAGTTTCCTGATCATTTCTTCTCTACCTCTCTCTGCAGCTGACCATTAAGGGAGACTCTTCATCCTGGCTCCCCAGTGGAGTGGTTATCACCTGGGAGGGGCAGGGAAGAGTCTATCAGGTTGTTTGCATGAGTGGAAAAGGTGCAGAAGAGAGCGACCAAAATGATTACTGGGCTGGGGCACCTCCCTTATGAGGAAAGGCTAAAACATTTGGGGCTCTTTAGTCTGGAAAAAAGGCGCCTGAGGGGAGAATATGATTGAGACGTACAAAATAATGCAGGGCATGAGTAAAGTGGATAGAGGGAAGCTCTTCTCCCTCTCCCAAAATACCAGAACTAGGGGACATACACTCAAATTGAGGGCTGGGGGAGTAAGAACAGACACAAGAAAATATTTTTTCACCCAGCACATTGTTTGTCTATGGAACTCACTGCCACAGGATGTGGTGATGGCATCTGGCTTGGATGCCTTCAAAAGGGGATTGGACAGATTCCTGGAGGAAAAGTCCATCACAGGTTACAAACCATGATGGAGATGTGTAATCTCCAGGCTTAAAACCAGGGTACTTCAAGGGCCAGATCTGTCTCCAAATATCAAATATCGTGAGCTCCCAAAGGCATTTGGCAGGGCCACTGTGAGATACAGGAAGCTGGACTAGATGGGCCTTTGGCCTGATCCAGCATGGCTCTTCTTATGTTCTTATGTTCTTATGTGGAAATGGCGCACAGTGAGTGGTCCAGGCTAGTCCTGGGGCGGGTGGGAATGGACCTTTGGAACACCTGTGCTGACATGTCACATTTGGATTCACTGGATCCGAATATGAAATACTCATCTCTACTCTGCAGTGATTTTGCTATGCCAGTATCTCTAGATAAGTGGAGCTGGGCCAGTAAGTGCTTTGTTTTAGATTTCATTCAGATACCCAGGCCAACCCAAAGAGAGTGAGGCTGGGTGTCCTGGTCCAATGGCGAGGGGAGGGGAGTGTCCACAACGAGTAACTATACCAAGCTAAGCCGTCATTTGGCTCCAATACACACACACACACACACACACACACACACACACACAAATTGAAACATTAGTTTGCTGAGTGATCCATGCAAGGGCAATCAATGTAGGAGTCCAAGAAATATTAAACCATTATCTATTTTCTCCCCCTCCTCTCCCATTCCCCTCCTCTCCATCATAAGGCAGAATGTGCTGAAAGAGGCATGACGTGACACTATCTGAATACAACTAGGCACCTCAAAGGTACACTTCGCAATCTGAACATGCACATCCCTTGGACTTTGCTTTTCTGAGTCCCATTTTGGGAAGCAGGGAGAAAGCCATGGTGCCTAAACCTCTCTAACTGCTATGAGGGGGTGGGAGAACCATGATACAAGTCACAGAATGAATCAACTGATCAACTGACTTCAGCCTGTTTGTATATTTATTTATTTATTTTGTCTGCCCCATATGTGTTATACCTTCCCACCCATTATTCCCAGTCTCTGCAGATTCACAAACATCTCCAGATGCATCACCCCAATTCTTTGTAGTGTGATTAATGCATATTTTTCACCTTTGGTCATTCACACTTTAAAACTTGTGCAGCATTTCCTTCCTGTTGTATTTAATGGAAACATAATCTAATCTTTATAGATTTATGAAATAAAGTGCATTTCTAAAACAAAGAATAGGAGACTATCCAATTCTCGAGAAATTTCTGACTCTATGCAGAAAATACATTTCCAGATTTGATTATGATTGAGGATTTTGAAAAAAAACAAACCTTGTACTTACTTGTTGGCAGATAATATTTCCCCTGCCATCTTTCTGACTGCACTGATTCTGGGAAATTCTGCATATGGTTTATTAGGCCCATTCAACCTCATCAATCATCTTCAAAGCCTCCCCATGCATAAATTGTTCTTTGCCAAAAACATCTTCAAAGATTCAATATTTGACTTCACATTTTAGAGGGTTACTCGTACTAAACAACATATACTGAATTAATTTGATGGGTTCTATTTTGATATTACATTGCTTTCTGTTTTAGCAATAGCCCATCTTCACAGAATGCAAAGCCTCTGCCAAGATGTGATTGTATTGTTTTTCTGACAGACCACTGTTTTAATAAGTTTCTAAAAAACACAGGGATTTTCAGGCTTTAGCCAAAACCAGAACAGATACAATCAAATACTTTTGTCCTTGTAGAATATCCCTGGTTCATTTCAATTTGAAGTGCTCCCCCATTGATTGGTAATTATCAGTCAATGAGCAACGTCACCACATCATGGTGTATAGCAGGCATGTCCAAACTTTGGCCCTCCAGATGTTTGGACCACAACTCCCACAGTCCTTTGTCATTGGCAAGCTAAGCTTAGAATCCTGGGAGTTGTGGTCCAAAACATCAAGAGGGCCAAAGTTTGGTCATGCCTGGTGTATAGATGAAGCCCACAGATGAAGATCCCAGGACTTCATGGCCATGTTTCTGGGGGGAAAGCACTTCTTCAAGAAACAAGAATTTGTTCTTAAAATGTCGATTGCATTACCAGTTTCCCAGTAAGTTTGCCAAACTTGGTCCCACAAATCACTTCCTTTCTCTTCACACTCAAACACACTCACTTTCTTGACAGCTATATAGAGATCTAAAAATAATTATATGCTGTCAAGTCAATTCTGAGTTGCAGTGATCCTTTCGAGGTTTTCTAGGTGTAAAAATACAAACAAATATTTTACCATTCTTTGCTTTTTGGGGGCTCTCTGGAACTGTGCTGCTTGCCTATGGATAGACAGGCACTTCTAGACTAGCTCTTCTCCCAGATGTTCCAACTCACTGAGCCGCTCAGGCAGATATAGATAAATATAAATTGGTATAATTATAGATCTAGTGGGGAAATGATCTGAAGAAATTCCAGTTCGTCTTTTAATGTTCCGTGGCAAATGTCCTGTGGATTTCTCTCAACATAGCTGTCACTTTACTCATGTGGTCTATTCATATCATCCATGGGTATAACAGGGCACAGTCACTACTATTTCTGCTCTTCCATGATCATTACATGGCTTGTTGTTTCTTAATGGAACTGCCTAGATGCCCTAACCTAAGCACATCCGATCTTGCCTGATTTCAGAAGCTAAGCAGAGTCGGCCCTGGCTAGTACTTGGATAGGCGACCACCAGGGAATACCAGGTGCTGTAGGCACCTGGAATAGGAACTGGCAAACCACTTCAGTATTTCTGACAAGAAAACTCCAAGGACATGGAGTCACAAAGAGCTGATCACGGCTATAATGACAGAACACAACACACATGAAAAAACATACAGAGAAGAATGGAAGATTTAATATTTCTTTGAAGAGTTTTTGCAACTATTTGAAACACATTGACCTTGGAAAAGTTACGGAGGAAAACTACAACATCCAAAATCCACCAATCTGAGTAAGCCTAACTTAAGGAGATAGTTAAGTGAGGGACACTCAGTCATGTATTACTTTTGCCACTTCAACTGAGCCTTGTGGGAAGCCAATGCCTTTTTCTTTACACAATGCTGCTTTCGCAAAAGGAGTATAAATTGCAGCAAATTCGATAGAATGTACATCTATTCTACCCATCCTGCTCTAGAACAGGTTGTAAAGTTGTGTGTGTGTGTGTGTGTGTGTGTGTGTGTGTGTGTGTGTGTGTGT
>JAHTLZ010000122.1:33024516-33034758 GCA_023846285.1 Phrynocephalus versicolor | reverse complement strand
GTGTGTGTGTGTGTGTGTGTGTGTGTGTGTGTGTGTGTGTGTGTGTGATGGGAAGGGGGTGTCTTAGGGAATAAGACTTAAGGGAAGGCACTGATAAATTAAAAAAAAACACTTCTGTGAATGGAAGCTTCCACTGTACTTCATCAATGGTTCTGGCTCCATTATAACTAGCTTGCTACATAATTTATTCCATTTGATCTGTTTCTCACTTTACATTTAAGAAGAACCCTTTCTTGATAAGACAGAATCTGTGGTTTCCCCCCCTCAGACAAAACCCACAGCCATTTATCACTGTCACTATTTATCAGCCACACATTATTTTGGAATGATGACTCCAACAGACACTGAAGGAGAGTGCTCTCATAGTTATGCTAAGAATATTCTTACAGAAGACAGGAAAAAAACAATTTATTTATTTATTTATTTATTTATTGTATTTATACCCCGCTTATCTACAATGTGTACTCTAAGCGGCTTACAAACATCATTGTTACAAACAACAATGAGCAGAAGAAGCTAAAGGAAACATTTTGATTTAGATGAGATGGCTGTCATGCATTATACAGATTCCCTGGATTAACTTCTGCTCACAAGGTACCTTCAGAGGAAAGGAAACATCATACATTTTTAATATTGCCTGCAAAATGCAGTTGATGCAGCAAGTTGAGAAACTTCGAATGATAGCACATGTGAGTGGGGAAAAATACAAATTCCCTGACAAAAGTACAGTCTCCAACAAGATCTTCCAATATGTTTTTGTCCCTGGAGAAAGTGCTAGCAAGAAATAGTGAGTATGTAAGAAACCATCTGGTGGACCAGCTTTTTAGATGGACAACTTGTGTTATACTTTTAGTACCTTCAAAACAGGAAAAACTGAATGGTAAGATAATGGAGCGTCTGTAGCTGTACCTAGTTCAGAATCTGTAGTTCAGAATCTGTTTTATATCTGTATTACAGAATTTGTATTACAGCAAAAATAAAAACAAATAATGCCCCCCCACCCCCCAAAAAAACAGTGCCAACAACAACCACCATCCTTGTTCTAAACAAGTTTGAATCTAGGGCTTCCATATCACTGAAAACAAACAAACAAACAAACAAACAAAAACAGCATGCTGGATAGGAATCATGAACATATGCTCAATTCAGGAGTTCATCAAAGAAACTGAGAACCCAAGTTTAAAAATCCAGAGAGTAAAAAGTATTCTCATCTCTTTTAGAGGTATAAAAGGCAGAGACTGGACATTTATTTTTCAAAGTGACTAGCTATTTGTTAGTCTTTTAAAAGTACTTAGTAGCTGAAATCTAGTACTAAATCATTGTCTACATGGGGCCTACTGAATCAATAGAACTGGCAGAGAAGTTCACTCACCAAATCTCTAGCAATACAATGAGGCTACCTACAGTAACTTATTATTCACTGCTTTTTTGTTTATCTTTCTTGATAAAAATACACTTTTATTTTATTTTACTTTATTGTTTTTAAAGCATGCACACAAAAACACGCAAACATCAAAATGCCACAAAAGTAAATGTTAGTTATCATCCCTTCTTTACAGAGTAAGGGTCTCACTAGCTGTAGTAAACAAAATGCTCATTTTAAAAACTGAAGGGTAAATATGCTAATGTCTTCTGCCAGGATTTGGGATTGAACACATCACGTTTTAAAGTGGTCCTGGAGAAATGCTGGCAAAAGACATTGGCATATTCCCTTTAATTCTATCTACTATCTGATAAAGCAAAGCTATTTTGTAAACACAAATGAAATGTAACCTATGAAGTGCATCAAAGACAATCTCAACAAGTTTTAGCACAACCTCTCATTTAGATTTTCTTTGTTTTTAAAAGTCTGCTCCATTCTTCAGGAATATATTCTCAGTGCCACAAATTAGATAAAAATATAAGTAACATAACAAAATAATAACCAAAGAACACATGACAATAAAGTAGTGCAATGAAATTTGTCCAAATATTTTTAAATGGTGACAAAAATAAACATTCTTCCCTGGGTGGCAAAAAAGGAAAAACAACAAGAAGGAAATTGGGCTAACAGAGAACAGAGAACTTCTAATAATGCAGGAACCATATCCAGGAAGTACCACTTGGTGGCTTCTAAGTTCAGAATAGAGATGGGCACGACTAGGGAGAATGACGTTTTCGAGTTGTCGTGTGTTGGAGGCGGCCCGTGTCGGCTCGTTTCCGTTTTTCGCGAAACTTTGCAAAAAATAGTCGTTTCATTTTTCGGTTTTTTGTCTGTCGTTAGTACTGGTTTGGGGGGTGTAGCGGGCTCCTGGAGGCACCTCTTTTTGGGGGGTGGGTGCCTCCTATCCTCACCCGCTAGGAAGGGAAAGCAGGCTCCTGGAGACCCCTCCACATGGGGGTCTCCTCTCCTCACCTGCTGCTGCAAAAGGGCATGCATAGCCATATGGATATGCATACCAGTTGCAGACTATGAGACCAGTGAGAACCCTGAGCCATAGGGTGATGCCTAAGGCTCTCGCACCCGCTGTGTCTCACAAAGAAGGGAATCGTACTTGCGTGTAGTGCAATGCAAGTAGATCTGGCTTAGGGGACAGCAGCTTAGCGCAAGGGCTAGGGTTAGGCTAGTTACTGGTGGGGTAGTGGGGTGCACCTCTGGGTGCCTCTCTGACCCACTAAGAGGACAGTGTACTGTGGCGTATGGGTAAGGAATCAAGGGTTAGGCTTACGGTTAGGAGGCTAGGGCAGGGTTTAGTGGGCTTTTTGGCACATCCCAGAAGTCTCAGTGGCCAAGTGGCCATGCGATTGGTGGGATGGCTCCAAAAATTTGCATGGTCACTCCCACATGGCCACTTGGCCAGCCCATCATTGCACAGGTGTAAATAAAATAAAATAAAATAAAATCAATGGAGACTGAGAGAGGACAGGGGAGGAGACATTTTGTTGCAAGAAAAACCCACTGCTACTGTAAAAATTCTGGCAGTTTTAGCAATAGCATTAGCATAGCAATTTTCACATGTTTCTGTGGTGCTTGCGTGTTTTTGGACCACGATTTCAAAAAAAAATATTGCAGTCGCCGCCCCATTTTGGATCCCCCACCCGCACAGCATGGCATGGCGACTCGAGTCTGGCTGCCCAGGACAGGAGAGGGGGGGAGGCCGGGACCCCCCTCCAGAAACCACCCCTCTCGTAGGTGCCCTGAGCCCTTACTCAGGCACGGCAGGCATATTTCCGCCTGCTTTTTGGGCAGGAATCGGGTTTTTTTTTTTTAAAAAACTTTTTTCTGTGCCGCTTGGCATCGCGGTATCGCCGCGATGCCAGGAACGAACATGACAAATCAGACCCAATTATTCTTTAGTCAGTTCGAGTTCGAGTTCTGGCAGAGTAATTCCCGTTACCGTTTCCATTCCATAACGGAAACGAGGAACGGAAACGGAAACAGGAATTCCGCTAAGTCGTGCCCATCTCTAGTTCAGAAAGTAATGGACCCAAGAAAAAGGTATTTTGTTATCATAATATACAAGTGGATAGCCACAACACACACATAAACACTGCAGCCTTAAAAACGAAATACATCAAACAAAATGGAGTATCCTGTAAAGGAGGTCTGCATATATGACTTCTGAACGGTATACAGTATACCCTTGTATAACAAACGGTTTGTATAACATAAAATTTGAACAACATAAAAAAACAGAGATAGGGGAAATTTGCTTAACATAATCACCTATGGGGTGAATCTGTACAACATAAAAATGGGATCACTCTGTTTTCAATGCACTCCTATGGGAAATTTGTATAAAGGAAAATTTGCTTAACAGAATTTCATTTGGAACGAATAAATTCTTTTATACAAGGTACCACTGTGTTCTGAAATTTTATTGTCGTGTAATTTAATGTATGTTCCATATAGTGGTCCCCCACCCTTTTGCAGTTCATATACTGTGGTCCTGTTATATCGCAGGAACACAGTACATTGGTACCCTGAAAGGGCTTAAGGGAGAGGGGAAAGTTTTAAAAGCCAGGGCTTTTTAAACCTTTCCCCTTTCCCCAAGCCCCAGGCTCCAGCTAATTGGTGCTGGGGTGGGGGAACAAAAGCTTTTTTCTTCCCCACCCCAGCACCAATCAGCTGCAGCCCGGAGCTTGCCTCCATGGAGGCATCACGTGCCGCTCCTCCACACCCCAGGAGGTGGAGAAAAGCAGTGTGCAATGTTTAAAATGACTTTAAGCAAGAGAACCAAGCTACGTGGTTGGGTCCCTAACCCCCGCGATAGACGGTAGGTTACTGTATTGTGTTTTTATTGGTTGATATGGTCATGTGACTAATCAATAAATTACTTATTTACTTACTTACACATAAACAATACATAGCTACTGGGTAGCTCAGTGGGTTAGGCGTGGGAGTTCAATTCCTGCGGTGCTTCCTTGAAAGAGGCTGGACTTGAAGAACCACAGAATTCCTTCCAGCTCTGAAATTCTGCTGAGCAGGGGAAACCCCTATCATCTGTAGGACCATGTGTTGCCCAGATCTACTGTATCATACTGTTGTGTGTGTCATTCAAAGAACTTGGAAGGGGTCAGGTGCAACTTTCTTAGCTGAATGAACACTGAGCTGCATTATGTCTTATGAAAAGAAAAAATCATCTATGAAATACTGTAGCTTTCTTAAAATGTCTTTCCAGGAGAGAAAAACACCAGAGACTTTACACCCTGGACCTCAGATAAAGGCAACTTCTAAGTTTCCAATTTAAATGTAAATCATCAGATGGTTTTAACCCTAATCCTCCCTTAGGTGTTGATGAGAGGTGAACAAGCCTCCTATCATCTTCTAGTGTTTTCCCCCACTTCTCATTTCTTCTCCAGAAAAAAAATCCAAGAAGATTACCGAAACATTCTCTTCCATTTTATTTCACATTGCACATACCCATTCTCAGATCAGCAGCACTGTCTGTGTCAATCCAGATTTGCTCATGTGGCTAGATGTCTCTCTCTTCTTGATCAATAAAATATTTTTTGTATAATTCAGAGAACATAAACTGCATACAGTATGTTCTGTGAAACTGTATACAGTGGACCTTCATCCACTCCCTGCCACAGGATGTGGGGATGGCATCTGGCCTGGATGCCTTCAAAAAGGGATTTGACAGATTCCTGGAGGAAAAGTTCATCACAGGTTACAAACCATGATGGAGATGTGTCATCTCCAGGCTTAAAACCGGGGTGCTTCAAGGACCAGATGCAGGGGAGTGGTATCAGGAGACAGATATCTAGTCTTGTGCGCTCCCAGACGCATCTGGTGGGGCCACTCTGAGATACAGGAAGCTGGACTAGATATGCCTTTGGCCTGACCCAGCATGGCTTTTCTTATGTTCTTATGTTCTCGTACAACAAATGGTTTGCAAAACATAAAATCTGTACAGCATAAAAAACTTCTGGAGATAGGGGAAATTTGCTGAACAGAATCACCTATGGGGCAAATCTGTACAACATAAAAATGTCGCGATTAGGGATTACTCTGTTTTCAATGCATTCCTATGGGAAATTTGTATAAAGAAATATTTGCTTAACATAATTTCACTTGGAACAAATTAATTCCTTTATGGAAGGTACCACTGTATATAGTCTGGGGAGAATATTCTCCAGAAGAAGCAGTGAACTTGACAGTATGTCACACTTTAGATAAGGACGAGTTGCTATTATATTATTAATTAGGATCCTATATAGTCCCACCATGTAGTCCTCATTATTCCAGGTTCTTCAACATGAGAAGTATGCCACATTTCCCTAATTGAGAGTCGGCATTATCTTTCAGGAAGCACTATAAAAGTGGTGCCCTTTATGCACCCTTTTAGTTATTTAATTTCCTGTTTAATTTTATTTTTGTAAAAAAATCCCATTGAGCCAAAAGCAGGGCTGAACTCTGGGCAGGGAGATTTTCATTACTAAGCCATCATGTGGGCAATGATCCGTGTTCTGTTCGAAGACCTGAAACCTCCTAATTCAAATCCAGCTCCCTGAGGAAAAACAGCCTGTAAAGGTACTGAGCAAGAGTGGAAGTAGAGACAAGGTTTCCCTCTAATCAAAGTTCTTTTGTCTGCTTCTTTCAGGAAAAGAAAACCCTTTTAAAGGTCTTGAAGGGGGGGGGCATTTCAAAATGGGAGTCAAAGTCTTGGCATCAATTCTGTCTCCTGTCTTTAAGACAAACGTAAATAACACAGAGCAAAGAAATAAAATCGCAAAATGTCAAGCAGTTTAATGCAACAATTTCTGTAGCAGATTCTGTCTCAGTGGGTATTTCCTCTATACAGTGGTATCTCGACTTACAAATTTAATCCATTCCAAATGCATGCTCTTAATTCGAACTACTCTGAAGTTGGGGTACCTATTTAAAAAATTGAAAAAAATAAGTTTTAAAAAAACGGAAAAAATATTTGTAAGTCGAGCACACCATATCTAAAATTTGTAAGGCAGCAGTTAAAATGCCAACAGTTTTCTGCTCTTAAGTTGAATTGCTCTTAAGTCGAGCTGCTCTTAAGCCAGGGTATCACTGTAGTTTAATGCTACATGCTGTGCATACTTAAGTGTATGATAATTAAAACATGCCATCATGCCAATGAGGAGTTCAAGTTACCCCTTCTCAGGAGGAAGAGTTTTCCATGCAGAGAAGACACAGGAGTGGTTTTTCCATTCTCTTCTTCTGTGAGGGGTGCCCTGAGACAGTGCAGCTTGTCCAAGGCCACACTTGCCTTGGGCCTGGCTTTACTCACAGGAAGCACAGTGGGAAGTCAAACTCCGAACTTTAAGAGTAGACTGTCTTCTAAGCACAGCCTTTGCCTCCCTCACACAAAGTATTTCCAGAAATACACATTTCCTAGAGCTGCCCGGGGTCCGTTTATTGAAGAAATTGTTAGGTATAAATGAAATCATTGAAAATGAATGATCATGAGGATTAATATATTAACCGAGAAGTGGAAAGGAAGCCATGATGGAGTGTGTGTGTATGGGGGTGGGACACCCTCCATATTTTGGACTTGCCTAGAGAAAACAAATCTTGCTTGGGTTGGAATATGTTCATTGTTACAGTAGGCCCCCGTATCCACTGCTTCATTATCCACTGATTCAGTTAACCATGGTTGGCAGACGGAAAAATTAAATTTATTTATTTTATTTATTTTATTTTATTTTTATTTATATATTTCGGATATTTTTGCCCCACCTTTCTCCTTGGGAAAGGACCCACGGTGGCTTACAATAATGAGAGACAATATACAGTCTAGAACATTTAAGACATATTCAAGTAAAGAACAGGGAATTTGAAGAGGCATCTTAGAACATTAAAAGCTAGCAGTAGAGCTACAAAGATAATGAAAAAAGAAAAGAAAAATCTCCTGCTGTCTTGCGTACATAATTCAGCAGCCACAAAGAAAGCTACTGTCACAAAACAGTAGTCTTAGGGGCGTTCTCTCTTATCCATGGTTTTCATTGTCCACAGGAAGGCCTGGAACCAATCCCCAATGGATACTGGGGTCATACTCTATATCTCAACAAAGCACAACAGCCTAAATCAATGATGTATCTTCATGCATCTCAAACGACTCCATTCCCATTGCACCTTTTTCCTATGGTGGGGCCATCTTTCAGTTTCCTATATATGGTTGGGATCATCACACTTTTCATAATGAAAAGGACTATGCAGGCAATGCTAGGCATGATTACACAAAGCCTGGAATATATTATCAAACACTAACTAGGAAAGTATAAATCATGGCAGCATATACGTACACCCCACCCATCCACCACACACATTGCAGTATAAAATACGAATAACTAGAACTGAAGCCTTTGATTCTTAATTGATACTTGTCAACTTGGGACCTGCCTTTCAACATATGTTGAAATGAAATGAAATCTATCTTTAACTGGGAGTAGATGACAAAGTCTATATATACACACAGAGGGACACACAGAGTATATTCAGATGTAAGTCTCATAGACTAAAGAGCTCTGCCATTTCAGCATATATATTCTTTCAGAAGATACAAAATGCAGCTTGTTTATCTCTGAGTGATTGCTTATGAAACTTTAAAAACTCATCAGTATCAGTCAACTGCTTGAATTGTATAACAAATTTGACCTCTTTGGGTATTTGTCATCTTTTTTTAAATAGCTATAGCAACACTTAGATCCTTGAATGGAAATATAAATACCTAAAGCTGCCAAAGAAGTAGTTAAGAAGACAACATCGGATCAGCAGCATCAATAAACATTTTCTTTGGTGCATCTGATTTGCAATCACTCTGATTCTTTATCAAACCAGCAGTACATTCTATTAGCAAAATATGAACTTGCAGGGAAGGGCCATCTTCTTTACAGTATTATCTAGCAGCCAATAAGAGCAGATACATGCATGTAAGTAGATCCCCTAAAGTAGAATGTGGTCCTTTCACAGGAACCCCAATAGTAGAAGATTAGCAAATAAGTAAACATATAAACTGATCTACACATGTTTCAAAGGAATCCAAAGACTCTGATATTCACACAAAACACAGCTAAGCATCCTCTAAACCAGGGGTGTCCAAACTTTTTGCAAGGAGGGCCAGATTTAGTTTGGTGAAAATGTATGGGGCCGACCGTTCAGCTGCATTAGGACATGCAAGGAGGTAGGGAGGATGTTGCAGCAATGGAGCCAGGGGTGGATAGGCTGGGCAGGTGGTTGGGGGAGACAGGCAGAGGCAGGAAAGGCAAGCAAACCATAAAACTGCAAGCTAATTCTCCATCCAGTATGGGGAGGGTCCAGCTGGCAGGGATGCATGATAGGCTGAGCCGGCAGGGAGAAGAGGCTGTGGGCCACTCAAAATTTGACTGGCCCACAGGGCCTGACTTTGGACAGGCCTGCTCTAAATCACAGGTCCTTAAATAGTAGGTGGGGACTTTCCTTTTACAAAGAAGTATTTCAATAGGGAACAATTTGAGTAGCTGGAATTCTCTCCTGCTAGGGACGAAGGCCCCTCATATGGGACATTGTTCAGTGGCTTAGGCCTCTGGCTGTTTGAGCCAGAGTTTGGGAATTTGATTGTCCAGTGTATCTCCTTGATAGGGGGTTTGACGTGATGATCAGGCTCCACACTTCTAAGATCATTATTAGAGATGGGCACAAATAAAAAAAAATGGCATTTCGTTTGTCGTTTGTCGTTTGGAGGGTCCGTTTCGGTTCGTTTCTGTTTTTCGTGAATTTTGCAAAAAAATTGTTTTCGTTTTTGTTCGTTTGTTACCATTTCGTTACCATTTATTTCATTTTTTGTGGTTTTTAAAGGATTTTAAGCAATTTACTCATATTGCAGTAACGGAAACGAAACGCATGACAAAATTTCCCGTGTTTCTGTTCGTTTCGTTTCATTTTAGAGACAAAATTTGTTTGTCATTTCGTTACGTAACGAAATGAAAAAAACAGAAACGGAAAAGAAAAATTGTTCGTTTCGTGCCCATCTCTAATCATTATTATTATATATGGCCTAGAGACTGTGGTTGCACACCAACATTTCAGTTGGGCTGTAACATGGGGTAAGTTAAAAAACACCACACCATCAGCTCAGCTCTTTTCTATTTTGTTTTGCTTTGCTTTCCCCAACTCAATTATGTGTTATTTAGAAATACTTTTTTAACACCCGCATACTATTTGCCCTGCTGATTAAATAATATCCTGTGATTAACAAATTGTTCAGCCTTCTATATAAATTAGAAAGAAACCACGGGGAAGGATGTTTATGCTTACTCTCTCTGCAGGAATCACAAACAAAGACACCTGCAACAAGAGAGATTGTGTTGTTGCCAGCTTGGGTCAAAAAGTACAATGTCAGAGTACAATTTTCTCCTTATTTGTTACACAATTATTATTTCTCTCATTAAATAAGAGAGAGAGAGAGAGAGAGAGAGAGAGAGAAAGAAAAAGAAAGAAAGAAAGAAAGAAAATGTCTGAAAAGAAAATAATGACTAATGTAGCCCATAATTATGGATGCCTAAGGACCACCTACGGGTTGAAGAGATCGGGAGGATGTCTCTCAATGCCATTTGCAGGGCATTGTAGGCAGGTGAAGACATCTGCTTGGGAATACCATGAAGCAAATGGTGAGCCAATATATATCTATATATATCTATATCTATATCTATATATCTATATCTATATCTATATCTATATCTATATCTATATCTATATCTATATCTATCTATCTATCTATCTATCTATCTATCTATCTATCTATCTAT
>JAHTLZ010000122.1:33004037-33018994 GCA_023846285.1 Phrynocephalus versicolor | reverse complement strand
CTTTCCCGTGTGGCCAAATAACAAAGGTGTCGTCAACATATCTGAGCCAGAGTTTGGGTTTATGTTCGGACTTCTGTAACGCGTTGGTTTCAAAGTGTTCCATATATAGGTTTGCGATGACCGGTGAGAGGGGTGATCCCATGGGTGCTCCTTCTATCTGTTTGTATCTTTGTCCATTGTGGATGAAGTATGTGTTGGTTAGGCAGTGGTTGGTCAGATCTAGGATGTGCTTGGGGGGGGTTGTATTTGTTGTGGATAGCTGTCAAGGCTTCTTGAATGGGCACTTGTGTGAAGAGCGAAACAACATCGAAGCTCACGAGTAGGTCATTGGGTTGTAGGTCTTGTTTCTTTATAATTTCTATGAAGTGGAACGAGTTTTGTACATATGAAGTGATGGATTCTGCATAGGGCTGGAGTTGTTTGGCAAGAAATTTGGCGAGGTTTTGTAGAGGTGAGCCTACGGAGCTGACTATGGGTCTGAGAGGTGTTCCTTCTTTGTGAATCTTGGGGAGGCCGTAGAGCTTGGGGCATCTGGATGATTTCTCTCTGGGGATGATGCTTGGCTTGATTTCTTCACTTAAGGGGGAGGCTTTTATTTTGGCTTTGGTGGTTTTTTCCAGGTAGGTGGTGGGGTCTGTGTTCAAAGGTATGTAAGCAGGGTCTTGTAGTAGTTTGGATAGTTTGGCTTGGTAGTCAGATGTGTTCATCACCACTGTGGCATTGCCTTTGTCTGCTGGGAGAATGATTATGTTGTTGTCTTTCCTCAGGTTGGTGAGGGCTTTTTGTTCTTCTTTGTGTAAATTGCTTCTGGGTGGTTTGCTGGAGCAGAGGACATTGGTGACTTCGAGTCTGATTTTGTTGGCTTCATCTGGGTTGATTTTGGTTAGGCTGGCTTCCACTCCGCATATGATGTTTTCAGTGGGGATGTGTCTGGGGGCGACTGCAAAGTTGAATCCTTTGGAAAGGACTTTGGTCTCTGCGATGGTGAGTGTCCTGTCTGATATGTTATGAACTGTTTGTTTCATGGGTTGCTGTGGGGGGGGGGGGTTGGGCTTCTGGCGTTTTTCCAGTTTGTGGAGTTTGTTGGTGTGTGTGTCTGTCTTGTGGGAGGTCTCTGTTTCGGCTCTCCGAAATAATACTAATATTTAGTATTATAAACCACTGACTCCTAAAGGCTTAACTATAGCTAGCTATCTTAACAATAAAAGCAACTATGGGGTCTTTTAATGGTCCGTCTAAGAGGCAATTTGCCCTTAAATCTTCATTCACACCATTGCTGCTGGGATCACTCTATCACAAATCCTTGATGTGGGGGTAGTCTAATGAATTTATATAAAAAAACCAACAAGGTAGGTAGAATGCTGTTTTATGGAGGCAAGCAAGACCATCAACAATAAAGTCTTTATCAAAATATTGGTTTGTTGCCTATATGTGCATTTCTTGGGCTCCTTGATCACTGCAGATGGCGACTATAACAACGAAATAAAAAGACGCCTGCTTGTTGGGAGGAAAACAATGGCAAACCTAGATAGCATTCTAAAGAACAGAGACATCACTTTGCCAACTAAGGTCAGGATAGTCAATGCTATGGTTTTTCCAGTAGTGATGTATGGAAGTGAGAGCTAGACTATAAAGAAGGCTGATCATCACAGAATTTGAGCTTTTGAGCTGTGGTGCTGGAGGAGGGTCTTGAGAGTCCCCTGCACTGCAAGGAGATCAAACCTATCCATCCTGAAAGAAATCAACCCCGAATGTTCACTGGAAGGACAGATTTTGAAGCTTAGGCTCCAGTACTTTGGCCACCTCATGAGGAGAGAGGACTCCTTGGAAAAGTCCCTGATGTTGGGAAAGATGGAAGGCAAAAGGAAAAGAGGACGGCAGAGAATGAGATGGTTGGACGGTGTCATCGATGCAACCAAGATGGATTTGACAAAACTCCGGGAGGCAGTGTAAGATAGGAAGGCCTGGCGAGCTCTGGTCCATGGGGTCACGAAGAGTCGGACACGACTGAACAAATGAACAAGAAGAAGAAGAAGAAGACCCATCAATGGTACAGAAAGGACATGCTGATGTGCAATGCCACAGTCAAGCATATTTTGGCATTTCTGGATGATACTCAGCAGGTATGCATCCATATTAGCAGATAACATACAGGGGAAAGGCATTCAAATAATGTGAGGAATATCAAGTTCAGTCTAAAGCTGTAATTTCTGATTCAGAGCACTGCCGGTTAACATGATTATATTTGACCTCACTGTGTTCAAGTTCAAAGGCATGAAGTCACTTAGAAAATCAACACTGAAACAAGTAGGCGAGTGAACAAATCTGGGCCACGATGCAACACACAACTGGGCATGCTTTAGCAGCCCATTGAATGTAATGGGCCTCAGCAAATAAAATATGTGGCGACCATAAGTACTTCCCAGTTCAGAACTAAATATTCTAGCGGAAATATTATTGTTTGTTTTTGGTCATGTGGAAACTTAAAAAGCCCCCAAGCAAACCACTGGTAGGCCTAAAGATTTGCATAGAAAATACTTTTCAGAAGAATTATTTCAAATGCATAACCATTTTGGATCTAATATGTGAAAATACAAATTATTTTAATATACAGCTATTATGACTCATAAGAAAACAACCCAATGGTCCTAATTATGTCATTTGTCTGACTTTCTTTTCCAGTTTTATTATGTACATGGGTATTTTGTTTTTCCCCATGAACAATTAAGATAATAAAAACAAATCAGCTGCATTCTGAGAGTGTGCCGTTTGTTCAGAGAGTACGTTATTATGCATGTAGAAAAGTACCACATGAGAACATTTAGGCTTGGGAATGCAATGCTGCTATTAATGAACAAATGACTGAAAGCTGAGATATCCAGAAATTCTGAACAGATTCAGTCTCTTCTGATTTTGGAAGTTAAGCAAGAGCGAGGGACCTGGTTAGGAATTTAAATTCTCCATGGTCCGCCCCTCACACATGAAAATGAAGAATTGAAACATTGTTCTCCTCATAGGCAAAGATGGTGAAGAATTTTCTTTTGCTCCCCATCAGGTTCTTGTATTGCTTGGTGCAAAATGGCTATGTTGTGTGCAGAAATGGCTGGGTTTGTCCCAAACTAACCAACCTTATTATGGCAGCAGCTTTAGATGGGTTGCATGTGTATTGCCCACCTACCAGTCAGTCATTTTGTGTTTGCTCATTGCTGGTATGTATCCATGCACCTCTGTGCACTTTGCTTTTCACACAAGAAAGAAAATCAGACATTTTGTTAAAATTAAAGAGGAGTGGAGGGGTAAAGAAAGCTCTACCTTCCCATCATCAAAATGGAACTATCACATTTCTTTCACAAATTCCTCATGTTGAGTATTCTACGTAAGGGATAGGATCCATTCTTGATCACCACATAGTGCCAGGGCATGTAATGGATTCAAACTACAGGAAGGCAGATTTAGTCTGAATATCGGGGGGGGGGGATCTTAAATGTTGCCCCACTATCACAGTGAACCAAATTACATCAGGAGGTGGTGAATGCTCCAGCAATGGAGGCATTCAAGAGAAATTTGGACAACCATAAGTCAGATGATTAGATCTCCTTTGATTTAGATTCCTGCATTGAGCAGAAGGTTGAATTTTATGGCCTTATCGGCCCTTCCAACTCAGTTATGCAATGATTCTATGTTGAAGAATTCTATGTTGAAGAATGTTGAAGAATATTGTAGAATATTACTGTTGGGAAAGAAAATAGCAATCAGATTCTTTCCTCAATGCAATTCACATCATAACTAGAAATGAATGTATTAGAACTTAGAAATTACTTTTTTGTACAATACTTTATAATGCCCACTAGCAATGTTTTATGGTGGCATCTAGGAATAAAACACCCAAAATGCAACTTTTGCAGAGCATAAGTCTCAAACCATACTGGCACACTATGGATAAGTATAGATTATGGCCAGAGGTTCTAAAGCAAATGCAGCATAGAATTAAGTATAAAATATAGGCTACATGAGACAGACAATATCTCCCTAATCAATGGCTCAGGTTAAGTCGTTGATGAGTTATGTAATTAATAAATACATACAAAACCTGCTGTTAAGGGCCATTGTGACATAAACTAGCAGGAAGATGCAGTATTCTAGGAATAAATCTTGGTCACCTTAGGATACAAATGGAGAATAAAAAAAGAGGAATGGGTCAGTGAGGCAACAGTTCATGATGTGTGTGTGAGAGACATGAGTTTTCCAAAAGTGTTTGGACAATGATCCAATACGAACAACAGAAAGAAGGACTGCTTACTAGAACAGGTGGTTCAAAACTAGACCAAAAGCTACTCGTGAGGCTGATTTAGATAACAAAGATTTTAGACAACAATTCCAATGATGTCACTTTTAATCACGGGGTTGAAGGGGGATAAAGGCTTAGGGAAAAAAAGTTTCCAGGTATCACCTTTAGTTTGAGTCACCTTCCTGGGACTGATGGTCAGCTATTCATTTTAAAGTTCTACCCTTTCTTGGTGTGACAATAATTCTTTGATTCCTATTATGACTGTCTGATTTGTATTCAACTTAACTGGTCCCCTCTTTGTGTCTGAAAAAGTAATCAAAGGATGGATTAATTGTCCAGGCTGCATGAAACCACGAATCAAGGAAGTTAATACACAATCCCAAACCCCCTTTTAAGGAACAAACGCTAGGGCTGTACCAGTTTTTCAAAACAGTATATAATATATCTGTACATCGCAAACAGCTTCTGAGTCTCAAGAAATACTTTCAAGCAATATTTATTTATTTATTTTTATATTTATATACCACACCAATTTCCCAAAGGGAACTCTGGGCAGTTCACATAAAAACACAAAAAGTCCACAAAATAGTAATAGTAAATAAAATGCCAATAATAATAAAATAGGGGGGGAAATACCCCACAACAATTAAATGAATGCAACCACTGATTAAAAAACAAACCCTTTGCCTCAGTAACCTTAGGAATCACATGTAGGCAATACACATGTACTATTGGTGTTCCCATGCCACCATTTCAGGCAGTCTAAGTTTTGAAATGTTACCAAATGTGGAGGGATAAAACATCAACAGCCATTGTTATTTCAAAGTCCATTGAAACCAACAACCAACGGTTAAATGGCAGCCTGTGTGAGAGATTATTGTTATGGCTGCTCGAAAGTGTACAATTTGTATATTATTATAAAAGCTAAAGCACATTTCCTGCTTTGTGAGTTCTCCTGATATAAACAGTGGAACACTCAAAAGAATTAAATCCATACAAGTTCAACGCTGAACTAAAAATAACATGTCATTTGTAGATTAAAGAAGCATAGGTATGCTCAGTGCAGATTAGTATTCTCATTGAACCCAAGATCATTAATTCCAGTCGTGTTTCACCAAAGCTAAAGGTACGGCAGAACTAATCTAATTGTGTGAAGTTTGCAAACCAAAATTAGGTAATGAATTTGGTTTGTGTTCTCCTGAATGCTAATTTAGATTCTTTTGAACAATTGACACAAAATAGCAGCAGGAAGGTTCTGTGGATTATTGGAACCTGCACACATCTGATCTCACTTGATTTTGGAAGCTAAGCAGGTTCGGCCCTGGTTAGTACTTGGATGGGTGACCACCAGGGAATACCAGGTGCTGTAGGCGCCTGGAGTAGGAACTGGCAAGCCACTCCAGTACTCCTGCCAAGAAAACTCCATGGACATGGAGTCACGAAGAGTCAGTCACGACTGTAACGACACAACACAAACACACACATGGACATGTCTTTGACAGAAGATTTAGGAAGCCAAATATACAGAATGGACAAATATTGCCATTTCATATCTCCTGCACTTGAGTTTTAGAAATATGAAGATTTCTTTCTATTTTATTTTTTCCCCTTCAGTTTCCTCACAAATTTGTTTTTTCTTCAGTAATTTCATTCTTGAAAACAACATTCTTGCCAAAATTGATGAAACAAAATTCTCATTCTTTCAAAGGTACTGGCCACATTGAATATACAGAGAGTATTGTGTTATATCTTTTTCAGTGGTGCTTTTAAAATTGAGGAGCAAAGAGATAGAAGAGTTAGGAACTGTAATTCATCTCCTAATTCAGGCTTTTAAGAGTCCTCACATGTATAGAAGAAGCTGTCAGTTCTGCCTTCTTTCACAATCAAATTGTTTTAATCTCATCCAATGTGGGGGAAAGTTTGCAAATTTTGGAAAAATTCTCTTTTTAAAAATAAATTAACTTTCCCATGTACAAAATGATGAAATCTGGCAGATTACCTGATAAATGACATTGAGAAAAATCTTGTTGGCATAGTTACACTCTGGTAAATAAGATCCAAGCACGAGAAATAATTAATTTAAACTATTTAAAATCTTCCTATACCCCTCTATAGGTTCCAAGATCCTGATCCTTCTGGCCATGATTTTTCACTATTAAAAACTCCCTCCTCCATCCCAAACCCCAAGCCTTCAAAACACTTCCGCAGGCAGAAGGCAGCCCTAGAAAATCTCAGAACCTGAAACAGGGGATATAAATGCTGTAATTAATTTAGATTAATTATTTCAAGGGTCCAGAGCAGGCTTATGCCGGCATACCGAGAGCAACAGGATTTTGCCATTTATATAATTATGTCTAGAGATGGGCACGACTTAGCAGTATTTTCGTTTTCATTTTCGTTTTTCGTTTTCGTTACGGAAACGAAACGAAAATGAAAATCGGCACCAACCTGGACCGAAAACGGAAACGAAACGACTAATTTCGAGCCAATTTTCGTTTTTCGTTACTGGAAAAGCACTCAATTGAGCTAAATGGGGAGAAATGAAAAAATTTTCGTTTTCGTTTTCATTTTTTTGTTTTCGTTACGTAACGTAATGAAACAAAAACGAAAAATTTTGAAATTAGCCCACGAAAACGGAAACGAAACGACTCAGACCCTAGCCGAAAACGAAAACGAAACTTTTTTTCTGAGTCGTGCCCATCTCTAATTATGTCTTGTCTTCATACTGTTTGAGCAATCTGAAGGTTGTTCATACTCACAGATGATTACAAAGGCAGAGCTTGCATAATATATAGACTTAATGAATGGATAGAAATCTTGCCAAGTTCCTCTTCATCTTTGTTTGAGCCTGTCTTCATGTAAGATACCTAATGAAGAATCTTAGAACCTTGTGGGATATCTTGCTTTCAGCTGAGTGAAATAAAGAGCATTTCCACTCTTCCAAATTTTCTGTAATTGGGCAACATGTCTCTGTTATCCTGTCCATTTGAACAGCCAAGAATGGATGCAACAAAGCACAGAACATGCTAACGATTAAGAATGACACAGCTAACCCATCTGCTGCTTCAAATTCTTAAATAAAAGCACAGTCACCACACTTTTGGACAATTCACAGAGTATAATTGCATGTGTTACATGAACCACTTTTTTTTGCAGAAAAGCATTTCAATGTAAAAACAGTCAATTATTATGAGAATTCATTGAGGTTTGCTAGGAAATTATTCATCATCCTTGGTAATGAGAGAGAATGTTGTCCCTTCATATGTAAAGATGAGACAATTGGAAATTTACAAGAAACAGAGGTTAAAAAGCAGAGAAGAAAAGATTTTTATTTTGTTCAGATTGCTTGGTAAACTGGAAATAGCACCTACAGTTCAATGTGTACAATTGTAGTGAATTGTAACCATATAATGTGTGTAAGTGATATCTAAACCCATTCTCAATCTCTGTTCAACAGAAATACAGTGGTGCCTCTACTTATGAGTTTAATATGTTCCGAATGCATGCTCATAAGTCAAACAACTGGTAAGTAAAGCAGCCATATCTAAAAAATAAAATGAATAAATAAAACATTGAAAAATAAAACAATGTAAGTAGAACAGACCACATCTAAAATTTGTAAGGCAGCAATTAAAATGCCAATGGTTTGCTATTCTTAAGTTGATTTGCTCGTAAGTAGAGCCACTCGTAAGTAGAGGTGCCACTGTAAATTGTGATGTTCTAAAGTCGCTAAGTACATCTTGTTTTATATTTGTATCTACGAATCATCATGAGCCAAATACTGGACCAAGGACTGAAAAATATTTAAAACACTTCCATTACTTTTCTGTTGCCAGTGAACAAATCCACTCCTTGATAACTTCAAAATGTTAACTACCTTTACATTTCTAAGCAAATCTCTTTTTCCCTGAATTAAAAGTGGTCTTCTGTTTTAATCCTGACCATCTATACACCAGAGGCTTAATCACCTAATTAAGACTCTCAGTTCATGCATAATGAAAAGTTCTCAGAAAGTGCAGCATGCGTCTTCTGACATAAAAAGTGACATTTAGCTTCAAACTCTGCTCTTAAACTTTAATTTTGTACAGTGCCTCTTGCGTCATTACCTGCTAGACTTTACCTCAAGCCCTGATATTTCAGACTGCACTCTAGAACCAGCGCAACAAACCATTGGAGAGACATCTGCAACTGCTCCCCCTTAGCTACTGCTCAGGTATCTAACAGGATAAAAATATATACAGTTCTTGGCTACTTCATAATAATTTCTTTAACATTTAACTCTTCTTTATTATGATTATTTTGCTAATTGACTCAGGTGTAATTAGTTTTTCCAAAAAGTCTATAAGAGATAAGGACGTAAAGAATATTTACTCAGTGCTTCATTCCCAACTGGTTAGGGTGTCTGAACTTAATGAGACCCCTTGAACTTAATGAGAAGAAGAAATGCTGATTTAAAAAATAAAAATCTCTGCAATTTGCTCAATTCATCCTGGCTCAAAATTAGCATCTTATTTAAGAAACGAACTATATTAAAGAAAGTGACAGAATGGCTATTTATTTATTTATTTATTTATTTATTTATTTATTTTTACAATTTATATGCCGCCCACTACCCAAAGTTCTCTGGGTGGCTTCCAATCAAAGAATTAAAACAGTAAAAACATCAAACAACAATAAATAAGTAAAACAATAATAAAAACCTTATACTAAAATCATCACACTAAAATTGCCATCAGAAGACCCACAATCTAAATTATATCAATTAAAAAACTTCTGGAACAGGAAGGTTTTTACCTGGCGCCGAAATGTCATCAGTGTTGGCGCCAGGTGGATCTCACTCGGGAGGGCATTCCATAGCTTGGGGGCAGCTGCCGAGAAGGCCCTGTGTCTGCAAGCCATCCCTCTTACCTCCTTGAGGGATGGCTCTTTCACGAGGGCCCCATGGCTTGATCTTAATTGCCGGGTAGGTTCATATGGAAGGAGGCAGTCCTTCAGGTATCTAGGTCCTAAGCCATTTAGGGCTTTATATGTCAAAACAAGCACTTTGAATTGGGCTCGGGCAGCAACTGGTAACCAATGGAGTCTACATAGAATTGGCATGATGTGATCCCTAGCGACCCCACCGCTTACTAGCCACGCCGCACGATTCTGAACCAGTTGCAATCGCCGAACCGTTTTCAAAGGCAGCTCCACATAAAGTGCATTGCAGTAATCAATACAGGATGTTACCAGTGTATGCGTAACTGTCATGAGGCTCTGCTCGTCTAGGTAGGGGCGGAGCTGGTATATTTTTTGCACCTGAAGAAAGGCACCCCTGGCCACCGAGTCCACCTGGGCTTCCAGAGTTAGACCGGGGTCCAGGAGTACCCCCAAGCTGCAGATCCTGTCCCTTAGGAGGAGTGCAACCCCATCCAGGACAGGAATATGGCCCTTTAACCTGTACGGTGAAGCACCCATTAACAGCACTTCCATCTTGTCTGGTTCGAGTTTCAATTTGTTAACCCTCATCCAGTCCATTATCTGGACCGCCTCACCTGGATTGGTGGAGAACGAGAGGTAGAGCTGAGTTTCATCAGCATATTGCTGACTCCTCAGCCCAAACCTCCTGATGACCTCTCCCAGTGGTTCCATGTAAATGTTGAACAGCATGGGAGACATTATAGAGCCCTGAGGAACCCCATGACATAAATGCCACGGGGCAGAGCAACTGTCCCCCAACACCACCTTCTGGACATGTTCAGCCAGGAAGGAATGGAACCACCACAAAGCAATGCCTCCAACTCCCAACCTGGCCAGCCTATCCAGAAGGGCACCATGGTTGATGGTGTCGAAAGCCGCTGAGAGGTCTAGGAGTATCAACAGGTTTTTTTTTTAAAGATGGAAAAAACTACTCTGATGCTTCTGATCCTTAAAACCTTACACAGCAAAGCAAGAGCCATTTTGTACAGGTTGCATTGTTTACATCAAATTGTTATCTAAATTGTTTGAGCAGTTTTAACTAATATGATCAAAAAATGTTGCCATTTTTTTAAAAAAGCCCTGCAATCTTACCTTCTTGTGCAGCGTGGAGAATAATTTTGCTGTTCTTTCTCCTCAAGCAAGGATTTACATTCCTACTATATCCAATCTATGATGCTACTTATTTGGTCAATGGGTCATAATACATTAGTAGTTCCGACTAGATGCACTCACCATGCAAAATCTGTTTGCCTCCCCACCATCAGTGCAGAGGAGAAAGGGCTTACAAGATTAAGGGCCAGGACTTCCAAGTGAGCATAGATCACCAGACAATGCCTTCAAGATTCTCTCACTCTTACTCAGTGTAAATGCAGTTCTCAAAATAGCTGGGAAGGAGATGATTTCTCTGGTGTCAATATTGTGCCATGAGTGATTCTTTTCATAATTCAAAACATCTGGGTGTGACTTGGTCTTGAATGCACAATTAAGAAGCATTATGTTTGCAGCGTACTTGATCCCAGTGCAGAAGAAAACTGCTAGATCTCTGTCTTTCAAAAATATTCGCCTATCTAGTGGTGTGCATTTATGGACTGTTGTGGTGAGACAACCTTTGGGAAGTGAAATGACAAGCACCTGCCATGTGAAACTGCACCAGTACACAAATGTACATTATCGCAACCTGTATCTTAAGCAGCAAAACACTTGCCAGAGATAAGCTTCTGAGAAGACAGGTAAAAAGAATTATGTAACAGAAAACACAGTGAGGGAACAGGCTGTGGAGCTAATGCCAAATATCTCTATGTATAGCAAAGTCAGTTTGTATGACTTGTCAGCTGATGATCTGCAATCCTATGTTAACAGAACCATTTTATCCCTCAGCCACGGCTATAATGAAAGAATTTAAGTTATGTTATACCACTGGGGGGAAAGGAGTTAATATGAGAATATGAGCTTTTCATTCAGCTTGTGTGAATCAAATGAGGGAGAAAATCCCAAAGACCTAATGTAATAATGTAGGGGCCCTGATCCATGAATTCCATACATATGCAGCCTAGAAATAAAATGCTATTATTTTTATACTTTATTTGCAATGTATGTCAGACATGTTGACATTTTGTACGGTGTTTATCTGTCATTGCCAATCTTAAGCTTGACAATAAGACCTTGATATGCACAATCTTAATGCTAGGAATATAGGGAAGTGACAGATGTTCACCTTATTAAAATCAACCCATTCATACAGTTAAAGTTCTGCTGATTGCAATGTGATTAGCGCCCAGCATAGCAGCTCCCGTCTGTGCGTGCTGTCATTCATTGAGTGAACAGTCATTCTGACATTTAGCAATTTGCTACAAAGCCAGAAATAGCCTGCTGCTGCGCTACTGAATCCTCTCCATGTGTGTTGCTGGTGGCATTTATTGCATATAATCTAACCATAAATAACCTAAACTTTATTTTATTATCTGGAACAACGTGTGAAACAGTAAGTTTGTATTTATAGGATTAAAGCCAAATGCATCCATCCACCAGAAAAATTCACATTTGGCAGAATGGATTCAACCTTTCCTTGGAGGATTGCGATAGGTATGAAGTGGGCAAAGGAGCTGGCAGTGGGAGGAAGAAGGCAGCACACACATTAAAGACCTGTGTTGCACTCCCAAAACTTTGGAGGGAATTGACCATTTGGCCCATAATGTCCCATTCTTCCGTACCCAAAGGAGCAGCCACAACAATGGGTGTCTCCAGTGCCAAATCATGTGCCCTTTGTTGCCAATTTCATGCTAGGGATTATCGAAAGGGGATTGAAATTCTAATTCCATTGCACAAGATGATAGTAAGGCCACACCTGGAGTATTGTGCACAATTCTGGTCACCGCATCGTAAGAAAGACATAGTGGAACTAGAAAAGGTGCAAAAGAGAGCAACTAAAATGATTACTGGGCTGGGACACCTCCCTTATGAGGAAAGGCTAAAACATTTGGGGCTCTTTAGTCTGGAAAAGAGGTGCCTGAGGGGGGATATAATTGAGATGTACAAAATAATGCAGGGCATGAGTACAGTGGATAGAGGGACACTCTTCTCCCTCTCACAAAACACCAGAACTAGGGGAAATCCACTCAAATTGAGGGTTGGGAGGGTGAGAACAGACAAAAGAAAATATTTTTGATCTAGCGTGTTGTTAGTCTGTGGAACTCCTTGCCACAGGATGTGGTGATGGCATCTGGCCTGGATGCCTTCAAAAGGGGATTGGACAGATTCGTGGAGGGGAAGTCCATCGCAGGTTACAAGCCATGATGGAGATGTGTCATCTCCAGGCTTAAAACCAGGGTACTTCAAGGGCCAGATGCAGGGGAGTGGTGCCAGGAGACAGATATGTAGTCTCGTGCGCTCCCAAACACATCTGGTGGAGCCACTGTGAGATATAGGAAGGCTCTTCTTATGTTCTTATGTTATTTTCGCTCTTTCAAGCAGGAAGATAGTGGAGTTCCATTGAGTTGCCACATCCTAGATTAGGTGTTGCAGGGGCACTCCCCCTTTTTCTGGCCCCGACTGCAGCAGCTCACTGGCCCTGGCACTGTGGTGGAAATGTCCTGCCACCATTCTGATCCACTTAATCCTATTGCTTCCCAGTGCAGTGCAGCAGAAAAAGGTTGAAATCGCCACTTGGTCATGGAAGCACACTGATTCTCTCTAAGTATTTCACAGATCTTGCCTTTCTGCAGCTAGACTCCATTGCTATGGCATTACCCTCAGAACCTCTTGAGTGCTGTGAACTGCATGGGTGCCCTCCATTACAGCCACATTCAACAAAAAGGAAAGCAAAGTGTGCTGCTTCTGTACCGCCCCAAATCACTTATAGCACTTTCTGGTCTGTTTACAAGTTAATTATGCAGGCTATACATTGTTCACCCCCCACCCCACCCCAGCAAGCTGGGTACTCATTTGACCAGCCTTGGAAGGATGGAAGGCTGAGTCAAGCTTGAGTTAAACCCCATTTTGTGAGCACACTTTTGGCGATAGTACAGCAGTTTAACCACTGCGCCATGAAACTCATTGAGCCTCAACAGAGCTCACCTGCATCTTGTTGTGTGTGGTGCTATGCCTGATACATCTACTTCAGGCATGTCCAAACTTCAGCCCTCCAGATGTTTTGGGCCACAACTCCCACAGTCCTTTGCCATTGGAAATACAGGCTTGGAATTCTGGGAGTTGTGGTCCAAAACATCTGCAGGGCCGAAGTTTGGACGTGCCTGCTCTACTTGTATAGAGTTAGGCTGACAATGGGAAATGTAGGTCAAAAGTGTGGTCTGTGGAAGACTATGTAGAAAATATACTGTTCTTTTAAGATGTAGAAAATATACTGTGCTTTATTTCCATGTAAAATGCCTGATGGTTTTCATTCAATCTCAATCAAAAGCTAAAATAAAGAATATTCTATTTTATTCATCACGTCTTTTGGTGGTAGGGGACTTCAATGTGCATGCTGAGGATGGGCTTTCAGGAGCGACTCTGGATTTCATGGAGTCCATGATCTCCATAAATCTGTCCCAGCAGGTTGTTTGTCCCACCCATAAAGCAGGGCATACCCTGGACCTTTTCCCCCATAGAATCATAGAATCATAGAGTTGGAAGAGACCTCAAGGGCCATCTAGTCCAACCCCCTGCCATGCAGGAACCCCCATCACAGTATTTCTGACAGATGGCCATCCAGCCTCTGCTTAAAAACCTCCAAAGAAGGAGACTCAACCACCCTCTGCGGCAGCATATTCCACTGCCGAATAGCTCTAACTGTCATGAAGTTCTTCCTAATGTTCCCCCTCCACATCAGTAGACTTTAATCTGAGGGTCGGGGATATTGTTCCTCAACCAGTGTCATGGTTAGACCACCATCTGTTGTCTTTTCCCCTGTTGATCACTGCCCCCCCCCATGCAGGGAGCCTCGGCCCCTTGCTTGGGCCCAACCCTGAATGCTTCTGGACCCTGTACAGTTCCTGGAGGCCCTTGGGGAGCTTCTTGACATTCTGGATGACAATCCTGTAGAAGCCCTGATGCCACCCAGGCCAATGCCCGTATCACCCCCCACCCCAAAACACCTTCTCTGTTGTGGAGATTAGAGATGGGCACGACTTAGCGGTATTCCCGTTTCCGTTTCCGTTAGTCGGTTCCGTTACTCTACGGAAACGGTAACGGGAATTACTGCCCCAGACTTCGAACTCGAACCGACGAACGAACAATTTTGGTCTGATTTGTCGTGCTCGTTACTTGCGTGACGTCACGCGATCGCGCAATGCCAAGCGGCACAGAAAAAAAGTTTTTAAAAGTAAAAAAAACCCGATTCCCGGCCCTAAAAGCAGGCGAAAACTGTCTGAGGGCACCTACCAGGCCAGAAGGGTGGTTTTTTTGGGGGGTGGGGGTTTCCTCGCCCCCCCTCTCCTTGGCTACTGCTACTGCTGCGCTGCTGGTACCAGGCGGGGGGGTGATCGTCTCATCTGCCTTTGCCATGCGGTGTGCGGGCGGGGGGATCCAAAATGCCGACCGCAATATTTTTTTTAAATCGTGGTCCAAAACCCCACCAAAGCACCACAGAAACATGCGAAAATTAGCTATTTTAAATGCTTGAACTTTTACAGTAGCAGCAGTGGGTTTGTCTTGCAAAAAAACGTCTCCGTTGATTTTATTTTATTTCATTTTATTTTATTTTTTTACACCT
>JAHTLZ010000122.1:32981657-33004027 GCA_023846285.1 Phrynocephalus versicolor | reverse complement strand
ATTTCATTTCATTTCATTTTTTTACACCTGTGCATTCGCAATGATGGGCTCGCCCATGAGAGTGCAACATGCAAATTTTCCACCAATCGCAAGGCCACTTGGCCAGGTTGACCACAGAGACTTCTGGGATGTGCCAATCGGGCATAAACAGCCCACTAATCGTAGCCCGAACCTGAACCCTAAGCCTAAGCCTAACCCATACACCAGTACACTGTCCTTCTAAGTGGGTCAGAGAGGCCCCCAGAGGTGCACCCCAATACTCACCCTAACCTCACCCGTCACTAGCCTAACCCTAGCTCTTGTGCACTGCTAACCCATCTTAATCCTAAGCCAGATCTACTTGCATTACACTACATACAAGTATGTGAAACGCAGCATGTGCAAAGAGTCTGCCAGTCCGTCACTTGTGGCTCTGGCTGACTCCTGCAGCTGCCTCCAGGAGCCCGCTACCCCCCCCAAACCAGTACTAACGACAACGAAAAAACGAAAAAATGAACCGACTAATTTTTGCGAAGTTTCGCGAAAAACGGAAACGAAACGAATCGGACCCTAGCCGAAACCGAAACCGAAAACAAAGTTTTTTTTCTGAGTCGTGCCCATCTCTAGTGGAGATGGGTCCTTGCCATGGTTCACAGCTGAGTTGAGAGTGATGAAGCAAGAATGTAGAAGAGAGCAGATGGAGAAAGGACCGATTGGCATTCAATCAGCCTGCTGTTCATACACTGACCAGGCACTATGTTCGGGCACTTAGCGTACTAAAAGATCTTATGCCTCCCTGAGAATTGGTGCAGCCTTGAGCCACCAAGGCAGAACTGTTCCAAGTGGTTTGAGACCTCACCAACTCTGGTCAGTCTTGGCCTCCTCCTAGTGATTTCACTAGCGAGTCATTTGCGGCCTTCTTTAGTTCTAAACTTGAGGCCATCTGAACCGGTTGTTCTAACCTCCCCTCTAGTATCCCTAGCACCGCACCCCCTCAGACTCCTTGTCTGGTTGAGTTTGGGCCTGTTTCATCAGCTGAGGCCCCCATTGCAGGCTGGCAGTTGTGAAATGGAGACTGCCCTGATTGCGCTGCAAGATGACCTCCTCAGGGGGTCTGTCAGGAGCTGCCGTGCCTTGTTGGTCCTCTTAGATCTGTCAGCAGCCTTCAATACCATCAACCACAGCATCCTGCTGGGTCAGCTTTCCGAGGTGGGGATTGGAGGCACAGCTTTTAGCTGACTCTGGTCTTTCCTTGGTGGCTGTTCCCAGCGTGTTAAGCTGGGGGAAGAGTTGTCAGCTCCTTGGACGCTCCCTTGTGGGGTGCCCAGGTTAGTAATCTCCCTTATACTATTTAACATCTATATGAGGCCACTGTCTGAGGTCATTAGGAGATTTAGAGTTTGCTGTCATCACTATGCTGATGACATGCAGCTTTATTTCAATTTACTACCTCTGCAACAGAGGTGGTGTAGACCCTCAACACCTGCCTGGATGTGGTCATGGAATGGACCAAGATGAACAGGCTCAGACTCAACCCAGAGAAGACCGAAGTTCTGTTCTTCGGGATGTCCTCTGCTGAGTACAGAGGCATGGTCTTGGATTCAGCTTTATCCATGGAAGCCCAGGTGATGGCCGTCTCTATGTCCGCCTTTTTCCATCTCCAGCAGATCACCCAGATTTGTCTGTACATGGATGAGGCCTCCTTGAGAACAGTTGTGCAGACACTAGTGATCTCGATGATAGATTATTGCAACACTTTCTATATGGAACTGTAGTCTCCTTATTTGGTGACTACAGCAGCTAAAAGATGCAGTAGCCAGGCTGGTATGGGCACAGGCAGATAGGACTGCATCACCCCCGTTCTGGCTTGCTTGCAGTGGTTGCTCATTGAGTCCTGAATAAGGTTTAATGTACTAGTTTTGATTACAAAACCCTCCACAGCCTGGGACCTGAGTATCTGGTGGAGCAGTTCTTCAAGGTCAATTGAGGCCTGACCCACTAGAACATTGCAGGCATTCTCACTTTGTGTGGCCACTCCCAGGGAGATCTGGAAATCGACTACTTGAAACTTGGTCTTCTCTGAGGCTGCCCCAATGCTTTGGAATACATTAGCAAGTGAGATTTGCCTAGCACAGTCCCTGCTGGCCTTCAAGAAAGCTCTTAAGACTCTGCTTTTTAGACAGGCATTTGGCAACCATTAGGGTTTTTTATTCCTTCCACCAAATTGACCAATGTTTATTATAGTTTTTGTTTTGTTTTGTTTGCTTTGTTTTTATTATTCATTTTGTTGTTCTGTTTTGGATGACGTGGTTGATGATTGATATTTGTTTTTTATTGATTTAATGTGATTGTTGTAAACTGTCCAGAGTTCCTCTGGAAGACAAAATAGTCCCCCCTCCTTTTTTTCTTAACCTATGATCAAGCAAAATGTGTCTAATAATACTTCCGTAGTGTCATGCCATCCCTTCTTCAAGGAAATTCTTGACCACAATTTTCATTCCTCTGAAGACTGAAGTTAGGAGATCTGCACTTACAGTATTAAAACAGTAATAATGTACAGTTGTCCCCCACCCTTTTGCCGTTAATATACTGCAGTCCCGGTATATTGCGGGTCTGCAGTATATGAAAAAAAGGCCCCCTGGGGTAAGGAGGAAAGGTCCTCCCAGATCTGTCGGAGGCCCCAAAAACGCTTCCCCGCAAACCGGAAACCAAAAGTGACCTCCAGATCATTAGAAAGCACTTTTGGGGCCTCTGGGGGACTGGAAAGCCCCTTGCAGGCTCATTTGGGGCAGTGCCAGGCCTGAGGTAAGTACAAGAGCCCCCAGAGAGGCCATCCACTCCTGGCTTGACCCAGTATCTGCATACTGCGGGTTTTCAATGAGTGCGGGTCAGGTTTGGTCCCTAACCCCTGCAATAGGTGGGGGTTTACTGTATACTCCTTGTTACGAGGAGGAAGATGTGACTCTTTAGGGTTTGGAGAAGAAAACCAGGGGGTTAGATTTGATGGCTTTACAGACCCCTTTTCATGTCAATTATTCTATGATTCAGAAGGAGGGGCAACTTAACGGAAAGACAGGGGTGTCTCTCCACCTGTTCCAAAGGTGACCTCATGGCGTTCTGGCAGAATACGGCAATATTATCACCTCTCCGAAGCTTAAGGCATGGGAGCATGACAATAGACTAGGCTGGCCTAGGAAGCCTCTTATTCTGGATTTATGCTGAGGAGCTCTGGTTAATTGTACACACCACTGCATGCCCACATTTGTGTACTCATGTGTGAATACCCATTGGAATAGTTGTGCTCTCTGTGCACACATCTGTCTGCACGTCTTCTCCTGAGATGGGAAGCAATTCTTATTTCTTAGTGATCTCATAAGGCAAAAATAAGCGAGTTGTTTGTAAAGTTTCTTCTTCCGAGATACGCTTCAGCAGCAATCCAGAAAAGCACACTCGTAAGAATGAGCAGCTAGCAGAACTGTCCCCCCACAGCCACCCCCACTGATAGCTGTGATGCAAATCATTTTTCCAAATGAATTTCAAATGCACCTTGTGAGATAGCTTAGGGAACAAATGTCTGCTGGTCACGGAAATATCGATTTCAAATATGCCCGTAAGTGCTAGCCACTAGCTGCTGTGCTGGCTATGAGGGGTAGGAACAGAGTTTGGGAGAAACAGACAGAAAATGTTTTCCCCCAAGCTAACCTCTCTAAAGAATAGTTTCAGAACAAGCCTTGCACATTTACTTGAGGTACATCCTGCTGGATTCAGTGGGTCTTACTCCCAAGCCTAGGAAAACAACCGTAGGCTTACAGCTTTTAACAGCTGTTTTTCTTAACAGGAAGTGAGCATTAAAAAGAGCCATCGTGCTAATTATTAAACTAATAGAGAACCATATGATACAGGACTATAAATTATTCAGCACTTAATTACTGGATCCCAAACAGAAGGGAATACTTGATTAAATGCAGACGTATTTTCACTATCATTAATATGGAAAACATAGCTAGACCAGGAGTCAGTTTCAAACAATATGCTATAAATTAAACATTTTCTGTAATACCTAATGGATATGTAAAGATGTCCAAAATGAATTAAACAGATTTCTATTGCCATAGCCACATGTACACATTATAATAATAAGAGCAGCAAACACTCATAGAATTCAAAAATATTCTGAGACATTTTTATCTAGGGTTTAATTCATTCTCAACATTAAATGTTTACCTTTCAAATAAGCATCATACTAAATATGACACATACCATTCTTTGCTCATCATCAATTATTAATGCATTTCTCTCTACTTGGTTACTTCAAAATGATGTGATCTAAATCATAATACTGTATATTTTCAACCTGTCAAGGAGCCTTATACCGAATCCTCTTCCTACAGAACTTTATAGACTTCTAGTGAAAAATCAGAAGCCTGTGATCATCCAATTAAGGGTTAATTCTAGAATGCAACCATCCAGTCATATCAAAAAAATTTTGAGCATCAGGGTATGTCTTTTCATTGTTACAATAATTCCAGGTAACATCAGTTTGTCTAATTCTACAAGATGTGCTTATCCACATTGCTTCTATAAGCACAAAATACTTCGAATTTGTAAAAATATGAAAATGAAATATAAACTATGAAAGAAATGTAGGCACAAATGCTTTATATATATGAAAATTAAACTTAAGTTGCAGGCAAATGTTTATGACCAAATTCCATCAAAAATGCAGGAGCATTCAAAATACAATAAAAATACCAAAAGCAATGTTTTGGTTACATTTTTTTTAAAATGCAGGAGTTTAAAGCCTAAAAAGAATACAGTGGTACCTTGTATGAAGGAATTAATTCATTCCAAATGAAATTAAGCAAATTTTTCTTTATACAAATTTCCCATAGGAATGTATTATAAACGGAGTAATCCCATTTTTATGTTGTACGGTGTGACCCCATAGGCGATTCTGTTAAGCAAATTTCCCCTATTTCCGGAATTTTTTATGTTGTACAGATTGTATGTTATACAAACTGCTTGTTATACAAGGGTCCACTGTATTTAAAAACAGAGAATACAACTCTTACAATCTAGAAGCTCTTAAAATTAAACATATATAAAGTAAAATATACAATTTTAAGCGTATCTACACACACATGACAATTATTCTCAGTTCTCACTCATCCATACCAGCTTGACACTAGGGAGGAAAATCCATATCAATTGTTGCTGGCTTCTGGAAATGAAGTCTCCTGCCGTGGTGCAACATGGTTGCTGCTGATATCTGGCAGGTTTAGCCTAGTGAATTTCGAATGTGTTTGTGCGTGTCTTATCTCCCTATATTTATAGTATTTTCAATGTTTACCTTCAAACTATAAACAGTCCTTTCTGTAGGGTTCTGGGACACCAAGACAAAAAATTCAGTTGGAAATTCTATTGAACTTAAAGCCTTTGTAACCCAAAGTCTAGCAAACTACAACTATGATGATCATGTCACCGCTTTGACTAAAAATTTGTAAACCTTGGGAAATGAAGGTTCCCCAGGATACTTTAACACCAATGTACTCCATTTACAAAGACTGCAAGCTATAAGACCTACATAGCTCCTTATTTACACACTGCAACATAAACTCATTCAACTGATAGGTTTGTTAATATTGCACGTCAACCTTGCTCAACTGGAGAGCTGACTAAGGGTTCTATCACATGCCCTTTAAAATGCTGATTAAATTTCAAGCTAAAGTGTTTCCAAAAATCTTGTCCGCACACCCACCGGATTTAAAAAAAAAGGTTATGCCCCCTTTAGCGAGTTTTCCAAAACCTACCAGAGAAGTTGGGAATTTTTGGTCCATTAAAAAAATGTGAGCCAGAAGTCTGTGGGAGCTCGCATATGATCTGATTTGCTGCTCCCCCCCCCCCAACTAGCTCTGATCAGCTCGTTCTGGACAGGTTGGTGCTTTTTTAAATTTTGTTTACATTTCCCCTTCTCCCAGTGCTGAGCAGCTGGCCCTTGGGCTGTCAGTGCTGGGTTTGTTGTTGTTGTTGTTGTTGTTGTTGTTGTTTCTCCTAGCACCAATCAGCTTGTCCTGGGGCTGGTCAGCACTTGTTATTTTTTTTCCTAGGACCACCTGCTGGGCCCTGGGGCTGGTCAGCACTTAAAAAAAAACCTTGACATCTTCAGTCATGTGACCAAGAAAGAAGAAAAGCTGGACTTTCACGACCTCCAGATCTTCCCCCAGGTGAGATAGTGGCCTAATTGTTTTGCAAATAGCTACAGTAAATTATTTTTCAGGCCTCATTTTTAAAAGCACTTTCATTTTAAGGGCTATTTTTCTTCACCATGCTTAATTAGTTTAACACTTGATACACACAAAACTTTATATCTTGACAGACCAATCTGATGTTTTTATTCAAAAACAAAGAAGCATATTTTCATACATATAAAATGCAATTATCTGTATGAAAAGAAATTATTCTGTCCCTAAAAAAATAAACAAAAAAACACTATTGGCCTTATCTGATAATCAGCTTTGATAGAAAGTAATATGTATAATAGAGATGGGCACGAAACGAACAATTTTTCATTTCCATTTCCATTTTTTCATTTCATTACACAACGAAACTACAAACAAATTTTGTCTCCAAAATGAAACAAACAAACAGAAACACTGGAAATTTTGTCGTGCATTTCATTTTCGTTACGGCAATACAGTTGAATTGCTTTAAAAAATCACAAAAATCACAAAAAATTGAAATAAATGGTAATGAAACGGTAACAAAATGAATGAAAACAAAAATGATTTTTTTTGCAACAATTCACAAAAAAGGAAATGAACCGAAACGGACCCCCTAAATGACAAACGACAAACGAAACACCATTTTTTTATTTGTACCCATCTCTAATGTATAACCAGAATGGTGGTGCTGGGAACATGGGTGTCTGGAACTGCAGAATCAGGTGAAGCTTCAAAGTGCACCTAGACTATCACTTTCATCCTTTAATGTAGAAAGGCGATTGTGCTGCATCTGCTCGAGTGAAGGAAGACACATGGGTATGTATGTCTATGCATGGCATATCTATCACTGCAAAGCAGAAACAAAGGCGGCTCCTGCAGACCCTGGGTCGGGAGGGACTCAATTGTCCACCCGCCCGTGACGTGGCACTTTGAGAAGGGGCTGGCGGTCAGTGATGACTGCCTACAGCCAGGTTGTCCCATGAGGGGGGCTGATTACAGGTCATGTGACCAGTGGTCAGTTACCCCTCTTAAGATCCAGCACAGAGGGGTCCTAGCATATCGGCAGCCCTTGACCCCCTTTTCAGGTATACAGGTTCATTACATAGGACAGATCCAGATGATTTATGATCCCGGCCCAAAATTATTTACGAGGTCTGCCCTGTCACAATATCCTTTCAAAGCCAGAGCCAGTTGCACTTGTAGGTGTCCTTGGAAATATATTAGGTTCAACCGTAGGAATTATGATCAATAAAATTGTGGCCCTATTTTAAACCCGACAAACGGGTCTCGTCTCTTATTTTCGGGTTGAGTGGACAAAGGACTGCATAAATTCTTGACCAGGCTTTTTTTTTCTCAGTTCTTGGTGACGGCTGAGACAAAAAAGGAAGAACAATACCCCATTTAAACCTAGTGATGGACACATGTTTATGTACTACAGGAAGTAGTATCCTAAGGATGGCATTAGTTGTGTATTTGAGAGAGTGGACAGTGCAGTTCCAAGTCAGAGCCTAGAATGCAGTCAATTCCTAGAACAGAATTTATTATTTATTTGTTGCATTTTTATACCGCCCATCTTCCAAAAGGAACTCTGAGCAGTTTACAATCGAGAATAAAACCAACAATATATAACAAGTAAAAAACAAAAAAAAACAACTAGTAAAATGGAGAGGGGGAAGTGTTCTGTGACTTAATTGAGCAGTGGTGTCCATAAACATCAGCAGAGAGGGAGAGAGAGAATGGACAAAGAGGTGGAGAGATCTAGAAGACTGTGATATCATGTGTGTTTTTATTTATATGATCACTGTCGTTGTGCCCTGCATTTTCAGTCAAAACAGTATCCAAAGTAGGTGTGGCATAATTAAAAACACCACTGGTGTTCCAGTTATCAAAATAATGAACAATAAATTAATAAACATTAACTTATATTAATGTTTATTAATGAATAAACATTAAAAAATAAACATTGACACTATGCTATCAATTGTTTGTTTTAATTATGCCTTCTAATGCTTTAAGATACCCCTTGATTCCCTGTTTCTCACAACTGAACATGATTTGGTGTAACAGACTGTATAAAGTCTTTCCTTACTGTAAGCAGCCTTGGGTCCTTTTCCAAGGTGAAAGGTGGGGTAAAGATACTCAAAATAAATAAATAAAAATAAAAAATATCTCTCTGAGGATATTATTAGTGATGCTCCCTCAACATTTATTAAAAGACCACACTCCAGAATAACACAAGTAACAGAACATGAGAGGATATTCATTAATTAATAGTATGTCATTGTCCAATTTATGGTGACTCCTGCCATGGCTTCCATGGTATAGATAAAAATCAGAAGCTGCTCACCACTCCCTTCTTAAGGAGATGTTCTGGAACTATACCACTTCTACCAGGAACCAAGGAATCAACATCCAGGTACTCCTGACTAGTGAGGAGTGCATAAATCCTGCTGTAGATGTAGAGTTAACTGAAGACTGAAAGCTGTGCGAGATATGAAATTAATCTTGGTTGCAGCTGTGGTAAATTATAATTGCCACATAACTGGATTTTCTGTAATAGTTGGCTTATTATGTCTTAAAAAACACAAATATGCTCTAATGAAGTAATTAATTTTAAATGAAATAGAAATGCTACTTATTGTAAAAAAAATAAAAATAAAGATGGAAGGATATGTTCATTTGTATGCTGCATAACAGATGTGAAAACAAAAGAAGCTAAGTGGAAGTCAGACAATTCTTTTAGAAATCTACTCCGAAAAGCTAAATGCGTATTTAATGAAATTAGTTGAGCTCATTGATACAACAGATTAGAACATTAATTTTAGACACCAAAGTACACAGAAAGATTTCTTCAACTTAATGGGAATTTAAATTAATCGCTCCATTTAATAAATATTGTATTATCATATGATAATTATCGGGTAGATTGCCAAAAAGGAATTAAAATCAGCAAACGGAAAATCTATACCTTTTATTTTATTTTTTCATTCAAGTATGAAATCATGAGACTATTTCGGGGAATTATCCTCTTCATTGGTAACACTTGAAAGTCCTGATGTGAGCCCATAAAATCTAGTGCTCTAGTCTTATTTGTTATCTTTATATTATACACCAAAGGACACAGAAATATTTCTTCAACTTAATAGAAATTTAAATAATTTGCTCCATTTAATAAATATTTTAGCATATGTAGCAGCTAAAAAAATACATATTCAGATATTGATATCAGAATAAGATTAAACCTGACCCATGTTAAGAAACCCACTGGTTTAAAACTAATTTTTAAAAATTATTTTAAAAATATGATGCATCTCTACTAAAAACTGTAGTCCTGCCAGAGCACTTACGAACTAGACCAGTTTCAAAAGGTTTTCGCCTGTTAGCAAAAGGATTGCAAAGAGGGGTCCAACCTAGTTTCACGGGGAGATAAATATATAGCATCGGAGAAGCCACCAAAAATTCCCTCTCTCAGGTCCTCACCAAATATGCCTGCAATGGCAATGGAACCAAGAGAAGCCCCCCCCCCCTCCTGCAGCGGGAGATCAGATGTGATGATACGGACCTTCACATAGTCTGGACCCAAGTTGTGCAGGTTTTTACAGGTATAACCAGCACTTAGAATTTGGCCTCCAAATGGCCTAGCAGCCAGAGAGGTTCTCATAACAATGGAGCTGTATGACTCTTGTACATGGCTCTGGTCATACATTTGACTACAGCATTTTGAACCAGCTGAAGTTGCCAAGTCCTTTTGAAAGATATCCCCGCATAGAGTGTGTGATAGTAACCTGACATTTAAAGCTAAAGATCTACAGACCACTTCGCTGGGAAAATATTATCTTTTTTGTGGGATTCTGGGAAGTCTTGATTGTGCAGAACAAGTCTTGCTGGGGACTCTTGGAATGACGAGACTCTGACTTATGACTATATTTTAAAGGCACTTTGAAACCCAGCTTTGCTAGGGAGAGACACAAGGAAGGAAAGCAGGTTTGTACAGTATATAGCAGTGATGGTGAAGCTTGTAGAGACCAAGTGCCTAAACTGCACTTCAAACCCCACTAATTTTTCACAAAGGCCGTTACTTCACGAGGCGCATCGCTTCGCAGCAACATTGCCTTCGCTTTGAATTTGGTGGCGGTCACGTGGTTTCCATTCGATCCCACCCCTCTTTCGCTGTACTCACGTGCACCCATTTTTGGAACGAATCCATTGGAACCTCACATCCTCCCTTCGCATTTGCATGCCACTTTTCAACGTCCGTAATTTCCCATCCTTTTTAAAAAAAATTTGCTACTGACGGCGTATCGATGCATCGATACGTAACTGTCAGTTGCAGCGGAACAGTTTCTGTATTGATTTCAGCGTGTGACTCTACTGATTTTAACTGTTTCCTGGCATCATAGGCAGCCCCGCCCCCGCCCCCGCCACTACTCGGGGGGAGCCCCGCATGGCACAGCCGCCCGCCCTCCGCCGCTTGCGCGCTACATGCCCCGGGCGCCCTGCTCTGGCCGGGCGAGGCGGCGGCTGCTCCTCCTGCTCCCGCCGCCGCCGCCGCGGCTCTTCAAGCGAGGGAGTCCCCTGCTGAACTTTATGTTGGATGCCGAGGCAGGGGGCGGGGCGGGACGAGGGGAGGGCGAAGAGTCCCCTCGTGGGAATGGGGCGGTATATAAGCGTAATAAATAAATAAATAAATAAATAAATAAATAAATAAATAAATAAATAAGGAAGGAAGGACGGGAGGGAAGGGAGGCAATGAGCAGTGCTGAGCGGGGCCGCACGTCCCTTTGGGTACGAATCGCGATGCGCATTGAGCTGATTCCCACCCCCCAGAACGGGAATCACTCGCCCCAGTTGGAGCACGGTTAAGGGGGAGTGGTTGGGGTGGCATCGCAGCAAAACAGGAGGGGTGTGAGGACTGAGACGATCGATTCGCACCGAAAGTTGGGGTTGCCGCGAAGCGAGAGGTTCGTGAAGTAACGGCCAAAGTGCCATTACAGCAATTTAACCTGAATACAGGTAGCTGTGAAGAGGAGATGTTGGGTGCCCACAGAAAGGGCTCTGAGTGCCACATCTGGCATATCTGCCATCAGTTAACCAACACTGGTAGCCGATCCTTTCACCATTTATGATGCCTTCTCACTTGTGACATACGTAACCTCAAAGATAGTTCCAGAAATGAGAAATATTGCATTGTCCCCCAGGCCCAAAATAATGAGTCCACATAAAGTATTGGGTTTAAAATCGGGCCACAACTTTATTAATAACTTTATTGTTAACTTGAACTGTAACTGTAAATAACCTGTTGTAGCTGAGGGATGGGCCTCCCGTAGTGCAACTTATTTCTTAGTCTACATGTTTTAGTTTTAGTATGACTCCATATTGGGACCCAGTACGGGGGTGCTGTTCGAAGAGAGCACCCCTCCCAGCCAAAACAAGGTCAACCCATTACTCGGGGCAGCCTTATGAGTTCCATCACTCTGTTCATTTATTTTATTTATGGGGCTCTGCCTTTAGGATGTTATTAGATATTGTACAGCTGCCTTGTACCCTGTAAGAGGGGTGTTTACAGTTCTGATGTCATAGTCTTGGCCCCTTTTTAGTTGCACTACCTGCCAGTAAACTCAGGTAGCCCTGCCTGATGGTCAATGAGAATGGAATGGGCGAAAACACACTGGTACCACCCGGCCAATAGTGGTACCAGTCAAAAATTCCCATTCGGCCCCGAAGCAACCAGATTATCTCATTCTTACAACCTCTAAGGAAGGGAGGGCAGGGTGCAATTTAGAGTGAAAGAGAACAGGAGGAGCATGGGCTGCCCTTTTAAGGGCTTTGATCCCCGCACTCCCCGGGAACATGCGTTCTCCTCTTTCGTGCCAAAAGTAACAGCTCCCGGGGAGACAAAGAGGCCCCAATCCGTGACAAGCATGGTAGGAGCTGACAGTCTTTCAGAGTAAAAAGAAAAACAAAACTAAGACAGAAATTCTTGGTCTGAAGAACCAAGAATGATACTGATGCTTTTGAATCCATGGTGAAAGAATTCTTGTTCAAAGGAAAATCTAGCTTGGGCTGAAGCTATTTCAGACCTCCTGCCCACCTGCCCAGATTCTTCAGAGGACAGATTGGTCAGCAGAACTGATTGCCTCATATTGACATTGCAGTGATTCTCAGCCTTCATTTCACAGCAAGGTCCAACAACATGACCCTGTGCAAAACCCGTAACACAAGTACATGTCTTTCCCTCGTCATCAGCTTAGATCAAGTATTCAACAAATCAAGATCTTTTGTTTTAAAGAAGGCATTTAGGCACCTGAAATGACTAAATGTATGTGTTTGGGGAGGAATCTCATTTATTCATGTTTGCTTTATTAATCAAAGTGTTAATCTGTAGTCAGAGTTTCCTGAATGCTTTGGAAATGCTTCAAAAGATGCAGGCAACAGTTATTTTACATATCCTTTTTGGTAACATTTCTAAATTTAAAAAGACTTGGAAAGTGATATGAAATATTCAGTATATTCGTTTTCCTATCATGGTTAAAATGACTTCCCATCCTCAGAGACACCTGCAAGGGATACAGTCACCTGCTGTGTTATGTGTTCCTGTTGTTTCTATTATACCTTCCTTGGTTAAACACTTTATTTGTGATTTTACTCTCCTAGATTATCATGTGTTTAATAGATAGCCAGTAGAGATGGGCACGACTCAAAAAAAATGGTGTTTCGTTTGTCGTTTGGACGTTTAGGGGGCCGTTTTGGTTCGTTTTCGTTTTTGTGAGTTTTTTTTGCAAAAAATTTCATTTTTGTTTCATTACAAAATGAAACAAAAATCCAAAAACGAAAATGAAAAATTGCTATTTTGTTACCATTTAACACAATTCAATGTATTTGCCATAACAAAAACGAAGCGGTTGACAAAATTGTTCGTGTTTCGGGTCGTTTTGTTTCATTTTGGAGTCAAAATTTGTTTTTCGTTTCATGCCCATCTCTAATAGCCAGAAAGGAAAAGCAAAGTGTGCAAAATGTTCTGCTTATTTAGCACCTCCTAGTGCTTAAAGTTCTTTCTGGGTGGTTCACAATTTTATTATGCAGGCAACGTTTTGCCCCCTCCACCAATTCACTTAATTCTGAAGAATGGAAGGCTGAGTCAACCTTGAATCAGTTACTTGATCCTGCATTTTACTATGCCACAAGGCTCCTGGATTATCATATCCATATCCATATCCTTCTGAAGATATCAGAAGTTATTTATTACTGAGATGACCCTGGACTGAGGACACTGTCACCTTTAATTTTATTTAATTAATACCCGGTATCTCCACTACAACATGATTCTGCTGCCATCTTTCTACTGGATCACTAAATGTCCCCACTAAAATAATTGTGTTGCACTATGGACTCATTATGAAGAAGGGACTTTATACAAGGTTTCATATTAGAAAATAAAACATCTAACTTTTATCGGTTTACAACTGGTTATTCAATGTTGATGTTATAGTAGTTTAGCTGATGTAATAATGTTTTGTTCACTTGTTGTTACAGTTGAGCCTTGTGGTGCAGTGGTTAAATGCCTGTACTGCAGGTAAAGCTGTGCTCACGATCTGGGGTTCAATCCCAGGTAGCAGGCACATGGTCAACTCAGCCTTCCATCCTTCCGAGGTCGGTAAAATGAGCACCCAGCTTGCTGGTGGGGGAATGTGTAGCCTGCATACTGTAATTAAACTGTAAACCACTCAGAGACTACTTGAAGTGGTACGGAGTGGTATACAGTGGACCCTTGTATAACAAGTGGTTTGTATAACATACAATTTGTACAACATAAAAAATTCCAGAAACAGGGGAAATTTGCTTAACATAATTGCCTATGGGGCGAATCTGTACAACATAAACATGGGATCACTCTGTTTTCAATGCATTCCTATAGGTAATTTGTATAAAGGAAAATTTGCTTAAAATAATTTCATTTGGAACAAATTAATTCCTTTATACAAGGTACCACTGAATAAGCAGAACACTTTGCTTTGCTTTCATTTGATGTCGTTGTTTAACAGAGCCAGGCCATTTGTCAGTACCAGACTAACAGTCAACTAAGGCAGACACACAGGCACTCAGCTGCTGAGATGTAAATAATATAATAGGTCATTACAGACCCTTTAATCACCTAGGAGAGAAATTCACTTAAACATATAGAAGATAATTTCAATTAAACCCTATCACCCTGGAGAGAACTACATATCTCCTAACTCACACAGGAGAGAACCTCAACTGACACTGACTCCCTCTTTTTATATGTACTAGCCACACCCACTAGCTCATGGATTGGCTAGTCCACTTACACTAATGCATATACATGACTATCAATACATATTCAAGTATAACTTCCTGTTCATCACAATTACACTACATATATTATCTTGAAATAACATTGCTGCATTGCTTTTACTACTTTGTAAGTATTTAAGAGCAGAATTTTAAATTTATGAGATGACCAGAATTTGCTGCTGAGCTCTTTGCTATTAGAAATCTTTATGCATCTATCACTTCTATGCTGTCATAGCAGATCCTTCTGTTATTATCTAGATCAGTGGTGGCGAACTTTCGGCACTCAAGATGTTTTGGACCGCAAGTCACAGAATTCCAAACCTAGACTGCCAATGGCAAAGGACTGTGGGAGTTGTGGTCCAAAAGATCTGGAGTGCCAAAGGTTCACCACCACTGATCTAGATCATCTGAGATTTATTACAGGCAATCAGAACCAAGCACCTTTTAAACAGAAAGAACGAGTGCATTGGGAATTAACTGAAGACTCATAGATTGAGAACCAAAGACTTATAATCATGGAATCATAAAATCATAGAGTTGGAAGAGACCTCAGGAGCCAACCAGTCCAACCCCCTGCCATGCAGGAACCCCCATCAAAGTACACCCAACAGATGACCACCCAGCCTCTGCTTAAAAACCTTCCGAAAAGGAGACTCCATCACCCTCCATGGCAGCTTATTCTACTGCCTGAACAGCTCTAACCATCAGGAAGTTCTTCCTATTGTTCAAATGGAATCTCCTGTAGTTTGAAACCATTACTCTGAGTCATAGTGTCTGAAGCCATGGAAAACAAGCCAGACCCCTCTTCAATATGACATCCTTTCAGATATTTAAACATGGCTATCATATTCCTCTCTCAACCTTCTCTTTGTAAGACTAAACATTCCCAGTTCCCTTGTGCTTCCCCATAACATAGGATCTCAAGAAATGCCAGTAGAAAAGAAATGTTTGTTCTTTTCCAGCATGGAGGAACAGCTGGTAGAAAAGATGGGGCATTGATCCAAGGAATAATTGCAGCCCATTCTGTTGCCAGAATAGTTATCAGACTTTGTAGATTTTCTTTTTTGAGCCAAATGTTAAGTTAAATCAGGAGTGGCGAACTCCTAATCCCCCAGATATTGCTTGATCTGTATTGCAATTGACCATCAATAGCATGGCCAACAGCTGGAAGGAAAAAAATATTCAGTACCATCTGGAGAGCAGGTAATAGATAAATCTGGACTAAACAAAAATAGCAAAAGAGGGATCTGCTCTGAAACATGATAGAAAGATCACAATGCAAACCATGGAGCATTTGCAGAAATATAGAAAAATATAATTTCAGAATTCAAAAAAACATATTGTTCTTTCTGGATTAATGGGATTATATGCTATGATATGAGAATATGGCATGGAATTGGAGCTGGGTCCCCTGTTACAATTTTGCACTGCCTCCCCCAGTGGTATTTGGTCCTGGAATAAATCCCTTATTAGGGGACTAGTGGAATGTAAGCCCACATTCTCCATTTCTCAAAGAGGTCTTCACATTGTCACAGCTGATAGGAGCCACCTACCCACCGGACAAATAGGCACAGAGATTCTCAAACAAAGCAGCATATACCGTAGGGATCCAATTTGCTCCAACGTGCAGGAATTTTAGGGCATCAGCTACCAAGTTCACCTTTAGTTTCCTTCTGAAACTTTCCTTCTGTTTATTCTGACCCATCTATCTATCTATCTATCTATCTATCTATCTATCTATCTATCTATCTATCTATCTATCTATCTATCTATCTATCTATCTATCTATCTATCTATCTATCTATCTAGGGTGCATCTTTTTTCATCACTAAGTAGTACAGTAATGTTACAGAACTGCAGGATTTAAATAGCATTCATCATTTTGCAGTGCATCCAGTTTGCTGACAAACCAAAGAGCATTTGTGTTCTGCATAAATTATTTTCATCAATAGCACAGTGTGGGGTGCTGAGTAGAAAGATTTGCCAGTAGCACAGAGAAATGAGTGTTACGAAACAAGCTGTATTTAATAGCTAAGGCAGAGGAGCTGAGGGACCTCAGCGAGAAAGAAGAGAGGAATTAAAATAGTTTGCTGATTTATAATCTCAGCTTTATGACAAGCACATTCTTTTCCTGTGTTATTCACTTGCTTAGTTAGTTAGTGTGTGTGTGAGTGTGTGTGTGAGAGAGACAGAGAGATACCAGTCACATGGTATACAGTATATACTGGGAGGAATGTTCATATTGTCTTTATTGCTTCATTTCTTTCAATTTGAACTCGTATTGTGGGCTACACTGCTCTTAATTTTGTATCAGTTCATTTTCTCTATTGTTTCTTCGGGCGTATATGATACATCAAGAGTGCAATACAGAGTTCTGAGCCTCCTCTCCTCTCTTGGTTTTCCCTTACTTCCTTTGTGACTCCCTCACAAAGGAAATAAAGTGACAGCACAATAATTTACAAGGGTTTTGCAAGCCTCAGAAGAAGAAAGATGGTTTTGAACTACTTGCAAAGTATACTTAAGAACAGTTTTAAAAAGAGAGAGGAGATTAAATGCTTCTGTCTTTAAAAATCAAAGCAGGGAATGCCCCTGCTCAAGTTCTATTTGATTCACAAGGGTGAGGGGGAAAGCTGTTTCCTTTAAGCTGTCTCCTTCTGGGCAATGTATTAATGTTGCTTTTGCCAGCAACAGCAGCTGTTACTTCCAATTTGTTGATATACTTTTAAAAGTGTTTTAAAGGGTATAGATGCAGTGGCCATAAAATGTCCACAGCATCCAAAAACCTAACCCCATGGCAAAGGATATAAATTGATAGCAACATTCACATAGACTGAAACAATCAGGAATTCAGCAGTTTCATCATGAGTACAAAATAAAATAATCAGTGAGGGGGTAATAAATCTGAAATAAACTGCTGGTCAAGAAAATGAAGCAATGTTGGCCATGTGTCAGTTGCTTAGAAATCTATGAACCAATCTTTTAAAATGTCCACATCAGTATAACTAGGGTTCTTTTGCCATGTGTGATTGAGCCCTTAGTTCCTTAGCCTGCAAAGAACAAAGAGAAGGCAATATCATTACAGGGTGTTTCTTTTTTATTCCAAGACTCTTGATCCAGTCTTCCATTCCTAAAGGCAATATCAGATTTTTAAACATGGGACTGGCACTGTGAAGTCTGTGAAATCCACATAAACCTAATTTTCTTTCCACGAAAAAGTGAAACTTCAGCAGGTGAAAGAACTTGATAGCATCCCTGTACTTAATGTACAAAAGCTGAGCACAGCAAGAGTTTCATGCAGTGTTATGCTCTGACTGAATGTACTCAATGTAAAATATGCATGCATGACAATTGTGAGGAATAGATGGTGGCATTCTCTGAACTCCCCATTCTTTGTCCTTTTGGAACATACAGAAGCATGAATTTGACTCATTCATGGCTTGACGTTCAAATTTCAGAATGTACATGTTCTTCTTGAATGGAATCTCTAATTAAGTCATCTAGCAGTACCAGTGAGAGAAAATAAATGTGTGTAGGCATATGTGTAGGAAGGAGTTAGTTAACTTTATTAACAGTCAAAGACCAAACTAAAATAAATATAAATACAAATAACAATAATTATACATAGTGATCAGACATGCATTCCAAAATAATGTTTAAATTAATCCTTAAAATTGATAGATCACAAGTACAGATTAAAATTAGATCTGGTCCACAGCAAAACAGACGTCAGCTACATGGTGACTATTTGTCTTGACCTCCATTTATGATCTGTTTTCGAATGCTCATTGCTACTGCACAGAATTTAGCAACTTGCCTGGTTATATGTTTAGGAAGGAAATCCTGTCTCAAACGATTTCCAACTTCAGAGCTCATCTCCATGACATGTCCTGGCATCTTAATTCCCCTGAATTTTTCCATAATTCTGGATATAAAAGACTCTCGGGTATGCCCAATTAGGTAGGAGGTTAGGCTGAAGAATAAAGAAGGCCAAGTAAGGCATCTCAAGTCTTGTGCAGGCATTTTAGCACAAAGATATACCCAGTATTTACATTTAATGGCCATTGATGTCTACTGGCAACACATAAAACAACAAAGAAAAAGCGAAGAAGTTCTAGCATGACTGATATGAAGCAGGCATGTCCAAAACATCAGGAGGGCCAAGGTTTGGACATGCCCGGTCTAAGTCCTTCACAGCAAAAATAATACAAGCAAACCAAAGTAAACCTCGTATTCTGTGCAGCTGAAGAAGCTTAGTAAATGGTTATACGAATGCCAGGAGCCACACTGGGTAGAAATTGTGGGATTTGTTTTCAGCACATCTGGAGGACCAGACTAGGAAAGGCTTTGCAAATGTAGGCAACTAGATGCTGTTCGTAAAGCTAAATTCTAACAGAGTCTTCTCGGTCTCAAATACAGAAATGGGAGTTCGTTTCAATAGGCGAGTAATAATCTGCATGGATTTCCCTGTGGAACGCTCTTACTCAAGGTCTAGTCAGGCCTTCCCCCTATCCTTTAGATGCGACCCACCATCTTTACACAGGAGGCTCTTGGTCTGTTTTGTAGGGAGGTAATGGCGCAAAACCTCAGCGAAATCCCATGGAAGGACACTGCTTCGTTCTATCTTCATTCTATGACACTGAACTGAACTAATGGGAACACAACCCTATGAAATACTTTTAGAATTGCCAATGACCCATTTTGATCAATGATCAACATCAATAAATGCAACTGGTATACCTGGCATGTGCAGATAAACATCTTAGTTAAATGTCCTAGCATCTTCTGTGCTGACATCTAAGTCTGGTGTCCCAAGAAATCCATGTCAACTGTTTCTGTTGTCTTTTGCTTTGAAACCCCACCCACTGGTTGGCATTAGCCTCAGTAAATTACTTCCATGGAGCTCCATAACTATTCAATATGCATGGTGTTTAGGACCACATTATAGCTATGTGTGCATGCAGCTTCAGTGTCAGCAAGAATTTCTTAAAATTGCCCTGTCCACCAGCGTTTTGAAATGAGTTAATCTGTGCTCTGTGATTCTGCTTCTCAGCAATTTCCTAATAATGTGTCAGTCATGAAAAGTCTATGAGCCAAGGCTGCGGGAAAGAAATGTCATCATTTACCATTTCTTTAACCTCTCCACCTCTTAACATGATAGCTTTTCAGCACCAGTTGCAGCCTGATAAAGAATGGGGTGGGGTGGGGGGAAGCATCCCCATTTGATCCACTGAAAATTACCGGGAGAGGAAGGCAAATGTTAAAGTGAGTACTGCAGCACCAGTCATCAAGGAAGCAGATAAACTGAGTGCAAAAGCAGCAGACACAGAACCTCGTTATGATCAGAACTGACATCTGTCATAAAATACCTCCTTTCCAAAAACTCCAGGAAGCGAGTTTTGTAGATGAGATTTGTGAAGAAAGTGGCTTGGCAGGTCCACTGTGAATCCAGCCAAGTAGCTCTTCAATCCACTTTCCTGTGGCTTCCGGGACACACTCATTCAAAAAGGTAACGTTTGCTGCAGCTGAGCAAGGCATACCTTGAATATATTGGGTGAGATACAATGTTAGGTTCATGCTGGCAGAAAGGGGCATTCTCCCTCCTTCCCTCCTTCCCTCCCTCCCTTGTTACCTCTCCAGCCCCTTGACTGTATTATGCAGAAGGGTATGAGGCTGAAGAGAATAGTGTGTGAAAAGAGCAAGATCCCTCAAAATGGGGGGCGGGGGGTAGCCAGAAACTGTACAAAATTTCCTTCCACAAGTAGAACCCAAATCCTGAATCCACCCATTGTTATGTACTGTATTTTCTGAGTCAAGAGCCAGTATGATGTAACGGGCAGAGTGTTGGACTGGGACTCAGGAGGTATGTAAAGTAGGACCCCGGTATCTGCTGGGGCTTGGTTCTAGACCTTCCCATGGATAATGAATACTGTGGATAAGAGAGAACTCCAAAAATCCCCCAAACTGCTGTATTGTGGCAGTAGCTTGCTTTACGGCTGCTCTTTGTGAGAGTGGCTTGCTTTATGGCTGCTGTTTGTGACAGTAGCTTGCTTTATGGCTGTTGTTTGTGACAGTAGCTTGCTTTACAGCTGCTGTTTTGCAACAGTAGCTTGCTTTATGGCTGCTGTTTGTGACAGTAGCTTCCTTTACAGCTGCTGTTTGTGAAGGAAGCTTGCTTTGCATCTACTGAATTATTTTGTTTTCTCTGCCAGCCATGGATAACTGAATCAGTGGATAATGAATCAGTAGATACGGGGATCCTACTGTATTCTAATTTTCTTCAGCCATAAAAACTCAATGGCAAAATTACAGCTTCAACATCTTACATGGTTTGAAAGCACTGTTAGGCATATAACAACATAGCTGTGCTTGCCCTGGTTTTATTTCTTTTGGAAGAAGAATGCCACAGCAGGCTTATGCTAATCTTCACCACCACAACTACCACCAGCAGCAGCTTTGAACTGCAAAACTGGATAGACCCCATGGATCACTGAGTCCAGCCTCCTTCAAGGAGACACAGTGGAGAACAGAATTCCTAACCTCTGGCTCTAACCACAGATACCTAAACCATCGAGCTACCCATTTACTACGTTCAGCAGAGGTGGAGGCTTAGGTTAACCAGATCAGTAGAGAGACCAAAATCCACAAAATGCTACTAGGTGAAACAGTGACTGTCCACTCCATGATTCCATCAGCTTACCAGAAGACTCTTATTTGCCCATTACCTTAGGCAGGAGAGGAAAATAATGATGGCCTTCTTATGTACCTTTGCAAAAGATGCATAACAGACTAGGCAAGGCCAGGGGTAATTTACAGCCTAAACTGCAGCCTTAAAATTATTATGGGATTCAAATTGCCCATCATTCAAGTCCCCCCAAGGATTCTTTAACTACATTAACCAGTTTTGAAACTGCCACGTAAGACAGTAGGGAAAGGGAACAAACATCGTTTTGCAAACTTTATAATCTCAGTACTGTTAGGCTGGATTTTTGCAGCCTAGGGAAGTCTGGTTTCAAATATGACTTTACTAAAACAAAGATTGCAAAAGAAGCAACATTAATTTCAGCATCATTTACATCTTGTTTACCCTTATTAATACTTAGTGTATCATATTAATAAACTTTCTGAGAGTGCTCCATGGTGCATTTTGTTCTGCCATGAATCTCATCTGAGTAATAATTCCTGCTCTCCTCTGATAAATCCTAGTGCCATCACTGGCTGCCAAAGGAACGGTCAAATATTATATTCCTGAACGGCAGAGTGTCTGTGAATATTCTTAGTCATCTAGGTGAGTTTATCTGGAGGTTGAGTGATGGCAACTGGACTTCTTTTCTTGAGAGACTGAAACGTTTTTGCTGAGCATCCAAACAGCTTTAACTGATGAAGCTGTTTGGGTGAGCAGCAAAAACGTTTCAGTCTCTCAAGAAAAGAAGTCCAGTTGCCATGACTCAACTGAACAGCAGAGGTTATTCATCAAAGTTGCTGTACCTTGAATTAAGAAAGAATGATTAACAAATCATCAAGTAGAACCAAGTTGAGAGATTACTATCTTGGACCAAAGACTTCACCTGTAGTATTAAACTAGAGCTTCAAGCAGACAAGGGATTGTAGATGTATAATTAGGGAAACTGGCAAGTTTAAAACAAAATAAAACAAATAACCAAACAAAACCCCACAGAGCTGGGATTTATTTTATTTTTTAGCCAAAATGTCAAGAACCCTGCAGCCAGATCTTGGCAAGGAGGTCAAAGAAAATGAGTTTTATTTTTGTCATTTCTGTTTTATGTTGAACTGCCCAGAATAGTGGTATGATTAGATAGATAGATAGATAGATAGATAGATAGATAGATAGATAGATAG
>JAHTLZ010000122.1:32959136-32981157 GCA_023846285.1 Phrynocephalus versicolor | reverse complement strand
ATGGATTTGAGCAAACTCCCAGAGGCAGTGGAAGACAGAAGGGTCTGGTGTGCTCTGGTCAATGGCGTCATGAAGAGTCGGACATGACTTAACGACTGAACAACCACCACAACAAAGGGCGTCTGTCAAAGACATTATATGGGAAAATAGATACTTCAACTGCAGACAGTTGAATTCCTACCATCTCTAAGTATAACTCAGCAATGCCCTTCCTGAAATCCTGGAGAGTCACTGTGCCAATTCAGTTTCTCTGTGAAACATTTTAGGTCCCTAATAAAATCTTTCATGTGGCATGTGCCTAAGTTATGTTGAGCTGTATCAATTAGAATCAGTAGTAGGTCCAGGAAAGCAGAATGTTCAAATATTCTAAAATACACTACCCTGGTTTGGGTTCAGTGCAAATGTTAATGATGGAAGAAGAAAAAAGGTTACAAACACCCTCCTTCTCTGGCCATCAACTTAAGGGTCTTCTTTCTTTCTTTCTTTCTTTCTTTCTTTCTTACTTACTTACTTACTTATTTTTTTTGCTTTGGTCTTTGTAGAAAGTGGAAGGAAAGGTACAGGGGATGGACACTTGTTGAGTAAAAGACAGCGATGAAGAGGGATGCTGATTTAATTTCTGCCCACTCAGTCACTTCAACAGATACTTACGCCTAATTCAAAATCCTTTTTTTTCCATGTCCAAGATGTAGGACTGCAGAAATTGTTTTACTGCGATGGGCAGAATTTAACCCTATTCAGATGTTAAGTACACATATAGATGAAACATGTAAAAAATGCAGTGTGACAGTCCTGCCCCCTTTATCACCACTTCCATCATCCTCTATGTGTGGTGAGTGATGGGCCTGAGTAGGACAGCCCTCTCGAGTAGAACAGTGGGCCTTTTCACACGACCCCTAAGATCTGCTGGCCACTTAAATTCGGACCAGAGATCTTGGGGGTTCGTTGCTCTTCCTGCGTCCCCACCCTCCGCACTTCCTTGCTCCTGTCTGTGTGAGGGGAGGGAGAAAAAAAGGGACAAAAGAATGCAGGCTCACCTCTGTCTGCCGGTCCAAGCCGCCCCGAGCCCCGTCGTCGTCCTGATTCCTTCTCTTAAAGGGGCGGGAGTTAAAAAAAAAACAGAAGCGAGGAGAGCCCAGCACTCACCAGATTACATCCGGACCTGGGGATTTTCACCCTCCAAGAGCAGGTACATGAAAAGTGTGGTGGGACGCGCTTAGGTGGGCGTGGTCGCACTTAATTTCCTGCAAACTCCAGAGCTGGAGGGGAAACAATTGTAAGCTCCGAAGCTGGCAGCCATTTGCGGCGAAGTTTAGGGGTCATGTACAAATACCCAGTGTCACTGCCAACAGCATTGGCTTAACACATGCTTCAGACACATTTCCAAGTACCTTACTTTTCATTTTCAGCACAGGCTGAATTTTCTGATCTATGTTTGCATGGCATCTTTTAAACAAAACTCTTGTGATTAATCCTGTGTTCACTAAAGACTGGTTCTGGACCAACCTCCCTGACCCATACAACCAGCCCTGAAACAACATATTACATTTTCTCTTTGATGTGTGAAAAATGTGAAATGACTGTTAAATCAGCCCATTGTATGTTGAGTCCTTTAGATAGGGAATGATTTCAAAGTACTACTTCACATCAAAAGGCAGTCTTCAGAGTATGTTTGTATAAAACAGGGTTCCTGCAATTAACACCATTTATTCATACCTTTTATCTGTGCACTTATAACAAGATTGCATGTTCTTAAAGATACACACAGTAATACTGCTGCTCATTACATCTTGTGCTTATATAAACTAAGAACACATCTTGTGGAGGATCTTTTTATGACATTTGGGCTTTAAAAAAATCATGGTCAAGAAAAAAAAGTCAGAGTAGTTAAAGGATATTTGTTTAGGGTACTTGATGTGAAAGCTGTGTTCCAGATTTCATTACAAAGGTATGCAGTAAACATCCTGTGAATTGACCAATCCCTGCTGACATTAATAATACAATTTTGAGTAGCAGCATATTTGTGTGTCGGCACAAGCAAGAGTGGGTTGTGGGCTCATACTTTCTATCCGTGAGTCTCTGAACATCAAAATAGGAACACAACACACACACAGACTATATCTGCAGACCGCCAGTGTCTTTTTTTTTTAAAAAAAATTGCAGCTGCCAGCATATGTATTAATTTTAAAATGAATGCTATATTTTCTCACATCCCTAGGAGCAATCAATAAACTCTGTGTGAAAATGGAGCAGTAATAACATGGGCAAAGGTGTTTATCGGATATTATTATGGGAACGCTTCATTGATACATTTACTCAATACCATATTCCTAGCTTAATGTAAACCACTGCAGTCTTCTTATTAGCAGTGACATGCATGGAATGGCAGGAGGCCACGAGAAGAGAAAAAGCTTACGCTGGCACTCCTGCTCCTCCATCTTCCCTCGCTGAATGGATGAACTAACCATCGTAGTAGAATCCTTGGTTTTCTAACATTAATTTTAAACCATTACCTAAAGTTTTTAATGGGCTGACGAGCCCCAAGTGTTATGCCCTCGTGTAACTTCTACTTATCCCTTGTTTGGCAAGAGCAGGCATCGAGAGATCCTTCCCCATTGTCTAGCTGTAGTGCACTGAATTAGTTTACCGCGCAGACGCATCCTGTTCCAGACCACTTGGACCATCATAAGCCTGATCTCAAAATGGAGATGACGTCCCAGGCTACCTCTCTGGTCTTTTAGCCAATCGGGCTGCCATCCTGACCAATGTGTATAAGAATTTCCAACCACCATGTGGTGACTTTGCTCTTTTGGATGGTCTAGACCAGGGGTGCCCAAACTTTTTGTAAGGAGGGCCAGATTTAGTGGCTGAGAATGTGTCAGGGGCCGGTTGCTCTCTGACCCTGCCACCCCATTGCAAGCCCCATCCACTGACCCATAAGCCCCACCCACTGACCCCTTGCAACCCCACCCGCAGGAAGGAAGGCGGGGACCAAGGGAGGGAGGGAGGTGGAAACCAAGAGAGGAAGGAAGGAAGGTGGGGAACAAGGAAGGGAGGGAGGAAGGGAGGGAGGTGGGGACCAAGAGAGAAAGGAAGGAAGGAAGGTGGGGACCAAAGGAAGCACAGGGAGCCGTGGCCACAGGTCGCCCCTTGGAAGAAGCGGTCTGTGTGAACTTGCACCCCTCCAAGTTCCCCAGCGGTGGCGACGGCTCGCCCGCCAGCCCAACTCAGAGCTCCTTGGCGGTGGCAGAGGCCCGCTGGCCTGCCAACCCCCACACATTCCCCTGTGGTGCCGGTGGTGGCAGACCATCCGTCCGCCCAGCCGCCCAAGCTTCCCAGCGGTGCCAGTGGCATGGCCCGCCCGATCACTGCCCCGCACATGTGCCCAACCTCACAATGTTCCCAGCTATGCCAGTGGCAGCGGCCTGCCCATGCGCCGCCCTGTGCGCATGTGCCAAGCTTCACAAGGTTCCCGCTGATGCCGGTGGTGGTGGCCTGCCTGCGTGCCACCCCGGTGCACGCCCAGCCCCACAAACTTCCTGGCAGCGCTGCTGGTGGTGGCCCGCCCCCTTGCCCGCTCCCCCAGCCCCACAAGCTTCTGCTCACCAGCTGGCCGCCCCGCCCAGCCCCTCAAGCTTCCCGGCAGTGTCAGTGTTGGTGGAAGATTTTTTTTAAAAAATGGGGTGAAGGAGGGGGAGGGAGGGGCAGGCCAGCCAGGCATGGGCCACTCAGAATGGCCTGATGGGCTGGATTTGGCCCCTGGGCCAAATTTTGGCACGCCTGGTCTAGACCCCAAAACTGACATGGCATACAGTCTGTTGGCTCTGCACTTTGCCAAGCCTTGCCATATGGCCCTTATAGCCTTTATGTGGACTGGAGGATGCTGTTCTGTCACATGTATTGAAGTAAGAGTCACATCAAATGCAAGGTTTTGCAGCAAAAACTTTTGCCATATATGTGCAAAAGCCAGCCTCATGTTCGAGCTGGGTTCAAAAAATAAGAAGCATTAGATACCATAGTGCAAATATAGTTTGACTCCTGGAGCATATGAAAGAGTTTCAGAAGAAAATTATTCTCTCCTTTATACAGTATATTACAGCAAGGCCCTGCACTGTATGGAGCATAACCAGCTATGAATTGTTTTAAAAGACATATGTAAATCTCAACATTTGAATATTCTCATGTGTAAGAAAAGAGTATGGAGAAAGAGAGAAATGTTTAATACTTATGGGGTCAAACAAGATTTTATTTTGTTTCCCTAGCTATTCATTCTGTGCAGAGAAAACTAAGATTCAGAGGAAAGGGGTGTGAAAACTTCTGGAAGACATCTCAGTAAACCGGGATGTGCGGATGATACCATATTACTGGAAGAAAGCAGCAATGACTTGAGACAACTTCTAATGAAGATGAAAGGAGGAGCCACCAAATCAGGGCTGCAATTGAATATTAAGAAGATAAAAATCATGTCTACAGAAGAACTGCATTACTATAATGTTGATAAAGAAGAAATTTAAATTTCTTGAATCAGCAGTGCAAATGGAGATTGGAGCCAAGAAAATTGGAGAGGACTAAAACGTGGAAGGGTGGCTAGGAAGGAATTATAAAATATCCTGAAATGCAAGGATGTGTCACTGGAAGCCTGAGTGATGATCTTTTACTCTAGGGATATGAGTATGGATATGAAAGCTAGACAGAGGAAAAAAAGCTGATAAGAAAAAAAATGGGTTCATTTGAATTGTGGGTTTGAAGGAGAGCTTTGCTGATGCGATGGACCACCATAAAGTTGAGTAAGTGGGTCCTAGAACAGTTCTTTTTTTTTAAAAAATATTTATATATAAAAACAGATAAAACAACAAAATATCATAAAGCAGGGCTGTTCAACTATGAACAGGCCAAGGTCTACTTTTTCCAGCTCAAAATACCTGAGGACTACTACACTGCTTACTTCTGCTTACGAATTTTATCCGTTTCAAGCACATGCTCATAAGTAAAAACTTTTGTAAGTAGTGCAGTGGTTTCCCATAGGAATGCATTGAAAACCAATTAATGTGTTCTGGAGGGAACAGATTTCAATGCACCGTGGCCCTTGAACTGCCCCGCTTGGCTGAGACAGTGGGCTGCAAACCCAGAACTTTGCTGGGGCAGTGGTGTTCCTTGGGGTGGGGAGGGAGGGGTGGAGAACTTATCCCCTCACTTTTTTATTGATGGCCGGCGAGCTACTTTTGAACCCTTCACGGGCTACCAGTAGCCCACGGTCTACCTGTTGGGCAGGCCTGTCATAAAGAAAAGGAAATAACACACATCAATATAACAAAAATATAACAAATATAAACCCCGTGCAACCCACTTTAACAAAATTACAACTTTCATGATATTGACCAGCCCATTTCTCTCCAGAAAAACATTGAATCCTCTGGGTGTATCCCCTTTATATATACCAACAGTTCATCCCATATTCCATTAAAGTCATTAGACTTGCTCAAGCCTTGCCTAATTTTAATTTCACAAGTCATTTTATCATTAATAGCTGAATTCCGTAACTCCTTATCAGTTCAAGTGTAAATTATCTCTAGACACAAAAATGACTGGGGCTATCAAACTTTGGGCATGGACCTATCAAGAGAAGACAAAGATCACTGGAACCGAATGATGTTCGGAAAACTTAAAGCGGGCATGTCCAAACTTCGGTCCTCCTGATGTCTTGGACCACAACTCCCAGAATTCTAAGCTTAGATGGTCAATGGCAAAGGACTGTGGGAGTTGCTGTCCAAAACATCTGGAGGGCCAAAGTTTGGACATGCCTGACTTAAAGGGTACAATTTGATGGGAAAATCTGAAGCGGAAGACTAAATAAGAGGTGACAAATTCAATAAAGGAGGCTGCAGCCTTTACGAGAGCTGAGTAGTACTGTTGAACACGGGACTTTTGGGTAGGTAACTTACAAGGTCATCATAAGTTGGAAGCAACTTAACAGCAAATAAAAATGACAAAATTTCAGTCTTCAAACCAGCTCCAATTAGTACATGGAAAGGGTAAAGGCACCAATTCGTTCTTTGTCTCCAATTAGAAATTAACAAGGCAAGGTATCAATCACCTTTTTTTTTTACATCTATACTTTTTAGACACTTATGAGCTTTTATGCACCTTAATGCACACTGAAAAATTGCATCATAGGTCATGTACAGGTTCTGAAAGCATAGGCTCAGCCTTATATTCCTGTCAGATTCAGATGTAGAATGATGGATGTGCATTAAAGCTTTATATTTTGCTGGCACAGTAGGCAGTAAATTAGCAGGTGCACGAGAAGTGCTAATGCTCTGTGAATTAGGCATCAATTTTACGGCTTCTTTTCTCCTCACCCTGCACACTAAACACAATGATGCCTGGTCTCTAAGCAAGAGCAGCATATTACACTATGAGGGACAATACATTACACCAGGCTCCTGCTAATGTTGTTAGCATTACTTTCCCTGCCTTAAGATTTTCTTCAGTGGTGGAACCTTTGCAAATTCTCCACATTTGGGTGTGCATATTTTGTGACAAAGAAGGAATAACTGTGCGATGCTTTTAGCTAGAGAATATTTTATTCTTGTGATGATACCTAAAAATAAATGCAATTTTTTTAAAATTTTAAAGTATTTTTATGCCTCCTTTCTCCTTGGAAAAGGACCCAAGGTAGCTTACAGTAATGAGGGATACTATACAGTCCAGTGCAATTAAGACATGTTCAAGTACTGAGAACAGGGAATTGAGGGACATCTTAAAGCATTAAAAGACAACATTACATTAAAGCTACAAGAGAACGCAAGCAATTAAAAAAAGAGTAAAATTCCATCTAAAAGCTAGGTAAAAGGCTTTCACAAGTTGTATTTATAGTAAATAAAGATTGGTTCTTCCATTAAGTGCCAAGCAAAGAACATGTTTTGAACAGAGGCAATACCATAGCTCTGAAATTACAGCACAGGAAGAAAATAACCTGTCATGAGACCCATTTGGTCAGTCCTTACATGTGTGTCCGCCACACCCAATCAGGGCTTTGTGCAAGCACCTTCTTATTGCTTTTATCACATGAAAGTGTCAGTCGGAAGAGGGGAAAGCTGTTTCTTCTACAAAAGCTCCTCTAATGAGCCAAACCAAACACGCACACAAAGTGGGCTGTTATTCATATGGGGAATCTTCTCTTTGCCTTTTCTTCTGCCTGTTGGTTTCTCATGACAAAAGAAACAACAGTGGCTTTGGGATAAGCATGCTTCTTCTCACATCACATATAGAGGGCAGATGTGATGACAACGATTGACATGGGCTATGGTAGACCAGTACTAGCTGAGTTGACAACTCATCATGAGCTATTCAGACTACTTCAGGTCACACTAGTTCTCAATCGTTTCCATCATATCTGGAACTGGTCATCCTTTGGACAGAATCTGGAACAAAGCCGGTGTTCTTCCACTGTCTCAGTAACTATGCACTGTTCTCTAATGACACTCGTGCCCTGCAATTCTCATAGCAGTGGAAATGTTGATACATTTAATTTAATCCCACAGTGCAGGTGTAACATTTAACGGCAAATCTTGCCAGGAGAGATACAAAAAGGATGCCTTCTCGAGTGATCAAAATGCTAGCTAGGTAACCATTAGAGTAGGGTTGTGATATGAAGTCATGAAAGAGGCGCTCCCATGTCACAAATGCAACATCTAAAGCAGGGAGAGGCAACTGGTGTCCCTTGAGCTCCATCCTTCTCCTGGCCACTTTTGGAGGCCCAGATGCTCCAAGAAGGTTCAATTTTTGTCCCCCCCCCCCCCAATTTTCTCCTTGTCCTTGGAAGTTTCCTTTTCCTTCTTACAAATGCAGAAGTTGGCTTCAAGCCATTTCTATTTTTATTTCCAGGGATGGGCACCATATGAACAATGGCACGCTGTTTCATCGTGTTGTAAGGTTTTGAATAGTTTCAAAACAAAATGAAATGGCAGCTAGCATTTTGTTATAAAATGAAATGAAACACTATTTCCCCCCCCCTCTAGTACGAAACAATTCATTCTAGACAAAATGACATGGGAGCTTCCTCAAGCTCCTCCCTGCAAGCCCCATAAAAGTTGGAAAGGTTTGGGGTTCAGGGAGCTGAGTTATGAAGCTGCAAATGGAATGCCCCTAGGGAAAAAAAACCTTTATATAGTGGACCCTTGTATAACAAACAGTTTGTATAATATAAAATCTGTACAACATAAAAAATTCCAGAGATAGGAGAAATTCACTTAACAGAATTGCCTATGGGGCGGATCTGTACAACATAAAAATGGTTGTGATTAGGGATGACTCTGTTTTCAATGCATTCCTAAGGGAAATTAGTATAAAGGAAAATTTGCTTAACAGAATTTCATTTGGAATGAATTAATTCCTTTATACAAGGTACCACTGTAATTGGAATCAATGGGAAGCAGCGGTAGCGCTATCATTCGCCCAATCAGCTTCCAATTTCAAACCTAACCCTAACCCTAACCCTAACCCTAACCCTAACCCTAACCCCTTCGGTGCTTCATAACTCAGCTCTGTGGCTACCAAACCTTTCCAACTTTCAAGGGGTTCCCTTAAATTGCTAGAGGAAACTTAGCCTGCCACTTTGGGAGTGAAACATGCCTGGGGTCAGTATTTTAGAGTGCTTATTTTTATGCACTCGAAGGACCCAGCATAGTGTTTGGTTTCATTTCCTTTCCTTTCATTTCGCATTGAAACTACTTCAAAATTCATTTTTAACAAAATGAAACAAAACTACTCTAGAAACAAAACGAAACACTATTTTCCTGTTTTGTGCCCATCCCTAATTATTTCCCTAACCTGTTGCACCCTGAGGTAAGACCCAGAAGAGGAACTTGTCTCTAGAGTCCCCTCCAAACCTGCCCAGGTTTACCTGAATTCTGCTCCTCCATAACCTGAAAGGAAATGAATAATGGGATGTTAATTCTACATTTCTTTTTAGATTTCAAATCCATACTAGTTCTAATTTATGTATTCATCAACACATTTCCCTGTAAATCTTTCTGCTTTGTGACGCAGTGGTTCAACTGCACTACTACAGCTATAACTGTGCTCACGACCTGGGTTTCAATTCCAATTGGCCATCTCAAGGTTCACTCAGCCTTCCAGCCTTCCAAGGTCAATAAAATAGGTACCCAACTCGCTGGGCAGGGGTGCAATGTGTAGCCTGAATAATAACTTGTAAACCTCCTGAAGGGTGATTTAAGTGCTATAGGGGCAGTACATAAGCAGCACACTTTGCTTTGCTTTTGCTTGCATTACATTGTGCAAGAGACAGACATTTCACTTGCAGTGAGACTACCGTCCTAGCTACCTCAAAGATTGGATCTCACAGTATGAACCAATTTGGGTGTTAAGGTCATCAGGAGAGGCCCTACTCTCCATTCCACCACCCTCACAGGTACGTCTTGTGGGAACCCATGAAAGGGCCTTCGCAACTGCTGCACCCAGACTCTGGAACTCCCTCCCTCTAGAGGCCAGGACTGCCTCATCTCTGTTGTCCTTCCAGAAACAGGCAAAGTCCTTTCTCTTCAGGCAAGCTTTCCCTGAATGATGGACTACCATGTGTATTTTATAAGAATCTATGGGTTCACATAGACTTTGTGTTTATGACTACTTATAACCGTGTTGCTTTAATGTAATGCTGTCTATTAATGCTCTAATATGTCCTTCAATTCCTTTTTCTCAAATACTTGAACATGTCTTAATTGTACTAGACTGTGTATTATCCCTCATTACTGTAAGCCGCCTTGGGTTGTTTTCCAAGGAGAAAGGTGGGGTAAAAATACTCTAAAATAAATAAATAAAATAATACTGTGTGTTATTGCAATCATACTTTTGCTTTTGATTTGCTTCTTACAATGACTTTTTGTCTTGAACAACCAACTTTTCTGCCAATATTCTTGACTGCCCAGTTTATTAAGAAAAAGCATTGTGTCTCCAAACTTAAGAAAAATTTCTCACAAGCACAATAAGAAATTGCTGCCAAGCAAACACACACAGGATTGCATTTCACAAAAGTTAGAATCAGCCTACTAGTTCAACAGTTTTATCTGTTCTTAATATATGGGCATCTTTCCAACTATGAAGCTTAACGTTCCTCTCTTAATGCAAGTCCAGCTATACCCATACAATTCATCTTTGGCACCGGAAGGCCTTTTCCTAATGCATACAATCTACATCTTGAGCATAACGGTTGAATACTCTCCCCTGTCCTCTGGTGAATGATCAGCATAAGTAGTAGTACAGCAAGTGCCTTTAGGGCACCCGTGCCATTTGATCCTGGCACATTCAGGCTGAATGCAATGGGGCCAATGTATATAACAGAACACTTCTGCTAGCACAGCATCCATCACCAGCATGGGTGATGGGTGGCAATCACAGCCAGGTGAGTGAATCTGAATGACTCCTAAAGCCAGATGGCTTGATATGTAACTTCCCTCCTTGAAAGAAACACATCTATTTTAGTAACTGCTACTAGAGCCCGGAGGGAATCGCCAGCATGTCTACTGGAAATACTCATGCATATAATGATTTACTTTTTATTAGATGACATGTTCTCATAAACTGCCACAATATCTGGGTAAGTGCTCTGAGGCTGATGCCTCATCTAAAACCACGGGAGACCCAAGTTACATCTGGCATGAAGATAAAAATAAATAAACTGCCAAGACGAAATGAGAACAGGAAAAGATAAGAGGGCTGTGCTGGAACAGATACCGATGCTGTAATGATATTATGATCATTCTTGTTATACAGATGCCTGTTGTGCATTGTGTTGGTTATAGGCTATAAAGCCCTATACAACTTGGTCCTAGGTTATCTGAGAGTAACCTATAGATCTGTGTCTTCCCAGTCTGGATTTTAAGATCTGCAAGAGAGGTGCTTCTCGTGCTCCTACCACCTTCAAAGTCCCATCTTGGAGGGACTTATTACAGTGGCTTCTCGTGGACCAAATCCACACTCTGGGACTCCTTGCCAAGAGAAGGTGGATTTGAGGTGGTTGACCCTCGAGAGAGGCCTGGAGGGAGAACATAAGAATTCAGACCACCTCAGAGGTTGCTCCCCAGCTAGGGAATAAGCTGCCAACCAATATCTGCCTCCCTGACCCCTTCGCTTGGGATTTTTAAGCAACAACTTAAAACCTGATTATTTTGGCAGGTTTTCTATGCCTCATATGAAGCCTGTTGACACTGAAGCTGATAGCTGCCACCTACTGCCAACTGAAATGTCTCAATGTTCAAGTATTTTTAGAATGTATTTTATTTATTTTATTTATATCGATTGATTGATTTTTATATTTTTATACCGACCATCTTCCAATGGAACTCCAGGCAGTTTACACCAATCAAACACCGAAACAATAAAAAAGGTTCAGAATAATAATGTTACAAAAAATGTTATAGGATCAGCAAAGATGGCAGCAATAGTTCACAAAGCAAAACAAATCAAAGAAAAAAAGAAAATAAAGCAAACACATACACACACTATTTTCTGAATTTTGATTTTGTTACACTAGTTTCTTTTTTACAAAGTTCTGTTGTACTTTATGATTTGGTTTCTATATACTGTTATTCTGTTTTTTTTATGTTGCAAACTGCCCAGAGTGGCCCTCGGCCAAATAAATGGTATATAAATCAAATGAATGAATGGATATGACAAGAAGATACATACAGTATAGCCACACAACACTTCTCAGAGTGAGGCGCTGGAGATAAAATAGGTAAAATAAAATGGCTGCCTCCAGGACCATCTTGTGGACATTTCTTTTCTTTTTCTTTTTCTTTTAAATGGCTCCTTCACAGTACAGTAACATGTTTTGGCTGTCGCAAGGCTGTCTGGAGAGGAGTATGGCACACTTATCTCCTCAGGGAGAAGCATTATAGAGGGCAGGCATTCTGGAGGACTCTGCCACCTGCTTTCTTGGTCTTTCAAATGCCCCAGTGTGAGAGTGGCCAGAGCAGCTTCCTAGGAGCAGAGACACATTCATTTATTTGTCATATATTACATTCATTGTGTCATTTGAGGACACCTCCAAATGACACAATGAGTCAGTGGCTCTGGAAAGCCATCCCCAACATTTTATTTGATAAAAGAAAATAGCCAACAGGCAATGGCAGAAGATCCTCCGGCATGGTGCCTTATAGTTCTCAGACCACATCTTCAAGAGTGTACTTGCTCGGGATAAGTGTGTCCCGTTCTCTTCCTCCCAGGTATTTGCCAGAGTGGGAGAATCTTGCTATCTTGTTTTCATCATGAGGCAGAACGGGAGGATTCACGCTATCACGTAAAAAGACCAGCTGGCCATAATGGTGTTTGTAAGAGTGTCAGATTATGACCTTATTTAGGTATTACATGACAAGTCAAATTCACCAGAAAGAGTGTAGCATGCTTTGGTCTCATCTCCTCTGTCCACATTTTTGCCCTCCTACATATAGCATGAAGGAGACCCTGCTATTTGTTGGGGGCTCTCCACAGAGCCTCCATGGATAGCGGAGTTCCATCACTTCGAACTATTTGACATTTATGTATAGGAAAGTAGTAAAATCAGAGATGGAGAAGTAGGGCCAGAGCGCTTCCTTCTATCCACATAGCATTTATCTTGATATATAAAATCTAAATTGGGTCCATTTATATTGGGAATTTATTGAGCTACGCACTCAAAATTTTATCAGTTGTCACCTACACGAAATGAATAGATTATGTGGATGTTATCCAAAGAAAATGATGAGGATCACTATGATATTTAAGGAAAAAATACTTAGTAGGCCCTCCACCAGCTTAGTCCATCTTTGGCCCTTAAAACTGGTCAATCAAATAAGCTCCTGTACTGGTTTAAAGTTGATGGGTAATGAAATTCAACTTGCCTTTGGAAAATGTAGCTTTGATTTCTAAAAATTAAGTATCTCAAATAGGACTGCTTGAATTCAAAATGTTGCGACATTGGCTGAGCTGTTCTAATCAAAATTGAGGAATTGGGTGGCAAAGCATTTGAGGTACTTTTTCATACCAGTCCTGCCTTTCTTTGCCATGAAATGAGTTCAGCAATGAAATATTACTTCCATGTTTGAAAATGCACTAGATTGGACTAAATTACTCCCTCCCCTACCCTGCTGCTCCATGAAATTGCTGTACCTTCTAGCATGGAAAAAGAGGAAATTTTAAGACCTTAGAAACAGGGCACAACAAAATACCATGCAAAACTTTTACATAGAACTCCCTTAAAATACAGTGATGCATTAGAATAACAAAGTACTGAAAGAATTATCTTCTACATAAGGCCATGGATACCCAGTGTGGTATACTGTATAGAGTAGTGATGGTGAACCTTTTAGAGACCGAGTGCCCAAATTGTGATTCAAAGCCCACTTATTTTCCGCAAAGTGCCAATACAGCAATTTAACCTGAATATAGTGGTACCCTGGGTTAGAAATGCTCCGGGTGCTACCCTTTGGGAAAGCAAGGACCGAAGAGCAGGCTTTTGAATTTCTGGGAGCACAGCACCCTCACTGTGGCTGCGGGAAATTCAAAAACCTGCTCTTTGATCCTCGCTTTCCCAACGGGTAGCATGGGGTGCTACACTTCGGGAAAGCGAGATTCAAAGAGCAGGATTGCTACCCTTTGGGAAAGCGAGGATCGAAGAGCAGGTTTTTGAATTTCCCGTGGACACAGCACCCTCACTGTGGCTGTGGGAAATTTAAAAACCTGCTATTCGATTCTCACTTTCCCAAATAGTAGAACCCCATCTTCCTCTCTGGTGGTTACTTCACGTCCTTCCTCAAGCCGAGGTGAACTTCCCTCCGTGTTGAAATCGGATCGAAAAGCGGATTGAAAAGATACCCGAGCTCCAGGATAGGAATCTCTCACCCTGCTTGAAGTGCAGTTCAGGGGGCGTGGTTGGGGTGAATTCGAATTGACCCCACAAGGACGTGAGGTTCCGTTCCTTTGAACTCGGATTTACCCCACAAGGATGTGAGGTTCCATTCCTTCGAACCGGTCTCCAGCGGGGCCGTGAACTGCAGCGAGAGGGACGTGAAGTATCAACCTCTGTCCTTGGCAGAGAGGCGGATGTGGTGCTACACTGTCAGGAAAGCCAGGGGGAGTGGCGGCAGCTTGTGGACTCATTCATAGCCCCAGTTTGCTCTCCAGCCATGCCACTGTGGGCATCCCAAAAGTAGCATGGCTGGAGAGTAAACTGAGGCTATGAATGGGTCAACAAGCCACCACCTCCCCTTTGCCTGGCTCGCTGCACAGAGCACAGTGGCGTGTTCCGAGCAAAGGGGAAAGTGCTGTGGCTGTGAGAGGGCAACGTTGCATGCCCACAGAAAGGACTCCGCGTGCCACCTTTGGCACCATGCCATAGATTTGCCAGCACTGGTATAGAGTAACAACAGACTAGGGCAGCCACGTCCAAACTTCAGCCCTCCTGATGTTTTGGACCACAACTCCCAGAATTCCAAGTCTGTATTTCCAATGGCAGAGGACTGTGGGAGTTGTGGCCCAAAACATCTGGAGGGCCAAAGTTTGGACATGCCTGGACTAGAACAATGGAGCTCTGAGCTCAAATCCCTCTACAGTCAGGGAAAATTATGAGATACGGCAGTAGTGGTTGAATTGATTAAACCACTCCTTAAACATCACTTTGGAAACTGTATTAAGATTGGTATATGTTTGTTCCAACTCAATAGCACATAATACACCTAACAGACAAGACTATAGGGTTCTTGGATGAAACAGAAATATTCTGCCAGCCTTAATTTTATAGTAGATGCTCCTATTAAATGGAATAAATGCACAACACAGGCATACACACAGCGTAAGAGATTAGAACGATGCAAAGTGAATACTTAACATCTTTTTACCTGTGAAGCATGGTTATTACTTTGAGTTATTATTTTCCATATTTGTACATCAGATATGCATAACAATTCAAAAAATAAGATCAGCCACATCAAAAGAAATCATAAAAATTAATGATGAGAGTAATTATATATGCTCAACTCTCCAAGAGCAAATAAAGCTCTTAAGATATTGATAATTTATTAAAGACAGGATACCATCTGAAAAATAAAAGCATGGATCTGATTTATTTTACCAAAACCATGATCTACATGCACACAACAGCTAATATTTATAAAGTAACAGCTGCCTCACTCCTTCAGCAACTCTGTTTCTGCAATACAGCATAGCAATCTAATCAAACAAGTTTAAATTAGCTTTTTCATTTAAAATAGTTAATTGGTGTCAATTTTGCATCTTTCATATACCAACATTCCTGGTCACCCTATTCTGAGGAAATAAAATCATTGGTTATGGCAACAAAGGAAAAGTACAAGTAGCAAGAATTGTAGAGATAGCATAAGGAAGGGGGGGGGGGGAAGCTGAGAGTAAGCTGGGGTTAGCAAGAGACAATAAAAGCAACAACCAAAAAAGCATTCTTCTGCTAGGTGTGGAGCAAAAGACAGAGAAAATAGATAGTGGCACAGCTGCACGGTGTGTGTGTGTGTGGAAAAAATTATAACAGATACAAAGAAAAGACAGCTGTGTTCCATTCCAGCTTTAGCCAAGTCTTTTCTCAAAATACAGTCTATGACCCTCCAGAAAAATGTGAAGTACAAGTAGATGGGACAGGATTGCAGCTTGAGACTGATAAACAGATAGTTTTCTTTGAAAGAGTTCAAATCTCACAGGCACAGATGAACTGCATTCAAGAGTCCTGGAGGAAATGGTTGAAGAACTCTCAGAACCGCTGTTTATCATTTTCTTGAAGTCATGGAGGATGGGTGAAATGGTAAATGATTGGAGGAGGGCTAACATTGTCCCTATCTTTAAAAAAGGGAAAAAAAGGATAAAATCAGGAACAATAGACTAACCAGCCTGACATCAATCCCAGTGAAAATTCTGGAGGAGACTATAAAAATGCTCAGTCCTCAAACATCTCGAAAGCAAGGCAGTAATAACTAGAAGCCAACGCGGATTTGTCCAGAACAAACCCTGCTGGACTCAGTTTCTATATAACCTCCAAGTTAGACGGTGGAATGTTCCATGCATACTACACCTTGACTCCACAATGCCTTTGACAAAGTACTGCATGATCACCAAACTAACTAGGTGTGGGCTGGAAGAAGAAGTTTCAGGGGCATACAGAATCATATGCAAAGACTGCTTATCAGTGGCTCCTGCTCAAACTGGTAGGAGATAAAAGGTTGGGTCCAGGCCCAGTGCTCTTCAAGATTTGTATTAATTACATGGACGAGGGAGTGCACTGAATAGTTATCAGATTTACAAATGATACAAAATTGTCATCTACCCAATAGCCTGGAACTTGCTGGTTAGCACAATGGTTTGGGTATGTGGCTAGAGATCCAGATGTTGAGAGTCTGATTCTCCACTGTGCCTTCTGGGAGAAGAGCCAGCCTGTGTAGCCTTCGTTAACCTTAATACCCCTAGAGCAGTGTTGGCGAATCTATGGCATGGGTGCCAAAGTGGGCACTCGGAGCCCTTTCTGTGGGCACCCGACATCGCCCCTTTACAGCCACCTGTATGCAGGTGAAATTGCTGTATTGGCACTTTGCAAAAAAAAAAAAAATAGTGGATCTTGAATAGACAGTTTGGGCACTCGGTCTCTAAAAGGTTCACCATCCTAGAGCATCCCCTGAAAAGGGGAATGGTAAACTACTTCTTAGTATTCTCTACATGGAAAAGGATCACCATCAGTCAGAACTGACTTGACAATACATCATTATCATTCATATTATGTAATAACTTGGAAGAGAGAAACAACATTCAAAACGACCTAGATAGGCTCGAGCACTGAGCTGAAAACAACAGAACAAAATCTAACCGGGATAAGTTGGGGGACACTCGGCTCAGAAATATTAAAAGTGAGAAGGATATTGGAATTGTTGTAGATCCCAAGCTGAATTTAAACCAAAAAAGGGGGGGAGGCAGAGGCAAATGCTATTTTAGGGTTCTGCTATTTTGCATTAACAGAAGTAAAGTCTCCAGATCCTGTGAAAGACAAGTTTCCCTCTATTTGGCACTGGTTAGGCTTCATTTTTGAGTATTATGTTTGGTTCTAAACACTACATTTTAAGAAGGATGACAACAAACTGGAATAAGTTCAGAGGAGGGGGTGGAAAGGATGATTGGGGACTGGAAACCAAGTGCTATAAGTAAGGACCGAAAGAACTGGACATGTATACCCTCGGGAAAATACTAGAGAAAGATACGATGGCACTTTCATTAGGTTAAAAAACGTTTCAAAATGAAATGAAATGAAAGGGCAGACAACATTTTTTTATGAAACAAAACAAAATACCATTTATTTCCTCTTGAAATAAATGATTTGTTCTAGAGGAAATGGCAGGGGAGCTTCCTCACGATCTTCCCTGTAAGCCCCTGAAATCTGGAAAGTTTTAGGGGTCAGGAAGCTGAGTAATGAAGCTCCAAAGGGAGTGCCCCTAGGAAAAAAATCATTCTATTGGAATCAGAAGCTGATCGGGCTAGCGATACCGCCACCACTGTTTGGCTCCTGATCAAATCCAATAAGAAAGAATTTTTCCTAGGGCCATCCCCTTTGGACCTTCATAACTCAGACCCCTGCCATTTCCATGCTGAAACATGGTGGCTGTGATCTGTATTTTTGATTAGTAAAAAAATATGGATCACAGCCTCCATGTTTTGGCTTGGAAATGGCCGGCTTAGCTCAAGCGATTCTAGGTAAGACCCCAAAATTTGGAGAGAAGGTCCAAAGGGGGTCCGGATAGTTAATTGTTCAGCACACATTCCCAATATAGAGTTAATTAATCAGCTTCACCTCTATGTTGGTAAAGCGTGTATGTACTCTAAAATAGTATCACAGCAATGAATTGGCACCAAAATTGCTGGGGACCAAGTTTGGACTCTTCCCTGTAACCCCCCCCCCCAAATTTGGAAAGTTTAGGGCTCAGGGGGCTGTGTTATTAAGCATCAAAGCGAGTGCCCCTTCAAAAAAATCTTTCTAATTGGAAACTGGAATCAATCGGAAGCCAAGTGGTGGCAGCGCTATTGCTCGCCCGATCAGCAGCGATTCCAATAGAAAGACTTTTTTCCTAGTGGTACCACTTTTGATGTTTAATAACTCAGTCCCATGAGCCCCAAACTTTTCCAAATTTTTGGAGGTTACCTAGAATCACTTGAGGAAGGTTCCTTTGCCACTTTGGTCCTTTAGGACCCAGGGGAACATAGCATTCAACTATATATATATTTTTTCATTTTGTAACAAAGCTACTTTAAAATTTTGTTACAAACAAAATGAAATGAAAAGAAATGCTATTTTTCTGTTTCATGCCCATCTCTAGTGGGATACATTCTTGCTCACCCCAGAATACTGTATATAAGTTTGGTATGCCGGTTTGAGAGCCATGGACAGAAAGACTCTAGAAAGGATGGTAAGCATAGCACGAAACATCACAGGCTACCCCCTGAGTGCACTGGATAACATCACTAGGGATCGTTGCCTGAGGAGAGTGAGGAAAATGCTCAGGGATGATTCACACCCTGATCAGCACTTCTTTACTATCTTACTATCAGGCAGGAGATATAGGAGTACAGCCAGCCACCCGAACAGAATAGTTTTTATCTGTGGGCTGTCAGACTGATGAATGGAAAATAATTTTAAGACAATTATGGCATGATAGACTTGTGGGCCGGCATGTTATGCGACAAGTACACAGGGTATAATAAGACTGAGGGGTGGTACACATGTTCGTTGTACACCTGTTATACTTTGACAATAAAGGTATTGTCATCATGATTATTGGAATGCAGGGCATGTAAATGGACTCAAACTAATGGAAGCCTGATTTAGTCTGAATATCAGGTAAAGCTTCATAACTGTTACAACATTGTGACAAATTACATCAGGAAGTGATGACTGCTCCAGTGCTGGGGGCATTCAAAAGAAAATTGAACAACCATCAATCAGGTCTACTTTGATTTGGATGCCTGCATTGAGTAAGAGTTTGGATCTGATGGCTTATATGTCCCTTCTAATTCCATTATTCTGTGATTCTCTGAAAATGTGTCCCTGCTTATTCTTCTTGATTCTACAGTAGTTCCCTGGACAACCTCCAAAGGCCAACCAAAGCAGACAGACACAAGGCATTCTGAAACTGTGCTGAATCCAAATTATTCATATTCTAGGCACCTTGGAAAGTTCTAGGACTGTCCTGACCTCGACCTAATGTTGTGTAGGCTTTGCTCCTCAGTTGAGGCAGTCTGGATATGGCAGAACAGAGCTCCCATTCTCCTGATTCACCCCTTCTTTTCCTTCCCTCACCCTTCTGCTGTCAGGTCTTACCCAAGAGACCACTTATGCCAAGATGCCTCTGCTGCTAGATTTCTTGAAGTCAAGCCGCAGAAAGGGGAAAATGATGGCACAGTGAGATGCATGTTAGTATAAGCAGAGTTCTACCAGCAACTTATTCCTGACATCCTGCCTGCAATAATGTAAATTTGCATTAGAAGTACACAACCATCTTAACTGAGAACTATGCATGCCTGAAGAGTAGAATCACTTCTAGGTAAGCACAGATAAGATTGCAACCCAAATTATCTGTTTTGTATGTTTCCTCTCGTATGACTTGCCTACTCCAAAAGTTTGAATATTGGCAATACAGCTAGGATTCAGCATTCCAAACAGCTCTGCAATTAACATCACACAAAGTCAAGGTTCTAAATCCATAAGCAAAACATTACTACTTTTCAATTGGTTTCCAAAAACATGTAGACCAGCACGCTGAATGTTGTACTTGGAAATAAAAGGCTTTGCTACAAGGGTATGCCTTGCTATAAGTGAGAGAACTGCCATCACACTGCATATTGTTGGAAAACATATCAACATTACTGATGGTACTGTAAAGCAATTTAGTGAAATAAAAACAGATTTTTTAAAAGCATTAGATAATAGTCTTTCACCTTTCCATTTCCAATTGATCCTTGGCTTGAAAATCAAATTACTTTGCATGCAACAAATATAATTTCAACCCTGCTGCAGCAAGTACTCATTATTTGTGATGACCGATGGTTGCTGTTCATGCCTCACAGTCACTGAAGATACCAGGAACAACATGATCTAGGTCTCATAGGTTAGAAGAATCTTACTAAACACCAGAACACTGACATGGAAGAAAACAAATATTATCAACTGTCTTGATATATTAAAAAATGCTATTTCAAAAGATATTCTCAAATGCATCCCATGCTTATACTTAAATTCCAGAGTTTCTTTTAACTTTCGCATGGACTTCTTCAAAATGTGAGCCAACACGCTTGATAGAACCAGTTCTCTGTTTTCTCTCATCCAAATGAGCAACACATTTTTTGTTACGCCAACCTTTATCCTGGGACTTTATTAAGAGATTCTGATGACTCACAGCACAATAATTCTGGCTCCATCCATTAGAGGGCAGTATGTTACCACTTCATCATTTTAACATCTTTCTAAGGTATGCTTTTTTCCCTTTCCTTCCTAACTTCAACACCCTTTGCAAGCAATTCACTACAAAAGATCTCTAGAACGTTATTAACCACACTTAGTTGCACCCAAAGATAGTAATTTAAATGCATTCTTTTTAGACATGATACAGATGTGGAGAGGACCGCTCAACCCAAGGGAAAGAACAACTCAAAGCAAAATTATAGGCAGCGACCAATTGCGAATGCCTAAAAAAAAGCTTTTGTGAAGATAAATTGAGGCCAATGCCCCACTCTGTTGACTTACCATATTGATGGGGCTTCGGTTCCACTGATCTCTAAGAAATCATAGCCTTCCTCGAGCTGGAAATCTGTAAAAACCAGAGCAATGGTATCTCCTGGCTCGGCCAATATAGTCCATGTGCAATCAGCATTGTTGTCATACTCTGAAGGAAAGTGAGGACTCGAAATAATTCCACTGGTCCCACGGAGGGTTCCTCCACAAGCACCTTCAGCTGAGAGGTAGACAAATAAAATGTGTCATCCTGATGAACAATAATATTTCAGCTATTGTCACTATTGTTGTTTAACTACAGCAGAAAAGGGGGTCATATGCCAACAAACAAAAGCTCAATACACTTATGTCTTAGAGAAATACTATTTATAGATGCCCTAAGCACATCCGATCTCGCCTGATTTTGGAAGCTAAGCAGGGTCAGGCCTGGCTAGTACTTGGATGGGAGACCACCAGGGAATACCAGGCACTGTAGGTGCCTGGAGTAGGAACTGGCAAACCACTCCAGTACTCCTGCCAAGAAAACTCCATGGACATGGGGTCACAAAGAGTCAGCCACGACTGCAACAACGCAGCACACACACATTTTCTGGAGAAGTTTAACAGAATAGCATGTGCTCCTCAGACTCTTTCCCTGCAGCTCAAGGCAATTGAAATTTCCCTGCACAATCTGATCATAGAGATATTGTAGTGAAAGGGAGTTTGCGAATGGGTTATATTGCCACCTCCTCAGTTATAGGCATCCTGAAGGGAAAACGGATGGCCAGGAAGAATGAAAGGCCACAGATGATTCTCTATAGGCTGGTGAAATATTGTATGATTTTGTTGGCGACACTGACTGCCAGTGACAAAAACGGGCTTGCCCTGATTTGTGCTTATTCGTGGAATGTTTTCTTTGAAAGCATTAGATAATCCCGCATGCATTCAGTTTATGCCTACATATATAACAGCACACATAAAAAGCAGATGGTTCTCTAAAAGGAGCTTTGGAAGACAGATCTGCCAAACGGAGTCAGTCCTGACGGTTGGATCCGGGCTCTGTGTTCAGAAGCACTGTGATCAAGGGGCAAAAAGATCTCACAGAACTGGAACATGGGCTTTCCCAAAAGCATCTTCTGCCCATAGTTAAACACCAAGCAGCATCAATGTACAGCAGGCGTAGGCAACCTCCAGTGACCCTGGGGCTGCACACACACACACACACACACACACACACACACACACACACACACACAC
>JAHTLZ010000122.1:32922920-32939241 GCA_023846285.1 Phrynocephalus versicolor | reverse complement strand
TAGATAGATAGATAGATAGATAGATAGATAGATAGATAGATAGATAGATAGATAGATAGATAGATAGAACACTTTCCAGAAACATGTCCAAATGATTTGTCAAAATTCAGCCCCCATTTATTGACCAAGATGTAAAAACAGAGGGTCTTGGAACTGACCAGAGGCAACATTACTTATTTTAGCAAAAGTTAGTGCTGAATAATTTTTGCTACAGTCAAAGCTGGCAGGGGAAGGGGAAGGAACTAATGCAGGACTGGACAACTGTTGTCCCTCCAGATGTTTTGGACCACAACTCCTACAGGCCTTTGTCATTAGGCTTGGAATTCTGGGAGTTGTGGTCCAAACCATCTGGAGGGACAACAGTTGTCCAGCCCTTAACTAATGGATGTACAGCAATTTCCAGGATGAACAAGGCTAGTGAAGTACTGTATATTGTTAATTCAAGGTAGTTTCCTCTATGCTGAATTCAGTGAAACTTACTTGTAGATTGTATTGTTAGCCTTTACATCTTAATAAAGTCTAGTATTTCAGTATGAAGAGAATAATGATTTAAGTGTGCATTAACCTCACCTTCTTGTTGCATTTGCTGGTCATTTTCAACAGCCTTTTAGACCATCATACCATGTACCCTTACAACACAATGAACACAATGGTTGGAGGAACAGAGATATCAAGATGATGTGGTACGAAAGAGGGGACAGGGTAAACTTTCATGAAATCATATGTCTCCTTCTTCCTAATGCCTACACAACCTTTTGCCATATAAGCATAATCAAGAAATCCCACATCTGGAAGCTTCAAATATATAAACCAGTATCAGTGCAATTTTCTTGACTCCTTCAGTGAATTGTTACTGTGTTCCTATCTGCGCACGCGCACATGCACACGCGCACACACACAGCACACAAAGCAGATACCAACATAGAATTTTAATCTCAGATTTGGATTCATAGATTAATGTTTTGGGGCACACCAACATGTGTGAATATTTTCACCATGGAACAGATGCATTGCTATGAAATCCATTCCAGTAAATGTTCAAGGTGGTAGACATGGTACATCTTTCTTTACAATGTATAACAGAAATAAAAACAAGAGTTGTGGCACCTGAACTTTTTACAAGGCTTGGTTCAGCAAACCTACAGTAATTTGGTATGGGACTGAAAAGGGAGAACACATAATAATTCATGGTCACCTTAGGACACATCACCTGGATTGGAAGAGTTCTGCACATTTGTTTAGTTTACAGTATTAAAGACTTTTAAAATAGCAGGCAATAATTTCACAATATCATGGTTTATGTTAGGTATTATCTAAAATTTACCTCTGCAGAACGGAACAGGGAAATCCCATGATGCTCCATTTCCAGGACTCATGATACAAGTCAGCATCGCATGGCCTTCCAGGATATAGCCTGAAATGCAGCTGTAGCGAATCTTATCCCCAATATTAAATCTTGTGCCATGAAGAACTCCTTTAGGTATTTCTCCAGGGTTGCCACAGGTATGGCTGGGTAACACTGTTGAAGGAAAGGGAGAGATGCTATTGAGGTAGAATGTACAGAATGAAACCTAATAACCCTAAATATTTATAGACATGACGCTTCACCCCTTCCCTCCATTCTCTTAGGCCTGAAATGAACATGATGTAAACCCATACCTACTTCGTTCCCTCGAGTTCCAGAATGTCTGGTTGCAAAAGCCATTAGTTTTCCTAGTCACACATCTTGTGTGTCCCCACCTGTGATTCTGCCACAGATGCCTTCAACTGTGTGCCTCCGCCTGTTACCACAGAGTAAAAACAGTAGCGTCCAACTGTCCTCTCATTTCCCAACTTTCTTTTTTTCACCATTAGGATGCACTGTAACTCAGTTTTTACCCAACACTTTAAGAGATAATTCTATTTCTAGTACTGCTCGACTGGGTGCATGGGCCAGTGGGGAGCAACACTCTACTTATTTTTCCTAGAAAAGCACATGAGTTCCATAAAAGTCACAAAACCAGTTTTAAAATACAGTGGTACCTCAGTTTAAGAATGCCTTGGTTAAAGAAAAACTTGGTTTAAGGAAAGAAATTATTTGAAATGGGGATGCCTCGGTTTAAGAAAGTTTTAAATGGAATAACACACTTTGCCTTTTTTTTTCCTGACCTCCGGAATGGATTAATTGATTCCCAATGCATTCCTATGGGAAACTGCATTTTGGTTTAAGAAGTTTTTGCAATACAAAAATATGAATTAATTACTTAAACCGATGTGCCACTTTAAAAATAACCCAGGAAGCACCATGCTTGGTATAGATACAGGGAACGGCACAACTACATTTTGCCATTGATATCAAGCATTGCTTCCATTCAAAAACTTAAAGGAAATCTCCTTTGAATGTTGTATTTGCCTCACAAGTGCTGAAAAGAAAACACAGGTGCATTCAGTTTCCGCACACACACCCCACACACCTTCTCAGGCTGATATCCTCCAGTACCACATTCGCCACATCTGCTGCCTCAGCCCTCCTCCTACAATCACACCTCCTTTTCCTCAGCCAGCTAGCTGGCACATTACTGAATGAACAGTTGGAAGGTTAAAAGCAACAAGAACAAAAGCAGCCTAAGACGAGCGGGTTGCCTGATAATGTACTGCATAGGGACCTGACCATTCAGAAACATGCCTATATTGGCGTCAGGGCAGAGAAGGGTATCTTAGAGAGGGAAGCTTCCCACCGGCTCTGTTGCAAACTATTCCATCATAATGTAAACCTTCCTCTTCTCCCTCTCCACATCTCATCTCTCTGTTTTGAAGCCTTCTCTCGCCTCCCTCTGGATTGTATGTTGGTGAATGAAACAAGGAACAAAGAAGCGTAAGTGGGGCTTGATCATATGTTTTTGTAAGCTTCTGAAGAATTTATGTCAATAGAAAGGCATTTGGCCAAACCAACTCTCCGCTTCATATATATACCCACTAATTTCTGATTTTATATCTGTTTCATGTACTCTGGCACATGTCTGCTCAGAAGCAAATACCAAAAGGTGGTGCCAATTCAGTTTGCTTTTTACTTCTTACTTCCAGAGAGGAAGGTGCTTAACATTTACATGCTTTGATTATTGCAACCCTCTCTACATGGGGTTGCCCTTGACTCTCCTTCGGCGACTGCACAATGCGGTGGCCAGACTGGTGGCGGGTGTGCGTTGCTACGACCACATCACCCCAGTTCTGGCTCGCCTGCATTGGCTACCTGTTGTGTCCCGAATCAGATTCAAGGTCTTGGTTTTAATTTATAAAACCCTCCATGGCCTAGGACCTGACTACCTGGCAGAGCGGATCAGCCAGCGGTCAACTTCGGCCCGTCCAATCTTTTTATAGCTGAAGAACCCTCATGATTGGCACAATTTAGAACACTCCTAGTCTATACCAAAATATTTGGGAGAAAAATAAATTGGGAGAAAGGTAATCCTAAAAATGTTGTCAGCAGAAAACCAAGGGGAAAGGGGAATGATACAAAGTCGAGGCATGGTCACAAACAGCCAAGCAGCCGGGCAGCTAAGCAAAACAAGATGGAGGTCATTGGGAGTTTGCACACCCTCAGAGAATGAGGGAAACAAAGCAAGAATACTCCCACTTGGCTCCATCAAGCCAAGCCCTTGTATAGATTTTAAATTCCCATTCCAAATATCTTCAGTACTCTTGACAGATTGCTGACCCTCATAATATTATTGGAAGAAAAATTTCCCAGGTGCTTTCACAGACAAAGGGTGAAATAAAAGTTAAATAGAAAAAAGGACACATGAAAGAATGTGAAAGTTTTATAATAAATCCTTTGAATGAATGTGATTCCTTTGTTTTAGAGGCTTCCGTTCAGAAATCAATGAGAAGACCACAACAAACAAAGACAGAGGAGGGTATTCTTTGCTTTCCATTATTGTAAAACATAAAAGTCAAATCCGTACTTACAACTCATCTAACTCCCACAGAAAACTGGCGGTATCTTTCCTACATGGATATTGTGTGCACACTACATTAGATTGCTCACAGCTGAGGAAACAGGAGAAATTCATTTGGCTTGCATTTTGATGCAATGTTACCTAATTTATATTCCTCAAGAGACTGTGTAAAATGAAATGCAGTTGTATTTTGATGTTCACACCATTCAAAATTTTGCAATGCAATCAAAGAATGTATATATTATTGAAAGGTGCCCATTAAAAACACACTGGTATCAGGACCTTTCCTTATATTTGGGGGATTACTAGCCAGTTCCAATTTGGCAAAACTATTCCGAATCAGATTTTCCATTAAAACAAAAAGAGAGAGAGATGGCAGACAGACAGATCTGAATGCTATTGCATCACAAACTGACCTGCTGCAATTGCAATTTATATAAATCAGTTTCCTGCAAATTTTAAACCACTCCTGCCAAAGTGTACAGTATTAATTTTAGGCATCATCCAGGTGACAAAGTGCATTATGAAACAGATTTTTTTTTGCAGGAAATCATGGGTATTTACACATCCGCCAAATATATAATGTCCAGCACCAATGCAGAGCCACTGGTTTTTAAAAAGAAGTCCTACTGTGTCTTCTGGCTGGCCACAGTATTTCTCTAAAACGAGATCTCCCAAGTAGAGATGGGCACAACTCATATAAATATAAATTTTATTGCGTGGCTCACAGAGCCATTGCAAAGTGCATCAAGTAAAAACAGTACAATAAAATATCAATAAAATAACAATACAGATAGATAAAAAGGGGGCTGAGGTACAGAGACCTAGATATCAATTTGACTATTAGAAGTAGTTAAAACAACTTTCATTTTAATAAGTAAAGAACAGAACCTTGCCATTTGGAACGTAACAAATTTATCTCTATCACAGAGTGAGATTTTGAGCTTTTCTTTGTCCCATCTACCAGGATATTTTTCTAAGATGAATTTCAAAAGTCTTTCACGATGGATTCCAAATAGTGGGCAATAAAGCACAGCATGTACCAAGTTTTCGACGGATTTATTATCACAAGAGCAGACTCTCGTATGGTATGGGGATTGTGTATAACGGCCCTTTAGATTGGCAAGTGGTAGCATATCAAGACGAGCCCGAGTAAATGCTTTTCTATGTTCAAAGTTCGTCAAATCAGCAAAATAAGATGGGCGATTTAGAGGCTTAGGTGTAATGTTCTTATAAAAAAGGGCTGTTTTTAGAGTGCTGAGCGAACCTATGTCTGTTTGAACACAGAGATCAGATAATCTTTGCTTTAGTAAGCGTTTAGCTGCTGTCAATCAGAGGTGTCTCACATGCTCTTGGGAAGAACCAAGTTTGGCCACTAGATTCAGTACAAAAATTTTCCATGATCCAGAGTTCATCTCCCCATAGGATGATGTTAAAAATTCAGAGCGGGTAATAAACAAGATTTTCAGCCAATAATTAATTATTGATTTGTTAATTAGTGTTGTTATTGACATTAATGCCAATTCTAATCTGACTAGTGCAGAAGGAGTTGATGGGGGTACTGCCAACAATAAACGGGCAAATTTATTTTGGGTTACTTCAAGGGGGTATAAGTTTCCCATTCCCCATACTATCCCACTTATTCAATCACGTGATGGGACAAAGAGGAAAAGCCAGACCTTCAGAAGATCAGGATCGAAACCCAGGTGTGACCACGGCCTTAGAGGGCACAACTCAAAAAAATGGTGTTTCGTTTGTTGTTTGTCGTTTAGGGGGTCCGTTTTGGTTCGTTTTCATTTTTTGTGAATTTTTGCAAAAAATCGTTTTCATTTTTGTTTGTTTTGTTACCGTTTTGTTACCATTTATTTCAATTTTTTTCGATTTTTTTTAGCATTTAAAGCAATTCAATGTATTGCCATAACGAAAACGAAACGGACGACAAAATTTTTGGTGTTTCTGTTCGTTTCATTTCATTTTGGAGGCAAAATTCATTTTTTGTTTTGTTATGTAACGAAACGAAAAAACAAAAACAAAAATGAAAAATTGCTCATTTTGTGCCCATCTCTACTCCCAAGTGTCCATAAGCATGGGCTCGCTGATTACTACAAGCAGAGTGGAGATGACTCAGCACCTGAGCCGGAGGTGGCCCACATCACATCACTCTGTCATTTTCCTTCAACTAGCCTTCACACATCACCTGGAACAAGGCACAAATAGGATCCCATGCTATTAGCAGCACTTCTATCAGCTTGGCTTCAGGATCATGCTTTGTATTTTCCAAAAGAAGGACGAGGCCGAGGGACACAAGTAGACAATGGCATGTGAGTAACTGACCCCCAATCTTTGCACCAGTCCACCTTGTGTCACAATGGTTAAATTGCAGTACTGAAGTCCCCCTTCTGCTCAACCAGTTCAAGGTTTACTCAGCCTTCCATCCTTCAGAGGTAGATAAAATGTATACCCAGGTTGCTTGGGGGAGGGCAAGTGCTCCATGCCTTCTTATGTTGTAAGCCACCCAGAGAGTGCACTAGTACTATCAGGCAGTATATAAATCAAAAATTATGACAACAGCCTTACTTTTGTTTGTAGATGAGACACTGATCCTATTTCTACAATGCAATGGCTCCCTCAGATGTAAATGAATGTTAAAAGCAGAAGAACAGTTGACCATTATAATGTAAATGCAATACATTCTTCCTTTGTATTTCTGATTGCTAGGAAACACATTACAAAGGGATGCTGTCACTTGAAGGAAAACAGTGTTGGAGCAGCAAATGTTCTTTTCCATGAACCTTAGTCGGCAGCTCAGCGGTTCGAATCCCGGGTGCCATGCAGCGGAGTGAGCTCCTGCTGTTAACCCCAGCTCCTGCCAACCTAGCAGTTCGAAAGCATGTCAATGCAAGTAGATAAATGGGTACTGCTGTAATAAGTGGGAAGGTAAAACAGTGTTTTCTTGCAGCCATGCCGGCCATGTAGCCACGGACTTGCACAAAACCGGCTCTTCGGCTTGAATATGGAGATGAGAACTGCCCCTAGAGTCAGACAAGACTAGCACGCATTTGCGGGGGAACCTTGACCTTTTACCCTTTTTAGTCGTTGGTCCTTAGTCTTACAAAATTCAGAGTGTTAGTTCTCAAAGTTTGTTCCCTCTCTCTTTTGACGCCAGAAAAGAAAGGAGAGCTTCAGGGTCTGTGCCTGTGCACAGACAGACATCTGAAATTCCCTACCCTATTTGTGGAAAGAAACTGGAAGGGGAGGATTTCACAGAAATTCTCTTCAGGAGAGGGGAGAGAAATTATTAAATAGTTTTTTTTTTCAGAATTGAGGTTCATTGCCATCAATGAGTATAACACAAGAGTTCCCCCCCCCACTGTCACTGAAACAACACCAACTGCATTGAGAACACATCCCTTACTTCAGTTCCTTTACATTGTCCCACACCTGATATCATTTTAGATCCTGTGGAGATGACGGGAGGGAAGAAGCCAGCCTCTCCCCCTCAAAAAAGTGAATAAATGTTAGAAACGTATATTGCATGTTCCCTGTTAAACCAAACAGTAGGCGTACCCTGCGGAAAGTAGCTATGGGAATCCTATTTCAAGAAACCATGGGAGAGTTTGCATCGTGCCACTGCCTGTCAGGATCAAAGATTTTGATTACATTATTTACACTCTTTTCCAGAACATTCTGAAGATGTATTTAAGTCTGCGGTGCAGACCCAGCTGTACAATCTCTCTTGTTAGACATCTAAAATGTATTATGACAGACACATCATAAAACTATGCAGCATAGTCAAATATTTCATTATCCAAGTCACAAATGACTCACACTGAGGTACAGTTCAAACAGATTCCACAGAAGAAATGAATTTCAATAGTCCATGTTTATATATACTGCACAAATGGAACACAGCATCAACAGGTGGACCAGAAAAAATACGAAGCAAATTCATGAGACTGGATACAAGCTCACAATTTTGCAATATACTTTTAATTCTAGACTGCAATCCTAGGCATTATATTAAGATGTGAAATGAAACAGAATTCTACCAGTCTTTACAGAAAGAGGAGACAGCAGAAACAAGCAAGCAAGCAAGCAAAACACAACTTCCAAATGAAGTTGCAGGACCATAGGTACCCTGGCCTTCTGGATAGTATATACTAGATTAAAAATCAAGAACCGGACTCACAGTATAGCCTGCATACTGTAATTAAAAACTGTAAACCACACAGAGACTACTTGAAGTGGTATGGGGCGGTATATAAGCAGAACACTTTTACTTCTTACCTAATCAGAAAGCTAAGAATATCTTGAAAAACAGCCATGCCAATCAACTGTTTTGTGTTCGGGTGAGGTGTGGTTAAACTGAGGGAAAAGGGAGGTGAGCTCTGGGATTTTTCCTTGTTTGGTTTGTCTTTGTGACTGGTAATGAGCATCAGAAGATCTTCAATAGACCATCTTCACTGCTGGTCTTCTTGTCAGCATGAGCATTAAGGCGGGCCTTTGCTATGAAATTTGTCATTCTTTTTTCCTGTTGGCAACACAGGCAAGATATTCCAAGGTGAACTTGGGCCATTTCCCAGTGCTTTCAGTTACAAACACAGAAACAATATCTCACATTCTTAAGCAGCCAGACTTTTTTGTTTGTTTGTTTGAAGGACTAAATCTATCCACTTAGAATTACATTCCATTGTGTTAAACAAGGCTGACTCATCAGCAAGTGCATTTAGTTCGTATCCTTTGCTTTCTTCATGCAGAATGCAAAGTCCTCGCTCCCCAACTTACTGCTTTCAAAGTTATTCTGACCCTGAATACCAAGAATTTCAAATATTTGTAAATGCTATGCTTAAATAATGAACTGGGTAAGAGGAATTCCTATTTTAACTGGTCATATTTAATAGACAGCTATTCAAAGCTATTCTACATGCTTGCCATACAAGCATGAAATAGGTAGAAAACAGTTAAGGAAATAGGACGGGAAGCTGAACAGAACACACAGAGAATGAAATCCAGATTTATAAGAGTTAATGACTTAAAAGCCTCGGTGCTGGATGAAGAAAAGGTGTCAGTTTTGACAGAGAAATCAAATTTTGAGATATTTTTAATATCTCAAATTTTGGCAGCAGAAATATGGAGAAATTTGTAAATTTTGCTCAATTATTTTAATATCTATTTAAAATACTCACACTATTCACACACTGTCCCTATTTATAGTGCCATTTTGGATTCTCACTAAAGGAACTGACACCAAAATAAACCACTGCAGGTGAAAAAATGCTTGGGAATCCTCAACAATTGCACATGCAAATCCGTCTATAATGCGAATTTCTGGATTGATTTATTTTTCCCTTTAAAAAGGAGGGGGATGGGCAATTTTATGCTGGGTAGGTCACGGACTCATACAGAATTATAGAATCATCGAAGTTCGAAGGGGCCTAAAAGGCTCTCATGTCCAACCCCCTGCTCCATGCATGAATACAAATCAATGGATATCTGCCAGGTGGGTGTCTAGATTTCTCTTGAATGCCTCCAGCTTTGGAGCGCCCACCACCTCTTGAGGTAATTGGTTCCATTGACATACTACTCTAGCAGTTAGCAAGTTTTTCCTGTTATTCAGCCAAAAGCCAGGTTCTCGTAACTTGAACCCATTGTTGTGCACCCTAAACTCTGGGATGACTGAGAACATATCCTGCCCCGCCTCTGTGTGACAGCCCTTCAAATATTTGAAAAGTGCTATCATATCAACCCCCAGTCTTCTTTTCTTTAGGCTAAACATTGTTGGTGCATAGCTGATAAAAGGGCCAGCTATCATAAAAACATAACATGTTTAACTGAATGCAAGGCTAGTTTAATGAGTGGATGGAAAGTGCAGTTTCAGTGAAGGACACTGTAATATTTAGTTGTGAAGCCTCTCTGTCTGAATACTGATTGTATATTTGCCCTAGCACTAGGTAGGCGGAGAGGAAACTTGTGCCTTAATGGCTGATAGCAAAAGAATGTTAGGTCTATGACAGCAAACTATAGGAAATAAGCCACTAATAATCTCTGCCCTAATGTGACTAATTCATTTTCCTGATATGTAGTTTAGTCAGGCTTTCCCAGGGAACAACTGAATGTCTCACACTTCTCTAGTTTCTGTTGTTTTATTATTAATTATTATTAGAAAAACTGTGTTAGTTGAAATAAAAGTGATGATGATGATGATGATGATGATGATGATCCCTCTCATGTCATTTCTTTGTTTTCCTTTTTTAAAAACATTACCTAGATACAGGAGTTGGTCTTAAGAACAGTAGAAAAGCATCTGCCTTCCCAAAGGGAAATAATTCACAGTTTCCTTATGTGTCATGGTCGGCTCTGCCGCATCTCTGCATGGACAGGGCCCCTTTGTTGCAGCTGGCCAGATGCAACTCGAGACTTGCATTGTGCAGATCTTGCAAGGCCAGGAGCAGCGCAGGAGGGGCCTCCATATTTTAGAATAACTGGTTAACAATTTAAAATTATGAGCACAAGAGAAAGCTGCCATTGGAGACATAGGAAGGCAGCATGGACAACTGAGGGCACATCCAGAGAGGTAAGTGGAACAGCCTGGTCCCATCTTCAAAGCTTCTATCTTTAGTGTGATTTATTTTAACTCTCACTTGAGTGATTTTTCTATAGTCAAATGAATTCTTTTGAATATATCATATGCAGACTTGTGTAGAACAGTTTTTATAACCTCTTCAACAGCTGGAAAAATCAGTTCTTCCCCGATAGTATGAGGTTTTCCTGAGTTTGCTATGAGTCGTAAGATATTATAAGACCCACAAAAACCATCATAGTCTCTTTTTTATGTTGAAGCAAACATACTGTCCACCATGGTTCTCTTCTGAAGTTTTTCTTTCAGTGTTTTAAAGTATGTCAAATTTTTATCTGTTTTATCAGGGTGACACCTTGAAACTCCACCCCCACCAACCCCTGTCCCCAAAGAGGCCAGCTCCATGGGGCCTCTCCACAACATCCCTGCCACTGCCACTGCAACCAGGACACACCGACCCCTCCATCGCCCCATTTTTAAAATAACCCCCTCCACAGAGGCTCCCCCCTCCTCTGTTCTAGCTAGGATTCCCCACATTGCTCTATATTTTAATCAGCCCCCTCCATGGAGGCTTCCCCCCTCCTCTGCTCTAGCTGGGATTCCTCCCATCACCTCATTTTAAAAACAGACCCCTCCATGGGGGCTTCCCCTCTCCTCTGCATCTGCCACAAAGGTTTTCAAATGCAGGTTATTGTTCTTTGTACTGTACAGTATTTTGTACTCTATAATGTACTGTATTTTTTATTCAGTATTATTTATTTATTTTAAATTTAGTACCTTGCATTATATTACAGTGTTGTAATCAAATATTTTTGGGCTGTGGAACAAATCATCTGAGTTTCCATTATTACCTATGGGAAACATTTGCTTTGATATGCAAGCGTTTTACTAGCCACCATTTTTGAGTTGGAGCAAAATTAGCGTTTTTTAAAAAAGTGAGCTTCTTTTTATTTGAATGAAATAAATAAAACACCATGGAAAACTAAATCAAGGTGCTTTTTTTACAACTCTGTTCATTGTTCTAAATAGGGATGGGTACATTATAAAAAATGACACACTGTTTTGTTGTTTTGTAAACTTACGAAACCTTACAAAATGAAACAAAATAGCAAACAGTGTGCCGTCAAGAAATGAAACAAAACACCTTTTTTGTTTCAGAAAGAAAACAATTTGTCCTAGGCTCTTGATCCAGCCATCTTGAGAACAGGTTTATTTTTATAACTTCTTCCTGCACCTCAGCTGTTGAGATAACTTATCTCTGATCTTGATCTGCCTGAAGCTAGCAAGCCCAGGAGCTGCTGGCCGTGTCTGCAAGTTGATTTTAACTGATTGTTTTCCTTTCCTTTTTAAGTAGGACTGTGAAGGTTATTTTTCAAATATTTTCTTTCCTTCCCTCACCATGCTGATTAGCTGTTGAATTTATCTCCCCAATCTCTCCATGCAGCTGCTAGCTATTAGGTTTCTAGCTTGCTTACAGGGGGTTCTTGGATTGAAAGCAAATTGATTGGAAGGTTTGAGGGTCTTTGATTTAGAGCAGTGGGCTCCCTGTTAAATTGAAAAACGGAACACTCCCCATTATTTATAGCCTTATGAAACGTTTCATTTCATGACAAAATTCTTTCAAAAATCCCTTATTAATGAAATGAAGACAGAAGCGAAACAAAACTAAACTATATTTCTGTTTCGTGCCCATCTCTGCTTCTAAACAATAACCTCTGTGTTGCCACAGTAGTATGAATACTGCTTAGACCCTGGTTCCTTCTTACATATCACTAGGAATAAAAGAGCAGTAAGAACAGTGAGATAGTTCAGCTATCATACACCAAAAGAACTTCATGATTTATTGCAGCCTTCCCCAGTTTGGTGCGCTTCACATGCTTCAGACTGTAATTTCTGCATCAAATATGGATAGGAAATGAAGCCTAGATGATCAAAAGTGTTCTGCTTATATCCCCCCCCAAGTACTTCAAGCACTCTCTGGGTGGTTTAGAATTTAATTATGCACACAACACATTGCCCCCCCCAAGCAAGCTGGGTAGTCATTTTACCGACCTCAGAAGGATAGAAGGCCGAGTCAACCTTGAGTCGGCTACCTGGGATTGAACCCCAGGTCGTGAGCACAGTTTTAGCTGCAGTACAGGCATTTAACCACTGCACCAGGAGGTCACCATCGTGGGGAAGGCTGGTTTCTTGCAATAGGGATGAATTTCAGTGAACATTGGGCTTGTGGGGTGCCCTGTCTGCTAAAACAGCCATGGGGGGAGAGAAATGGAAACGTTTTCATTAGATTAACCACCTTTTGTTTCATCAAAAAAGCCTCAAATATGGTTTGAGACAAGCCATCTTTAGAAGCTTCTGTTTGAGCCTTGTTTAAAAAAAAGGGGGGGGAGGAATAAGAGAATTAATCATGTGTTTAGGTTGAGAAAACAGACCAACAGTGAAGTTAAAATGGGCATGAGAGCTTTCTGTTTCTTCACAGCAGTAACGGAAGGGGAGAAGGGAATGAAGAGACCGTGATGCTCCTTTTCCTTATGATAGCTCCATAACTGATTTTGATGTCTGAACTGGCTCAGTCTATAGTGACTAGTGAGCAATTTCTGTGTTCCTCATCCATGTATTCATGCCCTCCCTGGGCATGAAGTTTCCAGAAATAACATTTTCAGATTTCTTAGGCCACAAACACCATAATTCCCCTTTACGGGAGTTCTACCTGACTTACGCATACCTTACAGACACCTAAAAGTGGTTCCCCTTGTGGCGCAGTAGTTAAACTACTGTACTGCAGCTAACACTGTGCTCCCAACCTGGATTTCAATTCCAACGCTTAAGGTTGACTCAGCCTTCCATCCTTCTGAGGTATGCAGCTGGCTGGAAGGAGAGGGGGGCATTGTGTAGCCTGCATAAGTAAATTGTAAGCTGCCTACAGAGTGTGTTAAATGCTGTGGAGCAGTATAGAAATAGCACACTGCTTTTTACTTTTTCACCTGGAAGAAAAGTCTGAAACTGAAAGACTTTGAGGCTTAGTTAGGCCTAGCTTGATCCAGTTTCTAGTCTAGAAAGAAACCTGCCAGCTAGCATTGGGTCAGGAATGAGGAGTTTTTGTGGAGTTAAGTCCAGTTTGGACTTTTCTTCCAGGTGAAGTGCATTTAAGTGTTTGTCGAATGTGTTGAAGTAGGATTCTCAGAACAGGGATTTGTGGGATCTCTATCCCAGGAGATCAGGAGATTCCATCCCAAGGCACCTCCACTGAATTCATTACATCTTATTTTTGCATCATTCCTTGTTCATGGTAGCCGGCACCTGTAGCATTATTAATTACGCATACACAGAGTTTGGGGTACAACCATCTCTGGTCCCAGGCTGTGTGTCTCCGTGAGTGAGTGTCTGCGTGTGTGTGTGTATCTCTCTGTCTCATGGTGTGTCTTCATGAGCTGAGTGAGGGTGTGTGTGAGAGTGTCTCTCTGTGTCCGTGTACTATCAGTATGTTGACTGTCCCACCAGAGGGAAAAATACCTTGGACCAAGTATATAGTAACATCATGCATGGGTACAAGACTAAGTCTTTGCCCAATTTAGGACAGTCAGATCATATATCTCTGTTCATGATCCCATCACACAGACCTCTCGTTAATAGAATCAGACCATCAACCAGAGAAATACGAGTGTGGCCAGCAGGTGCATCTGAGCAACTTCAAGACTGCTTTAGGAGCACTGAATGGGCACTGTTTGAGGAGGACAGTGTTGATACATATATCTCGACAGTACTGTTCTATATCAAAAGCTGCATTGATGTTGTCACTACCACCAGACAAATATGGATGTTTCCTAACAACAAGCCCTGGCTAAACAGAGAGGTGCACCTTCTGTTAAAGGCCAGAAATGTTGCATTTCACTCTGGTGATGTGCTACAGTACAGAGAGGCCAGAGCTAAATTGAAAAAGGGCATCAGGGATGCCAAAGCTATGTACTGTCAGAGGATTGAACATCATTTTGAGAGCTCTGATCCTCGTCGGGTATGGCAAGGTCTGTGACAAATCACGGGGCAGAATATTAAAAATAATCTGTCTAGCAGCAGTGAGTCTTTGGCTGATCAGCTGAATCAATTCTTCAGCCATTTTGAGGTGGAAACTGGAACCACTATCACTCCAGCATCGACCACCAATAGCACACCATTAGAATCTACTACTGATGGACAACCACTACTACTGCAGATTTCTGATGTGCAACGCACTTTCCAGAATATTAACGCTAGGAAGGCAGCTGGACCGGATGGAATCATGGGACGAGGTGTCAGGGACTGTGCTGCAGAATTAGCTGGAGTATTTACGGACATTTTAAATCTATCTTTGTTGCAGTGCTCTGCCCCTACTTGTCTGACGACATCTATTATAGTGCCAGTCCCTAAGCAGTCAGTAGTGGCATCTCTCAATGACTATAGACCAATAGCTTTAACATCTGTTATTATGAAATGTTTTGAGAGATTTCTGCTAGATTATATTAAGGCTAGACTTCCATCTACTCTGGACCCATTCCAGTTTGCATACAGGAGTAACAGATTCACTGATGATGCTATATCCATTGTTGTCCATACTGTACTGAGCCATTTAGAACAACAGGGAACATATGCAAGGCTGTTATTTGTAGATTATAGTTCTGCTTTTAATACAATTCTACCCAATAGGTTGTTTTTTAAAATGGCCAATTTGTGTATACATCAGAAGATCTGTTTGTGGGAAAGGAATTTTCTGACTGATAGGCCACAGTCAGTAAGGATGGGATCCCACCATTCTTCTACTCTAGTATTAAGTACAGGAGCTCCTCAGGATTGTGTGCTAAGCCCCTTCCTCTACTCCTTGTACACACATGATTGCACCCCACTGTATAACACCAACACAATCATCAAATTTGCAGACGATACAACGGTGGTGGGGCTCATTAGTAAGAACGATGAGTCTCCTTATAGGAAAGAAGTACAAGGGTTGACTCAGTGGTGTAAAGAAAACAATCTTATACTTAACACCAAAAAACTAAAACTTATAATTGATTTCAGGAGGAAGAAAGATGTACATTTACCATTGTACATAAATGGTGAGGAGATGGAGAGGGTTGGTAGCTTTAAATATCTGGGCACTTACATCTCAGAGGACTTCTCATAGACTGCAAACACCAATATGGTTGTGAAGAAGGCACAGAAGAGGCTGTATTTCCTGAGAATGCTCAGGAAGATGAATTTATCTCAGCATCTACTTCAGTCTTACTATCACAGCACCATTGAGAGTGTCCTAACTTATGGCATGCTATCATGGTATGGGAGCAGCTCTGTAGTTGACCAAAAAGCTCTACAGAGAATAATTAAAATTGCCCAGAATGTTACCGGGCTCCAACTACCAACCCTGGATGACATCTTCACATCTCGCTGTTTGAGGAAGTCACACAACATTCTGAGAGACTCTACTCATCCTGCTCACAATTTCTTCGAACTGTTGCCTTCTGGCAGAAGATACAGAACAATTAAAACTCAGACCACATGTCTTCTGAACAGTTTTTATCCAAGAGCTATAATTGCACTTAATAATGAACTCAAGGACCACCAGCAGTGAGCAGTTGGACAGGAATACCTAGCCTATTGTGTAGATGCTTGTGTTTTTAGGGGTGGTGGTGGTTGGTGGGTGGGGGGAGTGTTCGGGGATTTTTATGTGTGTGTGTGGAATCTGGTCTCTGGGTGTCTGAATTTCGTTGTATGTGTATACTGTGTATATACACATAATAATAATAATAATAATAATAATAATAATAATAATAATAATAAT
>JAHTLZ010000122.1:32904667-32919252 GCA_023846285.1 Phrynocephalus versicolor | reverse complement strand
CCATCACCAGCAAGCTGAGTACTTATTTTACCCACCTCGGAAGGATGGAAGGCTGAGTCAGCCTTGAGTCTGCTACCTGGGATTGAACCCTTAGTTGTGAGCACAGTTTTGCCTGCAGTACAGGCATTTAACCACTGCGCCATGAGGCTCCAAGACAGGCATTTGATCAGCTCATTTCAGAGGCTGTTTTGTTCCTCATAGCAGCAGAGGCAATGGAGTCAGTACCAGGAGTTCAAAATAAAGCCTGTCGTTTTATAGTCGCTAAGGTCACAGTGAGATCCATCCTTCATCCTTAGCTGGTCTGGGATGTCTACATTTACGTAGCCATAAATCACTGCAGATAAAATGCTTGCAAGGTATTACTTTTTTGTCCTGTGGCTTTCTTGCTTTACAAGTGTTTATCCAACAGCAACTGTCAGTCTCTCTAAGGGTGTACAAAATTGTCTCGGATTGCTCTGCTATGAAAATCATCAGGGGGCCTGAAACAGTCTTAAAATTCTAACTCATTCCCCCTCCTTGTGATTGATATTTTAATTTCTTCACACAGGTAGTCATGAAAGATTGATTTGTTTTATGTTTTTTAGAGTGCATACTTTTATTATAAAGTGTTATAACAAATGTCTGGCCTCAGGCTACCATATAATAAATGTCAATAATGTGCAACTATTATCCCAGGAAGTTTCAAGTATAAAAACATTTTGGCGTTAAGTCAGAAATGCCCTGGTCTATGCATTGTATAAGTGCTTTGAATGCATTTCATATTTTTCTTGAGATATTTTAGGTCCCGGCTGCACAGCAGGCTGCATAATTACGCAATGAAAAATAGGACAAAGCCAATTCAAAGTTACACTAGGGTATAAGAGGGTTGGGTGAAATGAAGCCTCTTGGGCCAGTTCAATCTCTTTTTTACAGGCTGACTGCAAGAAAGAAGCCAGCAGACAGATTTGTTGACATACCTGCTAAATTGGCTAATACCAGCTAATAGAAGAGCCAGAAACAGAACAGGAGTAGCAGGGGTGAGATAAGGGAAAAGTGAGTTTCCCCAGATTCTAATCTTCTCTAGATCAGGGACATGGCTGCATACTAGAGATTGGTGTTTAATTTCGGAAGGGGTCCAGTTCTGAAAACGAAACATGATAGCACAGCTGCAGTTGTGAAACTCTATTCAGGAAGAAGCCTCAGTCGCATCATCTTTCCTTCTCCTGGTGCTGGCCAATCAGGAGCTGTGCAAGGATATGCATCATCCCGCTCCCTGTGTGACTGGCTAGTGCCAGGGAGAAGGAAAGATGACACATTGGAGATTTCTTCCTGGTTGGAGTTTCACCCGCGTGACCCAAACAAAGGTAGTCAGTGGTTGATTTTGTTCCGGAGGCTGGATCCCAGTTCTGAAACTCAGTTGTGCTGCCGTGTTTTGTTTTCAGAACCAGACCCCTTCCGAAATCAAACACCCATCTCTACTGCATACTCAATTTTACCCTGTGATGAGGAGTCATTCTAAGTGAATACCAGCACCACTAGGCTGGGAAGGAATTGGATTCAGCACAGCTTCAGCTGACTAATATCAGATCAATTGGCTCTTAAATATAAATTGGATGCCTTGCCACTATCTTTTCTCAGAATGATGAAGCTGCTTGGATGAGTAATAAAATGTTTTGATCTCTCAAGAAAAGAAGTCCAGTTGCTATGACTCAACTTCCAGATAATCTCACCTGGGTGACTGAGAATCTTCACAGCCCTTAACTATGTTGTCTAGTTAGGAGGACTGTCCTCCAGATAGAGAACTAAAATTATTCTATGAACTTCACGAAAACTCTTTCAAGGAAGCTGGGCTGTTTTTATTTTTTGACTCATGGTATTTCTCCATCTCAGCGCTTCCTAATAATATTTAGTTCATGTATTTTTAAAATCATATTGAATAATGTATATAAGACTACAGAATATTAAAGACCTATTCAAAGTTTTAAAAAATCAGTCCAGCTCATCTTTTATGTAGAACAGTTAATTACAAATGCTATTTTTTTTTTCTTAGAGGATCCAAGAGGTCCCCATCGTACTTCTTCTCTTTACTAAACCTATTTTCTACATTTTGCCTTTATGGCAGGAATAGGAATAGGTCTTTATTTCGGTCACTGACCAGACAAACCTTTATGGCAGAATATACAGTATTTTTCCATGTATAAGACGATATTTATGTCTAAAAATGTCTAAAAATTGCGGCTCATTTAATAAAAAGAAGTAAGCTGCAGAGAGAACTGTGTGGTTGTGAAATTGTAATTTTGGGTTGGAAAACTGGGGGGGCGGGGTCTTATACATGGGGATATCTTATGGACAGAAAAATATGGCATCTATAAGCATTATTTTAGTCAGGCTTTCATGATTTCCACTAATGACTACATGGGTTATAATCCAACTCTTCTCTGAAAGCATAAATGCTTTCTTCCAAAATATCTTGTAAGCCAGGCCTGTCCAACAGGTAGACCGGGGCCTACCAGTAGCCCCTGAAGGGTTCAAAAGTAGCCCACAAGCCATCAATAAAAAATGTGAGGGGATAAGTTCTCCACCTCTACCTCCCACACCCCAAGGACCACCACTGCCCCAGCAAAGCTCTGGGTCTGCCAGCCCACTGTCTCAGATGAGTGGGGCAGTTCAAGAGCCATGGAGTACCCTACTCTCCCTACGGGCCAGATGATTGGTATGCCACTGTCTCGTGACCAATTGAGTTGTTGGTGCAGAGCAGAGGAAGGGGAGGGGAGGGGACAGGGAGGGGTGGGGTCATGGGCGTGCCCACCTCCTTTATGTGGTGACATCCACCTCTTCTTCCTCCCCGGAGAATTCCTTCCTCCCATCCTCCTCCTCCTCCTCCCACCCCCACAGCTGCCTCACAGAGACTGTGACCTGCCGCTCCCCCTGCTCCCCTTCTGAGCAATTCCTTCCTCCTTGTTCCCCCCTGCTGGCTTGGCCCATCCCAGCTGCACATAGAACATGGCAGAAACTATGGGCAGCAGCAGCAGCAGCAGCAGCGAGGGAGCTGGAAGGGAGAAGGGGAAAGACAGGAGGAGAAGTAGAGTCAAGTCAGGCCCCGGGCAGGTTGGGGGGGGAAGTGCAACCTTTTAAAAGAGTCTTCCAGCAGCCTGGGCAAGCGAAAGGGTCGATCTGCAAAAGCATGCACGTACCTCCCTTGCACCCGTCCACACCGGCTCGAGTGGCTGTAAGGGAAGAGTGTGCATGGTCAGCCTTACCATAGTAATGCATTGAAATATGTTCCCTCCAGAAGTGATTAATTGATTTTCAATTCATTCCTATGGGAAACCGCTGCTCTACTTACACTTTTTTTTATCTGCTCGGAACAGATAAAATTCATAAGTAGAGGTTTTAGTGTAGTAGCCCTCAGGCACTTTCGTCCGGAAAAAGTAGACCTTGGCCTGTTCAAAGTTGGACAGCCCTGTTGTAAGCAATTAGACTGGTAGAGTAACAACCTCATTACATCCCATTGGCCATACATACAGTCCAGCAGCAGTATATCCCTGTCTTGAGTATGCAAGTTAAAACAGATTAGACATGAAACAAAATAGGAGCAACAAAAGAAAGGAGAAAAACATTGTGGGCATCTTAAATACTGTTATACAGTATTCCAATGAGTATCAAGTATACTCCCCAGAAGCAAAAGCTTATCACAGGCTCTCTCACTGATGTGTTTATTGGGCAAACTCAAAACCTTGTCTTCATTGAGTTAACTCAAACTCTTGTGTTCGTAAGAAAGCACTAACTCCCAGTGCTGCCTTATGCTTGCTGAGTAAAGGACTGGGTGGAAAGATGAAAGTTGAAGTGAAGAAGGTTACAAGAAATGAAAGCGAGGAGCCATGAAGGGCTTATTTGTTTTAATTCCCAGGAGGCCCTATGAATGACAGAGGAAACTGGCAAGTGATCTTTAAGACAATGAGGGCAAAACCCTGTGTGTTGGGGGGTGGGGTTATCCACAGAGCCACATATCATCACTGTCAGGATGGCATTCATTGCCATCTTTGTCTTCCTAACTCATTGCAAACTGGAACTCTGAGTTGGTACGTCTTAAATAAAACATAAGAACATAAGAACATAAGAAGATCCATGCTGGTCAGGAAAAAGGCCCATCTAGTCCAGGTTCCTATATCTCATAGTGGCCCCACCAAATGCCTCTGGGAGCGCATGAGACTAGATATCTGTCTCCTGCTACCACTCCCCTGCATCTGGCCCTTGAAGTACCCTGGTTTTAAGTCTGCCGATTACATGGTTTGTAACCTGTGATGGACTTTCCCTCCAAGAATCTGTCCAATCCCCTTTTGACGGCATCCAGGCTAGATATCATCACCACATCTTGTGGCAATCAGTTCCACAGACTCACAACACGCTGGGCAAAAAAAATTTTTTTTATCTGTTCTCACTCTCGCGACCCATAGTTTGAGTGGATGTCCCCTAGTTCTGGTGTTTTGTGAGAGGGAGAAGAGTGTCCCTCTATCCACTTTACTCATGCCCTGCATTATTTTTTACGTCTCAATCATATCCCCCCTCAGGTGCCTTTTTTCCAGACTAAAGACCCCAAATGTTTTAGCCTTTCCTCATGAGGGAGGTGCCTCAGCTTATAAAAGCTTAAAAGTAGGACAAAATGGCACCACTGCTGCTAACCTCCTCAAAACCATACAGAAAAACAACTCTGTAATCCAGCAACAAGTTCCGATAGCCTTCAAAATACATTCTTTTTCAGGTTTCCCACTAGGCCTTTAAATCACATCCAGCATCTACTGCGGGGTGATAAGCAGCACCATAGAAATATCCAGTGGATGTGTACGTATTTTTAGAAGCAAGGAGAACTACAGCAATGGAAGTTCAGACTTCTATAGATGCATTCTTGAATGCATGAAAAAGGCTTATAAGGTCAATTCAAGGAACTTTCTAGAAAGTACACATCCTTTCAATCGTCTTCTTTCTTATCTCTCTGAGTGGGCTGTTCATTCCGATCAGTTTTCTTCCTTACTTACTTTTTTTGAAGGGTAAACATATTATATTTCTTCCAGCGGATAAAGTTGTGAAAAATTAAGAGGATGAAGTAGCCAGATGTATAATATGACTCAGTGCCCCAAAATGCTGTAGTATAGTGTGTGGTTGTTCACTGGAAGGACAGATTTTGAAGCTGAGGCTCCAGTACTTTGGCCACCTCATGAGAAAAGAGGACTCCTTGGAAAAGTCCCTGATGTTGGGAAAGATGGAAGGCAAAAGGTAAAGAGGATGGCAGAGAATGAGATAGTTGTACGCTGTCATCGATGCAACCAATATGGATTTGACCAAACTCCGGGAGGCAGTGGAAGATAGGAAGGCCTGGCGAGCTCTGGTCCATGGGGTCACAAAGAGTCCGACATGACTGAACGACTGAACAACAACAACAACAACATTGCATGGATGCGCTTCCACAAAGAGTTAGATGTTCTTATTTATTTTTACAAATAAGGAAAGGCAAACTAAGTGTTCTGCTTATATATTGCCCCATACTGCTTAAAGCACTCTTTGGGTGGTTTACAGTTTAATTATGCAGGCTACACATTGCCCCCTACTCACCCAGCGAGCTAGGTACTCATTTTACTGTCCTTGGAAGGATAGAAAGCTGAGTCAGCCCTGAGTCAGCTACCTGGGTCTGGACACCAGGTAGTGAACACAGTTTTGCCTGCAATACAGCAGTTTAACCACTCTACTACAGGATGCATCTACTTTGGACCTCTGGTAAGCTTGTTCCATCCATGCTTAGTCTTATAACAAAGAGGCAGCTTTTTCTTATTGAAAGGCCTTTTTTGAGGATCAATATTTCAATCCTTGTAACCTGGATTCTTTCCATATGAAAAAAAGTGGGTGGGAGTAACCATTTTCTCTCCCAAGAAAACAAGATTGGTATTTTCCATTTCTATGAACTATTTTAAATTCGGGGATGTTTAGACTTTCTGAATGGGGAGCAGGTTTAGTTTTCAGACATTATATCCCCAAATCGGACGCTGAGCAAGAGCAGGCGGTAAGAACATAAGAACATAAGAAGAGCCATGCTGGATCAGGCCAAAGGCCCATCTAGTCCAGCTTCCTGTATCTCACAGTGGCCCCACCAAATGGGTGACGTCTATGCCCAAACCAGTGCTGATCCAAAGTCCTGTTTCAACATTACAGTTTTTATTTGGGTGGACCCCATTTTTTTCCAATAGCCTGGTCGAATGTTGATTTGCCGTGCTGCACAATAACATAAATGCACAGCATAAGTTTTAGGCATCTGTGACTTTAAGCAGCCAGAAACACATTTTGTATCATTTTAAAGAATCCTTAGTCTGGTGAAATTCCTCCATGGACAGATTCTGGTGTGATCAGACACTATGCTTTCTTGTCACCTAATCACACTTTTCAGTCTATAATTGATGCATTTCAGCATGTGCTAAGTAGGATGAGATCATCATCTCTTTTCACTATACAATGGACATCAATAAATGGAATTATTCCGGACAGTGGCGGGATTTAGAAATCTCCCCGTTTCAATAAATATATATTGTTGCAGAAGCTGATGGGAGATTATGTGAGAACGAACTCAAACTACTTTGTTTTAATTCGAGAGAAACTTAATCAGCTTCTTTTCAGTCACTCAAGCAGCAATCTGCCACTGCTTGAGACGCACATTAGCCAAACTACAAACCAGCCTAAAATCCTGTGGCTCTCAGCAATGCATGCCAGGGTACCGAAATGAAATAGGCTATGTCATATACAGTAAACCCCCACCTATTGCAGGGGTTAGGGACCCGACTCGACCCGACCCACAATAATTGAAAATCCGCAATATGCGGATACTGGGTCAGGTTGGGACTGGGCAGGCTCTCTGGGGGCTCTTGTACTTACCTCCGGCCTGGCACTGCCCCCAAACGGGTCTGCAAGGGGCTTTCCAGTCCCCCAGAGGCCCCAAAAGTGATTTCTAGTGATCTGGGGGTCATGTCCAGTTTGTGGGGAAGCACTTTTGGGGCCTTCGACGGGCCTGCGAAGGCCTTTCCTCCTTACCCCAAGGGGCCTTTTTTCATATACTGTGGACCTGCAATATACCAGGACTGCGCAGTATATGAACTGCGAAAGGGCGGGGGACAACTGTATTATAAAACTATATAACAACATTGCACAACTGTGTGAGACAACTGTGTGAGAACAGGGCAGCAAAAGAAACAAAGCATCAAAATGGCAGTACAGATTAGCTTTAACCCTTCACTGAAAAATGGCTGTACTTGTGCTAATTAAGATTCCATGTGAAAGCCATTCCAGACACGCCCCATGACACAAAAGGTCCTTCTGGGTGTGGCTACCGAGGAGGGAAACTCAGCTTTGAAAACTTGTGTCCATGTTGGTTTTCTCAGGTGAAGTTACTCAATATTTCCAGACCAATCTGTTATCATGTTGCAGGGATCTAGAAAGCAGAGGCAGAAAGACCTACCTGTCAGGAAGACAGCCATCTTTGTTGATATAAGCTTTTGAAATTATTCTTTTTACAAAGTGATCCAGCACTTATTTGATATAGCACTGACTTCGCAAAGCATCATCACCAGACAAAACTGGTCGGAGAAGGAGAGACGGCAGGCATTCAGTGGAGGGGAACTCATGGAATAGCAAACCCACTGGCACCTCTGGGATGGTTCCTTTGCATCAGATCAGATCAGATGACAGCCAAACTGAAGCAAAATGAGATATCCCCTGCCAGCTGAATGAAAAGAGATGACTCCACCAAGCTTCTCCATGCTCAGCTATAGCTTTACATTTTATAGTTGTCAGTTTTTTTTTTTTTTGGCATTACCCATCCCAAATCTGATGCAATTTGATGGATAGATAAAGTGTAGTTGAACCCTCTGCAGAGTTTCCAAACAGGCAGCATCCCCAACAAAGGAATCATACAGCAATGGGAACGCTATGTAATTACAAATATAAATCCAATGACACTGAAAATGCTATGTAAATAAATCCAAATATGCATTTGCAAGGAACTGCTGAAGTGTGTGGCTCTGTTGAATTCTGGCAATAATCTATCTGCTTAAAGCAGTTCATTCCTACTGAACTGCATACTTTGATTAAAATTCTGAAGTACTCTGATATCCACACCAAGGTATTAATTTAAATCCCAGTGGTAAAGTTTGCAAATTGGTTTTTTTACCCATCAAAATTAATCTACTAATATTGCTTCATCAGCCAATATTGCTTTATGCCAACCCTCCTAACAATTGTCTTGCTGTAATAATTAACTTACACACTAGCCATGGATACCTTCATAATGTTTTCTGGATAATCAAACACGCTTTTGTACTTGTCAAAGCTCAATGCAGCTCTTGAGCCAGAATAAAAACATTTTCCCAAATACTCCTGGTACCGTCCCAGCCGAAATTAATTCCCATGGTTATCTGAAAGATTCAGTCATCTCGGAAATAACCACAAAACATCAATAAAAGTTTAGTTCACTATGCTCCTCTTGTTTTTGTTAGTTTGCTACTTGGTCAACATGGATGTAAATGTTACCATGGCAAGACATCATTAAATGCAGGTGAGTATGTATTAGATGGGACAGATTTTGAAGCTGAGGCTCCAGTACTTTGGCCACCTCATGAGGAGAGAGGACTCCTTGGAAAAGTCCCTGATGTTGGGAAAGATTGAAGACAAAAGGAAAAGGGGACAGCAGAGAATGAGATGGTGGGACAGTGTCATCGATGCAACCAACATGGATTTGACAAAACTCCGGGAGGCAGTGGAAGATAGGAAGGCCTGGCGAGCTCTGGTCCATTGGGTCACGAAGAGTCGGACATGACTGAACGACTGAACAACAACAATGTATTAGTGCTGTGCATTTTGAGCTGTGTCAACATGTGAGCAAACCGCACAATGAAAATATTGCAAAAAATGTCCATATTCTGATAGAGACCAGATGATGCAGCTCCACATGCTATTTATTTATTTATTATTTATTAGTCTTGTATCCTGCTCATCTTCCCCAAAGGGAACTCTGGGCGGCTTACAGCAATAAAAGCAAATAATAAAAACAACAACAATATACTGTGTGTATATATCTAAATCTATATCTATCTATCTATCTATCTATCTATCTATCTATCTATCTATCTATCTATCTATCTATCTATCTATCTATCTATCTATCTATCTATCTATCTATCTATCTATCCATCCATCCATCCACACACACACATGAAGATGAAATACTCATTGATACACAAACAGACTTAAAACCAAAGGGATTTACAAATAAAAATCAACATGTTATGACACCAATAGAGGAGTCAACATACTTTCTAATTTTCCACTAGCATGGGATGGGGACCTGCCTAGCGGTGTCCAGTTCCATATGTGTGGGGTTCCAGCTGTGAACAGAAGCAAATGGATGGGAACTCTGGTTCAGCTGCACAGCTCTGATCCAGTGCTCCTCAGCCATGCAGCTTAGAAGGAATATTGGGTAAAGTTAAAGTTGGTCTTTTCAGATGTAGAATTGTCTGTCCCCATCTGTGTAGAAAACAGGCTTGCAACCTGTCTGGCTTGCTCGCACTGAAGAATGTCTTCAGAGAAGCAAGGGCTATCTGGCAGCCAACTGTGGTGGGGAATGAGCATGGCAACGACATAGGTCAGGCATGTCCAAACTTCGGCCTTCCAGATGTTTTGGGCCACAACTCCCACAGTCCTTTGCTATTGGCAATCTAAGCTTAGAATTCTGGGAGCTGTGGTCCAAAACATCAGGAGGGCCAAAGTTTGGTCATGCCTGACATAGGTCCTGTCCACATTGAGGGCAGAGGCAATGCAAAAGAGATAGAAGTCCCACGTTATTTGACTTCCAGGATAATGGCTAATTGGCTCTATAAGGATGGGGAGAAGGAATTGACCAGGACTAAAGTGCATAAGATGTGGAAGTGTGGAACAACACCTTGAATATGGCGGTCACCCAGTGGCACCATGGGGAGCTCTCCTGCTTTACCTACGCAGTTTTCATCAGGCTTAGTCCCCACCCTCCACCCAAAATCTGAGACCTGAAGGCACATCAAGTTCTAGAGACCAGAAGTGGTGTCTTAAACCTTCTCAATAAGGAATGCAGCATCAGTCCCCATGAGTGACATCAACCCTGCCTCCAAATTAAATGCCTAGTGAACCAGCCCCAGTCCATGGACTCTTCTTGCTTTAAGGGCCAGTGGGTGATGGGAACCACCTTGCCCATACATGAGGAACTGTGAGAGGATGACAGTCTGATGGGAAAGACTGCTCAGAGCCCAAAGGAGGCATTTGTGTCTAGTTTCACAATGAAACTCAGGGTTCAGGCAGCATAGTCCAGCCTACCATATCCTGATGATTACCTATTTCTACGGGACCTTTTGACATCCCCCTGCCCATGAAAGACATGGTGATCCACACATGGGACAATACAGATGATCCACTGGTGTATTATGTTGTCTTTCAATTCTTCATAGGTAAAACAGAAAGAAGCCATCTTGCTGCTGACTGAACTAGGTTATCGGGATGGCCGACAGAGCGATCAACTTTTGTCACTTCCTCGGCTGCTGGGTACATTAATTTCCCCTGGGTTTTGCTTTCTAGCAGTAGGCATCAGGCCCCAGCTTTTGCATGCTCCAACCTGATAGACACCCATGCTTCCTATTGTACATACAAGATACGAATCATACCGCATAAGGTCTGAAAGAACTGCTTGTTGGCAATCTGTGTAATCTAAAAAGGTTTAACAGAAATCATTTCTACATGTCTGAGAATGTCAGCCTATGAAGTTGTCTCCCAGAAAAAGTAGTTTGCAATCTCCCAACAATGCCATGACAGATAAGCACCAGCTTTATCACAGCTCAGCAATCATAGCAGCCTCTTATGGGGGCGGGGGAGGGCATCAAGTTATAAAGGAGCTTGTCAAGGTGAGGGGTAGGTAGAGTCTCAAGAGAGGAGCATGGTATAGATTTATTATTCAACTACTTATTCAAAGCATCACAAGGTCAGGTATGTACGAAAATTTAACCAAATAAGTCATTTCCCTTCACCTTCTGACAATACCGAAGGGAGCATTCCAGTCCTAATTTGTGTTGCCTCCACATCATCCAGATGTAACCGTTGTGTACTCTACATCCTGACTGCTTTTGACAGCTACAGAATTAAATGGGGTATGTCCAACACAGTTGCTGCTTTTTTTAAAAAAAAAAAATCCTATCTATTTTCGGTGTTATTAAATCAATCTCAAGCTAATGTAATTAATTAGCTGTTGGCATCTGCCATTCATTCCAGTGATAACACTGTATATTCAAAACATTACTATCAAAGGTAACACATCATTTTATTCTTTAAAAACTGGTACAAATGCAATCAGAATGGGGGATGGGGGATGGGGGATGGGGGATGGGGGAGGAAGAAGCAAGAATCCAAAGCTGATACAATCAGATTTCATCCAATGTGTATCCTACTGTATTTCAGTTTTAATTATACAATTTTATTTAAGGGGGGAGGGTCATCCTGTCTGACATAGTGAGACCTAATTTTGAGTAAACATAAATGGATTCCTTGTTAATATGGCTGTTGCGCCTTCTGAAACCTTGGTTTCCTCTTGGGAGTGAGTGAACAGGGCAAATGAACCCATTCCTAAGCATATGCTTCTCTTTGGTTTTAATACAGCTGTTCTGTCTCAAGGTTTCAGTAATAATGTACATTGTGTATGCAGATTTCAACAACATGCATTTTTGTATGCAGTTTCCCCAAATGTACATATTTTGGGTGTGCAGTTTTCTTGAATCATATTTTAAGACTTCCCCCAGTATTTGCATTTTACAGTTTGTCCCTTGAAAAATGTATCGCAACAGCAGCCCATTTAGGCGGGCAGTCACTGAGAAAAACATCTGCATGAAGACAAATGTCTTTGCTTGCTTGCAGAAGGACAGAAAAGATGGGGCTGGCCAGGACATTCATAGGAAGGAGTTCTATAGCTTGGGAGGAGCAAGAGAAAAATCTCTCTCTCTCTCTCTCTCTCATGTTCTCAGCAAAACATACCTGTGATTATCTTAAAACCCTGGCAAGTCCATACACAAAAATAAAATATTTCAAGTAACATGGCAGTGGCAGCCAGTCTAGTAATGGGAACATTTAAACATCAGTGTATCACCCCCAGTACTCAGCTGCACTGGTTACTGCTGGTTCATTTTCATATCAGGTTCAAGACTTTGACCTGTAAACCCCTAAACTGTTTGGGATCTCAATACATGGCTGACCACTTTCTTCTGCGTTGACCTGCCATCCTACTCGTGGTTCCTGGGCTGGATATTTAAGGTTGCCAACCCCAAGAGAATCTAGGAAGAAAAGAGCAAGAATCCAGGCCTTTTTTGTGGTGGCCTTTGCAGCTGTGGAATGAACTTCTGTCCAAAATTCACCTGGCCCCATCCTTGGTAACATTCAAGAAATCACTGAAAACTTATCTATTCAGGAAGGCTTTTCAGTCCACTCTGTCCAACAGCCACTGTTTATACAGATTTAACCTGTCACCACCCCCTGTTTGTAATGTTTTTAGTTTTTAATTTCTGTTTCTTTTTAATTTTAAACATTGGTTAGTTTGATTTACTGTGGTTGCTTTTTGAGCCTGTGTTCTGTTGTATGTTTTATGATGTTGGATTCAATTTGTGATAGTGGTGGTGTTTTATGACTATACAGTGGTACCTTGTATAAAGGAATTAATTTGTTCCAAATAAAATTATGTTAAGCAATTTTTTCTTTATACAAATTTCCCAAAGGAATGCATTGAAAACAGAGTAATCCCTAATCACAACCATTTTTATGTTGTACGGATTCGCCTCATAGACAATTCTGTTAAGCAAATTTCTCCTATCTCTGGAATTTTTTTTATTTTGTACAGATTTTATGTTATACAAACCGTTTGTTATATGAGGGTCCACGGTAAATCGTGTTTTGTACTCTGATGTACAAGCACCCAATGTGGCCCTAGGCCAGAGAGGGCAGGATAAAAGCATAGTAAAATACATACAAATATACAGACATGGTATAAACACCATATCCAAATACAGTATCTGAAAAGAGTCACTTGGAAAATGGAGCAAGCTGCCAAAGGGTAAAAGTCAGTCCACTGGATTCCAGTTTCAAGAGAGAAGTGCAGCTGTCATGGGGAAACTGTCTTATGGTAAGAGCAGCAGTGGAACAGCCTATCTTTTGACATGGTGCACCAACCTCCTTTGTAGGCAGGGCCGGCGCTAGGTTTTTTTGGCCCTAGACAGGGGGGTAAGAGGGTGGGGGGTGAGGGGTGGGGGCAGCGGTGGGGGGCGGTGGGGGTGGGGGTGGCAGGGGGGGCGGATGACAGGGGCGGAGACTGGTGTGTGGGGCGGACGGCGACAGGCTCGGGGGTGGGCAGCGATGGGCACGGGGGGTGGGGGGCAGATGGCGACAGGTGGCAGAGGGATGGACGGTGGTGGCCAGTGATGGGAGGGCAGCAGGGCGGCAGCAGGCTGGCCAGTGCCCCCTCTCCATTTTGGCATCCTAGGCAACTGCCTAGTTTGCCTTAATGGACGCGCCGGCCCTGTTAGTAGGAGTTTTCAGTCAGGTAGCCATTTCCACATGCATAATAAAAATGAAAGCAAAAGGAAAAGTCATGCAGGAAAAGGAAAACCTGCAGACCCCTAGTGAGAGCTTTTTGTAGATGCAGTCTGCATCTTCAGGTACATGGAATATATACTTAAAAACATTGGTATTGCCACCTTCTAATGGGCAATTTGTGGAAGAACCAGTGTTGTCCAGCAGATAAATGTCGGCAGGATCACTACCTCCTTGTAGTTAAGACATGGGAGAACCATGAATTTTCATGATTCCTTAGATTATTGTAACAGTAGGTTACAGATGATTTACTTACTTATTTACTTGATTTATATTGTGCCTTTCTGCTACACCTAGGATTCGAGGCTACAACTGAAAATAATACAAGGAAAATAATATAGTACAGTGCAGTGGGCCACATTTTAAAATACATGCACAAACATGTAAGTCTTTCCGACCATAACTGTATTTGCTTGGACACATCTGGGACCAGGAAAATATCAGTACTGTATAATGCAAAAAGGATTCCAATGTCCATTGTGGCAATACAGTATTTGTGTTTTCTGGCAAATATATGAAGTAAACTTATTTTAATCTATTATAACACATCAAGCAGCATTTTTGAGAGATGTAGAAAAAAATGTAATTAATAGGAATTATGTATTCTGCTGTTTGAGCAGGGCTTCTGGATACTTGGACAGAAGTGAATGCATCAGAGCTAAAGCTGGATGAACAGCTGCCTTTATGTACCCAACTATGCCTTGCTGTCTGTGACAGCAAGAAGAAACAAGATGAACAGCTGCCTTGGTCATCTAGTGCCAAACCAATCTGCCAAAGTCCAAGTGCTCATTTTGATCTTCAAGGAAGTAATTGTTTGTTATTATTGTTTTGCGCCTCATGCTGGGTCTTTTGTTTTTCTTTATTGCTTTTTGGATTTTTAAAAAGTTTTGTGTTGATTTTAATTGTACATGAATTGT
>JAHTLZ010000122.1:32873309-32903170 GCA_023846285.1 Phrynocephalus versicolor | reverse complement strand
CTCCTCCTCCTCCTCCTCCTCCTCCATGGTCACAGAAGCCACTACCAATTCTCATTACTACAGTCAGATATAAATTGAAAGGTAGTGTGGTTAACTGTCCGTGTCCTAATGTTTTGCCAGCATTCCCCTTTAAAACATATTTCCATCCTTCTTCCTGAGATGTTTTCTGATATTTCACGATGTGTTAATGTGACAGAACCGGTGCTGGAATTTACCTGACAACAAGGAAAATGGCTGATGGTACAATGGTGCACCAGTGGAAAGCCAATCAAGACTCGCCAGGGAGAATAAGAGAAGCATCTGGTCCAAGATGAGTTGGTTTTCAGAGCAGCAGGTTGAGAAAGAACGTTGAAAGTAGGTTGAAAAAAGTTACTTCAAGCCCACAAACACATTAAGGCAGAGACCCATCCACCCAAAGGACCTGGCAGCAAAACACAAGAGGAGCAATATAGTATATGTGGTCCAAAGCAATGAAGCGTGTGCACAGCTCTACAATGGAGAAACCAAACAGCCATTAAAGAGGAGGATGGCCCAACATAGGAGGGGCAACAGCTCAGGACCACAATCAGCTATGTACCTTAATTTAAAGGACAAAGGGCACTCATTCAAAGATGAGGATTAGACAGAGAAGATAGGTGGATTAGTAAGAGAAGACAGGTCACAGAAGCCATTCATGTGTGTATTGAAAACTCCTCTCTCAACAGAAGTTGGGGACTCAGACACAATCTGTCTGACACTTATCAACCTGCCCTTTCATCAATTGCCATACAATTTAGAAGCACTTCACACTTCCACCAGGAAGGCCAAAGCTAAGGGCCCATACTCAATGGGCGCTGGGAAGGGTTGCATAGGTGGGACTTTCATGCATCCCAGGCCATTGTCCGCCTAATGAGCCTATTTGGGCCACTGTCCAACTTATGAACCCATTCAGATCAAGATGGTGTGAAATCAAGGTGAATTATAAATTGGAGGCCTTGCCACTAACTTTCCTCAGACAGACGAAAATGCTCGGATGAGTAGTGAAATGTCTTGATCCCACAAGAAAAAAAGTCCAGTTGCCATGTCTCAAGAGGGGGAAGATTTATTTATCTCTTAGGAAGGGATGCTTTCTGGGATGAAAATAACACAACAAGCTTCCCCTTTCTCTTTGAAGGACGAAGGGCTAAATCAAGGACTAACTGCTATCTGTGATGAAGCATATTAAGCTCCTCACTGTCATTTGGGTTACTCAAGAACCTTTCAAAGTGCAAACATGTGAAATAAGATGGCCTGGAAAAGCCATCAAATGTGCAGTCTGATATTTAAATCCACCTGCAATAGATTTCTAGAAAACAGGAAAAATGTGTGATTTTCTTTCTGTTTCTGGCTTGTTTTGCTGGTTGTCAGTTCCCTAATTTATAGGAAGCTTGCTCAGTTTTATAAGATACTAAAACGTGGAATTTGATTTAGTTTGCTCAGAATTTGCCAAGGGGCTTTGCAACATTCGCAATAACTTAACCAAACATTTCATTTGGTTTCCAAAAGGAATTCAGACCTGACAAACAGGCGCTCCCCAAACCATATTATGAAAAGAAACCGGTGAGGATTGCTAGCACACATTACACAAAAGAAATGAAACTGTCTGCACAAACCACTGTAAATTAAGAAACATTACAATTACAAAAGCTTTACAGAATGCTTCACAACGGATCAATGCATAACATAATAAACACATTAAAAGACTATCATATGGTGGTGGTTCTACTGCAAACCATGGTTTAATGGCACATTGCCTTCTTCAGCATCTGGAATGGAATTCACAGTGTGCTCAACAGATGTGCAGCTACATCTGAATGATGTGCAAAGACTTTATAATACCAGCTTAGTTGGTTCATAAATGTCATTTTAGTGTAGAGTGTGTGGGAAAATGAATCACAGCCTTTCTCCTTGCTAAAAGTTGCAACATGAAGCCTGGTGTATGTCTTTTGAAGTCATATTAATAGACTCATGTGTCTTGTGTCAATCAAGCTGGACATATCATTTTGTGCATCTAGAAGAATACTTACTTTAATGGAGTATTGATTTTTTTCCTGTTGTGATGCACAACTAGCTCACAAACTCTTTCTGATCATGCTACATCCTTCTCTTCCAGTGTTATACATTCATAGCCCTGTTGAGTAGGTCCAGTATGCAACTGACTTCCCTCAAGCAGCAAGTCCTATCACACAGGTTGCAAGAGAGGATGTTTTAGGTTTAATTGATAAATTGAAGATCCACAAGTCACCAGGCCCAGATGGCATCCACCCAAGGGTTATTAAGGAACAGAGAAATGAAATTACTGATCTCTTAATAGTAATATTCAACTTGTCTCTTAAAACGGCCACAGTGCCGGAGGACTGGAGGACGGTGGATGTCACATCAATTTTTTTAAAAGGAAGGACGGGGGACCCGGGAAACTACAGGCCAGTTAGCCTTACATCTGTCCCAGGGAAGATGGTGGAAAGCCTAATCCAAGAAAAAAATCTTAAAACACATAGAAGAACAAACCTTGCTAAGAGAGGATCAGCATGGCTTCTGTAAGGGTAATTCTTGCCTGACAAACCTTTTAGAATTCTTTGAAAAGTTCAAGAGGCATGTGGATTTGGGTGAACCAGTGGATATAGTCTATCTGGATTTTCAGAAGGCTTTTGACACAGTTCCTCACCAAACGATGCTGAGAAAATTGCACAGTCAGGGGATAAGAGGGCAGGTCCTCTTGTGGATTGAGAACTGGTTGAGATCCAGGAAACAAAGAGTAGGTGCAAATGGGAAATTTTCACAATGGAGAGAGGTGAAAAGCGGTATGCTCCCGGGATCTGTCCTGGGACTAGTGCTTTTCAATCTGTTCATAAATGACCTGGAGACATGGATAAACAGCGGGGTGGCCAAGTTTGCGGATGACACAAAACTTTTCCAGGTGGTAAAACTAGAGAAGATTGTGAAGAGCTCCAGAAGGATCTCTCCAAACTGGGGAAATAGGATGCAAAATGGCAAATGTGTTTCAATATAGGAAAATGTAAAGTAATGCATATTGGGGCAAAAAATCAAAACTTTATCAACTCATGGGCTCTGAGCTATCCGTGACGGATCAGGAAAGAGATCTTGGTGTGTTGGTGGACAGCTCCATGAAGATGTCTACCCACTGTGTGGCAGCAGTGAAGAAGGCCAATGCCATGTTAGGGATTATCAAAAAGGGGATTGAAAATAAAACAGCCAACATTATAATGCCATTGTACAAAATGATAGTAAGGCTGCACCTGGAGTACTGTGTACAATTGTGGTCACCGCATCTCAAGAAAGACATAGTGAAACTGGAAAAGGTACAAAAAAGAGTGACTAAAATGGTTACTGGGCTAGTGGACCTCCCTTATGAGGAAAGGCTAAAACATTTGGGCCTCTTTAGTCTGGAAAAAAGGCACCTGAGGGGGAATATGATTGAGACATACAGAATAATGCAGGGCATGAGTAAAGTGGATAGATAGACGCTCTACTCCCTCTCACAGAACTAGGGGACATCCACTCAGACTGAGGGTTTTGAGAGTGACAACAGACAAAAGAAAATTCGTCTTAATAACTTGGATGTTGATTCTATAATATAGCTGACTATAGAATTGGGCTAGAACTCAAGTAACCTTGTAACGAATGATACTCTCTTAACCTGGCCTACCTTGCCAGGCTGTTGTGAGGATTATATGGGGAAACTGAACAAATGAGATTATATTGGGAGATCTCCTTCTGACTAGTGCTCTAAAGTAACAATTTGTGTTTGTGCACTCGTGGACACCATGTGTGGATATTTAATACTCTATGTTCAAACGCCGGTTAATAGAAGTCTAATAGTTAAAATGCCGGTTAATAGAAGTCTAGTAGTATTATTCATACATCGTTAAAAATGCACACAAGCAGTCATAGTTCTCCCAAGTCTAATTTATAGCTACTTGTATTCAGCAGATCAAGTTTTAAGGGCTAAATCATGTCTCCCTTGGTCTACTTGTGGGAAAGGGGTTTCAACCTTTTCTCACAACAACTCAAGATTGTGTAGTTTCCATCTCTGCATTTTGTTACTTTCAAGTGTGCACCTGGTACATTTTCTGCGCCTTACTGAGGATAGCAGTGATTTGCAGATTGCTCATTCATGGGGTCAACATAAATTAGAAAATACTTAATGGCACATAACAGCAACACTTAAAGGTACAGTGCTTACTTATGTCACAGAGAATAAGCAGCATCACACACCGCTGCCCTGGTTTGCTCTGTTTTTGATCTGGATGTAGTTGCATTCAGAGTTAACAAAATCACTGGGATTCTTCATTGTGTGCCGGTCATGCAATTCATTGATGCTTGGTCCCATGTGTAAGAGTTATAAAAAAAATCCTTTATTTGGAAGGACCCTTGACCTTATATAATCCAGGTAGGTTTATCTGGAAGTCAGCCTTGTTGGTCCAGTGGGAGCATTTGGCTTTCTTGCAAAATGGCTCCCATGGGGGTGCTTTACATGTCCCACAAAGCAACCACTCATATTATTGCCAGGAGTGTGTGAGAGCTGTTGACCCAGAAACTTGGGCCCCGGTCTCACGACAATTTTGCTGCTCTTTTTGCTGTGAAAGACTGCACAGCAAAAGATCACGTCTTCACTCCAAAGAGCAGTATTTTGGTACCTCGGCCAACCACACCCCTGAAAGCGCCCCTTAAGTGCAGCATTTTGTACCACCACTAGGGGTTTTGTTAAGATACTTCTGTTATTCATGCACACTTTTTAACGCCTCAAACGAGGTCTGACCCCAGAAAAATTGCACCAATTAGATTCGTACCCCTTTTCCTGCCACTTCCTGTAGTTTTGCCTTGGTAATCGTTTATGCTACTGAATTGGTGGCATACCAGCATGATGACACAATTTTTACTGGCTTTCTGCCTGCAATTACAATCCATTTTAGGAAGAAAAACTGCTACCTGGCTGCAATGCATGTATTCGCCACAAGGGGAAAAATGTTCGGTAAGCGAGTCGGGACGGATGCAGAGAAGTAAAATACTCCCCTGTCGTCGGTGAGCTAACTGCACATCAAACATCACGTGGCCACCCAAAAAAATAGTACACATCATATTAAGATGTGTAGGTAATGGTAGTGAGACCAGGGCCTTGGAAAGGATCTTTCTCATCACTTTTCAGCAAAAGTGAGTCAGACAGATGAGCAAAACCATTGGCAAATGCACATATCACTTCCATCATAAGCTAGGTATTTGTTAAAAAAAATAAAAAAGTTTAAAAAGACATTAGCATTGCACCTCTTTGCCTAAAACTTTGCCATTTGGCCAAAACATCTTTTTAATCAGTCATGTTTTCTGATGGGCACATTTTCTATATCTGAAGAGACAGAAGGTTCACTTTCCAAATATAGCGCTACATGTTACTTGGTATTGGTTTTTTGATTAACGTGCAACATACATCTGATAAATCAGCTTCTCTCTCTCACTCTCTCTCCTTTTCTTTCTCTCTTTCAAATTACACTTGTCCAATTTATAACCTCACTCATTTCAACCACCCCAGCTTGTATTTTTGGGAGAAAAACCAATATAGAGTGAGAGACACTTGCTTTAGAGCAAATGAGTATCTTCAAAGCACAGGAAAGGCTGCTAAAATGAGCACTGAAGAAAATCAGTCTGGTCAGTTAATCAATAAAGCATGCTATGTCAAGCCTGCCTTTTGCAAAGTGTCACCATCAAAATAAAAAGCAACTGACTGATAACCTTGATTGTAGGTACCTAGGCTGCATGTTGAAAAAACACATTAAACGTCTGGAATGGCTTAAACTGGGTGGGGTTAGTAACCAAAGGAGTTCACAGGAGCAAGAAAGGAAACCTGAGGCAACTGCTTGGCTGGACTCCTGTGTATATCCCAAGCTCTAATTAATGGTAAGCACATTAAAGCGTCAAAGGGAATATACAGATTTACACGATAAATTTACTTTCATAACCAATCTCATGGGTAGTATTTAATTACAGTTTGGAACCTTTTAACACAAGAGAGGCTTACATCCAGTTGCTGATGTCAACTAGACCCCAGCAACTGAATCCATGGACCAACTGAAGAAGTACTAGCTTACCACGGTCACATTTCTTCAGTAGACCTAGCCTCTCTCTCTCTCTCTCTCTCTCTCTCTCTCTCTCTCTCTGTGTGTGTGTGTGTGTGTGTGTGTGTTGTGTTGTGTCGTTACAGTCGTGACCAACCCTTCGTGACTCCATGTCCATGGAGTTTTCTTGGCAGGAATACTGGAGTGGTTTGCCAGTTCTTTCTCCTATTCGTACACCTACACCTACTCCTACACCTATTCCCTGGTGGTCTCCCATCCAAGTACTAACTAGGCCTGATCCTGCTTAGCTTCTGAAAACAGGTGAGATCAGATGTGCATAGGGCATATAGGCAGCTCCCAGATCTAGCCAACTGGGACTAATAATTGGATTTCATTTGCTAGAAATGAATGCACTGTGGTAGTCAGCTCTACTGGGGTCCACATGTATGTCCTTATATATCCCTCCATCTCCATATGGTGAGACATACCTTAATTCAACATAGGTATCCATAAAGTAACTTTAATATTGGTCTCATATAAAAAGGTAAAAGGTAAAGGTTCCCCCCGCATATGCATACTAGTCATGTCTGACTCTAGAGGCGGTGCTCATCTCTATATCCAAGTCGAAGAACCAGTGTTGTTGTATAAGTCCATGGCCATGTGGCTGGCATGATTGCAAGGAAACACTGTTTTACCTTCCCGCTTTTTACTGCGGTACCTATTTATCAACTTGCATTTACATGCTTTCAAACTGCTAGGTTGACAGGAGCTGGGGTTATCAGTGGGAGATAACACCAGCAGCCATTTTGTAACAAAGCCAAATGCTCCACTGTGTGGCACCCGGGATTTGAACCACCGAGCTGCCGAATTTGCAGCTGGCAGTTTTCGGAAGCCTCAGTCCAGTAAGCCACCACGCCCCTTTTGGTCTCATATAACAGTCTACAAAAGAAAAAAAGAGAAAAAAAGCTACAGTGGTACCTCATAATACTAATGAGCTGTAAGACAAATAATTCATAGGACAAATGAAATTTCTGGGAATAGGCCTGCTTCCCAGTACGAAAAATCCTTATGGATTAAATTCATCTTGAGAGGTACCATTGTGGCTAGGCAGAGTGGTGGATCGGGTGCTGCAGACTGAGTGGTGTGCAGCACCCAATCCCTTGCAGTAGGGGGCGCTTTCCGGCGGAAGTGGTGGCAGCAGCAGGGCTAGGCAAGGATCATTGTGTCCCTGCTTCGCCCACCAACCTGGTGGGAGAAACAGGGATGGAACGATCCTCTCCCAGCCCAGGCTGTTTGTGAGGAAAGCGGTGGCTGTAGGGCTGGGTGAGGATCGCTGCTGAAGCCGCTGGGGAAAAGAGGCACCAAGCTGCTTTGGGGCGCTCAGAGTGTCTTTCTCCCAGCGGCTTCTGCTCCCTGCCCCAATTCCTTTCAGCTTTTGGGGGCCTGAAAAGGAGGAGGAGACAAAGAGCCGCAGCCAGCAAAATGGGGAAAGCTTTTCTACTGCTCCAACCCAGCAACAAAGGGGAAAAGCTTCCCTCCTTTGCTGTGCTGGAGGTAAACCCCCTCAATCACCGGCAGCCAAAGGCTGCTCCACACAGCCCGGGCAGCTTAGAGCTGTCAAAATCAGCTGTGTGTCGGCTGCAGGGGGAACAGGCTTTGGCTGTCCATTGATTAAGGGCATTTGGGACAGCCTTCCTATAGGAACACATTGAAAATTTATTAATCTGTTCCCTCTGGAATGGATTAATTGGTTTTCAGTGCATTCCTATGGGAAATGGCGCCTTAGAAGATGAATTTTTCATAGAACAAATTGCCCCATAGAACTAATCAAATTTGTCATACGAGGGACCACTGTACTGTATGACAGACTTCATGGGCAGATGTCATGTGGTTCATCAGGGTTGGGTACCAGCTGCTGCTGGACTTGAACATATTGGTGCATGGACAGTTTGCCTGGCTTCAAGCCCTTTTCTAACTACATGTTAAATCACTCTACATGTTAAATTCCCTCCTCCCACATGTTAAATCACTCTTCATTCTTTCTTTCCATTAATATGTACTACCCATCCTAATCAATTATGTCAAGTGGGCATTTTGATTCTGATTTATATTAATGATGCCTATAGATATGACTCATCAGTTTGAAATCATTTCGGGATAGTTCTTCAGGCTTTAAAAACTGTACTGCTCCATCTAGAATCAATTTTCGCAGTGCCATGTTTTGCTGAGAGTGTGACAAAGGAGAAGACACATGACTGTTGGGCTGAAAGCAAGGCTATGATTAATAGAGAATGCATAAGTCTCTCCATGTTTACAAGCCTAGATTTGTATATCTTCTTTGTACTCTCTGCGGTTTTCCTCACCTAGGCTGGATCCAGCATACAGATGGGTGTTTCGTTTCAGAAGGGGTCTGGTTCCAAAATGAAGCATGGCAGTGCATGGCGTTTGGAACCGGGACCCACTCTCCAGAATGAAATCAACCACTGAATTACCTTCCTTTGGATTGCACGGGGTGAAACTCCAATGAGGAAGCAGCCTCCAACACGTCATCTTTCCTTCTCGCTGGAGCTGGCCAACCAGGAGCTGTGCAAGGACATGCATCATCCCGCCTCTCTGTTCCAGACCCCTTCCGAAACAAAATTCCCATCTCTAATCCAGCATTTCATTGTGTAAACAGTAACACTCTCTGAGTTCCTGCCAGCAAAAAGATTTCAGCTGACTTCTGTTTGTATAGATTTCACAGAATTCCCTCAATTGTTCCAGAAGGACCACAAAGGGCTACAGAGGAAAAGGAGAAATGATGAAAATTAAATCCTTTTGCACACCTATGATGGAAGTGTTCTGACTGAGCAGAATCCTTCTACCTACAGCCTGCCAATGCCTGTGAGCTGAACTTTCATGTTCAAGCTTGCCTTTGAAAGCCATGGTTGAAGTTAAAATGTCAGAAATTAACCCAAACATGTGAAAACTTCCATCTTTATGTATGAGGGCACATAAATGCATCATTCATAGATATTTGCCTGTGTCTGTTGAAAAAGCTCCTCATCGGCATGATATTGATTGGGAGTGAAGAGGCAATTCCAATAATGAATTAAATCCATGCCTCTCTTCTCTCAAGAGCCCAAGGGCAAGAAAGCAGGAAACAAACATAAGATCATACAGGCCAGGCTGATCCAAGTTTTGCAGGATAATCTAATGCTGAGAACCAGATTGTGCTTTTTGGATACAAAACTGTGGCAGTAAGTTATTCTATAGCAGAGGCCTGGATAGCAAACACACTATGATTCCCTGCAAACCCTCACCCTGTAATTTCATTCCCAGCTGGATGTACTTGCCATCTTGAAATTGACTACCTCAAACATATGCTAAGAAAACTTCCTCGGGCTTTCCCCCCAAATTCCAACATTATGCCTGTGGCTTCCTGTGCCACTAAGACTGGGGGTGCTCTGGGGTACTCCCAGTGAGGATGGTGGGGTCTTTGTGTATGTGTGTGCCGGGTGTGACAACACCCTGGAAGCAGGAGATATACATATGTAAATCATCAGCCAATCCCAGCAGGAGGGCGGGGGGATTGTATGGTATAAAACGGGTGGAGCCTGGTCTGTGAGAAACTCAGTTGAGTTAAGAGTTAAGAGTGAGTGCTGGGAGAGAGCACAGCTCTGTTAGAGTTTTGTCAGGCAGTGAGGGCTTTACTGTTTACAGGTTATTAAAGACAGGGAGGCTTGAAGAGTTGAATTAATCTATTCTATGATTAAGGCAACACATACCAACTTCAGTCATTATTGTATTTATTTACTTTCTCAATAAACTTCATTATTATTTTTATGTTACACTTCTGAGTCTGTCCCAGTTCATAAGGCAATGATTTAAAAGGTGGCAGCATTACCAAGGGGATATCGGGAAGATTAATAAGTTGGTTCCCTACCCTTCACATTTTTCATCACAATCACCTGTTTAAAAGGGAGGTGTCGTCACAGCGGGAAAGGAGGTTAAAGGTGAGAAATGTAAGTTGGAAATTGTTCATCAAACACTCCTCATGCTCCTTTCCCCTTGGAAGTTCCATATCTTGCATGTCTCAGAAAAAAGAAGAAACAACCTGGTTGTCAAGTCCCTGTTTGTTTCTGGATGCTTAGCACACCCATTTTACGCTTATCTGATTGTTGATATGAAAAACAAAATATATTTGGGGTGTCTTCCAAATCTCTCCTTTAGAAAGTCCCTTTATTCAATTAAATAATGTGTTCCTATTATTAAAGTATGGAGAAATGTACTACATGTCCTAGGTGCTTTTGTAAAGAGAAATCTCTCCGCATTTGGAACTTGATGAAAAACTTAAATTTACTAATGTGAATGCCTAAGAGCCATTCACAGCTAACCACTTATTCATCAAACCCCGGACCAAAACAAGGGGAGAAAAAGCAGTGTAGGCAAGTGATGAAAGAAAGGTTTTTGCTCAGCACAGCATTCTTAAAGTTCACAATGTGAGATACAGCACCTTGGTACATATAAAAATCTGAATTGTTTCTGGAAATACATTTTTAATTAAAACTGTCATTTTTCACCCAGCTGGCAGTAGACACCAGCTTGCGTCCTCATTGTCAGGTCTCTTATCAGCAGTAAATGTGCTATCTAAGGCAAAGCAGCAGAGGGAGATATTTATATCTCTGTAGAAAGTGTTACCTAGAAAAGCACCTCAGCATAGGGAAGTGGTGGTGAAACTGTCAAGGTATAATTTCCAAGTGGAAACAAAACAAAGCTTGTGGTAATCAACAGCCATGTTGAACATGTGTGTGAAATGCTGAGTAACTGTGGTTAACAAAAAAGGAAGGCTAACACATGTGTATTAAGTTTAAAGTAAATGATGTAATGTTTTGTGATTGGCTGAGGCTTGTACTGTATATAGTGAAAACCCATGTGTAATGTTTTTGGGGGAATTATCTTCTTTATTTTGTTATGATGCTGGATTGAACTACTGGAAATATACCTATGGTGATGGTGAGCTCTGCTTTAGTGTCTTTATTTTTCTCCTGAGCCAACTATGCTCAAAAGCCTACTCCAACAATGGTTATGGGCACAGCTGAATCTCTGCTGAGCATCAAGCCAGGAGTGCCTGAACTGCACCAGTGCTGCCTCTGAATGCCAGAGGGTGCCATAGGAACCAGCCCAGAAGTGGAAAAGGTCCAGTACGGTGAGAGTCCTACCATTTGGATCCCAGGAGGGGTGGAGGACAGAAGGACAGCAAGATGCAGTTAGGAGGGGCTGCTGGAATGGGAGGATTTCCTCTTACAAGATTAAATTAGAATAATTACTTAACTTGATGTGTTAAAGCTGGAATGCTTTTGAGAAGGGAAGAACTTTGGGAAATTGTATCCAACCCCCCTGCAAACTTAGATGAGGAAGAGACAAAGAAGAATGAGAAGGCTTTAACAACAATAATTCTGTGTCTGGAGGACAACCAGTTAATCCATGTGCATGGACTTACCTCAGCTCAGCAATGTTGGCAAGCTTTGCGTAATGTTTATGTCCGGGACACTGCTGGAATCAAGATAGCCCTGACACATAGACTATACAAAGCTAAACTGCAACCTGATGGCAGCATGTCAAGGCATCTGCAGGAAATGAGGGAACTTTTCCTTCAGCTTGAGCAAAGAGGCATGGAGTTTACTGTAATTCACAAGGTGTATGTAATCCTGAGTTCTCTTCCTGAAATGTATGATGTGTTAGTAACCAACCTTGAACCTATGCCAGAAAGAGATTTAACGCTTGAGTATTTGACAGGACGGCTGTTGGAAGAAGAGTTAAAGAGAAATGAAAGATTCCAATCCAGAAGGAGGGATGACCACACCCAGCTGAGGAAAGCTACTTCTAGGAGTGAAGGAGAACAGTCTGAAAAAATATTTGCTATAAAACACTGCTTCAAATGTGGAAGTAAAAAACTTTTTTTAAGCAATGCAAAGCTGACCCGAGAACTGGAAATGAGCAGAAAGGGAGGATTTACGTTGTAAAAGCAGCTGATAAGAAGAAAGCCAAGGACGTTTCCTGGATAATTGATAGTGGAGATGTGAAACATTTAACCCATGAAGCTGAACTATTTTTTTCATTAGGTGATTCAACAAATAGCCATGTGAGCCTTGCTAATGGACAGAAATCTCCTGTTAAAGGAGAAGGAACAGTTTAAGTTTCAGGTTTGAAAAAGGTTGTACATGGGGTGTTATATGTGCCAAATTTAGACTGTAATATATTAAGTGTTTCTTGCCTAGACAAGGAGGGGTTTAAAGTAACTTTTGCTAATAGTACATGTGAAATTAGAAAAGAAAATAGAGTGTGGGCTAAAGCTATATTAGAAAATAATTTGTATATACTGAAGGAAACAGTGCAGGGTACTACAGCATATGCCACAACAAAAAAAGAAGCCAACACCTGACCTGTGTGCACATTTAATACATAGGAGACTTGGGCATGCAAATTTTAGGGTAGCAGAGAAAATGGAAACATTGACAAAGGGTTTAAAAATGAAACCTTGTAAGAATTTTCTTGATTGCAATGTTTTTAAGGAGGCAAATCTAAGGTTCAAAAAATAAACAAATAGAGTGGAAGAAAAACTAAGAGGGCTTTTGAATTAATTCATGCTGATGTAATTGGGCCTCTTCCGCCCTCTATGGGTGGTGCTAAATATGTTTTAGTTTTAGTTGATGATTGTACACATTTTTCATTTTGTTTTCTGATGAAATCTAAAGGTGAGGTTTCTGATCATTTCAAGAGATGGGTAAAATTTGTAGAAAGATGTTATAGTACAAAAGTTGGCCAATTACAAAGTAACAGAGGTGTCTGAGAGGTTCCAGACATGGTTAGCAAACCTAGGAATTCTTCATATGAAAACAAGTCCTTATTCTGCATTTCAAAATGGTGTCGCAGAACGTAGGAATGGTGTCCTGCAAACCATGCAAAGTTCTCTTTTAGCAGATGCTAATATGAGTAATGCATATTGGGGTGAAGCAATCCTCACTGCCAATTATATAATCAATAGAATTTGGTCTTCTTCAATTAATCAAACACCATATTTTATGTTATATGGCAAAGTGCCAACACTCAGTCACTTGAGAGTATTTGGATGTTATGCCTTGATGCATGTTCCAAAAGAAACTAGGAGAAAAGGGCAACCAAAGGCCAGGAAAATGAGATTTCTTGGTTATGAACAAGGATCTACAGATTTTTAGAGGGAAATAAGAAAGTAATCTCAAGGTCAGCCCAAATTTGTGAGCATGAAAACTGGGAAGAAGTTCATGCAAATACAGATATGTTTTTTCCTTTGAGTAATGAAAAAGCACAAGTAAAAGAGGAAAGCGTGTCAGAGGAACAGGCTGCTAGTAGTATGAGTCCTGAAATTACAGATGTGGATGATGGGGATTGTAGTGAATCAGAAATTAAAACTGATCATGACGAAGAATCAGAAAGTGTTAGAAGATCAGAAAGACCAAACAGGGGTGTGCCTCCCAAAAGGCAGGAGGCTTGGATGGAAAACAACAGACACTTTTTCTGGTATCGGTGAGATCTATATGGACAACACCAAGCACCGAAATGTGATTTGGTGTACTGTACAATTCACCCTTGGCCATTTGGAGTAGGGAGAGCTTATTTTCAAACATCATTTTTACATTAAAAACGAATTCCTAATAATATATTTAGAGCTGGGTTGCTAAGGGCTTCCATTCTCCTTCCCTTCTGAAATGCCAATGTCTTCTATTCATGCCATGTTATGGCTTTTCCTGCTGAGCAGATAACCTTAGAATACATTTTCTTCTTACACTTCCTAGAAGATTAAAGGTAACTGATACACTATCCTTGATCTGGACTTAGGTCACAACCCTATGTATCCTGCTCTGAGAGGAAACCCCACTGATTTTGGTAGGACACACACAAGCATGCACAAAATGCATAACAGTTTTTTCATGTTTTTGTCCTACTGAACTCTTCCACTGTCGACCAACGTAAGGAGATGTGAAGATGATCAAACACTCGGTTCAGCTTGAGTGAAGGACCTCCCCAGTGTAGGACTATTCAGCTAACATAGTGTCAGTGTAAGGCTATTCATTTAAGATAATGGTTCTCAAACCATTTTCCATCTTCAGCGTCCTTGACTTAATGGCCACTGGCTATGGCTCTCCAAGGTGGTTACTTCATGTCCATCTCACAACAACTGAAATTTGTCTGGACCACACCCCCAGAACGGGCGCTAAGTGAGAAAATCTGCACTGAGGTTGGGTTTTCTCTTGTCCCTCTTCTGTTCCACTTCTTGTCCCAGTTAAGAGAATGTGAAATAACAACTGTACTGGTACAAATGGTATTTGGCCTGCAAAATTCTGTCTTCCTGTTTTTTTTTCCTTGTGTCCATCTAGTGTTTAGTGAGTGAAGTGGCATATGTCATTAATTTCCCTACGGGAAAAAGCATGGAATTCAAAGATATAAGAAAGAAAACATTATCAGTGCTTCCGCATTGGCATATGAAAACCAGAATATCAGTAAACTGAAATATCAAAAAAGAAATTTTTATACCCCACTCCCCAAAAAAGGGAAAAGGAAGCTAAACAAATTCAATGCTTGTCACAGTACAAGACCATGAGGTAACACTTGTCACAAGACAAGTTTTCACAACCATGGGGACACTGAAACAGGGACAAAAACATGTCATCGCAACCAACACTGTCACGGTACAAAGCTAGTTGCGGAACAAAGAGGGATGTGAAGTAACCACCCAACACATAAGGTAAAAGAAGGGAGGAACCGTCCTTCCGCAGCAGACTTCTTCTCTTGCAACCATCGCACCCCTCCTCCCACCCCACTTGTCCAAGAAGTTCTCTCCTTCTTTCACATATACTGTACCTCCTTGGGTGTGCTGTTTCTTCCTTTCTGTGCCACCCATGGGACCCACCTTGTGGCTGCCCCTTTCCCTGTGTGGTGTTGCACCTTTGAAAGCCTGTCATCATCCCCAGTTCTATTCCTGCAACATGCCATTGGGCAGGCACAGCCATCAATCAAAACCAGCTCCACCCCTCCTTTCATTGTGCCTTGGCCTGTGAAGGATGAGAGGTTTTCGCAGCACCCCAGGCTGGGTGGGCAGTGCCCCCAGAATGCCACTATGCACAGTTTAGGAACCCCTCAGTTTAGAGGATTTGGGATTAATTCATCAGCTGCCCTGATGGACTCAACCAGATTGATGCATCAATGCAAGATTGATAGAAAGAGATCTCGCTTTCCATGCGGGGGAATCAGCACTATTTGCTGTGTTAATGAAATCATCCAAGTTGCTACCATTTCACATTCCTGCAATTCATAAAGATGTGTAACTATTCACTCCATCCAGCAGCCTGTCAAATTGAAGTCTACAGCTGTTTACCCCAGTTGGCTCTGGTGAATAGAATACTGAGAATGAAAACACAATGCATTTGAGCTTTCCCAGTATAAAATTGGAGGGCATGAAATAGCATTCATCCTGTTAAATATCCCGCTTCTATTTTTGGGCAGTTCTGTTGATCACTTCATCAGCCAATGCTGCCAGGTGTAATATTAATTGCTTCAACAGACTGCATATTAATCAAGTCTTCTTTCTCCAAAGTATTATGAGACAAAAGCATAAAAGACAAATATTAGGGGAAGAAAATCTTCTCATTATCATTTTTTTAAAATGAAAAGGCAGCTATCAGCATTAGGCTGATACCCACGTGGTAAGGAAAACAAAGTGATGTTGGAAGATCAGCCTTTTCAAGAGGCAGAGCAGTAATTTTTTTTATCAATATCTGCCCCCCTGTAATACCGGTAGATAGTACCTGCTGAATTATAATTATGGGAAGAGGTCTCAATGAATTGCCGGAGGTGACTTGCAATTGGCTTCAGTCTATAAGGAACAAGCTCATCTGTAGCAGCTACTGTATATCAGTCATTGGTGTAAAACTCATTCATTCTTTATTATGCAGTCATAGACCCGATTTAAGAAAACAGAAGGAAAATTGGTTAAAAAAAACAATTTGTAATACAAAATGTTAAAATACAAGCTAAAAGCAGAACATGTTAAAAATGCAGAGAACCGTAAGACCCAGTGCTAAGGGAAATCAGTAGCATAATTGAGACATTGCTTATTTTTAAACTTGACCACGGAAGCAAAAAATTTAGCCACAGATTCTGTATTTAGTTGATTTTTGCCCACCAATAATTGAGACAAATGCTCTGTTTTTGATCTTCCAGGACACTTCTTCAAAATTGGCATGATAAATCTGTTACGTTCTTCTAGGTAAAAACTGCATTCAAACAAAATATGATCCAAAGAGTCAACTACGCTATCACCACAAGCACATAGTCGCTTAACATAGGGAATATTACAATAGCAACCTTCTAAAACAGCTGAGGGGAAACAATTAAACCTGGCTTTGGGAAACGCATAACAATATTTTGGGATAGTAAGTTTGTCCAAGTATCCTGCATACTTAGGAACCTCCCAATTTAATCCAAAGTAATTAGGTGAGCGAGGACCTTGAGCCCTTGATAAGGAATACTGGAGATCAATATATCTAATTCTTTGCTCAATAATTGGTTTAATTTTGTGAAAAGTCTCTTTGTAAAGAAACTCAAGGGAAAACCCTAATAACTGTAGTTTAGGTATAAAACCCTTAAACCAAGTGCTAATAAAAACATCTCTACTCAAATGATAAAGATATCCAGATGTTGGGTCAGCATACACCACTTTTAACCAGTAACAAAAGGCAAGGGACCAAGCTCTACGTTCTACAGCTATGAGTCCTACCTCTAGACGCAAGCCTGCAGATGGTGTAAACCATGACAGTGCGATCAGCCAGTAAAGGCACTCGAAATCAGTTGTTGTTAATTAAACAGCTTTGACACTCCTCCCGAATCATGTGATTGTCTTGCCACCTGTGGTTGCTTATGTGTATTAGAAAAATAAAAATAAAAATCTTAGCAGAGGCTGGGGGAAATTTATTCCCAGAAAAAGAACTTCTGTTTCAAAGCACACAGCATGTGGGAAATAAAGTTAGACAATGAAGCAGGTAATATTATAAGGTGAAATGAACCAAAATACTAACCAACACATTAATATGACACCCCATGATTTAAACACATTCTCATTACACCCCATCAATGGATTTTCCAACTGTCCATGAATTCACTATTCCAAAATTCATTTAGATGAAGGTGCCAGAGGAATTTCTACATCTTTTTCTGCTTCCGTTTGCCATGCATTTTATTTTATTTTATTTTAAAATAAAGCTAAAAAGCAGTGGAGAACAGAAGGTACATAAAAATTCAGCGGTATCCCAGATATATTTATTTTTAAATAATTTCCTGTGGAATATAACCATTAGTTTATCACGGCTGTACTTGTGGAAGTAAAATGAAACAGCCTAAAGCGGAACAGAGTTTTATGCAAGACAGAAAATATATATGCTATGTCATTCTTTGGGCACGTCATAAGAATGAAAGATTTCCTGGAAAGAAAAAAATAATTCTGGGGAAGTTTGAAGGCAGCAGAGAAAGAAGGCAAAATACAAGACAGATTGATTCCCTAAAAGAAGAAGGCAAATTTGAGTTTGCAAGAGCTGAACAGGGCTGTTTGACAGGATATTTTGGGGATCTCTCATTCATAGGGTTGTCATTAAGACAGAGAAGACCTGATCGCATGGAACAGCAAAAAAAATTGTAGGATAGATATGCTATTTTCTCCCTCTGTGTTTATGTCTGTTTATGTGCATATCTGTGTCTATTCCTATAAACAGAAAACTACAAAGAGGATGACAGCAGAAAGACTGATAGAACAGAGTGTAGGGATTTGTAGTTGACAGACATTTGAAAGTGGTTGAAGGCTATCAAAAGCATTTAGTCCACTACTATACACAGATCACTGCTCTGGAGACATACATGCAACACCTGCAAACTTTCCATATCTAAGAGGCAGAATTTGTATACCATGCATATCCTTGAATGTTATACAAGAAAAGTATGGTATTCCAATTTTACATGTTGTGCCGGTTAACCATATTCATCAATGCATTGCTTTTTTACTACTGCACTGTTTCAAACTTGAGATCATCATTGTCATCTTAGAACTTGAGAACTGGAATGGATTCTATAGGTAATCGACTCTAGCCCCTATCAAAGAGGCACAGTGGGGAAGTAAACTCCCAAATCCCAATGTTTAATGTTGGATCTGCAGAGAGGTATATCCATTTTATATAGCAGCCATTGATCTGGAAGGACAAGTGTAATAACGGTAGAGCACTGCTGGCTTTGGAAATCAAAGACTTGTGTTCAAATCCCTGGTCTATCATAAAGCTCACCCGGCAACCTTTCTCTGTCCACTACCATAAGATCAAAATTACCCTGCAGGATACAGCAGGACCCCCATATCCACTGATTCATTATACACGGTTGGCAGAGGAAAATAAATAAATAAATAGTTCAGCAGCCGCAAAACAAGCGGCTGTTGCAAACAGCAACCGTAAAACAAGCTTCTGTCGCAAAACAGCAGCCGTATAGCAAGCTACTGTCCCAAAGCAGCAGCTGCAAAGCAAACTACTGTCACAAAACAGATTTGGAGGCAGTGTTTGGTGTTCTGTCTTATCTGCGGTTTTTGTTATCCACAGAAAGGCCTGGAACCAATCCCCAGTGGATACAAGGGTCCTACTCTAGTTGTAGACACAAATTGAAAGAGAGAAAACTCTTTGGATTAAATATCCTCTCATATAAATATATATTACTTGAATAAATAATCATATTAATGATGTTTTGTCACACACAGAATTAGGAACTATTGGTAGTATTTTCACAAAATCATAGTGTTTTGTTATCAATCTCCACCCACTCCTCCAACTCTGTGAAAATGCAATCTGAGTTGTATATAATTTTCTGGCCCGTAGGGGAAAACTAGAAGGGGAAAAGCTGGGGGAGGAATAAAAGGTGTGATTCCACCTAAAGATAAAGGCAGCTTCTTTTAAATAGAAGAATTTAAAATCCATGGCTTAAATCCAGTAGTAAGTCACAACTAGAGTAGGGCTACTGAATCAGTCGGGAGTTGGTGAGTTAATTTCTCCATAGGCTCCACATTTACTTACTCTAGCTGCAACTTGGTGCTAGATTTGACCTTCAAGCTTTGCACCACTGTGCATATGTTGGTTTGCACACCTATGCTGGGAAATCTGTGCCAGCGCCCAACCATCAGTACCTTAATGCATCAGTTAAGGTACTGATGCATGCATGTATTTGAATTTCAGTGCTCTCTCACTCCAGTGATTGTAATGTGCCAGTGAAGCAAAAGGCACTCCCTGGACAGTTTACAAGTTAATTACGCCAGCCACACACTGCCCCCCCCCGGGTAAGCTGAGTACTCATTGTGCTAACTTTGGAAGGATGGAAGTCAACATTGAGCCAGCCACCTGGGGTGGAACCCCAAGTTGGGGCACGGATTTGGCTGCAGTACATAATATGTCTGTGAAGATTCTCAGTCATCCAGGTGAGTTTACTGTATCTGGAAGCTAAGTCATGGCAACTGGACTTCGTTTCCTTGAGAGATTGAAATGTTTTGCTGCTCATCCAAACAGCTTCATCATCAGACCCGACCGTGGCCTGGGAGTAGAAGTTTACAGGAAACCCCACCCACACAGATCAATACTTACTGTTTGACTCCCACCATCCATTACAACACAAATTAGGAGTCATCAGGACCCTAAACCACAGAGCAGAGAGCATCCCCACCTCCACAGAAGCCAAGAAGAAGGTAGACAGGCACCGGAAGATAACAGTTAAGGCCTGTGGATATCCAAAGTGGGCCTTCAACAAAGCATTGTGCTGACCCAGAAGAACAATGGATCAGCCTGAAACCCAGAACCGATGGAAGAACCTGGTCATTCCCTACATGGCTGGAGTGTCTGACAAGCTTAAAAGGATTTTTGGCAAACACCACATCCCTGTTTATTTCAAACCCACAAACAGACTAAGGCAGAGACTCGTCCACTCAAAGGACCTGATACCAAAACACAAAAGGAGCAATATAGTATATACAGTGGTACCTCAGATAACGACTGCCCCAGATAACGAATTTTTTGGATAACAACTGCAAATTTCTGGGTACAAGACTGCCTCTGATAACGAATTTTCCCTATGGGCTGCCTCAGATAACGAATCACAATTCTAGGTATAGGTCTGCCTCGGATAACGAATTTTCTCTATGGGCTTCCTCGGATAACAAATTTTCCTATGGGCTGCCTTGGATAACGAATAGTCCCTATGGGCTGCCTCCAAAAATGAATTTCCAGCATGCATCAGTAAAAAAGAGTTATCCTGGGTGGCATTGCATCTGTACCTTTAAAGTGCACTTTATAAAGAGATTTGAGCAAAAAACCAGGTGTCTGTGCCTTTTTCCTAGGCTCTGGAACGGATTAAACACTTTTCCATTCATTCCTATGGGAAACCGTGTTTTGGATAATGATGTGTTTCGGATAACAACTGACCTCGGAGAACGAATTAAAGTTGTTTTCCGAGGTACCACTGTACTGCCCAATGCAGTGAGGAGTGTGAAGAGCTCTACACTGGATAAACTAAACAGCTATTAAACAGAAGGATGGCCCAACATAGGAGGGGTAACAGCTCAGGACCAGAATCAGCAGTACACCTCCACTTGAAGGACAAAGGGCACTCATTCAAAAATGAGGATGTACACATATTAGACAAAGAAGAGAGGTGGTTTGAGAGAGGGGTCAGGGAAGCCATTCATGTGAGCATTGAAAACCCCTCTCTCAAAAGAGGTGCGGGGCTCAGGCAGAGTCTATCTGCTAGCAGGTGGTGAGTTCAACAATACCTAGACAAATAAAAAAAAAAACTTCACACCTTCAGCACCAAGGCCATAGCTAATGACCCATACTTTATAGGTTTTAGCACTTTAGGCCATTGTTCACCTGAGGCTGTTGTCTACCTAAGGTGCCTATTGAGGGCATTGTTCATCTTATGAGCCTATTTTAGACCAGGGTGACAAGAGGTCAATGTAAACTATAAAATGGAGGACTCGCAAATAGCTTTCCTTAGACTGATGAAACTCTTTGGATGAGCAGCGAATCGTTTCAGTCTCTTAAGAAAAAGAAGTCCAGTTGCCATGACTCAGCTTCCAGACTGCAGTACAGAAGTTTAACCACTGTGCCTCGAGGTTCTTTCCTGAAGAGAATGGAACTTGGATTTTTCCAGAAGTCCATATAATTGCAAAATCAAGTCAGTCGAGTGTTCAGGGCACACTGAAATACTAAGAATTTTATCAGGTGGATACTAGCTGCTTATACCTTGCTTTGTATTAGTACTTTATTTTATTTTATTTTTACACTTCTATACCGCACCATTTCCCAAAGGGACTCTGGGCGGTTTACAGTAAAAAGACATCAGATAAAACAGCCAATAGAAACAGCAGCAGGGGAACAACAATAAGGGCACTAGAAGGGGAGCCCTCAACAAGAGGTAACGGCACAGAAAAAAAAACTAAGTAGAAATAAGGTCGCCATAAGCCTCCTTAAAAAGCATAGTTTTTAAAGCCTTTTTGAAGGCGGGCAGGGATGATGCAAGTTGCCAACTCACTCGGTAGTTGAGTTTGTTTTTGGACTTTCATCCCTCATTCTTACTCACCACCCATGTCTCTGTTATGGCCTGTGTACTTTCTATATAAAGTGTTCTGCTTATATATAGGTAGCAAACAGGTCAAGCTCCTGCCCGAGGTGAGCCATTCACCCAGCAAATAAGGAAGGTGACTCATTCTACAAGTACAAATCTATGAAAAAAACAAGACATCTCAAAGTCCAGCCTAACTTTGATATTTTATTCATTTGGCCTTTATTTCAAGGAAAACAGTTGGGTACCTTGCAAAAGGTTGTAACAGTTGAGTAGTTCTAAGAACACCTATGTTTCTGATTATACAGTATCTTGGCCTCCAGAAGGGACAGAGATTTGATTTTCCCCTTTCCCCCAATTAAAGCAGGGAATCCAGGCCAGATAAGAAGTTATTTATGGAGGAAGCCAGGGTCCTTACATTCCACATTAAGGTGATGGTGACCTAAAATAACAACCTAACAGCTATTTGTTGTGATGTCTACGCCTGCCACAACCCATCTACCTTAGTTAAGCATTTTGGGGATACAACTGTGTTTTAAGAACATTCTGAGAATGCTGGCATACTTTTTGAAGGAGGGGAGGTCGGTTCAAGAATGACAAATTAGTACGAGGAACAGAAAAAGGCATCTAAAATGTTGTTATAAATGTCATGGACTTTCCAGAGAGTCCTTTGGGCAAAGTGAAAAAAAAAGAAACTTAAATACAGTGGCCCCTTGTATAACAAACATCTTGTATAACATAAAATCTGTACAACATAAAAACTTCTGGAGATAGGGGAAATTTGCTTAACAGAATCACCTATGGGGCAAATCCATACAACATAAAAATGGGATTACTCCATTTTCAATGCATTCCTATGGGAATTTGTATAAAGGAAAATTTGCTTAACATAATTTCATTTGGAACAAATTAATTCCTTTATACAAGGTACCACTGTACATAAATTGTTCCTAGCAAAAACATTACTTTGGGTCTCTGTTCTTTTCTCCTACAAGCCGACGAAAAACGTGACACATTTCTTCCAGTTCTATTTTAAGCTCCCCAAATGAGAAAATCTGAATCTAAAATGCTATCTTCAGAGGCTCCTGAGAGAGAGAGAGAGAGAGAGAGAGAGAGAGAGAGAGCGAGAGAGCAAAAGATTAGCATAACGTAGAACCAAAATGGAGCTGATGGGAACAGTTCCTTTTAAAATTATTATTACAAGTCCCGAAGTACCTATGCAGAATGCCCATCAAATAAGACAATTGGTCTGTCTAATCCAGTACAGTGGTGCCTCTGATAACGAATTTAATTTCTTCACAGAGGCAATTTGTTATCTGAAAAATGTGTTGTCCGAAACGCAGTTTCCCATTGAAATGAATGGGGAACTGATTAATCCATTCCAGAGGTCTGAGAAAAGGCAAAAAAGCTGGGGGTGGGGTTGCAGACCTCTTTATAAAGTGCACTTTAAAGGCCTGTTGTGTTGGAACACCCCCTCCAGAACACCTCCCCTGCAGTGCAATGCAAACATGGACAGGAGAAACTAGCAAGACTGCCCCAGCCTATTCCTACCCAAGGTGCAATGGGGGAAAATGCAAATGGACAAACATAAGAAGCAAGAGAGATCCTGCCTGTTCTTGCCTGCAAAGCAATGGAAAAGACTGCAAACATGGACTGAAGAAAGCACCTGGACTACCCCAGTCTTTTCCTGACATAAATACAAAGAAAAGCAGTGCAAAGATGAATACAAGCTAGCTCCCTACCTTTCCAAGTTCAAAAGGTCTAAATCACTCAGCAAAACATGTCCAAAATGGCTCAAAAATGCTCTAACTCCTCCCACCCCTCCACAAACTACAGGGGGTGCAATCCATCTTGGTACACTTTTTTGCAAGGCATTATAGACATTTGTTATCCCATAGGGAACATTTGTTATCCGAGGCAGCCCTATACGCAGAAATTTCCATTTGTTATCCGAAAAAAATTGTTATCAGAGGCATTCTTTATCCGAGGTATTACTGTTATTGTCAAATTAGACTGCCAGCCCTAGCTGGGGATTCAAGCAGGAATCTCCCTTGCCTTACCAAGAGATCCATGGCATTCCCCAGGAGTTTCCTATCCATATTTCCTATCAAGCCTGACTTGCTTGGCAATCAGAATCAGGGGTAAGTGATACTGGGTGTCAGTCTGTCTGTTTGTTAATCATTGTAATGGAGATACTGTTTTCAGTTTAAGTTCCACTGAGCCTAAAAGCTCATAAATCTTTAAGGCATGACTGGTGGTTCAGAATTGAGCCTCACGAGAAAATCCAGAGATAGGTATTTTATTTATTTAAAATAATTTTACCAGTACCTTTCTCCGCATAAAATGGCGGGTCCCGCCGCGCGGCTGCGCGAGTGGGGACCCTTTGCCTCACCTGGACGGGTGGCGCAGGACTCGGGGCCGGCTGCGCGGACGCGCGAGCCGGCGGTTGCTGGCTGCGGGCTCTTGCTCGGCCCCGGTCTCCGACGTCGGAGCGGCTCAGCGCAGCACAGCCACTCCCGCTTCCCCCGCTTCCGGGAGGGGGGGCGCCGGCTCTCCCCCACTTCTCGCTGGCCGGCCGGTCTCTCGCTCGCCCTTGCGAGGCTGGGAGGTCTCGCGATACTTCCCCGGCCTCGCGAGAGGGAGCGAGATCCGGGGCCTACTTAAGGCCGCGCCGGGCTGGATCGGCCTCTTTTTCGGCGCGGCCTTCTACAAGGGCGGAAGCAAGAAGAGGAGCGGCGAGCGAAGAAAGGGGCGAGACCACGTGGCCGGAGCAAGGCGAGCAGCGCGAAGGACACCGGGCGGCGAGCCACGTGGAAGAAGGCGACGGGAGCGGCACGGAGATCCTCCCGCAGCTAGCGGCGTTCCGCAAAGGAGGCCGGCGCCTACGGAGTGGACACGGGCGGCATTGGAGCAGCAGCGTTGCGGGGCCTGACCCGCAAGGTTTGGTGGCGCGGTCCCTCGGGGAGGAGACCCCGGAGCCTCGGCCCTTAGAGGAAGGGGAACCCAGCGGGTGGCGAGCGGGTGGCCTACAGCGGGGGGGCACACCAGGACAGGGAAGAGGCGACTCGGCCACGCCAGCCTCTCACCGTGTGCGGCGCTGAGGGGGGGCGGACAGCTTATTGCACGCGGGCAGGTAGAAAGCGGGGTTTCCATCACACCGGTGGGGGATGGCGCCTAGGGCTAAGCAAGGTGGCCGCAAGGGCAAGGGGCCTGCTAAAAGGCCAGCCCCCCAACCCTCGCCTTCTGGATCCGACTCTGAGGGGGAGGAATTAGCGTTGCTGGATAGCCTCAGGGCTAGGATGGCCGCAATAGAGGCGGGCGCTGGCCCCGCGCCAGGCGCACCGACGGCGGACCAGGGCTCTGGTTCCGCGGTGGCGGAGGATGCCGCCCAAGGCTCTGATACATCCGGGGCGACGGAGGGAGCGCAGCAGACCCACCAGGCGGCCCAGCGGGAGCAAACCAGGGAGGCGGAGAGGGCCTCCAAAGCTAAAAGGCGCGCGCGTATCAGGGACATCATCGCGGAGCTTTCATCCCGTATGGACAGGTTCGAGGGGAGGCGGAGAGATGGCGGCAGCGACGGAGCATCAGCGGTGAGCACGGAGGTCGCGGAGAACACCACACAATCGGTGGTCAGGGACGTGGCGACGAGGCGAGCACCCGAGGAACAGCCCAGTACATCGCGCGCTGGGGGCCCAGCAGCAGCCAGGCCGGGTGAGTCCCATGCGGCGGCAGGGCCCTCATCGGGGGCAGGGACATGGCCTTGGGGGCAGCCACAGGCTCTGTGCCATCAGGGGGGGCAAGGGGCCCACATACCACTTGGGTGGAACGGGCCTCCCGCAGCGAATAACACCCAGATGCCCCCCGGGGGGATGAGTATGTGGGTGCCACCAGGACCCAGTAGTCACCCTGGGCCCCAGGCAGGCCCAACTATATTAGGTGGCCAGGGGAACCCACCTCCCCATTCCATCCCCTGCCCATCGGCCCCGGGTAACACCCACCCAATTACCTCGGGGGGGTGGCCGGGGGTAGGGGGTCAGCTGCAACCCCAGCCTCCCGTAAACCAAGGACAGCCCCCAGCGATCCAGCTTCAAGGTCAGGCGGCCCCATGGCAGGGCCCGTGGGCCGGCACTATGCAGGTCGGGGGCGGTGGACAACCGGGAGCGATCCCGGTGCACGCCATTCCGTATGGGGACCAGGCCCTCCCCTTGGGTGGGCACCTAGCCCCTGCCACTACAGAGCGGATACTTAGAGGTGAATATGTCGATTTGTTCAGCCTCCTCAACACGGAGGTCGAACTGAAGGATGGGGATAAAGAGGATGACAAGGATAAGGACCGGCGCCTAAGGAGGAAGCCGGAGAGGACGTGGAATAATTGGTTACCCGCATATTCCATTTATATGTCGGTCATAATTAGGGCCCAGCCATGGAGGGCCCAAGCCCTAGTACAGTACCAAGATCTAATATTCAAGGCCTTCACCGACTTCCCCGGGCAGACATGGCTGCTCTATGACGAACAATTTCGGAAGAGGGCGGCCATGGACCATACATTACGCTGGGACGTCCCTCTGACGTCACTGGGGCTGCAAATAATGACCCCAACGCGCCCAGCCCTTGGGGACAGGTTTGATAGTGGCCACTTAATCAAACGCCCAACCCAAAGCAATTCTCCCCGCGTTAATGCGGGGCAGGCGGTTCAACCCCGCCTGGTATGTTGGGATTTCAACGGCCAAGGGGGGTGTGCTAGGAGAACATGCAAGTTTAGGCATGAATGCGCCCTTTGCGGCGCCCCCCACGCAGCGGTCAGGTGTAACAGGCCCAAAAACCAGAGAGGCGGCAGCAAGGATCAAGGGGGCGCAGGGCGGGGGGGTCAACCCAACCCAGCCCCTCAGAAAGGGTCCCAGCCCAATTAGGCTGCCAGTGCTACGGGCCTGGCTAGCGGACTACCCCAAAAGGGAGGACGCTAAATTCTTACTGGAAGGGTTCACGGAGGGTTTTAGGATTCCAGCCATGGGTCCGCGAAGGCCGAGTTCAGCTAGCAACCTTAAATCTCTGCGGGGTATGGAAAAGGTGGCCATGGTAAAGATTCAGAAAGAAGTGGATGAGGGGAGGGTCTTGGGCCCGTTCAGTGTCCCCCCCGTGCCAAACCTGCGAGTATCCCCATTGGGTCTGGTGCCCAAGAAGACCCCGGGAGAGTTTAGATTAATTCACCACCTCTCTTTCTCGGAGGGCAGCTCCATCAACGACGCCATACCGCAGGAACTAGCGTCCGTGCGATACACATCATTTGATGCCGCCGTTAGGATGATTAGGAACTGCGGTGTGGGGGCGCTGATGGCCAAATGTGACATCAAATCGGCATTCAGACTGCTCCCTGTCCATCCGGAAGACTTTGAGCTTCTCGGCTTTCAGTTTCAGGGGAGTTATTACATGGACAGGGCCCTCCCATTCGGCTGCTCGATTTCATGTTCAACCTTCGAGCGCTTCAGCACCTTCCTGGAATGGAAGCTTAGGCGGGAGACAGGATTATCAACTACAGCCCATTATCTTGATGATTTTATGCTATGTGGCAGTAGCCTCTCGGGGAACTGTGCTAGGCTATTAGATACATTCCAGAGATTGGCGGCTGAGTTGGGCGTCCCCCTAGCTGAGGAGAAAACTGAAGGGCCAGCCACATCATTAACCTTCCTGGGCATAGAGCTGGACACGGTTTACCAAACCAGCCGCCTGCCAGCATCTAAGCTACAGGACCTGACCCAACGGCTCAGGGAACTCCAGCACCGGAATAGGGTGACCCTCAGGGAGCTGCAGGTGATCGTTGGTCACCTTAACTTCGCCTGCAGAGTGGTGGCGCCAGGGAGGGCCTTCGTCAGGCGCCTCTGTGACGCAATGAAAGGTCTCCGGAAGCCGACACACAGGACTAGGGTCACGGGAGGTATGAAGGCCGACCTGCAGGTCTGGCTCCAATTCCTGGAAGGTTTCAACGGGGTGTCGTTCTGGAGGACCGAGGTCCGGCTGGGGGCGGAATTCCAAATCCACACTGACGCATCCGGTGCCGCTGGGTATGGGATTTACTTCAGGGGGAGATGGTGTCATGGTACCTAGCCGAGGGAGTGGCACGAGACAGGCGTCACCCGGGATTTAACCTTCCTTGAATTTTTTCCAATCGTGGGGGCTCTGTGGTTATGGGGGGAACTTTGGTCCAACTCCACTGTCCTATTTAAGTGTGACAACATGTCTGTGGTTCACATCATCAATACTCTCAATGCCAAAACCAATAGGGTGATGCGCCTAGTGAGGGCCTTTGTCCTCCGCGCATTGAAACTTAACATCGAGGTAGTAGCTAGCCATGTCCCTGGTTTGGACAACAGCCTAGCAGACTCACTCTCCCGACAGCAGATCCAGAAATTCAGGGAGCTGGCCCCAGGAGCGAGCCCACACCCGGAAGTGCTCCCCGATGCTGTTTGGGAGATTGGAGGCGTGAGGCGAAGAGGGCTATAGGCCTTTCCTTGGCCCCGAGAACAAGGCGCAGTTACGAGGCGGCAGCAAGAGAGTTCGAGTCTTTCAGGGCGGACCAGGGTTTGCAATTGTCTTGGCCAGCACCGATTGAGCACCTCCAGCAATTTGTTATCTGGTTGTATAGGAAAGGGTTAGCACCCGGGTCTATCCAGTCGAAGCTGTCGGCCTTAGCCTTCCAGGCAAAGACGGCAGGCTACACAGACAACACGGGGGATTTCCGGGTCAGGAGGATGCTTGAGGGATATGGCAGGGAGAGGGGCAGGAATGTGGACACCAGGGCCCCCATAACCCCGGAGATGTTAGCGAGGTTAGGGGAGGTATGGCGGCACGTATGCGGGGATACGTACGAACAGGCCCTATTTCACACAGCGTCCCTGGTTGCCTTCTTCGCAGCCCTTAGAGTTAGCGAACTCGTGGCCTCGGGAAAAGGTGACAAGTCCCTCAGAGCCCTGCAGCTCTTGGACATTACCTTTTCTCAAAGTGGGGTGACTATTGGCATTCGCAGGTCTAAAACAGATCAGGTCGGTAAGGGTGCAAGTATCCATCTGGGGCCCTGCGCGGCGGAGAGCATTTGCCCGGTCAGGGCCTTAAGATCGTTTATTCAAACCCAAGGCAATAGGGACGGCTACCTGTTTTGCCATAAGGATGGGACGCCGCTGACTAAGTTTCAATTTTGGAGGGTCACGGCCAGGGCACTGCATAGGGCTGGCATCCCACCCGATTGCTTCGGCACACATTCATTCCGCATCGGGGCAGCCTCTACGGCAGCAGCGCTAGGCTTCGATCAGGGGGGCATACAAAGAATTGGCCGCTGGAGGTCTCGGAGGTTCGCAGCTTACGTACGCCCACTCCCCCAGTTTTAGGTTTATGGGGGTACCCCACTGCCGCTCCTCTCTTCTTGTTCTCCCTGCAGGCAATCCTGGCACACCAAGGCGGCGTGTGGTTATCATCGGTCACAGCTTCATCCACTGGGCCGCAAGATATGTCTGGCGATCAGCGTGGGGAATTCAACTGGGCCTTGGCGCTTGGGCCATGCTGGATTGGAAAGGCACCAGGGGCATGCGCTGGGCTGAAGTAATACCCTCAGCCCTCAAGATCGCTCGCTGTAGCCCGCCTGACTTCCTCCTGATCCACGCAGGAGGGAATGATTTGGGCCGCCAGACTGGTAAATCCCTCATAGGCGACATCATTAGAGATATTGGCAGATGGCAAGATGCGTTTCCCAATTGCAAGGTTATCTGGTCAACCATCATCCCGAGACGGGTCTGGGGAACCAGCTCCAGGACGGGCGGTCTGAACAGGGCCAGACGGAGCGTCAATAGGGAAGTATGCAGCTACGTGGTGAAGCACGGGGGTGCTGTGGTGGGCCATCCGAGTCTTACACCCAACAAGGAGGTGTTATACCGGGATGACGGGGTGCACCTATCGGATTTGGGTTTGGATATCTTCCTGGAAGATCTGAGGAGGGGGCTGCAAGCTGAATTCGGCAGCTTGGTGGGGGGGCATGGGTCATAGTGAACTTGCCCATGCGGTGGCGGGTGGTGCGGAAAATTCCAGGTGCGGTGAGTTCTAACCGCAGAAGCTATGGCCTCCGAACCCCGTGGGCTG
>JAHTLZ010000122.1:32842572-32862808 GCA_023846285.1 Phrynocephalus versicolor | reverse complement strand
CTATTAGTGGCCCAATGTTTCTAGCCCTGGCCTCTGTCTCCTAATCCAGGCAGGGACACTCCAAGCTTCCTTGGAAAGGGTCTGTATTGGCCCAATGTTTCCCCGTTGGCCATGGCTGGTCTGAGTGAGACCCTAATACCTGCCTTCCTTGGTGCTTCACACCGTTCCCTGGGGTTTCGGCACCAAACTGCTAACAAAGTGGTGAGGAAGCACTTTACAACAACCTACCTCAAAGACTGATTATCAGGGGGCTAGCTCTCCTCCTTACAGCCTTAGAGAAATAGACCCACCCAGTTCTCCTGCTTCAACTCTGTCTCCCTGTTTGGCAACTCCCGTTCTCCTGGGGTGGCAATAGAAACTCTGCCTCCCAAAGCACAATCAATCCTCCCTACTGGCACTGTGCCTTAGTGCCTTCCCAATCCCTTGCCTTGTTGGCTGGTATCCTCTAAGCCTGCGTCTAGGCAACCCTTACTTGTAAGCCAGACTAGATGCTTCCCTGCCTGCCGTGCCCTCTGCAAACATGCCTGCCTGTCAGACTCCACCAGTCCCGGCACTGAGCATGCCTTCCAGTTGCTTATCATTCAACCTCCTCCAATCTGCACTTCTGGCTTCCAAGTCCCATACTTTGTCATCTGGGCTGGTCTGTGATTCACGTGATCCACAAAGAACGGCTGTGGAAAGGGAAAGACAGCTGCTCCGCTTCTATTGGAATTTGGGATTGGGAGTTTTTGGGATGATACATGCCTCTCTGCAGGAAGTGCTGCCGGTGTGTGTGTGTTTTTGTCCTCCTCCTCTGCTGCTCCTCTTCACTCACAGCTGCATTGCACTGTGAATGGAGGGACCAGGAAGCCTCCAGCTCTGGTTCTTGGTGGATACTCTGACCCACTAGGAATGTGTGATTCCGTTTCCTCCGCCACTCTTTCCACTGGGCTGCCAGCGGTGCCTCACAAAGGAGGGAAACGTACTTGTTGTGTGCGTACTCCATTCAGAAAGAACCATGTGTGGATCTTGATGCTGTGCTGCTGATGCTGATGCTGTGTAACCGGAAAAGAAAAAATACGGGTTGCAAATCTAGGTTGTGATTGAGTTACGGGAACACTCATCAGGAACAGCAGTGGTGGTGGGCTTAGTCAGAAAGCTTGGCTTGCTGTCCTTTTGGAAGCCTGTGTGGCTCTAGCTCTGTGTCTTCTCACTGCCTGCCTGTCAGCCCCCCCCCCCCCCCCACTTCTGGCTTAGCGGAGAGGCCTTCCAGCCGCTTCTTCTTCACCCTAACAGCACGGTCCAGTTAGTGCTTCAAGTTCAGCCCTGTCGCCACTCCCCTCAAGTTGCCCATGCAGCAACCACGGCTGCTTCCGCCTCTAGGCGGAAAATCACTTGAGGAGAAGAAGACCAACTGTAACAGTGCAGTGCAGTCCAATTTGTTTAGAACTGGGGGACTCTGTCATCCCACGGGGGGGGGGGGTTCTTTACACAGTCCAGGTTGGGAAATCCCTTGACAGAAGGAGGGAAGATTTGGTGCTTCTCCTTCTACCCCCTCTAGTCTGGCCTTCTGGCCTCCACTACCCTTCACTCCGGGCTGCACACACTGTGGCTCACAGAGAAGGGCATTGTGCTGGCTTGTGTGCTAGAAAACAGCCGTGGGCCCGTGATTGCTCTCCTCAAGTGGCTTGCGCAGCCACCTCATGCGAAAGCACCCTTGGACTCTGCCTGGGACAGTGACAGGCCTCTGCAGGAAGTAGTGCCGCTGTGTGGGAGTGTTGTCAGCCTCCGGACCGCTATTTAGTCTTCACTGGGCTGCCATACACTCTGGCTCACTAAGAAGGACAACTTACTGTTGTGATGGTGTCACCATTGACAAATAGTTTATCACAAAGTTGCAGGCTTGGCTGTTCGAATTGCGGAAGTTGTGATTCACCACCATGAAGGGCATGACACTGGGCTGGGCTGCAATGCACTCCATGTTTGGAGACTCTCCTGACGCACACAGACTGTGTGAGTTTCCTCCCCCACTCTCACTTGGCTGCCAACTGTGTCTCACAAGGAAGGGCATTTTCCTGGCCGTTGAAACAAAGGGTTTCCCTTGCAGAAGGATTATACTTTAGGGTAAGGCCACTAGTCTTTGTGGCCACCCACCCACCCAAATAAATGAAGTGTTTGCCTCGGAGAAGGACTGAGTTTGGAGGCAGCTTGGCAATTGGCACTGCTGCCGTTGACAAGAAAGTGTTTTCCTTGAGGAAGGTGTAGGCTTTGGGGTTCTGTTTCCTTTCCATGTCCTGCAACCCACTGTGGTTCACAAAGAAGGGCATTTTCCTGGCGTCCTCCTCAGGCCATTCAGCCACGGTAGGCAGCTGGAGCTTCCTGGCAATAATCCTCCCCTACGGTCCGGCCCTGTGGCCTCAGACTCAGGCTATGTGGCCTCCGCCACTCTTTCCTCTGGGCTGCAAGACGCTGTGTCTCACACTGAAGGGGGTTCCTGAATTTGAACAGTGTTCGAGTACGTACAGCAGTGCACCACCAAGACTTAGTCCAAAAGTGACATGTGGTGGTGCATCGCATAGAAGTGTGGTGCCAGACCAAACCCAAGGTGATTGGCCTCCTCCTCCAGTCTTTCCTCTGGGCTGCAAGACGCTGTGTCTCACACTGAAGGGGGTTCCTGAATTTGAACAGCGTTCGAGTACGTACAGCACCACCAAGACTTAGTCCAAAAGTGACATGTGGTGGTGCATCGCAGGCAGTGTGGTGCCAGACCAAACCCAAGGTGATTGGCCTCCTCCTCCTCCAGTCTTTCCTCTGGGCTGCAAGATGCCGTGTTTCACACAGAAGGGGGGTACTGATTTGAATGAACAGCGTTCGCATCGCAGGCAGTATGGTGCCAGACCGGACTCAAGGTGATTGGCCTCCTCCGCAACTCTTTCCTCTGGGCTGCAAGACACTGTGACCCAAGGCCAGTGGCATTTAAATTCCTTTCATGCCATTCAGCTCCATCCTTTTTATACTGGAGCTGGCAATGAGCCTGCCTCACTCTGGCTCTGTGCTGTGGTGCTCTCCTACTCTGCCTTGTGGCCTGGCCGGGGTGGCCGCCCTTACTCTGGCCTTATGGACGCGTCGACCATAGAGATAGTCCTCCTCCTTGTATAGCCTAGTGTGCTGGGCTGTGGGCTATAAAAGTTAAGTCAGAGCAACCCAGAGCCCTATCCCATTCCCATCCCTACCAAAACTATTCCTGGCTGTAGCTACTAGCTAGGTACGTACGTACAATGTAGCTTTAACCACCTCAGGCTCTAACTGTAGTCTAATGCATTGCTGCTGAATGCTGACCAATCCATGACCAAAAGCAGGGTTGCATTGGCTTTGGCTCATTGGCTGTATTGCTTGTCCTTTAAGTGTGTGTGACTTTGACTGTGAATGTGAAGTGAAGTGAAGGCAGAAGGACCTGGGAGATGGGGGGGCAATTTGAGAGGAGTAGAGTTGTAGAGTAGACCCCTCATCCAGATTTGGGGAGGAACGGAATGTCTTTCTCCTGCTGCCTCTGAGAGAGGTGGAGGGGAGATGGGATGGTATCAAAACCAAACAACAAAAAAGTACAACAAACAGGCATGTCAGCCAGACCAAGTAGGGTGGCTGCTGGCTGGTTCAGCATCAGCAGATTCAGCACAGCAGACCAAGAGGGAAAAAAAAGAAATGCAAATTTGTTTCTACCCCACTTTGTTTGCTTAGGATGCACTCTAGCCTTGTTGTGCAGCAGCAAGTCCATCACCCAGGCAACTGTATTTCGCCTGCTCGTTTGCGGGACCCCTGCCCGCGCGCCCGCACGCCAGCCAATCCCCCTGCCGTTGCCACTGCCGCCGCCCACGCATGTACCCCCGTCCCGCGCCCCCGCCGCCCGTGCTACGCCCGCAAGCCGCAAGTCTCGGTCGGACGTCAAAATGCGTGAAATTGCGGCAGAAACGAAAACAAAAAAACGAAAAACGAAACGACTAAATTTTTTCGATTTTTCGCGAAAACGGACACGAAACAAATCGGACCCTAGCCGAAAACGAAAACGAAAACGAAGTTTTTTTTCTGAGTCGTGCCCATCTCTATTCACTATTATCCACCCCACAGTGGTTCACTATTTACTCTGGGCAACATGGTTTTAAACAAAACCATCTGTTTCAAAGGGTACAAACAACTCTGTCTTTAATATTGGTGTTCAAATTCACCTTCAACCAGGCTCTTGACAGGGTTCACGCACATGTATTTCCTCCCCCCCCCCCTTAGTATATCAGTTCTTGAACAATAAGCCTTCTCTTCTATCAGGGAAACACACCTTGTATTTAGTAACAGTTTGGTGTACCCCACAAGAACAATCAAGAGAAGGACGAAAGAAACATAGCTGACAGCAATTGATTTCACACTCCCAAATGGTTAAAGGGACCATGACCTTGAATGCTTTTAACACAGATTATTCCATTGGTTGGGGAAAATACTTTAACAAGGATATGCAAGAGAGCCAACGTTCCTCCTCCATCATAAAGAACTGGAATACATCATATCATGGTTTCAATCACAAAAAAGATACTTCTTACTTTATATTTCAATGAATAAACCAAAAAAATGGCATCAGTGTATATGGCGCTTGAATCCGATGCTGGCCTGTCTTTACTGGAAGTTGTTTGAGGCTGTGCAAGCCAGGGCACTTATGTTTTACCAATCCTCTCCATATGTACACTGGTGTAACTAGGGAGGGGCAGAAGAGTGCATTTGCCCCAGGGCACGCAGCAATCTGGGGGTGTCTGGAAGGGGAGGAGGGGGAGGGGGAGCCATGTGCCATCCTACCAGCAGTCTTCCTTTCACCCCGCTAAGGCTTGGCAATCCTCAATTGGGGGGAAAGGAGGAGAGGGAAGCAGGCAATTTTCCAAGCAGCACCTCCATCGATTGCTCCTCCTCCTTTCTCTCCACTAAGGCTTGACAATTGTTAGCCTGGAAAAAGGAGGAGAAGGAAGCATACGATGAAGGTGCTGCTTGGGAAAAAAATCCAATCACCTGCTTCCCTCTCCTCCTTTTCTCGGGCTAATGATTGCCAAGCCTTAGCCAGGGGAAAGGAGGAAAGGGAAGCACACTACAGAGGTGCTTCTTGGGGGGGGGAAACATTGTCTGCTTGGCACTATCCACACACTATGCAATTTGCACAGGAGAGCCTTAACTGGAATGGAGACCCACAAAGAAGGCATGAGAAAGAGAGATCCTTCTTCCTCTCCCCCACTGTTCCCCCAGTATCTGCCCCCCTTGTGGGTGGGTAAGACAGAGTTGTGAGGGGTGAAGGAGAAGGCACAAAAACTGACTTTGTCCCCGAATACTCCAAACTCTAGCTACGCCACTGCTTACGTACTACAACCCTCTGCTGTATGTTCTATTGTATTCTAGAAGGCCTAAAACCCTTAGGAATGGCATTTTAGTTGGGGTCTGTGAAGGAGACTTCAATGAATAAGGGGGAAAGGGAAAAATATGGTCTTCTGCTTTGCATAAGTATAATTTCATTCTTCTAAGGCATGGATACCATTAAATATAATCCATGGCTTTTGCTCTGTCTCTGTGTGTTCATGCCTTGTTGATTTTTCTGCAGATCCCTGAAATCACTGATTACCATATTTTTCGCTATATAAGATGCACTTGACCATAAGACACACCTAGTTTTTAGAGGAGGAAAACAAGAAAAAAATGTCTAGCCTAACATTTAATGGTGAGGGAATCCTGGCTGCAAAAGGGGAAGGAAGAGCCTCTGTGCAGATCTCTTTGCAAACAAGTTGATTTTTGACTGGGGAATACTTGCAGCAGAAGGGAAGGGGTGGGGAGAGGCTCCCTGGAGGAAGCCTCTTTGCAAAGGAGGTAATTTGGACTATGGAATCCTGGCTGCCGCAGGGGACAGGAGAGGCTCCATGGAAGCCTCTGCAAATGAGGTGATGGGAATGGGGAATCCAAACAGCAAAAGGGGAGGGTTGCAGTTGCAAATAAAGTTATTGGGACTGTGGAATTGAAGCTGCAAAAGGGGAGGGTTGCAAAAGAGGTGGTTGGGACTGTGGAATCTAGGCTGTAAAAGGGGGGGTTGCAAATGAGGTGATTGGGACTGTGGAATCCATGCTGCAAAAGGGGATGGTTGCAAATGAGGAGATTGGAACTGTGGAATCCAGGCTGCAAAAGGGGAGGGTTGCAAACAAGGTGATTAGAATAGGGAAATCCAGGCTGCAGCAGGGGACGGGACAGACTCTCTGCAGGTAACTTCTCTCTAAATGAAAATGTGTGATATATAAGTAGTGGGGACTATTGTATTCGCTCTGTAAGATGCACAGACTTTCCCCTTCCTTTTAGGGGGGAAGTGTGTCTTATAGAGTGAAAGACACAGTAATCAGGACAGACTAGATTGTTTTGGGGTACTGGGTCCAGGACAGTTCTTTAGCCATCGCCACATTTAACTCTCCTGGGTTACCAACTCTAGGATCAACAAGGCAGTGTGTCTAAGAGGATAAAGCAGGACTCCTTGAAGCTGGTTGTCTATCATATACATAAATCCAATTAATTCAGTGGGTCTGCTCTAGTTTTGCTTCCCAACAGGATTCCAGTCTATAGGGCACTACTGGAGCTATTACCACCACCTTGGCCTTTGGCTCTCTAATGTTGTGAATGGGTATGTGTGAGGGATTTAGGGTGTTGTTTTTTAATTCATACTTTCCAAAATCCCTGACATTCTTCAGATATTTGAGTAGGGCAAGGCAAAGCTAAACATTGAAGAAAACAGAATGGATAGATTTCGCTATCTAGGCTGACGGCTTTGACTGCGTGGTAAAGTATGGCTTTGAATCTTTATATATTCAACATCTTTGCAGTGTTTATTTATTTATATTTATTTATTTTTGCACTTATATACCGCTCCCATTTCCCTAAGGGAACTCTGGGCGGTTCACAAAAAGAAAAAACAGACCATCAATAGACATGTAGTTTAAAAGGAAAAAAAAGTAGTAGGCAAGAGGCATAAACCTTGACAATTAAAAACAAAACAAAAACAAAGCTTGGTACAACCCTAGCAGTTGCGAAAGGCATCCCTGAATGGCCAGGTTTTAACGGCTTTCTTGAAGGTTGCCAGTGAGGATGCCAGTGAGGGAGCCTGGCGTATCTCACTGGGTAATTTATTCCAAAGCGCTGGGCCGGCCACCGAGAAGGCCTGTTTACGAGTTGCTACCCTACGGGCCTCCCTAGAAGTGGCCAAACGGAGCGAGAGAGCCATGGAGGATTGGGTGGGTCGGGCCAGCTCTGATCATAGGCAGATACGCTCTGCCAGATAATCAGGACCCAGACCATGGAGGGTTTTGTAACCCAAAACCAACACCTTGAACCTTATTCGGGAGGCAACGGGAAACCAGTGCAGACGAGCCAGAATGAGGGTGATGCGGTCAAACCTGCCCACACCAACCACCAACCTGGCCGCCGCATTCTGTACCCGCTGCAGTTGCCAAACAAGGTTCAAGGGGAGCCCCATGTAGAGAGTGTTGCTATAATCCAACCTCGATATGATCAGCGCCTGTACCACTGTCCTCAGGGAATCCCCATCAAGGTACGGGCGAATCTGGGCGATAAGCCTAAGATGGTAGAAGGCCGACCTGGTCACAGCTGCCACCTGGTAATCCAGAGACAGATCCGGATCCAGGACGATGTCCAGACTCCTCACTCCTCATTGCATTAGGGTTGCCACATTATAGTCCGTGACTGGAGAGGAGCATAAGCTTTGGTTGGCAGCTCATGCCCCTTTAGCCTTCTGGAGGCAATGGAACAGCCTTCTGGAGGCAATGGAACAGCTTCCTAGCCCTGTCTCCTCTGGTTGGCACTAGACATGGTCACAACTCAGTGAAATTTTTGTTTTTGTTTTTGTTTTTTTGTTTCATTACGCAACAAAAACGAAAATGAAAATTTTTTCAAAACAAAACGGAAACGAAAACAAAAAAATGTGCTGTGTTTTTCATTTTCGTTGCGCCTAATGCATTGAACTGAAAAGAATGCTAACGAAACAGAAATTTTTCATTTTCGTTTTCATTCTTTGGTTTCATTACACAATGAAAACGAAAATGAAAAATCTGCAAAAAACCCAACGAAAACGAAAACGAACCGAAACGGACCCCTCAATGACCAAACGACAAACGAAACACCATTTTTTTTAGTCGTGCCCATCTCTAGTTGGCACCCACTGAGAGGCATCAGTGCAGCCTTGTCGGAGTGCCCACAGAACAGCAGTGTAGCCTGCAATTTATGCCCATCTCTTTGTGACTGTTTGACAGGAAAATACAACATGATTATCTCCATATTGAAAATGGCTCTGCCTATTGAATAAGGCCATTTCAGAGGATTTAGAATTATTTTCCAGTCCATTTTGGTAAGACCTTTTTCAAATTTGCACATTTTCTTCCCGAACCTCCTGGGGGGGGGGCGGAATGAGACATATACGGCTTAAGATGGGGGGAAAGATTAGTCAGTTGGTACATATGTGAAATACTCAATGCAAGATCTATTTAAAATCATATATCCGGACGTAGACTGAGACAGACACGCATAAAAAGCATTCTTATATAATTGCATCATAGTGTCCTTTTCTGAGTTCAAATCAAATATGTACACTTTCTTTTGAGGGGAAAGATGTGGGAGGCAAGCTGCGGAATAACAGCAGAATGGAACTGGGGAGTGAGATCACAAGCAATAGATGTAGCTTAAAATTGCCGAGTCACAAAACAAATTAGCAGAAGATTTAAAGTAGTTTATCAATCAGAGGTTAACGCGTGGAGGCTGAAAATTAAATGAAATCCACATTAAATTGAGTTACAGAAACCTGTTGAAGTTTCTGTATTTTTCTAGTTTGCCGTTGGCATTATACAAGACATATGACTGTTCCAAATCTCTGAGGTGGATGTGACATATTGAGTAAAACCATAAATATTAGCAGGAACATCCATTTGAGGTTGTTGCCATGTACGAATGACAGTACAAGCTCATCTTTCCCTACTGAGACTGAATACAAGCACATCAGGGGCATCCATCAGTCTTCCCTCGCCTTGTTATGTTCCAAGGTTTTTCATTATGCAACTGTTTTCTTCCTAGAAATCACAAACTAGTCATAAGAGGAGAAATGGAGTAGAGTGTGCATATACTGAATAATGAGTAGTTTGATATTATCCCCTCTCCGCTATGCGCCTTTAAATCACGAAAGCCTGAGGTTGACCTCAAATGAACTCAAACCCTTCTGCATGTACTCAGCCTTCCTTCGGCTTCAATTTCCCTTCCTCACTCATGCCTTAACGCTTTAGAGATGTGCTTGAAATATTTTGTAATGAACGGTTGTTGATCTAAGGGCAGTGTCCTCCCTTTCCCCGTCTCCTGCTGCTCTCAGGAACCAATCCCCAAGAGCTTCTTAGCCTTCCGGGCCAAATTTGGGAGGCTAGTGTCGAAGGGATAATTCTTCCTCTAACATTTCCCTCCGATTCCACTGATGGGCATTGGAAATCCAGCCCTGAATGTTGCCCAGTGTCTCATTTGTTCTCTTCTTCTTATTCTCCCCGTTGGGCCAGAAACCAAGACATGGTTATAAACGAGGTCTTCTTGAGTGTGCTTATTCCACTGGTTTCATGAGATGTAACAGAACATGACGGTAGATGCTTATGCAGCCTGGATTCCATAAGGAAAAAAGTCACATACACACACACACACACACACATTTCACTAAATAGTGCATGGGTCAAACAAAGAAGATGGGGCTCCCAAGAGTTGCTCACATATGCATGGAACCATCTCTACTTCTTTAGATCCGATTAGATCACGCTTGGGATTCAGTTCATATGTTTCTTCCATTGTCCTAAACTTTATTGGGCACAGAGGGCTGCTACGTACCAGAATCAAAGGAGCAGAAAATGTTCCTGTTTGTGTGTTGTGTTTTAATTTGCAGTGTGTATTTCTTATTTTCCCAACACACACCAATTGGCTTCAAATCACAATGAAAACATTTTATAAGACACAATTATATTCATCAGTTTAAAACTAGGCTTGGACCAATGCAAATCAGTTAATATAACAGTATTCACTATGGGCTCTATCACACGTACTTTAAAATGCTGATTAAATTTCAAGATAAAGTGTTTCCAAAAATATTGTCCCCACGGCCACCAGGCTTTTAAAACAAAACCTGGTTGTGCCCCCTTTAGCAAGTTTTCCAAGACCTACCAGAGAAGTTGGGGAGTTTTTGCTCCAGTAAAAAATCCGAGCCAGAAGTCTGTGGGAGCTCGCATATGATTTGGTTTTCTACTTTTTTTCATAGCCCTGACCAGCTCATCCTGGTGCTCAAATGCATTTTTTTTTAAAATATTTAGTTTCCTCTCTCCCCAGCACCAATCAGCGGGCCTTTGAGCTGTCAGTGCTATTTTTTTTATTTCTTACTTTTTTTCCTAGCGTCACCTTCTGGCCCTGGGGCTGGTTGGCACTTTTTAAAAAATCCTTGTACGTGGGAATGGAGATCCCACATCTTCAGTCATGTGACCAAGAAAAAAAGAAAAAGTGGACTTTCACAATATCTGGATCTTCCCCCAGGTGAGATAGTGGCTCTTGAGGACTGAAATTCCCAACCAAGATTGCTGAGCTATCTAGCTGTTCTAAAGTACTGTTAGTGCCTGAAGAGGTCTATGGATGACTGATTGTTCTTCTTCTCATGTACTGTTTATTGTTGTTCACTTTTGGATTGGATTAGTTGTTACCTTGTCCTTATTTTTCTGCATTATTTTTGTGGGTTCTCTAGGGTTTAATTGGTTCTTAGCTGTCACCAGAAGCCAGAAAAGGAAAACTGAAGCAAAAAAAAACCCCATCAACTTTGGATATGTGCAGGTTTGTTGAAAACAGAGTACCTGAAATGGGCTGAAATGGAATGATGGCCCCTTGAAAGAACCCCAAATCAAAGGAAACCCTATGTTTTCCTGCCGCCCATTGGCTCAATGATTTCTGCATAATGAAGTGTGCTTCCTGCCACCTTGGAGGTCAGGAAGAATCTTGCGTACCTCTGGGATTTCTACATGTCTTATGTGGAGACAGCTACCATTGACAAGAAAATATCTAGTGAGTATTCTTCTTGTGCCTAGCTTCTCAAAACAATGGGGACAGAGCTGGATGGCAGCAAGTCTCTTTCTTCCTTGAGAGAATATGAGATCTAGACGGTGTCTCTCTTTCTTTCCTTTGTAGGTTTAAAATTCTACTGAACAGGAGCCTTCAAAACTCTAAACATCCAACAGATGACTGTCAGGCGTATGCAAAACAACAACTTTTTTTTGGGGGGGGAACAGGCATGGATACCTGTAAATACTGGAGAAGGGGATCTTTGTAAGCAAGTCAGTCCTTACTTATTTCACTCTTGTGGGTAAGATATTTTTAAAAAATGAATATTTTAATCCTTACTGGATAAGACAATATGAACTCTCCTGAGATTTCCCCTTTTCAGAACCTTTCTCACAAACAAGCAGGAGTACTATTTCTGTTTCTGAAAACTCTATGTTTTGCCAAACAAATGCAATTTTTGCATAAAATAATGGGTTTTGCACACATCCCCAAACACATGTGCACTTCTTGTTGTGCAATCCCTGTTTTTGTTTTATTTTGCTCATGCTCATGCTGTTGCTCATTTTCAAAAGCCTACGTCTTTGAACTCTCGCCAAGGGATAAAAAAATATTGCAGGGGCTGATAGCTTTTGACATACTGCTTCAATGTGCCGAACCCTCCTTCTTCATCAAGGGCAGGATAATTTATGAATATTCATGTGTACCCTTAGCTCTTTTTGCCAGGGTTGGGAGCAGGGTCAGAGCAGGAGGAGTAATGTGCACCTGATAGTTGCAAGTCCAAAACTGCAAAGTGAATATATTCCCATGTTCCCCAGCAATTGCTATTGGAGGTGATGCTTTCCTCTTCTACCAGCAAATCTGAAACAGTACTGCCAGAAACAAGATCTGCAGTCCCCAGCAATCTCTACTAGAACGGTGGTCTTTCTGCTCCTACTAACTATTAGCAGCAAAAGGTCAAAGTTTCCCCAACAGTTAGGGCCAATCGTTTCCAACTCTAGAGGCTGGTGTTCATCGCTGTTTCTAAACCAAAGAGCTAGCATACTGTATGTCTCTGGATGTAATTTCCTTGGTCATGTGTACGGCATGAATAAATGTGCAAGCACACGGAATGCTGTTACCTTCCAGCTGACGCGCTATCTGTTTATCTACTCACATTTTATGTGTGTTTGAATAACAGTAGGACCCCGTATCCACTGATTCATTATACACTGATTCAGTTATCCATGGTTGCCAGATGAAATAAATAAATAAATAATTCAGCAGCCACAAAGCAAGCTATTATCACAAAGAGCAGCTGTAAAGCAAGCTACTGTCATAAAACAGCAGCTGTAAAATAAGCTACTGTCACAAACAGCAGCTGTAAAGCAAGCTATTCTTGCAAAACCGCAGATGTAAAGCAAGTTACTATTGCAAAACAGCAGTTTTGGGGACATTTGGTGTTCTCTCTTATCCACGGTTTTCATTATCCACGGGAAGGTTTGGAACCAATCCCCAGCGGATACTGTGGTCTTACTGTACTAGGTTCGACCAAGCAACTCATCCTGTTGCATAGATTAGAACTTTGATCAGTAAGCCCAGCAGCTCAGTGGTTTAACCCACAATGCCACCCACATTCCACTACTAACAGCTGCAGCAGCAACAACATGTGGGATTATATGGGATAATGGGGGGGGGAGGACAAACTAGGCTTCAGGGGTAAAGGGGTGGGTCTGTCTGGCAGAAAAAGGAAGGGCCAACAATCAGAAGATCCAGAACTCTGATTTGGATAGACCTCAAAGTTAACATCTCTCTGATGCACTTGGTTATAAAGAGGTAGGTGGGTGGAAATTCTCCTGGCACATAAACTCCTGGCAAGCCACATCTTTTGCCATGTTTGGATTTTTGGTACATTCTTTGAAGAAGTGGGTATTGCTCACAAAATCTTGCAATGTTTTTATATTTATTAGTGGCCTATAAGGGTATCACCTATAGCCTAGCCTTGCATTTGTCTTTTGTAATGGCCACACAGCTCCCCCTTGTTCATTTCAATGGAACTATGAGGATACCAAGAAACAGCAGCCTCTTCTACGTACCAAGAAGAAGGCACATGGATGCTCAACCTCAGCATAGCAGGATGGCAACCACTAGGGAATATTCCTTTTTCTTTAATCTGGTCCCAATTGGCTATACCTAGCGAGTTTACTAAATTTTACCTCAGTCCCCAAATGGAGCAGATGGCTTTTCTGCATCAACCATCCCCCAATACCACCACCACTTCTGGCCAAACAGAGACTTGTATGGTTTGAAGAAGAACAAAATGGAGAGAAGGTGTGGGTGGGATTGCATGACCTATGTCATTTTGTTTGGAGGACTGGGGTGTGAAATCCAATCCTTGACTTCAGAGGCAGCTTTACAACACCCCTAACCTATCTAAGACAGACATGCCTGGTGAAAATCATCCTGCTAAGAACTTTATATCTCAGAGTAATCTTCTGGCAAACCACATCTTTTGTCATGTTCGCACTTTTGGTGCATCCTTTGAAGAAGTGGGTATTGCCGACAAAAGTTCGGACTGATCTCTTTCTAGCATGTCTGTCACCCCAGGTCCTCCCCAAACTGAGAATACAAAGTCAGTCTGGCAGCCAAGGATATAAACTGCCCACTGACGATAAACAAGTCAATCTGTGGTGTTCAATTTGTGCCATTCTGTTTGCACATATGGATCCTGGCTGGTCAGTGGTCAGTTGTGTGCATGCCTTTTATAAGCCACAATACTTTCGACAAGACTCATTAATAATAGTCTTGAAGAGTTCCAGTTGGCTTGGTATGCAGTTGTTTGGTTTCTCAGTGAAAATATACTGTTGAATCCTTGATTTTCATCTTTCTCTCTTGCCTGGTGTTAAAGATTACATCCAGCTCTGGAGACTGCAGCCACCATGAGTATTTTTATTCCATTAAAAGGAGGCTTCCCATAAGCCAAATATAGGCCACAGTTGCATCTGCTCAGCCTAGTAACAATGCAGTGAGGCAAGAGAATAAAATTGGTAATTAGATGCAGAGAATAAGAATGGGCATGAATGAGTTTAGTAGCTGTTGTTTTTAGAAAACAAAGTGGGTTACAATCCCAAACTACCTTGAAATTCACTCTAGTTCCTACATTTACAAGAGCAGCTAAACTTATCATAGTCTACTGCAGTACAACAATGGTGAAAGACGTCACACCTAGAAGTATGTGACAACTGAATGAACATTTTACATGGCTGCCCTTGGATTTTCCATCTATTGCCAGCAAAGCATCTGAATTAGAAATTCTTATAGGAGTTGATGATACTCAGGGCTTTTTGCCAAGAAGTGCAATGGAGAGAGAGAGAGAGAGAGAGAGAGAGACAGACAGACAGACAGACAGATACACACACACACACACACACACACACACACACACACACACAGAGAGAGACTGTGCATACTCATTGTACATATCTTAGCAGGCTCTCCATAAAACTATTGCTTGCCTTGTTCAAATCTACCAGGGCTTTTCTGGAACCATATAGAAATGATCACTACATTCTGACTTCAAGATGCAGTGAAAAAATGGAGGCACAACAATCATCTCTACTACTGCAATATAAGAGCAGTTGTTGGGAGTGGTTTGTTGTTCCAAATAAATGTCCCACAGCATGCTAAATGACATTGAATGAACATAAATAACCAACTGTGCGGCCAGATGCCTAAACCACGGAGCTATTCAGCAGTTCCACTTGGCTTAAATCTCAGAGGCTCATTGTGCTCCGGTTAAGAAGTCACAGGGAGTCACTGTAGGCATTTGTTGTTGTACATCAAGTATGACTTGGTTTACCACAGTAAATACCCACACTGACCTAAATGGTGAAAATCAGCTACGAAGATTGCATTGATTCAGTTATGCCAGTAAAAATACATTGCAGTAATACATAGGAGGATTCCAGGCAACAAGGCCAACAAAGAAGAGACAAGAAAAGAAACTGGAAAGTCTCAGTTGCTGAAAATGGAAACCAAAGCCAAACCAACAACACAGCCAAATGGTACTATGTTGTCATTTAGTTGTTAGAAAGCTGAGCTCTCATATGGAATCCAGCCAAATGGTACTATGACATGGGGAGGAGGACTTTTCAGTAACTGGCCATATTGTGTCCAGTCTCTGCAACAGCTGTTATGGCTTATCTCCTGTGCTGCCAACAGAGCATCAACACATGGTGAGCTTTTACAGACTATTGTTGCTCTGGTTCACAAAACATCTCACTCCAAGCTCACAGTGATTTGTCCTCCCATCAGGACCAGCCCTTGTGAGCTGTGCTGCTGCTGCTCCATACCCAGCCCAAATCCAAATGGCAAGATGGGCCCAAATGCACATATCCACCAGCGCCCTCACCTCACTCCTAGTTCCTCTGTGCGTCAATGTTTAGTGAACGCAATAACTATAAAGCAGATGACACAGGTCTTGTGGCAAGTATAGTCAAGTGAGGGCTTTTCAGGGTTCCCACTATGATGCAGAAGAGAGCGACTAAAATGATGACTGAGCTGGGGGACCTCCCTTATGAGGAAAGGATAAAACATTTGGGGCTCTTTAGTCTGGAAAAAGGGCGCCTGAGGGGGGATATGATTGAGATGTACAAAATAATGCAGGGCATGAGTAAAGTGGATAGAGGGAAGCTCTTCTCCTTCTCACAAAATACCAGAACTAGGGGGCATACTCGTATATTCAAATTGAGGGCTGGGATAGTAAGAACAGACAAAAGAAAATATTTTTTTACCCAGCGTGTTGTTAGTCTGTGGAACTCTCTGCCACAGGATGTGGTGATGGCATCTGGCCTGGATGCCTTCAAAGGGGGACTGGATAGATTCCTGGAGGAAAAGTCCACCACAGGTTACAAGCCATGAAGGAGATGTGTAATCTCCAGGCTTAAAACCTGGGTACTTCAAGAACCAGATGCAGGAGAGTGGTAACAAGAGACAGGTATCTAGTCTTGTGTGCTCTCAGACGTATTTGTTGGGGCCACTGTGAGATAGAGGAAGCTGGACTAGATGGGCCTTTGGCCTCATCCAGCACAGCTCTTTTTATGTTCTTATGTGGTTGAGTATTTCATCCTCCACCTGCCAGATTTGGAATGGTTAAGTGCTTGTTGGGATCTGATTTAAAATGGATAGGAGTGAAGCCCGCAGTTACCTGCTTTGAGATGTTTGCAGTGCACTTAGAAGAGGAAGGTGTTCATATGTGCATGGAGCTTTGACACCACAAGTTTTACACTAAGCACACAATCTAATTGTATTTTGGGGTATCAGATCTAGTTGCTGCAGCTTGATGATGCAGACAAGGCATTTTCATTTGTCATTTCCCGTCACGTGTATACGTGGCTCATCATGGTTGACAAAATCTGGCAGGCATGTTTTGACTGGGAAATCATTGACCCTTCTAGCTAAGGGAGAAGATCAAGAGGTGATCAGCAGTGACAGCAGGTTCATACAGTTCTTTCTTCCTGCATTTCAGAAGCAAGGACAGGAGGGAATGATTGCCAGCACGTAGTGCTGCTCAGACCACTGGATTTGACTTATGGGGTGCCAGTTGCTGACCTATGCAGGAAGATCACTTCCACATTATCAAACACTAACTTTGCTGCAAACATTATGAAGAGTGACCAAGTAATATAACCTGGTAGGAAGTAGATTGCACTGAGCCTTAATTAATTCCTCCAGTTTCAGCGGGGTTATTTGGTTTCCAATCATTTTTTATTTTGTTTTGTTTAAAAGCATCATATTCAGGGATGCATATTGCTTCTATTGAAGCTACTAGAAATGCATCTTTTGTCCTCCAAGGCTATTGATTATGCAATTGCAATTTTGTCAGGTCAAAAAGCTTCAATCAAGGAAAGCTGAAGGGAAGGGTTTGCACAAGCTACTTCAATTAACTGTGCTGATATATGTTGAAACACATGGCCCATAGGACCTATATTTAACTCATAACACTATTTGCTATGTATTAACATAATTCTATAATTAAATTCCCAAGTACTAAATAAAACAAACATGGAGGTGAATTTTAAAAGCATGTAGAGAATGCTATGCCGAATCACAATACATTCTGTTGTGTTATGCAGTGGGTGGGTTTCCCCATCCCACTGCACCCCACTGTCTGGAAGCAAATCATTGATAGTTCCTTAGTCATGAAATAAGGGAAGAAGCACGGGAAGAAAGTGCAGATTGTGAAGTTGTGCATATGTAACAAAGGGGCATAGATTTTTTTTTTAAAGGGTATGATCAAGATTCAGCCCATTATTAGCTGCAATTCTCAAAAGCTCATGCAAAATAAAACTTGCTGGTCCTACACGTGCCCTAAGACCCTTTGCTATTATTCATTCTTATTGATGTTAAATAAAGCACTCTGGGAATCCTGCCAACTGAAGTGTGAGGTCAACGTTCTGAAAAACAAATGCACAGGGATGTAACAGGTCAGAGGATTTCTGTTTCTCTGAATTGACGAGCCTAACAATCGACAATACAGTGCAGCCTGTTGCTATGGCAAAAGTGAACCCCCCCCCCCGGGTGCAGGTGGTTAAAACTGTCTCACCATCCCATCAAGTGCCAGTCAACCTGCATCCATACATCGAGGCAGAGGGGGGACAGATGACTCACTGCTGGCACAGGGAAAGGCCTGAGTCCCCCCCCCCCACTAGCTTTGATTAGAGAAATGGCCATGTTCCTCAGATCCACAACCATATTCATTAGGACCAGTCAGAACTGATTACAGTATTGGCCCAAGCACATATCTGGTCTGCTACATGGTTGTCCAGCATGGTCCATGTTGAAAGAATGCAAGGCTTCCACCAGATGAAAGCATGTGATAGCGTATAGATGCCCAATAGCCACTTGGACTTGCCGATAGGTGGCAGTGTGGGCTGAAGTTCATGTCAGAGGTGTCATAAACTCTGTTTTGGTAAATACAGTCACAAAAGATAGGTAGTGTGGTGGACAAGGTGTTAGATGAGGAGTAAGGAGGCCTGGGTTCAAATCCCTGCTCAGCCATGTAAACCACTCACATACCACCCCGAAGTCTTATTCGAGTAACATGGTGGTGACCAGGGATGGGCAAAAAACGGAAAAATAGTATTTCATTTCATTCTATTTTGTTCCCCCCTGCATTGCATTTCATTTAGTAAGCAACAATATTTTTTTAAAAAAAAATTACTTACAAAACAAAATGAGAAACGAAATGAACCCCTCCGCCACACCAGCACTTTAGCTGGTACAGCAGGGGATTCAAAAGGTTGAGCTGTCAAAATCAGCTGGCTGGCGGTGGCAAGAATTGAGAAACAGTGGCTGAATCACAGCCCCTTGCCTGGAGGGAGATCTGGTGGCAGCTTTCCGGTTCGAAGGAACTGAACCGAAAACATCATTTGGTTTGGTTCGTGATGACACACTGTCTGCCATTTCATTTTGTTACGAAACAACAAAACATAAAGGTGATCATCCCTAGTGGTGATTTCAAAAGACACTTGAGATGTCGTTTAGATTCAATTGCGGGGGGGGGGGGGGCCTGAAAAAATTCCTTGTACATATGCATTTTATTAATTATCTTAAGCACTACTGTTGACAGTTTGCTGATGCTATACACCCATAGGGAACTCTCACTTGTTTCAAGCAATGATTTGGAGGTTAATTGCAAATTCAGTAATTGGTAGCTCCATGGATTTTGGGCAAAACTCCCACATCTTTTTAAAAAAATCAGTTTGGCACTGCTTTCATTTCTGCTTATATGTTTGCTTCCTTGCTTTGAACACAAATTAACTCAATAATACCACCGTAAACAACGATGTGGCGCTTAGCTTTCTTAGTTTGATTCCATTCAGAAATTTATTAAAATGGTAGCAGTTAGTCTTTTAAGAAATGGAAACCTCCTTAAGCAAGGAAGCGCTCTGGGCATTGAAACACATGTACTTAGAAGTATAACAGTAATGTGTGCCATCAAGTCAGTTCTTATCAGGTGACACTTTTCCAGGGTTTTCTAGATAGACAGTACTCAGAAGTGGTGTGTCCTTCCCTTTTTCTGGGTGAAAGAACTGACTGTTCCATTTGCCCAACACCAACCAACATGTAGTGCCACACTTGCTGCTACAAATATGGCGTGGGAGGAAGTGTGGACATTGTTGAGTTGTACATTGTGGCTCTATGGCAGATAAAACATTTACAACCAAACAGTTCTTGAAATCCTGTTGCTTAACATAGTAAATTGCTCTCGAGTGGGTCTATTGAAGAAAAGAATTACATACTTAATAGTCTCCTGTGTTTATAACAGTCTTTGGGAAGTTACTTTTTAAAAGCATTTGTTAGAGTTCAAATCCTGCAATAATTAATTATTACCAGAGTTATAGTTTTTCAACTATCCCTCAATAGTTAATTACTATCAGTGTCATAATTCTTAAACCTTCCTTTTGCATTGACTAATGCAGTTTCTTTTAGTTACTTTAAAACAGAATGCTACAGGATGGTGTGGTGCAAGGTCTTCCATCCACCTCATTGCTGCTTCAACACCCACAATATGAGGCAAATGTACAAAGAAACATTTTAATCATTTAGAACATAAGAACATAAGAACATAAGAAGAGCCATGCTGGATCAGGCCAAAGGCCCATCTAGTCCAGCTTCCTGTATCTCACAGTGGCCCCACCAGATGCATCTGGGGGCACACAAGACTAGATATCTGTCTCCTGCAACAACTCCCCTGCATCTGGCCCTTGACGTTCCCTGGTTTTAAGCCTGGAGATTACACATCTCCATCATGGTTTGTAACCTGTGATGGACTTTTCCTCCAGGAATCTGTCCAATCCCCTTTTGAAGGCATCCAGGCCAGATGCCATCACCACATCCTGTGGCAGGGAGTTCCATAGACTTACAACGCGCTGGGTGAAAAAATATTTTCTTTTGTCAGTTCTTACTCTCCCAGCCCTCAATTTGAGTGTATGTCCCCTAGTTCTGGTATTTTGGGAGAGAGAGAAGAGCTTCCCTCTATCCACTTTACTCATACCCTGCATTATTTTGTACGTCTCAATCATATCCCCCCTCAAGCGCCTTTTTTCCAGACTAAAGAGGCCCAAATGTTTTAGCCTTTCTT
>JAHTLZ010000122.1:32778767-32817669 GCA_023846285.1 Phrynocephalus versicolor | reverse complement strand
TGTGTGTGTGTGTGTGTGTGTGTGTGTGTGTGTGTGTGTGTGTGTGTGTGTGTGTGTGGCGGAGGGGGAGGATACAAAGTGAGGAAAAGGAATTTGAGTGAATAAATCAAAAGTGAGGAAAAGAGATTTGAGTGAATAAGGAGCCCCATGGTGCAGTGGTTGAGTGCTTGTACTGCTGGTAAAATGTGCTCACGACTTTGGGTTCAATCCCAGGTAGCAGGCTCATGGTTGACTCTGCCTTCCATCCTTCTGAGGTCAGTAAAATGAGTACCCAGCTTGCTGGGGGCAGGGGTGCAATGTGTAGCCTGCATACTGTAATTAAACTGTAAACCGCCCAGAGACTACTTGAAGTGGTATGGGGCAGTATATAAGCAGAACACTTTCTGCTCACCTTAGACCAGGCATGTCCAAACTTCAGCCCTCCAGATGTTTTGGACCACAACTCCCACAGTCCTTTGCCATTGGAAATACAGGCTTGGAATTCTGGGAGTTGTGGTCCAAAACATCAGGAGGGCCAAAGTTTGGACATGCCTGCCTTAGACAATAGCAAAGGAAGGAGCAGTAGGACCTTGGAGTGAACAAATGAGAGGGGCGTGAGGGAGCACTTGAGCGCACACCTCCCTGCCTGGATCCACAGGATGAGAAGCACTGATCTAGCTTCTACTAATCAGGCCTGGCTCTGCCCAGCACTAGCTGCCTTGCCCTTTGCCCCACCATCCCTCTTCAGCATTGAAAATCTACAGCCTTGGACTGCGTTTTGGACAATAGCTTTAGCAAACTGGATGTATACATCTTCCTCCCTCTGTCCCACTCTTCCCCCTTCCTTTCCCTCTCCCAGAAAAGAGCATGACTTTGTTCTAACTCAAAGCACACAATGTATTATCTACCACCTTCAATGCCCTGCTTGTGGGCATCCCAGAAGCATCTGGCTGGCATCGGCGGGACACAGGATGCTGAACATGATGGACCTTTGATCTGATCCAGTTAAGGCTCTTCTTATTTTATTAATGTCTTGTGTCTTTAAATAAAAAGAAGGCCTTTTTGAAAGAAGAAAGCTTTATATTCACCCCCCTTTTTCCCCCTCTTGGTAAAGGTCAACTAATGAAATATTCCTACTACTGCATTCATGGTAGATTACACACACTGAAACATAGCAGGAGTTTAAGGACAAGGATTAATAGAGATCCTGCAAGGAAAAACACCATTTTTATCCCTTTGTTTGCCAGTGAATTGGAAAAAAAATATTCAAATGGTATAGGTGAGATATGGTCTCCAATAACAATGACCAGGAAGGAGTCCTTGGAGTTGTAAGAAAGAAGAATCAGAGGACTTCACATAGTGTGAATTCTATCCTCCGACTTTTCAACAACGTTGGAGCCTTTGTTTCCCACAAAGCTGGGCTCAAAGACAAGTTCAAATCTCAGACCCTGTAGTTACCCTATCATTATAAGTAGAGATGGGCACGAAATGAACAATTTTTCATTTCTGTTTTCGTTTTTTCATATCGTTACATAACGAAATGACAAACGAATTTTGTCTCTAAAATAAAACGAAATGAACATAAACACCAGAAATTTTGTCGTGCGTTTCGTTTCCGTTACTGCAATATAAGTGAATTGCTTAAAATCCTTTAAAAAATCACAAAAATTTAAAAGAAATGGTAACGAAATGGTAATGAAACGAACGAAAACAAAAATGATTTTTTTGCAAAAATTTCCGAAAAATGGAAACGAACCGAAATGGACCCGACAAACGACAAACGACAAAAGAAATGCCATTTTTTTTATTCGTGCCCATCTCTAATTATAAGAAAAAAATATGTTCCTGTTTCAACCATGCCATATAGTATTCTCCCAATGTTGTGCCTAGGCAATGTGGTCCCATTTCATTTGGGTTCTTTCCCTGCGGCTTAAAACAAAAGCAGCTGTGGAAGGACTGCTGTGAAGCCAAAATGTATTCTAAGAAGTCACAGAAAGATACAGAGAACAAACTGCTGGAGCTTTTGCAGTTTGCCTGCTGTAGGTTTGGTTGGGAGGAGCCCTGTCAGTTTCCTCAGCACTAATCAATGGTTCCCTCCTGATTCTGAGTTCAATGAGTGCCCCATTTCTCTGCAGAGAGCTCTTTCCCTCCCTTAAGTCTGTTGGAGTCTGCTGTTGAAAGCAGTCATGGCTGTCAGTTTGCTGTTTGATTTATTCAATTGTAAGTAAGGAAACCTTTAATTCTTCCAATACTGATGTCTCTGAGTGAGTTATTGAGACTGTGTGTGCCAGTTATTGAGAAAAAGAGTGGACTGCTCTGGGAAACTTGAAGCTGTCCGGCTATGTGAATTCCTGCACTTCTGCTGTGCAGCTAAAATTCTAAACTCTGCAACGTAAACAACCAATTGAAAGATAATAGCATCCCATCCTTTATTTCTTTGTGATGAATATAAATTCTGCCTTGTGTATTGAGACATTATGCACGTAAATTAGTAGGTATATTAATCAAAAATTGATTCACCTCACCTTCTTTGAATAATACATCACATTCTGTGCCATAAATGGGGAACAATTCATAGCCATGCACATGTGTCTCAAAAATAATATAATCTATTTACATCTTCCTACAATAAAAAGTTGGAATAATGCATAGAGTGAACATTCCTTGCTTCATAATTAAGTATCTAACTCAAACTCTAGGACAATAGACAGATTCATTCTGCTCTGTCTGTGCAAAAGATAAATGGGTCCACATTAATCATTAAAACAGACTGTATAGTTCAGTACTGCTTGCTGGTGTTTGATGTTCATCATAAATCAGTAAGATTAATTTTACTCGCATACATTCAATGCCATCGAATCTCATTAGTGTAACAGCAGCATCTGATGGCCACCATCATCTTAGAAGACATTATGTGTCCAAATTAGGACTATGTGTGAGACCCCCGACCTGATTCAGGTGTCAATCCACCAATTCACTTTGGGATCCAAACACCCACCAATCTCACCTAGGCTAACACTTGGATTTCTCAGTTCAGTTCATTTGAACGAGGAGACTCAAAATGTAGCAGGTGCTTTATTACGGTCCAAGACCAAAAACATCAATTTGAAATAAATTAATACAATTTGAAATTTGAAGTAACTACAACATTACGATCTGGATGTCCCTGATAAGCAAGATAGCGTAGTTGCTGACCTGGAGCCAGACATCCAGGAAAGTGAACTCAAGTGGGCCTTAGAAAGCATTGCAAACAACAAGGCCAGTGGAGGTGACGGCACTCCAATTGAACTCTTTAAAATCTTAAAAGAGGATGCTGTAAAGGTGCTGCATGCGATATGCCAGCAAATTTGGAAAACTGAGCAGTGGCCAGAGGACTGGAAAAGATCGGTCTACATCCCAATCCCAAAGAAAGGAAACACCAAAGAATGCTCCAACTATCGCACAGTTGCACTCATTTCACACGCTAGCAAGGTTATGCTCAAAATTCTACAAGGGAGGTTTCAGCAGTATGTGGACAGAGAAATTCCAGAAGTGCAAGCTGGATTTCAAAGGGACAGAGAAACTAGAGATCAAATCACCAACATGTGCTGGATTATGGAGAAAGCCAGAGAGTTCCAGAAAAACATCCACTTCTGCTTCATTGACTATGCCAAAGCCTTTGACTGTGTGGACCACAACAAACTATGGCAAGTCCTTAAAGGAATGGGAGTGCCTGACCACCTTATCTGTCTCCTAAGAAATCTGTATGTGGGACAAGCAGCAACCGTCAGAACTGGATATGGAACAACTGACTGGTTTAAAACTGGGAAAGGAGTACTACAAGGCTGTATACTGTCACCTTGCCTATTTAACTTATATTCAGAGTACATCATGCAAAAGGCAGGTCTGGATTAAGCACAAACTGGAATTAAGATTGCCGGAAGAAATATCAACAACCTCAGATACGCAGATGATACTACTCTGATAGCAGAAAGTGAGGAGGAATTAAAGAACCTCTTAATGAGGGTGAAAGAGGAGAGTGAAAAAATGGGCTGAAGTTCAACATCAAAGAAAGTAAGATCATGGCCACCAATCCCATCACCTCCTGGCAAATAGAAGGGGAAGAAATGACAGAGTTTATTTTCTTGGGCTCCTTGATCACTGCAGATGGCGACTGCAGCAACAAAATAAAAAGACGCCTGTTTCTTGGGAGGAAAGCAATGGCAAACCTAGGTAGCATCCTAAAGAGCAGAGACATCACTTTGCCAACTAAGGTCAGGATAGTCAAAGCTATGATTTTTCCAGTAGTGATGTATGGAAATGAGAGCTGGACTATAAAGAAGGCTGATCGCCGCAGAATTATGCTTTTGAGCTGTGGTGCTGGAAGAGAATCTTGAGAGTCCCCTGGACTGTAAGGAGATCAAACCTATCCATCCTGAAAGAAATCAACCCTGAATGTTCACTGGAAGGACAGTTTTTGAAGCTGGGGCTCCAGTACTTTGGCCACCTCATGAGGTTGGGAAAGATGTTGGGAAAGATTGAAGGCAAAAGGAAAAGAGGATGGCAGAGAATGAGATGGCTGGACGGTGTCATCAATGCAACCAATATGGATTTGACAAAACTCCGGGAGGCAGTGGAAGATAGGAAGGCCTGGCGAGCTCTGGTCCATGGGGTCCTGAAGAGTCGGACACAACTGAACAACTGAACAACAACAACATTAAACCTAAAGGAGACTCAAATGGCTCTCTGTTCCTGGGGCCAGGGTGGAGATACAACGTCATGAAATATGGCAAGACGTTCAGCCACTAAGAAAAGATGCACCGCGCCATCTGTACATAGCACGGCTATTAAGGTTTAAGGGCAAGCTACCCCCCAAAATCTGCTTGTTTTCTTTGCAGATCCCCTTCCCATTTCTTTTAGTTCTTCAAGCAGAAAGTCTCTCTCTACTCTGTCATGTGCCCAAGAGCAAGATGGAATTGGAGGAAGCAACATGTGTGATCACACCCACATTCTACACATGAGCATCCTCCTCCCTGCTCCTTGCCCCCCAAGCCCTGGAAATAAAGAGGCGAGACAACTTCAGCTTTGGGAAATCTGGGCCACAACTTTATTGATAACAAAACATTTAACTAGTTTCATATAGCAATCTTATTTCCTGTTAATGGGACCTGAATTGTAGTGCAACGAGGTAACCCAAGTGTATTCAGAGAAATTCACCTAAGGCCAGATGCTGCCCACCTGTTCAGCATCGTGCCAGCTTGGTGAATCTGTTCACCTCTCACAGCCCTCGAGACAGCCTAATATTAGTTTACTAACTTTGTTTAACTCCTAACATTACAAATGAGGTTAATTTTAATCGAGGGCTGTCTAGCGCCTTAAGGGCGACTTACTCGGGCTTACCTGAATACCGTTACCTCTTGCAGTACCCGCCTGCCAGGTTGTGACCGGGAGATTAAAGAGCCTGTCCTACACAGAAAGAGAATGGGATGGGCGAAAACACATGCTCACCCACGGCCAATCAGGGTGACCACCAAAAATTCTCATCCGGCCGCGAAGCGACCAGCGAAGCTCATTTTCCTTCTTTAGAGTGGGCAGGTGTGGCTGGCTCGCCTTGCCAAGGAAGAAGGCAACAGGGGGTGGAGCCTGCTTATCAGGGCTCCGATCCCCAGACAGAAGCCCTGGATGGGCGCGAAGATTTCGCGCCATAAGTCTGGGGCTAGGAGGCAAAGGTGCCCCGCCCCTAGACTTCTCCGGGCATGGAGCTGCCCTTTTCCTCTGTAAGTGTTTTCAGGAGACTGACACTTGTTGTAACGCATGGAGAAAAAAAAGTAAATGCCTTGAGGCAGCTATACTGTCTCTGGAGAATGTCTGAGGCCATTTGCTTGAGCTAAATGCTAGGCAGAAACCCCTGACTAAGGCAAGGTAGAAACCAAGTTGCAAATAAAAAAAAGGAAACCCAAACACCTGAGGCTAGGCTGGTCTCATCATTGCTGCCCTTCCACAAACAGTAAGCTTTCCCTCGGTGACTGGCTTGGGCAGCCAGAGTCACTATTGTGGCTGTATTACAGCATATGAATAAAAAAGCCAATGGTTCACAGTGGGCACAGCTTCTCTATTTAGAATAGCTTTAGAAAAAACACAGATCATGCTACTCATCACCAACATTCTAGGAGGACATGGCACCTGAAGAAGAAGACTGGATGTCTGGGAGACAGTAAATCGGACAGTTTCTATTGTCTTGATTCTAAATCTGTGTTTCATATGATTTTACTAACATTTTAAATATAATGTTATTAACTCTTCTTTTAATATTTCAATTTACTGTTTGTTTAGATTTTAATATTGCAGGTTTTATCTTATACTGTCCTAGCTCTTTTATGAGAAAGATGAGGTAAAAATATTTTAAATAAATGAATAATAAATATATAAAACAAAGTCCAAACAAAGCAATGAAGGGCTTACTGTAGTTCCGCTTGCAACTATGCTAAATGAGTGGAAACACAGTGTGCAACATTTTATGGTGCACAAGTGATCTCTCACAGTGGATAGAGGGATGCTCTTCTCCCTCTCACAAAATACCAGAACTAGGGGACATCCATTCAAATTTTGGGTTGGGAGAGTGAGAAAAGACAAAAGAAAATATTTTTTACCCAGCATGTTGTTAGTCTGTGGAACTCCCTGCCACAGGATGTGGTGATGGCATCTGGCCTGGATGTCTTCAAAAGGGGACTGGACAGATTCCTGGCGGAAAAGTCCATCACAGGTTACAAACCATGATGGAGATGTGTCATCTCCAGGCTTAAAATTGGGGTACTTCAAGGGCCAGATGCAGGGGAGTGGTATCAGGAGAAAGATATCTAGTCTCATGCGCTCCCAGATGCATCTGGTGGGGCCACTGTGAGATACAGGAAGCTGGACTAGATGGGCCTTTGGCCTGATCCAGCATGGCTCTTCTTATGTTCTTATGTTCTTAGTGACTATCCCCACATTCTCCATGATCGGGAGATTGCATCTCCTGCACTTCGGTGGGGGGGGGGGTGAAGATGTTCGTAAGTAAAGCCCAGCTCCCTTCCTTATATCATCTCAAACCACTTTGGAGTTGTCCTTTTATGGTACCATGGAACCTTTCTGTTTGTGCTTCAAGTTCCTTGCTTCTGCATTCCTGTATTCTTAGATTTTTAATCCACCAACTGCTGAATTTACTCAGACTGTTCCAGATCACCATTGATCTATTCCAGAACCAGATCAGGGCTACCCTCTTGGGTCTAGGGCACTCCCTGGTATATTGATTTATAGCTGCTGTCCAACACAGAATTTGGAATTCTCTTAAAATCAGTGCAAACCCCTCTTTTAAAGATGCATTTGGATAGCTTCCATCTGTCAAGAAATATTTTGGGAACATTTCTGGGAACAAAAAATTAGCAGATACCACATATTCCAAGCTGGGCATTCCATTCATATACTAGTCTGAGAGGAGGAACTCTGTGAGATACTGGGCTCATTTAGGATGGTTATGTTTCTTGGACATTTCGTGCTGTTTTCCATGAATGGGAAATGTAAGGAGACAGTTTTCACTGTTTCCCCACACTCTTACAGAACAATTTGGAACATCATGGAAAGCAGCATGGAGTGGAGTGGAGAATGTATTTGAAAGCTAGGTTTCAAAAAGTTCTTCTAAACAAATATTTACATAACAACTCCGAAATATTAAACAGACACAAGCAAAATACAAACATCACTCTGTCAACATAAATAGATGCTGAGTGTCTGTATGTACTGTATACTACCTGTAAGAACACATGTGCTGTATACTACCTGTAAGAACACATTTTTTTGTGCAATAAGGATGGTAAATGATTATTTTCTCTTCTAAATTGTAGAGAAAGTTTCCATTCATTTGACAGATCAAACAAATTCAGGGGAAATTTAGCACCTATTACTGAATGTAATTTATTTTAATAAGGATGAGAAGCCCATTTTTACAACTCATTTTTACAACTCTATTAATGCTTGTTGGAAAAATAATTGACAGGGCTAGAAATGTGGTAATTTTAGGGAAAATAGGAAACAGACGAAGATTTAATCCTGAATATTTTTCAGATAATACAAATATTAAATCATAGTCTAGATTTTGAACACATCACTGATAGCACACCTCATTTTTAATGGCATAATAGTTAACTAGCTTTAGATAATAAAAAGTAATTTGCAATCATTCACAGTACAGAGATTAATAAACCCTGCCTCTTCTTTTCTTCTTCTTCTTTTTTTTTTTTGAAAGAGGTTATGTATCTGATTAAGTTGGGAAAACAGGTGGTAGGATTATTTTGGAGTCATTATTGCAGTTCCCAATCAAGTTCTTTTTAATATATATTTCTACATGATAAATTGCCGTAAATTACTGCCTGGAAAAACACAACAAGCGCTATGTTGCTATGGGTGATATCACTTATTAAAATATGCACCATTAGATTTCAGCAAGGATTCATCCTACAAGTTTCAACAGGGATTTGGAAGGTAAAGCACACCAATATGGTCCAATCTAATTTAACATCTCTCTCTCTCTCTCCCTCTCTCACTGCAATACTAATTTTGCAATATTCTATTTTGATTTATAAATGAACTTATAAATGAAGTTCTGGAGATTGGAAAATCCAAGTGTCAACCTAGGTGAGTGTGAAGGATGTTTGGATCCCAAACTGAATTGGTTGACTGATACCTGAAACAGGCTTGGGGGCTCACACATAGTCCTGATTTAGACACATACACAGTGGACCTTTGTATAGCATAAAATTTGTACAACATAACATAGTCCAGGGATAGGGGAAATTTGCTTATGGGGTGAATCCGTACAACATAAAAATGGGATTACTCCATTTTCAATGCATTCCCATGGGAAATGTGTATAAAGGAAAATTTGCTTAACATAATTTCATTTGGAATGAATTAATTCCTTTATACAAGGTACCACTGTATTTTGAAAGCGACTAGGTACTCGTAGTGCACTCCTATGCATGCCTAGTTTCTAACATGATCGTGGCCATCAGACGCCGCTGTTGCGTTAATGAGATTTGATGGCACTGAATGTATGTGAGTAAGATTAATCTTACTGATTTGTGATGGATAGTGGGCAAGGGTCAAGTGTGAGCAAAAATGGCAGTGGGTGTGGCCAAAGTCAATAAAGGGCAGGGATGGAGACTGTGATCTATGGGACCATCCATCTTATCTATGCCACCTCCTGGTCCTCCTGTCAGCAGCACCAATAAAGCAGGAATTATGCCCAGTGATGGTCAGATCCATACTGTTTTCTGTTCCTCATGTGATATAGTGTCTGTCAATGCAAATTAGCCTTAAGATTCCCCCAACACCCATACTCACACACCGCTGAGCTTCTACTTTCATAACAATAACAACATTTGACCTGCAGGGGTAGAAAGGCAGAAAATGCTGTATTGTTTACCTTTCCATTCAGGGACAGACAAATCTTCCTGATTTATTTTCCCCTGAGTTTGAGTTCTTTCCATCTAATATATGGAGTGTGGAACGTTACTTTCACTTCCTTACTTATGGTACCTCTCTTCAGGAATTATTTGCAAAATCAGGTATAGGGAATGTAAATCTTTAGGTGTTCCATAACTTCCACCATCAAAGTTTTTATGATGATCATAAAAACACGAGCCAGACAATCCACATGCATCCCTGTGTGTGTGGGGGGGGGGATTTAATTGTTTGGGGGCTATCAATAGAACAATCCATGCTGACCTTTCTACATAATGGAGATTACTGATCAGTCCATGAAAGTTAACTTCATGTAAAAATAATCCTGAGGCAGAGGGGAATGCATATTGATTAATACTGTATTGAGGAGAATGTACTAAAGCAAAAAAGATAGAAAAGCAGCATGGTTCTCTTTTCACTTCTTTCTTTTTGCAGGGTGTGTGTGTTAACATTATTTAGTCAATATATATCAAAATGAAAGTGAACTGTGGTTGTTTAAACCACCCCAAGTTGTGTATATCAACTGATGCATATATACACAGTAATACCTCGGATAAAGAATGCCTCGGATAACAAATTTTACAGATAACAAATGGAAATTTCCAGGTATAGGGCTGTCTCAGATAGCAAATGTTCCCTATGGGCTGCCTCGGATAACAAATGTTTCCTAATGCCTTGCAAAAAATGTGTACCCTGCATGCACTGCAGGTGGCATAGTTTGTAAAGGGGTGGAAGGAGTTAGAGCATTTTTTCATGGTGTTTTGGAGCCATTCTGGACATGTTTTACTGAGGAATTTGGACCTTTCAAACTTGGTAAGATAGGGAGCTAGCTTTTATTAATCTTTGCACTGCTTTTCTTTGCATTTTTGGCTGGAAGAAGCTGAGATAGTTTCATTTCTTTGTGTTTGCAGTCTTTTTTCATTGCTCTGCAGGCAAATATGGGCTGGATTTTTCTTCCTGCTTATGTTTATTTGTTTGCATTTTTTACAATTGCACTTTGGGTGGGAACAGGCTGGGGTAGTCTTGCTGGTTTCTCTTGTCCATGTTTGCATTGCACTGCAGGGGGATGTTCTGGAGGGTGTTCCAGCACTGCAAGCATTTTATAAAGAGGTCTGAAACTGCAAACCCCCAGCTTTTTTGCCTTTTTTTCGGACCTCCGAAACAGATTAATCGGTTTCCCATTCATTCCAATGGGAAACCACGTTTCGGATAACATTTTTTTTCGGATAACAAATTGCTTCTGAGAACGAATTAAATTCGTTATCCGAGGTACCACTGTACATAAACAGACATACTGTATCTATTGTATGTATGCAGCTTGACTATTGGATCTCAATCTGTTTGTATGATTGTGGTTCCCACCCACCCACCCCCACACAAATCAGTAACTCAGAAATGCCTTCAAGTGTGAATAGGCACCAGTCAACATACTTCTCTTGAAAGGTTGGGTTTACAATGCATGTGTGTTCCTGGACCCGGCCCTCTCAGTGGAGAATCAGATACTTGCCATGGGCAGGTCTGCCTTTTTGCCATTTTAGGCAGATTGCACACCTGCCCACCTATCTTGATAGGAAGACCCAAACAACACTGTTTCATGCACTGATAATCTTGAGGAAAGGCTATTGCAGTGCTGTCTGCAGATGCTGGCAGTTCAGGAAATGCAGCAAGTGCAGAATACAGCAGCCAGGATCATCAACATATGATCACATGTAACTGTCCTGGTGCACTCGTACTGGCTGCAGATATGCTTCTGGAACATGTTGAAAGTGCCAATGATGACATTCATAGCCCTAAATGGTTTAGGACCTTGCTCCTTATCGGAACACCTCTTCTTCAGAACAATCACCTGGCTCACTCATCCCTCATGTTCTTGAAAGGTTGCAGGGGCCACCCCAATGGAGGCCCAGAAATCCACAACTCAGAAACGGGCCTCCTCTGTGGTGGCTGCCTCATTATGGAATTTTTCTCCTGACTGAAGCGCAACAGGGTTCTTCGCTCCATGTCCTTGGATAAGAAGTGAAGACTTGACTGTTTACACATACCTTCCATAGCCGTGTCTAAGATTAAATTTGTTCCTTGACACTGATATCTGTTATCAGAATAATTATCTCTGTTCTGCAGCCATCTTTTGTGTTAGCTATTTATATTGAGAGCTAGTAGAGCCTTAGTTTCCTTTGTTTGATGTTCTGATTTGATTAATATTGTGCTGCTTATTATTATAGTTTTATCTCATTCCTATGTTGTGATATTGTTAATTGCCCAGAATGCCGGCTTGGCCACTAGATGGGGAGGGTCAGAAATTAATAATAATAAAATAAAATAAATAGCTGGCATTCTCTTCTACATGGTGGAATGGAACTGAAGGAAATGGGGAAAGGAGCGGGTGAGGAAGGAAAGGAAGGTTCGTTTGAAGGCAGAGAGGAGAAATGATAAACAAAGGACAGAATAAATGACAATAAATCAGCTCGAAAGGAACGTTGGGCTGATGGTCTGTGGATTCTGCTGTAGCTAAACTTGCAGTACTTCCAGAAGCAATATACCTCGTCAATTACAGAACGTCTATTTGAAATGGACAGAAATTTTCCTATAAATGTAGCAGAGGCTGAGGCGCTTACATCTTCAAAGAAGTCATGAGGTATGAATATTGTTCAATAATATTCATATACTATTCAATAGCCTCGTGGGAGCAGAGAATTACCACATAAGAATTCTAAACTGCTATCACATTTATTTTTTCACCTTCTGTGCAAATGAAAAATGGAGGCAGAATTATTTTTGAGAACGATATAAGAGAACCATATGGCTGGAAAATTGTTTGAACTTCAGCTATGTAATATCTTTTAGCAGACACTTGGCCTTTGTATGGTTCAGTGGAAACAGCATTGCTCAATTAAAAGAAAAAATGGAAATCCACATGAGAAACTCATCAGGGCGATTTCTTTTGTTGTTCATCTTTGAAGAATATACAGTCAATTTTATGAAAGTTAAAAGGTCACATATGCATACTAAAGTTTTTAAGTGAGTTTTCAGTGGAGCCAAAATGGCAGTTTATATAGGTAGTTTAGGACTAAGGTGCCACATATTTTTACCTTATAGGAACCCTACTGAACTCAATAGAGCCTATTTCTGAAGGCACCTGTATGGGACTGAATTGTATATTATTTAGAATTTTTGATCCAGATTTTCTAAACCGCCTTAAACTACAGTAATTCATAAGGGAACTACAGTGGTACATTGTATAAAGGAATTAATTCATTCCAAATGAAATTATGTTAAGCAAATTTTCCTTTATACAAATTCCCATAGGAATGCATTGGAAACAGAATAATCCCTAATTGTGACCATTTTTATGTTGTATGGATTTGCCCCATAGGCGATTCTGTTAAGCAAATTTCCCCTATCTCCGGAATTTTTTATGTTGTACAGATTTTATGTCATACAAACCGTTTGTTATACAAGGGTCCACTGTATATCCTAAAGGCCTATTTAGCAAAAATATGCATTTTCCTATAGTTCCTCTTCTCCTGTGCTACTCTGCCCTACTTACAAGGGCTGAACAACAAACTGAGATACTGGGAAATAAAATTTTGCTTATGGCCACACAGGCTGGCACTACTCACACAATTATTGAACTCCCAACTTCTGACTCCCCTGTCAGATATCTAAACCATTGGGTTATCCTGCCACCTAATTTTGTTTAACTGTATTTTAATAGCCTCCATCCGAAATTAATAACACCTCCATATGTACAGTGTTCTACCATTCTCAGGGGATCTCACACTTGAAAATACAAAAGCCACAGATCATCCCATTGGAAATAATGGGTTTGTGATTCCACAAGTGGGTAAAAACACCCGTTGTAGAGCTGGTCATATTTCAGCAACCACTGTAGAAAAGAGTAAAAGGACTCTGTGTTTTAGCTATGCTTTTAGTAGTGTTCGTTTTCACATCATTTTGTAAGTCGCCTCGAGTCCTTGCATGGTCAAAAAGGTGATATATAAATGAAATATGTTCTTGGAAAAAAAATTAAAACAGTAAATACCTGTAAAATCTACTGCAAAGGCCTTTTTAGAACACAGTTCTCCACATCTCAAGTCAGAAGCAGAGCTTAGAAAGAAAGATGAAAACTAAGATGTGCCAAAGCCATCTATAACTCAGAACTGATAGAATGTTGTTCTGTGACACAGACTGCTCAGGTATGAATGATGGCACGCTATATTCCTTTGTCTTGAAAGGAGCTTTCCAAGCCCTGCTGAATAACAACAGTTCTTTTCAGTTCAAGGAATTTATTGTCAGTAGAGATGGGCATGACTTAGCGCAATTTTCGTTTTTGTTTACGTTTTTCGTTTTCGTTACGTAACGAAACAAAAAACGAAAAACGGTTCAAAATGGACCGAAAACGGAAACGAAACGACTAATTTTGAGCCAGTTTTCGTTTTTCGTTACTGGAAAAGCACTCAATGGAGCTAAATGGGGAGAAACGAAAAAATTTTCGTTTTCGGTTTCGGTTTTCGTTTTCATTACGTAACGAAACGAAAACGAAAAATTTTGAAAATTAGCTCACAAAAACGGAAACGAAACGAAACGGACACCTAGCCGAAAACGAAAACGGAAACGAAATTTTTTTCTGAGTCGTGCCCATCTCTAATTGTCAGGTCAGTGGGCACGGACTCGCAGGTGTAGACTTTTCCACTGATGTTGAAATACAGGGTAAAGCTCCCACACATTCTAGTACAAATTTACCCCTTCTATCTTTTATTGATACCCTTTTTTATTAGATGTGCCCTGTGGTCTTAGCAGTGTGTGTGTGTGGAGGGGGTTACACACCCTGATATTTTAGGTCAGGACACACTCCTCATTTCGACTGCAAGCTACTCCGCTATTTTACCTCTACTTTGTTTGCTTTCAGTGTTATTAAAATTTATTAACTTTGCTAAGGTAATAGAGGATTTTCCATAGCAACCATTCTCTTGATAGGCCTTGGCTTAATGTCTCTTTAGTAACAGTGCACTCAACGTGAAACATGTTTATTACGGCAGCAGCCCTCCATTCGTAAAGAATGAAAATGCAACCCTCAACCGACACAAGCTTTTTTTCATGTATTCAGTGAATGCCTAGAGGGGGAAGGATGTGGAACTGTGCCCACCCCACCCCTGCCCTTACTCTCCTGACTCCCATGGGGTTATCTGAGTTGTGTTTGTAGCCTACGTGCACATAGCCTGAATGCCTCCCCCCCCTGGGGCCTTTCCATCGGATTTTCATTGGTCACAGACAGTTTCAAGTGGTCTACAAGGCACTAGTCAGAAAGGGAGATAATGTACAGTGATTTAAGATTGGGACCGCAAATATATTCTCTCCCCTCCCGTTCAATCCTTAACCCATGTCTGAAGAGCTTTAAATAGATGTTGTCATTTTTAATTTATTTCAAATATTTACACATGCCCCGGACACGTACTACTCTGGGCAGTTTACAATAAAAGGGAATTTTAACCCACCAAACCCAACAACATCACCTCTTGACAACAGAAATAGAAATTAAACCAGAAACCAAAACCTGACTAATACCCAAATCCTATGTGATGTTTACAGCAGGCCACTTTCTGAGGGCAAGAACAAACCGTCTCAAAAGTAGCTTCTTTTTTAGAGCAATATTTGCCTTAAATGGAAAATCTGGACTTTGAAGTCAGCTTATTTTATATGTCATATTTTAGTCATTTTATATGCCATATTTTATGTGTTGTAGCTGTTTTTAAATCTATGTGGAATGTTTTAAATGAGTTGAATATAGCAACCATGAAATTTTGTTGTTCCTGCAAGGGGGCAATGACAATAAAAATTTCCTATTTCCTATTTCTATTTCCATAGGTAATTTAGGGGAGGGAGTCCTTAAAAGCTTATCTAACAGGTATGGTCTCCTTTGTCTGTCTGTCAGCATAACAACTCATAAGAATGAGCAAGGCCTATGAGGATCAGATGGCATAGGCCAGTGGTCACAAACCTTCAGTACTCCAGATGTTTTGGACCACAACTCCCAGAATTCCAAGCCTGCATTGCCAATGACAAAGGACTGTGGGGGTTGTGGTCCAAAACATCTAGATTCTAGAGTGTTGAAGGTTCACCACCACTGGGATAGGCTGTGGAAAATATGCTCTGACAAGTCATGCCCCCCCCTCGACTGTTAAGGGCTTGAGGGTTAAGACCAAGACCTTGAATCTGGCCTGAAAAAGGGAGTTGCAGTCAAAAAGGGACAGGAAGCCAATGCAGGTGATCCAGTACTAATCCATACCTAAGATCAGCCTTTCTGCCACATTATCCACTTCTTGTAGTTTCCTTGCCAGTTTCAAGTGACCTCCCCACAGAGAGGCTTACAGTAGACAATACTGGAGATCACCAGTGCATGCACCAATATCATCAAGGACCCTTCATCTAGTGAGGGATGTAACTGGGAAATCAGGTTAAAGGTTGAAATAGATATGGCCAGTATTTATTATTCCCATGAGAAGGCTGAGTCTAGGAACAGCCCAAGTTATGAACTTGATCCCTAAGAGGAAGGGTATCTGTATTCAACTTAGAGTCAACACCTTAAAGTGTCTAAGGGCCCACACAAAAGAACCATCTCTGTCTTTTCTGAGTTCAGCTTCACCTTATTGGCCTTCGTCCATTCCAGATTTGTGGCCAAGTGGTGCTCCAGGATCCAGAGATAATCCATAGCAGAATTTTATTTATTTATTTATTTATTTATTTATTTATTTATTTATTTATTTAGTGGGTTTCTATACCGCCCATCTGGCCACCCTAACAGGTGAAATATACATAGTTGAAATGCTATAACATGTTTTACACTCGGTTCTTTTTGAGGTGCAGAGAAGGCAATTGGGTGAATGAGAGAACAATACTTGTCTTCAGATTTTTTAAAACAGTTACCTTGGTTAATAGATATACCTTAAGTAATTATTTTAGCTACTTGTGGCAAAGAGACTACTAAATAATAATATTTATTCTTTAAAAATCGCACTTCTTATCTTGTGGTCATGAGGCTATGAAAACAGTAACTTTTCAAAAGTAACATTCCAAACTCTACTTCATGTAGGTACTGTATAATGCAATACTCACCTGGCACCGCCTTCACCAAAAAGAACTGGAAGCAATTCATTAAAGAAATATAGTAAAATTGCTTTATACCAGTGGTTCCCAGCCTTGGGTAACCCGGGTTTTCTTGGACTGCAGTTCCCAGAAGACTTCACTACCAGCTACGCTGCCCGGGGTTTCTGGGAGTTGTAGTCAAAGAATACCTAGGTTAACCAAGGCTGGAGACCACTGGTCTAAGCACAAAGTCTGACAGTGTTCATTCAGAACCACCTCTACATTCCCAATTATGGGTCTAAAGTTAACACCACCCATAAACACGAGATCTGCCTGGCTCCTTGATGACAAAAGGAGGCGAGTAATTGTGCAACAGCCATTGGTAGAGATGGGCACGACTCAGAAAAAAAATTTCGTTTTCGTTTTCGTTTTCGGCTAGGATCCGTTTCGTTTCGTTTCCATTTTCGTGAGCTAATTTCAAAATTTTTCGTTTTCGTTTCGTTACGTAATGAAAACGAAAAATGAAAACAAAAACGAAAAATTTTTCGTTTCTCCCCATTTAGCTCCATTATGTGTTTTTTCAGTAACGAAAAACGAAAATTGGCTCAAAATTAGTTGTTTTGTTTCCGTTTTCGGTCCATTTTTGAACCGTTTTTCGTTTTCGTTTCGTTACGTAACGAAAACGAAAAAACGAAAATGAAAACGAAAATACCGCTAAGTCGTGCCCATCTCTAGCCATTGGTAATAAACCTAAATTAACTGTATGCCATTAAAAAAAAGCTTCGTATGCATTTTAGTATCTTTGAAACTTGCAGGGAAAAGGTTAGGATGCATCCTATGAAACGAAATAGAACACTATGTTATACTTTTCCAAGGTGGCCAACAAGCAACATAGGAACACTGAGCATTAAAAAAAAAAAAGACCGTTCTCTTCCCCATTTGCCTTCCACCAAGCATCTGCCAAATGGCAGCCTGTTCAGCCTGCTAATGAGTTCCAGAATTCAAAGTATGACTGTTGCTCGGCAACTGGTGAAGAATACTAGTCACACACTTTCAAGTTAATATAACCTCTACCCCACATATCCACAAATCCTGTTCAAGAGGTTTATTCTCTGTGCCCCTCAACTATATAGAACTAAGGACTCCTTCACCATCTTGAACAAACTCTTGAAGAAACGTAAGTGCAGACCACAAAAAAAAAAAATCTGTCTTCTGACATAACTGCAGCCTCCCAGCACTCTTAATTTATCTCCCCAAACAAGGAATGTACTGTTATCAGTACTTTGGAAATCAGAGGCAATCAGTTTTATATTTTTAAAAATTAAAATAAGGCAGGGTGTTCCTCTAGATCTTTATAACACCATGCAGATCTTGATTGAGCTGCCTAGATGCACTGAGCACATCTGGTTGTCCTTGATCTCAGAAGCTAAGCAGGGTCAGGCCTGGCTAGTACTTGGATGGGTGACCATCAGGGAATACCAGGTGCTGTAGGGGCCTGGAGTAGGAACCAGCAAACCACTTCAATATTCCTGTCATGAAAACTCCATGGATATGGGCTCACAAAGAGTTGTTCAAGACTATAAGGACAAATACCTTGATTATGCTTTCTGACTTTTGTTCCTTACAAACTGTGATCCAAGGGTGAGTGACATGGCACTAGAATGTACAGGGAAACTAAGAAAATGTTTTAAATAAAATAGGAAATTCTAGTTTTAAAGACTGTTTCCCACCCAAATTTAGCAACATACCTTGAAAAATAACTTTAAAATGAGAGATCTTTCTGCTTGTTTTGGACGTTCCTCCCCAATTTCCTGCCAACTTTCAGTAGCACTTGGACGTGGCTAGAAAAACAGATTGTGTGGGACTCCATGTAGTGTGGAAGAAAAAGATTAAAGGAAGCATCTGCTAAAGAAGTAGTACCACAAGATAAGGGCTTCATGATACAACATTGCTTTTCTGTACTGACATTCTTTGTCCATTTTGTTCTTCCACCAATCTACCTGTTCTGCTTTATTAATCACTATTAGAACACCAGGAGAGAGGGAGAGAAAGAAATTGTATTTCCCACATTCATTTCTTTCTATATAGGCTTTGATACAACATACCTGTTCTCTATAATGCTTGCTGAGGTTATGACCTCCTACATCCTAATTTACCTGTAATGTAATTCATTGCCTTTGGCACTGAGTTCCTTCAAATCTTTTTCCTCCTTTCTTCTTTAAATCACATTCCCATCATTAAGTAGTGGTGTGTTGCAAGGGATCTGCCTTTTTAAAAAAAATGTAGCCAAGTAAGTTAGAGAAAATTGTTGTTAAATGATCTTAGGCAGCAACACCTGCTGTAGGTATCTAGTGTGGTGTAGCGGATAGAGGGAGAGACTATAGCAGGCCTGCCCGAAGTCCGGCCCGGAGGCCAAAACCGGCCCATCAGGCCATTCTGAGTGGCCCGCCGCTGGCTGGCTGGCCCACTCCTCCCTCCCCTCCTTCACCCACACATTCCCCTGCGGTGGCCACGTCTCCCTGTGCTTCCTCTGGTCCCCACCTTCCTTCCTCCCTCCCTCTCTTGGTTTCCACCTCCCTCCCTCCATCCCTTGGTCCCCGCCTTCCTTCCTGCAGGTGGGGTTGCAAGGGGTCAGTGGGTGGGGCTTATGGGTCAGTGGGTGGGGCGTGCAGTGGGGTGGCAGGGTCAGGGAGCAACCGGCCCCTGACACATTCTCAGCCACCAAATCTGGCCCTCCTTACAAAAAGTTTGGGCACCCCTGGACTATAGGATCAAAGAGACCTAGATCTGGATCCTGGCTTAGTTGTGGGAACTCATGGTGGAGGAGGAAAAAATGGTAAAGTGGTATAAACCTTAAATATCTCACTTTGTAATGTCTATTACGGTAGCCATAAGCTAGTTGTATCTTGATAGCACTTAACAGAAATACTTGCCCTCTCATGTACCTAAGTTCTACCTCTCTTACTCCCTGATGCTGAGGGGTAATGGCAGTTTCAAAACACCCCCCTTTTAAAAAAAGCTTGCTTATATGGCAATTTCTTGTGATGCCTCACTGAATTCAGTGGGGTCCCTTTCCAAAACGGCATTATAGACTTGGACTGTTAATCGGTGTGTGTGTGTGGGGGGGGGTGGACGCTTACCAAATGCAAAGTCTCTGGCTCCAGCTCATCCAAATCAGGGTCACCAAAGATACACTTGTAAAAACAAGAGCAAACTGTGCTGCTTATCTTATAGCACTCTCTGGGTGGTTTCCAAGTTAATTATGTAGGCAATATACCTACTGCTACCACCCCACCCATAAACTGGGTATTGAGCTTAGCAATAACATAAGAATGAAAGGCTGAGTGAACCTTGAGCTGACTGCAGTATATGGGATTGAACATGGGTGGTGAGCAAAATTTTGGCTGCAGTATAGCAGTTTAACCACTGCACCACATAGTAATACTGTGTTTGTTCTGTTAGTATGTGTTTACCAGTAACTCCATAATATAAGGGGGAAATAATGTGGGGGGAACAACCCAAAATACAGGAATGAGGCATAATATCTTAATTGGACACTTCCCAAATCCCATCCCCGTTCTCTTTGCCTTTCTTCTACACGCCTTAAAAATAAATAAATAAAAAAAATATTTATTTAGTTATTTAAATTCATCATTACATAACAGCCAATGTTTAAACATAATACAAATTGCATTGGGGACTGGCACCACTCTTGTTTCTTGAAATGTACATCATAAAGCAGTCGTCCACGTGAAAGTTTTTGGACAGACCTCTTCTAGTAGCAACCCCAAGGAAGCCAAATGTAATTCTCTTTCTGTTCTGCTTTCTGCCGTTGGCACAGAAACCACGCAGCTAGCAAAATAACAATACTGCTATTCCAAGGATGTCAATAGGCCCTCAGTTCTTTGGATGCAAACCTAGGTTTCACTGTTGGAGGATTATGCACAGCAGCTAAGAGAGAACAAGAACAACCTTGTGCTAGTAGTAGAACTGTTCCAACAAATTATCACCTCTGGATGGATTCTTTTTTCCTACAAGACATTATTTGGTAACTCTTGTAAGACCAGCAGATATATACTAATTTCAGGTAGTAGGTATTAATTCGAAAGTAATAGTTGGGTTTATTTCTGCAAGAAAGCGTTTTCTCCAAGTATTTTCTTATATAACAACAGCAACAAAAGCAATCAGAAAGAGCTACTCCTTCAGGGGTGTTTGCCCAAAAGTAATTTAATTAAATTTATTTGTGGTGTAGAAGTATGAGCAAGTATATAAATAAGAAGACAGAATTATAGTGTAAGTAAATGATAAAGAGAAATGCAAAATAGTTTTGTGCCAAATTGTAATGAAAACAGCTTTGATAGGGGAGTAGATAATTTAATAAGGTATAAGACCATCAGTGGCTATTATTTAGAGGCAGGCTAGTTCTAATACATCATTTGCTCATGAATGGATGGATCCCCACTTGGCCATAGAAACATATTGGGAGAGTAGAACTGGTAAATCCACTCCTTATATATTTTATTTACCTTGAAACCCTATAAGGGTCTCTGTGAGTCGGTCCCAACTTGATGGCACAGAAAATACATAGTGAAGGTGAAATGTGGTGCAGTGGTTAAATACCTGTCCTGCAGGTGAAACTGTGCTCACGACCTGGGGTTCAATCCCAGGCAGCAGGCTCATGGTTGACTCAACCTTTCATACTTCCGAGGTTGGTAAAATGAGTACCCAGCGTACTTGGGGGGCAATGTGTAGCCAGCATAATTACTGTATAAACTCGAGTATAAGCCTAGTTTTTCAGCCCTAATTTTGGGCTGAAAAAAGGGGTCCTCGGCTTATATGCGGGTCAGTACTTTTAGCCACTGAGGCAAGTTTGGGTCAGTGGCTAAAAGTCATTTTAAACATTGTGTGGCACTTCTCCTGACCCCCCCCCCATGTTTAAAATGGCTTTTTTAAAAAGGTCATTTTAAAACAATGTTTAAAATGACTTTTCCCAGTTTGGGGGGTTTAAATTAGGGGCCCCGGCTTATACTCGGGTCGACTTATACTCGAGTATATACGGGTAAATTGTAAACCGCCCAGAGAGTGCTTGAAGTGCTATGGGGCAGTATATAAGCAAAACACTTTTTCATGTGTGGCTGGTGGGTTTCTCATAGGCAACTGGGCAGACACTCTATGAACATAATATTGAACTACACTTTCCTTTCACCTGAACTAAAATAACTCTAACACTCTCATAAAATGGGAGCTGGTAGACCAACCCTTCCCCCATACCCCCAGCTTTGCCCCCCAAGCCCCGAAATAAGGAGGCGAGACAACTTCCAGTTTGGTGTAAACGGGCCACAACTTTATTAATAACTATTAAAATTTCTTAACTGATAAAGTCAGGAACACTGAAGGGGACCTGACGCCGTAGTGCAAGCTGGTAACAGGGTGGAACAATTCCACAGCCACGAAGCCCTGTATTACAATTGGCAAACGTGTTAAATCTGGAGCTCAGCACAGCCCTCGGGAGGCCTCCAGTCAAATATAGCTAAATTTGTCCGCTGACATAGCCAAAGTGAATAGACTGGTACGAGGGCTGATGAAGCGCCGAAATGGCGTCAAATGAGCTCACCACTAGAATACGGTTACCAGCTGCACTACCCGCCAAGTTAGTGGCCGATAAGAAAAGAACCCACCCCCGCGGCGAAGAGAATGGGATGGGCGAAAACGCATGGCTACTCACGGCCAATCAGAGTAACCACCAAAAATTCCCATCCGGCCCCAAAAGGCGACCAGTCAGACTCATTCTCCAACCATAGGGGGGAGGGTGGGGCCGCAATTCACGCCGCCGACAAAATGGCGGCGAGGGACGGGAGCCCTCTTATAGGCTCCCGTCCCCGGGCAAATTACCCGGATGGGCGCAAAAGTCACGCGCCCCAGCCGGGGTTGGGGAGGCAAAAGCGCCCCTCCCCCAACGAGTGGAGAACGGAGCTACCCTTTTTTCCACAGCTGCAGCTGTGCATGTCCTTTTAATTTTAATTTAATTTAATTTTTTTACTGTTGTGAAACCACTGACAGCCAGGAAACTTTGTTGATCTCCTGCAGATCTCCTGCAGATTTGGCAGTAGATACTATTCTACTTTCTATCCAGATCAATTCACTTATGATTCTGTCCACTATATACAGCATCAAGAGAAAAGATTTTAGCAAGTAATTCTTCAACGGACCAAAACAGTGGACAAGAGTGGACATTGAGACAGCTGTAATTTTTCCATTATATTTTACTATTAATATTTAATCACTGTGTTTTTAATATATGTATGCTTTTTAGATGTCCATATGCTGCCTTGTGCCTTTTCCGTGGGAGAAATCTAGGATACAAATAAAGTAAACCAATAGACAAAACAAATTAGATGTTACTTATTTGGTGGCCGTGTTTGACAGAAGCTAGGAAATTATTTGCACAGTGTACATTTAATGCAATTTTAAACATTATTTTTAAACTGAACTGAATTGCAATTGTGACAGTTTTTAATTTTCTAGATTACTAATTTGTGATATGAATGGAGGGATACAAAGTGTGCACAGACCTCCAACTAAATGAAATGAGCTTATCATGGTCAACATTTACTGAGGTGAATCCTTGTTCCAGAAGTTTGCACTTACTGGTCATTCTGCCTTAGTGGAAATTAGTCCATGCCGCCATCCCTCACTTGGAGGTGGGGAGGTTGCCTGGAATACTGGGACAGGGACTGCACCATCTTGGGGGACCTGGAATCTCAGAGGGCTCTCCTTATGAGATCGCCCCTTATGAGAGTGGGGAAGGTTCTTGCAGGACCTTTTTGTCTCATAGGAATCGCCTTAACAGGAGGATCTTTAAATGGCCTTAATATGATGGATGAAAAGTGGAATGAATAATTTTAGATCTTGTGACCACTACAGTTTCAACCTGCATTGGATCATGCCTTAGCATGTGACCATTGTTGGAAAAAGGTGGAGTAGCATGGCTTTAGTTTCATTAAGAGAATAGCCATGGGTCATTTATTACAGTTAAATTAATCACCTTCCTTCCCATCTTCTCAAGATGTTTATTCAGGCATGCATAAGAACATAAGAACATAAGAAGAGCCTTGCTAGAGCAGGCCAACAGCCCATCTAGTCCAGCTTCCTGTATCACAGTGGCCCCACCAGATGTGTCTGGGAGCGCACGAGACTAGATCTCTGTCTCCTGATACCACTCCCCTGCATCTGGCCCTTGAAGTACCCCAGTTATAGCCTGGAGACTATACATCTCCCTCATGGTTTATAACCTATGATGGACTTTTCCTCCGGGAATCTGTCCAATCCCCTTTTGAAGGCATCCAGGCCAGATGCCTGTCTATGGACATTGATGTTCGTATTTTCCCATTCTTAAGTCCCCTCTCCCTATAGCATTTCAAAGTCCTCATGTTACAATTTTCACTGCTCTGTTCCCCTGCTTGGCTGTTCAGCATATCCCTTCCTGTTCTATTAAATTTTCGAAACTCTGGAGCAGGCTTTTGGAAGGAATGGGAGCTGTACACGGGTGAATGACTGGGGAAAAATGTAAGTGTTCTGACTTGAACAAATGGAAGCGCCTTCCATTAAAGTAGACTTGCCACTGGATACCTTCCAAAATTTCTACTTAGGTGGAAGTAAATTTGTACGTTTCTGCTCAGAAAATAAGGAACATGCATAGAATGTTCAGGAGAGCAAAAAGTTCACAGAAGTTTGCAGGCGTTTTCGCAGAGATTTCCACCCTTCCCAATACCAGCTGGGTGTTTGGTCTGCACAAGCTAGTTTCAGCCATTTTTAACAGAAGAAAAGGAAGACAGATCATGTAATAAATCATTATATTCATCTTCCTAATGCAGAAGAAAGAGTGGCAATATAAAGTTGTTGCAGAGAAAACCTCTGGAAAACATTGAAGGGTATACAGTGGCACCTTGTATAAAGGAATTAATTTGATCCAAATGAAATTAAGTTTAGCAAATTTTCATTTATACAAATTTCCCATAGGAATGCATTGAAAATGGAGTAATCTGATTTTTATGTTGTACAAATTCGCCCATTGGCAATTCTGTTAAGCACATTTCTCCTAGCTCCGGAATTTTTTATGTTGTACAGATTTTATGTTATACAAACTGTTTGTTATACAAGGGTCCACTGTACTTCACTTCTGAAAAATACTGTGGGCTCTTTTCAATAAATGTATTTTTTTTTTACTGTTAAGGAGCGGGACAAAGAGAAGAGAAGAGGTGAATGTGTTCAGGCATTTAACGTCTTATTTAGTTTGATCCTAAGCCTCATTTAGGAGAGTAACTGGAGAGACTGGTTTTCATGTGACAGTGTACAACTGGATAGGGAGGCCATAAAAAGTTGATTGGGGCCAATTTTGAAGTCACTTTCTCACACAGAATGTTTTATTATCCTGGGCGAATTTCAGGGCATGTGTCCATAGCATAACTCAAATCCCGACGGTATTGACCAGATCGTGGGGTGCCCACCATTCCCTGTCATTAACTCTGCCATCTTCTCTGCCTCTTAAGAAACAGCAAGTGAAATAGCACTAGATTAATAGAACAACTGGAATGCTTATGTGAAGCAGCATTAACTTGGAAAAGCGCAATTAAATACAATTTTTCAGAGGAGAGTAAGTCATGTTTGGTGACAGAAATAATTGAGAACTAGATCTACAGGATAGAGATTTTGCACTGCAAACAATGTCCCCAAGTTTTAGTTCATTGTCATGTATATAGTTCTTGGTCTCCCTGTCCCCATCAAGCAAAAAAAGTCTGGGTAATGCTTGTGCAATACCTTTTGCCAAGTTATCACACACACACACACACACACACACACACCTGGTATATTCTGGGATTCCCATAGGACTATAGAATGTGTCACAAGTCACTTAATGCCAGTTTTTAAAAAACCTATCTGCATATATGAGAGTAGATTTTGCAGTTCCTTTCAAGTTGGATGCCATTTCGTTTGTTCCACTTGGCTTATTTGGATGCAGTGAAATATATCCTCCTTCTAATTACAGACACCCAAGCATTTATCTCTTGGGGGGAGGGGGAAGCATAGTTTTGCACTTGAGCAGACTTTAATTACCACGCAAAGTGGCCACTAAGGCCAAGAGGCCAAATAACCAGGAACAAGGCAGTGTTTACCTCAGTTTCCACACAATAATTCCCAGAAGCTAAGCTTCAGGCAACTACGAGTCTTCATTAATATAAAATGCAGCTGCCCAGAATACTAAAATATATGTCAGGGATCCATTTATAAGGTGCCTTTTTAAAGTGCTGCTAACATTCTCCATCTGTTATTTCTGTGCTCTGTGTAGAAAATGAACAAGCAGAGTTCTATTTCCAGATTGTAACACTGAAAAGGCAGAAATTATTATTGCCAAATATAGAAGATAACTGAACAGTAGAGATGGGCACGGAACGAATCTTTTTTTCATTTCCGTTACCGTTTGTCGTTTCCGTTACGTAATGAGATTCCTGGAGGAAAAGTCCATCACAGGTTACAAACCATGATGGAGAAACCAGGGTACTTCAAGGGCCAGATGCAGTGGAGTGGTATCAGGAGACAGATATCTAGTCTCATGCGCTCCCAAACGCATCTGGTGGGGCCGCTGTGAGATACAGGAAGCTGGACTAGATGGGCCTTTGGCCTGATCTAGCATGGCTCTTCTTATGATCTTATGTTCTTATGACAAACGAAAATTGTGATGAAAATGCAACGAAACGAACAGAACCATGAAAATTGTGGTCGTTACGTTTCGTTTCCGTTAATGGCGATGCGCAATGAAATGAGCTGTTTTAAATGTTGAAAAACGCCCTGGATGTCCATAAAAACATGATAATTATTTATATTGTCTGATAATACCTACCAGGGGGGTTGGGGTCCTTAAAACATTTGTTTTTGTCTTCTCCCATCACAATATATTTTTCTTTTCCCTTTAAAATGGATGTTGCACCAGCCACAAAATGGAGGCAAGCCATGTGATGGGATCATGTTCAACCAATAGCATGCCCAGGTTGCAGACTGGGCAGGCAGGTCTGGCAGCCACAGAGGGCATAAAAAGGTCTGGCAGCCCCCTTGCGGTCTCTGGTGGGAGTTAGGGTGGGATTGCTATCTCTGCGACTCTAGCTTCAGTCCTGCAGTCTCCCTGTGTGCATGCGTGCTGCGTACCTCTAGGTGAGTACCCTCCCCTGCCCCGCAGTGCAGTCACTCTGCGGCTGCCTTGCACCCTGGCAACGCCCGCCACTGCCTTTGCAGCCTCCCTGCATACCTAGTCTATACTGTGTCTCTGCCAGCATCCATTTTTTTAAGTGTTTCCCCTCCGGTCTGGGGCGTTGGGGGGATGCCTGAGCAGAGAAATGTTTTAAAAAGCGCACAAAAAGCGGGTAGAAACGACAAATGAAAAAACAAAAAATGGTAAAGAAATTTTTCCCAAAATTCACGACAAACGGAAATGAACCGAAACAGACCTCTCAACGACAAACGAAAAACCAAAACGCCATTTTTTGTTTCGTGCCCATCTCTACTGAACAGATTACGAAGTGAAAAACGTGTCAATGCCACCTTTTAAATCCTCCACAAGATGGCACTGTTTCAAAATGTTCTCTACATTGCCAACAGTAGATAGAGCTTTCATTTGTGGGGCTTCTCTGTATTTGTGGGGTTCCCTCTATGGTTATTGCCTGGTTGAACCTGAAGCTCCAGTTTATTCATTAAAAAATGTTCTGTGTATACTGGGGCACTACTGTTTTCAGTAAGGCCTGATTGTTATCTGTCACAAACATGATGGATCTCTTAAACATATGTCTAGTTATGTTCCCCCCCCCTTTTTCTTCCTAAGGAGATTATTGCTGTCATCAAAATGGAACTGACTTTTAGCAAACCTATAATACTGTAGGGCTTTCAAGGTACATGAGATATTTAAGGAGTGGTTTTGATAGGGCAGCCCATCCAATGAGTTCCCATGACTGAGTCGAGGCTCTGTTGAATCCATCATTAGATCCACTATAAAGGGAAAGTTAATGCTGTTATTAATTTTATATTGGACCAGTACTTGAACATTGTATATGTATATATTTTCTTAAGTTATCTACCTTTTGTGAAAATTTATCAATAATCAACAGAAATTGATTTTTCATACCCAAAGTTTGCCCATCATACCAGTGGAAGACTACTGTCATCTCCTCTTTATCAATGGATTGAAGACTATGCAATTCATCCAACATAGAGGATTATAGAGATATACAGCAATACCTCGGATAACAAATGCCTCTGATAACGAATTTTTCGGATAGCAAATGGAAATTTCCAGGTATAGGGCTGCCTCAGATAACAAATGCTACCTATGGGCTGCCTCCGATAACAAATGTTTCATAATGCCTTGCAAAAAAAAAAAAAAAGGTACCCGGGATGCATTGCCCTGCCCCATGTAGTTTGTGGAGGGCTGGGAGAAGTTAGAATGTTCTTTCAATTGTGTTTTGGAGCCATTCTGGACATTTTTTTTTTTTTTGCAGAGGGATTTGGACCTTTCAAACTTGGAAAGGTAGGGAGCTAACTTTTACTAATCTTTGCACTGCTTTTCTTTGCATTTTTGGTGAGAACAGGCTGGGATAGTCTTGCTGCTTGTGTTTGTGTATGTTTGCATTTTCCCCATTGCATTTTGGGTGGGAACAGGCTGGGGAAGTCTTGCTAGTTTCTTTTGTCCATGGGTGAGATTTACATTATAATGTTCCTTTTTTGTTCTTCTTCATCTTTCATGTTTATATATATATATATATATACAGAGAGAGAGAGAGAGAGAGAGAAAGAGAGAGAGATTTGTAGCTAAGTGAGGCCATAAAGGAATAAGGATATGTTGGGTGAAATAATTCAGTATTCATACCTACAATTCCCACTAGATGGTGCAAACGGAGTCTAGAATATTCTAAATTACATTTCTGTATTGTAATCCAGATGTACTTCCAATTATTTACATTTTTGCTGCTGATTTTGGCTTTGAATATACTTATAATTGCAGTTTTGGGTTTAAAAAGATACCACATTTTCAACAACAAACAAGAAGATCATAGCTTGCAATTTTCTTAGCAGCAGTGAAATCTCTGAAGCATGTGTAGGTAACAGCTATTTGAGGTATAGTATGTGGCTGTTGCATGAGAAAATTATAGGAAGAATCACTGCTTTCAAATTTATTGTTCTAACATATGAACATAAATCCTCGTTTTAATCAATACTTTCTGCATCAAAAATGATGGAATCAAAAATTATGTACAAGCATATACAGCGGTTAAAACCACTGAGTCCATATTCCCTTTTGACACATGCTGCTAAGCTGAATGTTATTCCATTCCTGAGTGCTGCTAATGACATATGACCAGAAACAAGGCTTTCTAGGGAATCAGAATGAGTTAATTCAACGTTATGGCTTGTTTGCTACTTCAGATTTTCAAAGGGACATGAATGATGGAGAGAGTTGTATCAGTGTCCTTCCAGTATCTCAGTGCTGTGCCTCACGACATGGCACTGCTATGCAAGAAAACTGGGGTGGGGTGGGGGAATACAGTTGCTGGTTCTGGTAATGTGTAGCCTACATACATAATTAAACTGGTAAACTGTCCAGAGAGTGTGTCAAGCAGTATATAAACAGCACACTTTGATTTTAATTTTTGTATTTGATATACACAATGTAAACAATGCAAAATAGTTCACGCCAACGTTTCAGAACACAGTTCTTAGAACTGGGCAGCACAGCAAGTTCAAAAAGACTTTGAGGTCTATTATTTGTTGGAAGGGGTGGGGATAAATGTATTAAGTAAGTAAGTGGTAGAAGTTACTATAGAAAAAGTTGGATTCTGCATCTCTGTTAGATAGTAATTAGAGATGGGCACGAAACAGAAAAATAGCATTTTGTTTCATTTCGTTTCCGTAGTAGTTTCATTTTGTTTTGTTTGTAATGAAGTTTTAAAGTAGCTTAATTATGAAACAAAATGAAATGAAATGTTATGCTCCCCTGGCTCCTAAAGGACCAACATGGCAGGGGAGCTTCCTCAAGTGATTCTAGGAAACTCCCTGAAATTTGGAAAGGTTTGGAGGGTCAGGGAGCTGGGTTATGAAGCATCAAAGGGGGTGCCCCTAGGAAAAAATCTTTCTAGTTGAATCGGAAGCCAATCAGGCTAGCGATAGACAATGCAGCTTGGCTTCCAATTCCAATTAGAAAGATTTTTTCATAGGGCACCCCTTTTGGAGCTTCATAACTCAGCCTCCTGAAACTCAAACCTCTCCAAATTTCAGGGGGTTACCTAGAATCACTTGAGGCAGCTACTGCTGCTATTCCCATGTCAAAACATGACTATGATCCGTATTTTCGAAAATGTGGATGAGTAAACCCCTGAAGATAAACTTTAAAGCCCCATAAAATACCACACCTCCAGAGAACAAGGTTTTCTCCTTAAGGTTCCTGAAATCTTACTTGATAGGAAGGAAGGAAGGAAGGAAGGAAGGAAGGAGTAACAGAACTTCGGGAGGTAGATGCAAATAAAGAACAGAGAGTACTCTTAAAAGGATGGGAATGGATTTGGATGGAGAATCCGTGGACAAAGAAGTGGGGAAAACTAATGATCCCCATGAGGAGGCAGAAAGGAGGAGGAGAAAGGGACTTCATATTGGGTAGAGAAGGAAGTTTGGGAGTAGAGAAAGAGAGAAAAGGGCAAAGATGGACAGAGGGAGATGTGAGAAGTTAGTATGGCACAACCTGTCTGGGACAGGACACATTCAGACCCCGAGCCATGGCAGTTCCAGGAGGTGGGGCCACTTTCCCCCCAGTTTGAGACCCCAGGCTGAGAGCCCATGTTGCTACTTTCATTGGGGCCAGAAATGAAAGATCCTTCCTTGACATCTGGGTTTAGATTGATTGAGACATCTGGGGATACCCCTTCATTCATTAATATTTACATCCCTGCCTTGCGTCATTGCATTAATTAAAAGTTGGACATTCATTTGATGTCAATGGGTTTTTTAAATAACTTACTGAAATATATGTTGCTGGTTTGGGATCTATAGGACTGCTGTCTTTACTTGAACAAAAATAATAAGTTCAAGATGAATTGCTTCAAGAACAGGCTGAACCTTCACAATCATAGAACTGTAGAGTCAAACCTGATTCCAGAGGCCATTAGGCCCAGTCTATTAACCAAAGCAGAACAGAGAGTATTGCTTCCCTTCATTTGGATACTGTATTGCTAATACAGCCTGGTATTGCATTCAATTTTTCATGGTCACATCACATATTTGTGGACTACAGTATTTCTTCTTACCATCAAGATATGTACCTTCCATCTGTGCATTTTTTGAAATCTTTCCTGCTGAAAACTATTGCCTCAAATAATCTCATCTAGTTATGCTGGCAAAACATAAAAAGGTTGCCACTTTTAGATTTCTTGATATACAGTAACGCCCCACCCTTTCATGGTTCATATACTGTGGACCCAGTATATTGTGGGATCACAGTATATGAAACAAAGGCTCCCTAGGGTAAGGTGGATGGTCCTGTTTCAGACCTCCTGTACTTACCCCAGGCCTGGGGCTGCCCTGAACAGGCCTCTGATGGGTTCTGGGGCCTGTCGTAGGCCATGGAAGTGTTCACTGGCAAATCGGAAGTGACTTCCGGATCACCAAAAACCACTTCTAAGGCCTCCGACAGGCCCCAGAAGCCTATTGAAGCCTTCCAACAGGCCCTAGAAGCCCATTCAGGGCAGTGCCAGGCCTCAGGTAAGTATAGGAGGCCCCATATAGGCCCCCACAGGCCCCACCCTACTGAGCATCTGCATATTGCGGATATTCAATTATCATGGGTCCCTAACTCCTGCGATAGGTGGGGGGTTACTGTACACTATGTGTTTTGAGATGTAGTGTGCAACTAATCATATCTAGGGTAATTTCTTAACTTGAGACAATTATCCTCCAATAATTGCACTCATTGCATAGCTACACAGGAGGATTTGGGCCATTGCATGCATTTTAACAAAGTCCCCAAGGTCATCTTGAGTCCTGATTCTCTCTGCAGAAATATTGGCTGCCTGTTCCAGCAGGTGAATCCCTAAGTTTGATAAGTGTTCCTTCTCCACTTTCAAACCACGTTGTTTATAAATGGGTTCAATAACATCAGGTGAAGGATAGAATCCCTTTATACTCTCCTTCCCACTTCTATCCAGTATGATGAAGAACCACTGTTGAGGAAACTTTGACTATGTGTGGCCCATCAACAAGCTGGACCTTTCATTCTTGGCAAATGTATGTCACAGTATTCTCCCCTCCACTCTCAGTATGGCTGTTTATCATGGGTTATTGTTGAGTATTTTACCGGGACATTTTTGAATGTCTTTTCTGATAATAAGTAGCCTTATAAGAAGATGTGTGTGTGTGTGTGTGTGTGTGTGTGTGTGTGTGTGTGTGTTCAGGCAAGGGCATGCACCCGTGCAGCCGTGCACGCACGCACGCATGCACACACACACACACTACAACCTTCAAGCCAGGTGTTAAATCAGCCTTCACCATGTCCCAAGAGGGCAATAAACTCAAAAAACAGACAGCACTGCTACTCAGTGTTCCACTGATATGCAAAGAACTAACATCTATTAGTAGCAGATTTACTTGCACATCATGCCCTTGTGAAGGGATTGCTTCACAACACAGTGTAAAATGGCTGACGAATGCCTGTTTTTCAAAAGTTATACAGAGTTGAATAACTTTTGAAAAACAGACAGAAAGGGAACACTTAAATTTATCAAAAACAGCTAGGACACACACATTAAACTACAAGTTTCAATCAGGTAATGCACTTCTACAAATACTGTATATATATTTTTCTGCCAGAAATTTCTGATTATATTCTACATTAAATAATGCACACCTCTTATGTTTGCTGATTAAATGGCTTTATTACATAGCTTTGCCTAAACCTGCCTCACTGGCTGTGTGGGAGGGTTACAGGTAACTACAGCAAAATGTCTAACTCTTAGGTGAACAAATCAAAATCTGAGAGTATCCTTATTAGCCTTTCTGAACAGGAATGAGTTCACCAACAAACCCAATTTCCATACAAATGGATTAATAAAATTTGAAAATATCTGGAAATTGTGAAGACGGCAAATAGGAATGAGCGTTACCACTGCAGTTATGAAAAGCTTCTACAACAAAAGGTCAATATGCACCTGTCATGGATAGATGATGATGATGATGATGATTATGATGATGATGATGATGATGATCTTTAGAATGTTTAACTTTATTTTCAATTTTTGGCTATGTATACAGTATCCCTATATTAACTGTTCATGGCAAACAATGCTTAAACATTTTCATGTTGAGTAACAAACACTTTGAATTGCCTATGAAAAATCTCAGAACACTTCTGCCAAAGAGAGGGCTGTTTTTCTAGATTTGCTGATAGGTATGAGACATCCAAGACGCAGAAGAAATTTCACTATGGTGAAGTTGGGCTATCAAAATAAGGGATCTTATACCAAAGATATGTTATGGAGAAGACAGAAATTAAGACCCACTTGACTCACAAAGTTGTGAGAGACCCAGATTTTCTATTTTGGTTCCTAACAGACTGCATCTCTAAGACCATGGTTGTACTGGCAATTTTAATCAATTTCTGTTTAGGCATTTTAAAAATCAGGTTCAAGTCATGTAGCATTTAAACCAGTGGCCATGTTCATATGCAATGAAGGGAAACTGTTTCTTTTCCAGGTGATTTAAACTCTATTTGGTGTCTTCACTCCTCAAAACTCACTCATTTCCACAAACCCCCATTGGACTGAATCAATTTTAGAAGCTGGGTATTTAAAAATAAAACCTACTAGCTAGTATAAACAAAATAACTCTACAGTCCATATAAAATAATTTCACCCTTCCATTGTGTGAATGATAAAAGCTTAGTTTATTTAAATGGTGCTTAAATGTGGTTCTTATGGCCGGTGTTACTGCAGCCTCAAGCAAACTATCCACACAGAAACAGGGAAAGGTCAACATGATCGTTTTAAGGTCGACGTGGTGTGATCTGCTGGGGCAAAAACACAATGTATGGACAGAAGCATGCAAATCAATTAAGTGTGTGTGTGTGTGTGTGTGTGTGTGTGTGTGTGTGTGTGTGTTCCTGCAAGCTGGTATGGCCTAGGTGTGACCTTGGAGGAAGCTGGTGGAAGAGAGGGGTTGAATTAGCACTCTGTTGTGTAGACACTTCGGGCTCTATCACACGTCACTTAAAATGCTGATTAAATTTCAAGATAAAATGTTTCCAAAAATATTGTCCCCATAGGAACTAGACTTACGCCCCCTTTAGCGTGTTTTCCAAAACCTACTGGAGAAGTTGGGAATTTTCTGCTCCGGTAAAAAATCCAAACCAGAAGTCCATGGGAGCTCGCATATGATCCGGTTTTCTGCTTTGTTTTCCTAGCACCAACCAGCTCGTCCTGGGTCTGGTTGGCACTTTAATTTAAAAAAAAACAAACATTCCCTTTCCCCCCAGCGCTGAGCAGCTGGCCTTCGGTCTGTCAGCACTTGTTTTTTCATTTTTTCCTAGCGCCAACCAGCTCGTCCTGGGACTGGTCAGCACTTTTTATTTTATTTTTTTAATTTCCTCCCCCCCACCCCCAGCGCTGAGCAGCTGGCCTTCGGGCTGTCAGAGCTTTTAAATTTTTTTCCTAGTGCCACATCTTGATAATCATGAGGGGAGGTTAAAGGAAAAAGAGGGGCCATGAAGGGTGTAGGAGAGAAGCATTATATACACCCCTTTTCTGTGGAGGGAACCGTTAACTCCAAGTCATATTAAAAAGCAATTTTGAAAGCTCAATTTCTAACCTATGGCAGCTTTCATTAAAAGAACAAGAAACCAATTTAGAGAAAAATTTAAATTAGAAGTAAATCCCACTGATTTTAATGTAACTCCCATATAAACGTGCCAAGGTTTACAGCCATACCTTATAAGAAGGTTAGTGAGACATATTCCTAGGCTAATTTGTATAAAGTTGCTGCCTTAAAACCTCAACAGTTCTTTAATTCCTGGCATCAACTGCAGACAAATTAACAAATTACATTTTTTTTTCTGTTGCCAAATTGAGACACACCTCCCACCTCAGTTTGTAGTCAAATGATACTTACAAAAATCAATGGAAAACAAAGGCTACTCAGAAAGACAGTGATCAGAAAGCTGAACAGTAGATAATCCTCCACACTATTAGTGCAGGTTAATGCAAGATATACATTTGTTCAGCCTCTTGTCTGAATATGCTAATTTTCAGTCATATAAATTATTGCACACTGATAAGAATGCATCCACCAGCTCACAGCAAAATATGTAGCCCTTGTGACTTTTTAATTTTTTGAATGACTGAGCATTTTCCAGGGAAACCAAATTGCTTTTATTTGTGTTCTGATATCTTTCCAACGTACCGTGCCATTCCTGAAGCTTTATATTTAAAATTATATTAAACAGTTCTACAAGGTTGCTTCTTAAAAGACAAAATCGACGGCAACTTGGACATCACTAGACCGGTTTGCGTGTGCTTGTCAGTCTTAACTGAGTCACTTGATTACTGTTGTGTATTGATCTGTACTTGCTTATGTTGAAGTAACTGCGATCCTGTTCCAAAGGAAAGAGTCCTATTGGTTTCTGTTCCTGTTTCAAAGGGAACAGGCCTATTGGTTGATTCAAGTTGCTGCATTTGGCTCCTCAATCCTATTGGTTCCCGCCAAAAGGCAGCTTTGTGATTGCTTGTAATTGTTCCCTCCAAAATGTATCTTTTCCTAGCCAGCCCTCGTTCCTATAAATGTAGCTCCCTCTCCCCAGTCCCCAGTCTTGTTCTCTCCCTGAATAAAGAGCTGTTACACTGAAGCTGTCTCCAGCCTGCTATGCCTTAAGAGCTGAAATCACTGCTGAAATCACTAAACCCCACGTCACAATTACCACATGTTCCTCCCCAACCACTCCACATGTCCTGGTTGCAGGTTATGGAACACACACTCACGTCCTGGGGGGAAAGGGCAGGAGGCTTCAAAGTACAAACCAAGAGTGATTTCCTCCATTTTCCCCAAGGATACGGCATGTGGTCTCCCCTGCCCTATTGTGGGACTTTTGAATCCTTCCATTTATTTATTTATTTATTTTTGCCTTGGGGCTATACAGTGGACCCTCGTATAATGAACGGTTTGTATAACATCAAATCTGTACAACATAAAAAATTCCGGAGATAGGGGAAATTTGCTAAACAGAATTGTCCATGGAGCGAATGCGTACAACATAAAAATGGTCATGAATCATGATTAGGGATTACACCGTTTTCAATGCATTCCTATGGGAAATTTGTATAAAGGAAAATTTGCTTAACAGAATTTCATTTGGAACAAATTAATTCCTTTATACAAGGTACCACTGTAGTTCGTTTGCTTTACTTTTTCAGCTACAGCCACTGGCACTTCTACAAAACCCTAAGTATGAATAGGTCAAAGGCTGTAAGTCGTACGATTATGTCTGACCTTATAGGCCTATCTAAGACCCATTTAACGGCCTCTGCGTCTTCAAACACCCCCTTTCCAATACACAGCATCCCACGTCAAGCAAAAGCTTGGTACAAACTGGCAGGGAGTGGCTGTGACCTGGAGTTCTCCGGGACCACACACGGAGGCAATGACGTAAAATGGGATAGCTGCTGATGCTGTGAATCACTTATATTTTGATAAACACCTAACAATGTATTGAACTCATTTAAAAAAAAGCCTAAAAGGTTGCGGGAAATAGTTGGACAAAAGAAGTGGGACAGATAACTGCAATGAGAAAAGCATCTCATTAAGAGGTCTTATTGTATCGTCTTCAGTTTCCTTAGGCAGCTTTTCAAAATTTAGAGGTCATGCCTTAAGCACATCCGATCTCGCCTGATTTCAGAAGCTAAGCAGGGTTGGCCCTGGTTAGTACTTGGATGGGAGACCACCAGGGAATACCAGGTGCTGTAGGCGCCTGGAGTAGGAACTGGCACAAACCACTCCAGTATTCCTGCCAAGAAAACTCCATGGACATGGAATCATGAAGAGTAGGTCATGACTGTAACAGCACCACACACACACGTGCGCGTGCGCGCGCACACACACACACACACACACACACTTAATCTTGTCAGTACTCAAGCCTTTCTTGGAGAGAATGCTGAACATTCCTGAGATGGAACCTTCTCAACATGCTGACCTCGTAAATAGGTGGACGGAATCTCATGGGACTTGTGTTAGGAACCAGCAGTTTACAGAAGTAACAAGGCTGGTGGTGGGAATTTGGTTTTAAAGGCCCTTCGAAAACATACTATACTGTTGCAATTTATGAATATTGGAGTGGATGAAGAAATACCGGTAACTTAAAACATCCTAGTGAAAAATGGGAAAATAAAGAACAATTGTCTCTGTTTGCTTGATTACATAGGTGCTTTGGTATGTTGTTGATGATCTCTGAATTCCCCATCCACTGCTGTTTTCGGGTTTGCAAGACATAGTGGAACTGGAAAAGGTGCAGAAGAGAGCGACTAAAATGATTATTGGGCTGGGGCACCTCCCTTATTAGGAAAGGCTAAAACATTTGTGCCTCTTTAGTCTGGAAAAAAGGCGTCTGAGGGGGGATATGATTGAGATGTACAAAATAATGCAGGGCATGAGTAAAGTGGATAGAGGGAAGCTCTTCTCTCTCTCACAAAATACCAGAACTAGGGGACATCAACTCAAATTGAGGGCTGGGAGAGTAAGAACAGACAAAAGAAAATATTTTTTCACCCAATGTGTTGTTAGTCTGTGGAACTCCCTGCCACAGGAGGTGGTGATGGCATCTGGCCTGGATGCCTTCAAAAGGGGATTGGACAGATTCCTGGAGGAGAAGCCCATCACAGGTTACAAGCCATGTGTCATCTCCAGGCTTAAAACTGGGGTACTTCAAGGGCCAGAGGCAGGGGAGTGGTATCAGGAGACAGATATCTAGTCTCATGCGCTCCCAAACGCATCTGGTGGGGCCACTGTAAGATACAGGAAGCATGGCTCTTCTTATGTTCTTATGTTCTTATGTATGATATTGAACTTGAAGCCCTCCCATGTTTCTTCTTTTGCTTGCTCCGTTTTCTTTCCTTATCAGCGAAAATTAATTGATGGCAGGAGATGGGATAGCTGAGCAATGTCTACATTATAAACAATGACAGCTCTTGGTCTAGAAGAACCCTACATCTTATTGCTCCTTTACGTCTATTCTTTATCCCTAATTCAGATAGGATGTTTTATTTAAACAGGAGTCTTACTTCCTGTGCACATTTCTTTTCCATACCTTTTCAGAAAAAAAGAGCTTATCACAGTAGACAAGGCCTTGCTGATGCGGGAATGCTGTTTAAAAGTTGGTGTTAAGATGTACTGCATGGGTTTCCTTTTTTACTATAAAGATTGAGCATTAGATACAAGACATTGCCCAAAGCAAATATCAACTATGCAACAGGAACAGTCTTGAGTTGTAAATCTCAGCCAAGGGTGCATTCAGACGCCTGCAAAGGCCCTTCCATTGACAAAATAATCTGTCCAGCCCCCCCCCCCCTCCGCAAGCAATCCCCAATTAGGAACCCTATAGCTGGAATAAACAGGTCGAACTTGAGGATGGATTTAGGTTGTCCTTGAAATCATTCCCACATGTGTCCTGTGGTGGCCAGGGGAAATATCACACTGGAGACCATTCCACAAACCGTCCAGGTTGTGATCTATTGCCCTGTGTGATTACAGCCTAAATGCCTTCCAGTTCTGTTGAATTTTACGTATGAGCCATTTGCTCAGCTGCTATCAGAATTCAAGAGCACATTTAATTTTGTTGCGAGGTTCGCGTCTTGTCTTGTCTTGTTTTGTTTTTGGAAGATCTGAGTCTGTTTTGCTATCACACTTGTATTGTCTGCCTATGGAAGCCAGAGTTCAGGAAATTATATCCCATAGTCATACTTATGACATTCAAATAACAGATCCTTGGGGGATTAGACAGATGTATACACCTGCTCGTTATATGCTAATACTTCATCAGCTGTTGTTTTCTTTTGTGTGGCAACTGCCATTGTGACATCTTAATTGTGCCAAAGGGAAGGGGCTAATGACCCTTTTCAGAGCTCGTATAAGGTCTGTGGAAAACAACAACAACAATCTCATAGGAGAAGCAAGGTTTGTAGGTAATATATACTGCTTCCAACAAAATCTGTCTGTATGACTCCTGTACTGCAATATTTCTTGGAAACGGGGGCGTGGTTTTGCTGTTGTGGAAAATGGCAGCATAGAAGATTAG
>JAHTLZ010000122.1:32762391-32777767 GCA_023846285.1 Phrynocephalus versicolor | reverse complement strand
CTGCAATCTGGAAATTCATAGCTAGCGTGATCTTGGAATACCAAGGGTCAGAGCAAGCTCTGGAGTGGAGAGGGTGTTTGGGCGAGATTGTGTCAGGCAGAGAGTGGTCACAGTGGGCAGGTCAAATATCAGCAGGGAGTGACCTGTCCATGACAGTGGGCAAGAAATCATGTTCCCCAACCTCAGTTCGCTTTCAGTCTGCTCAGTCAAGAACACCAGGTCCAGAGTTTGGGCTGCTATATGACATGCTGGGATAGTTTCATAGCTATCATGGAATCCATGAACTCCAGGGCCACCTTTGAGTGTTCAGACTTGGCATAGATGTCCCCAGCTATCAGTAACCTGGGAGACCAAGATTAACTTGGTTACAAATTCTCAGAGCTCCAACACTATGTTAAAATCTGAATATTTCCCGATCAATCCAATCATAAACTGCTGAGACGGAAATCTCACAGGGTAGAATGGTCCTCTTTACGTCTTTAATGAACGCATGTTTATCTACTCAAATATTATTTTGAGCAGTGCCCAGCCATAAATTCAGCTGCAAAGAAAAGCACAGAGAACTTGGCAGACAGAGCAGGATACATGAGGTAAACCACAATCCGATTCATCCAGTGCCAAAGACATTAGAACTTTCTCCCCCGCCTTTCCTGCTGCATTTCTCCAGGGTGCCAGGTCAGCCTGCTGTGAAGGGCCACAGGTGGGACACGGGTTGTGGGAGCAGAGGAATGCTATGAAAGAATATCTCTAGATTGTGGCCTACAATTATTCAATTTATTCCATTTATATAGCAAAACCATGGGATATCAGTACAAACATTGTTAATATCTGTCTAAAGAAACTTCACTGTGAACTTGGAGGTTGCTTGCATGAACAAACATTTGTAGGGATTTTGCAGTAATTAAAAACATCTTGATTTATTAGCAACATTTCCAGGAATGTTTGCATTTATTATATCACCAAATCCCAATTACTGTCAAATTTGGACATTCTTGTTCTTACAGTCAGCTACTTTGTTTAGTGACGACTCCACTTGTACTCACAACTTAACTGAGATAGAGAACATCTGTAACATTTTCCATTCCTTCATTGTCATTAATATGATGAAAATCTTCTGTAATTATAATGCATAATAATAATTTTTAGGACTGCATAGCTTGACAGGGACCTGCCAAGCCCTGTCAAGGATGCACAGTGTAGAGCCGAACTCCTAAACACTGGCTGTGCACAGTGGACAAAGTCAGTTTTTGCACCCTCTCCCTCCCCCCAACCATGTCTCACCCACCCAGCAAGGGAGACCAGATACTGGGGGAACAGTGGGGGAGGGGGAAAAGGGACTCTCCTTCTTGTGCCCTCTTTGTGGGTCTCCTTTCCAGTTAAGTCTCTCCTCTGCAAACCGCACAGTGTATGGATAGCGCCAAGCAGGCAATTTTTTTCAAGCATCACCATGCTTCCCTCTCCTCCTTTCCCCCGGCTAAGGCTTGGCTATCATTAGCCTAGGGAAAGGAGGAGAGGGAAGCAGGCAATGGGAATTTTTCCAAGCAGCACCTCCATTGCATCGCCATGTCTTAGAGAGGGTGGGGGGAAGGAGATTCCTAAACCACTGAGGGCCACTTTTATCCATCTCACAGGATCACCCAGATCTGCCAGTACCTCAATGAGTCCTCCCTGAGGACAGTCATGAAGGCCCTCGTGATCTCGAGGATCGACTACTGCAATGGCCTGTATGTGGGGTTGCCCTTGACCCTTGTCCGGAGGCTCCAGCGGGTGCAGAATGCAGCGGCCAGACTGGTGGTGGGTGCTCCTAGTTTCGACCACATCACCCCAGTTCTGGCTCGCCTACATTGGCTACCCATTGTCCTCCAGATAAGGTTCAAGGTCCTGGTTTTGATTTTCAAAACCCTCCACAGCTTGGAACCAGAATACCTGTCAGAGCGTATCTCCAAGAGGTCAACTGGAATCAGGTCCACGAGAATGGCGCAGGCACGCTCACTTAGGGTGGCCACACCCAGGGAGGCGCAGAAATTGCTCACACGTAACTGTGCCTTCTCTGTGGTGGGCCCCACGTTGTGGAATCATCTTCCTAGTAAGCTGCACCTGGCACAGTCCCTGCCCGCCTTCAAAAAGGCTCTGAAAACCTTCCTTTGTAAGGAGACATATGGCGACCGTTTCATTTAATTCTTTTTTTTTCTTGTCCATGCTGCTCCTTGTGGAGGGTTCCCCCTCTTTATCCTATTAGTTTTTTTCATCTTCTTTCCCTTTTTTCCTTACCTGTTATACATTGTTGTTTTATTCTCGTCTGTAAACCACCTAGAGTTCCTTCTGGAAGATGGGTGGTATAAAAAATGCAATAAATAAATAAATAAATAAATAAATAAATAAATAAATAAATACATAAATAAAAAGGAGGAGGGGGAGCAATCAACGGAGTTGCTGCTTGGAAAATAAAACATTGCCTGCTTCCCTCTCCTCCTTTCCCCCAACTAAGGATCACCAAGCCTTAGCAGGGTGAAGGAGGACTGCTGCTAGGATGGTGCATGGCTTCCTCCTCCTGCTCCCCCTCCAGGTGTTCCCCGAGTGCTGTGTGCCTCAGGGCTAACACACTCTTCTGCCCTTCCCTAGTTACTCCAGTGGTTCTGCACCCAGATTCATAAACCACTGAGTTGTCTAGTATTGTTTCCTTAATATTGAGCAGTAATCCTGCTTTTGCACTTCTTTCTTTAACCTCTATTATTATTTCAAGTTACTGCTGTTCCCTGCTACTTGTATATTATCTGCATAATACCTTGCTGGCACTATGCACTGGTCATGTTGTCTCTGAGTTATGGTGACCCTACAAATGACTCAGAATCTCCTGTCCAGCCCTTGCAATCTCAAACCTATAGCTTCCGGTATAGAATCCATCCATCTCTTGTTTGGTCTTCAACTTTTCCTGCTTTTTCCTTCAACATTTCCTAGCATTATTGTCTTTTCCAAAGAGTCTTGCCTTCTCAAAGATGTGCCTAGAGTAAGAGAGCCTCAGTTTCAATTTTTTGCCTCCAGAGATAGTTCAGGTTTGATTTGCTTTGGGACCCCCTTGTCTTGTCATTCTGGCAGTGCAGGGTATTCACAAAGCTGTTCTTCAGCATCTCATTTTAAATGCATAATTTTCCCCCTTGTCAGCTTTCTTCATTATTGTCCTTACATTACAGATATTTCTTCCCCATTTTCGCAACTTCACCAAGTGAAACTAATTCAACTTTCTGTTTGAGATCTTCTTTGTACAAATCAAAGAGATACGGAGATAAAACACACCCTTCTCTTATACCTTTGGCAACTGGTCCATAGTTGTATCCTTACAAGATTTTTTAAATTAAACATATTAGCCGTGATCCAGACAAGCACATTTAGGCTCCTGTGCCCTATTACTTACTGGCGATCAAGCACTACAGAACTCAAAAGTCTTCACTTCTGGGGAGACATTAATAAGAATGTGCTCTTAATGTCCATTTCTAAGAAAATTGAAAATGGGCAGATGGATTTCTACTTATTATGATCAATGATTTATATTATGAAAAGTAGCATAAGTGTATGGTCAGCTAGTTATTCGCCAACAGGCTTGTTCTTGCTGCAATCAGAACTGAAGAATCGAGGGGAATAAAAATGGACCCAGAGTGATCTGGAGCTCGTGTTATGGTCACCCTACTTTGGCCCCCTCTATAACTCCAAAATGGCAGTCATGCAGCAACACCAAATAGAAACCGGTGTGTGTGTGTGTGTGTGTGTGTGTTGAGCTCCTGAATAGGATTACACTAGTGGACACTGATAGGCTGATGTGGCTGGCAGGCAGACTTGAGGGAAGGGTTTTCCACTCTGGTCTGCTTGCCTAGCCTTTAATCAGGGCATAGAAGAAGCTAAGTTGCAAAACTGATGTTGAAAAAAAGGGTGGACATGTCAAAATCCATATCAGCAACCCCTCTCCTACACACAGTGAATGGCAAACCTTCCCTACTTTGTTCATTTGTTAAGTGGATCAACGTCCCATATGAAACTGTGCTTTATCCAGATGATGCTTGCATGACTCGCAATGAGCAACTGATAGATCAGATGCTTTATATCAGGGGTCCTCAACCTAAGGCCCCGGGGCCGGATGCGCCCCCCAAAGTCCTGAATCCGGCCCCTGGGACCAATTGCAACCCCCCACCTATCCCTGTTTTGTAAGCAAACCAACCTCTGCAGCTGCTTTTGGGCTGTGATCCGGCCCCCAGTGGTGTCTGGGTTGTGGTGTACCAGCCCGCTGTTTGAAAACTTTGAGGACCCCTGCTTTATATGCAAGAGGTCCTTGATTCAATTCCTGGGATTATCAGATGGTGAAATGATTAGCAAATAACCAGGCATGTCTCTCTATGAGGCTCGAGAAAGATTCTGCCAGTGAGACTTAACTAGCGGTGCTCAAACTTGGGTCCTTAGATGTTCTTGGACTGCAGCTCCCATAAATCCTGGCCAGCAGAGCTAGTGGTGAAGGCTTCTGGAACCTTTAGTTCAAGGGCATCTGGGTACCCCAGGGTTGAGAACCAGTGACACTAAACAAAGCAAAGTTGAATGAATTGCTGCTCCAACTATGAGAGGTTCATAGTATTTGGAATGGATGGCAGCCTAGTGTCTAATCTACATGGTAGATATTTCAAGCTGCTACTTTCCTTTACAAAATTGTTGAAGAAGTTGGAGGGAATAATCAGGCATTCTGGATACTAATAGAAGGCATTAGAGAGAGAGAGAGAGAGAGAGAGAGAGAGAGAGAGAGAGAGAGAGAGCAGGGGCAGAAAATAAAGGAGGCATTTAATTTTTGTAAAATGACATTTGTTGTGGATTCCAAACAACCGTTCTTAGCAAACTAGCTGCTCGTCTTTGCTTCATACCAACACTCAGAATTCTAAGAAACAGTTAACTGTAAAGGCACATGCTCCAAGAGATTTATTGCACAACTAGGTGTGCACAGCCCTACACAAACACTGATTATACACAAGTTTGGCTAGGCAGAATGCTGTTGCTTTTTCATAAACAAGCTGTAGTTGCTGATGTTTCTTACGCTTCCATTCTATGCTCAAGTTACAACTTAGTACAGTAAAATGCAGTTTATTAAAAGGATAGGCAAGGAAACAGCTTTTGTTTTACAACCTCTAGTTGTGGGCTTATTGGCATCACTTTAAGGCTGACTATGGCAGCATCAACAGCAGGAAACTTAGCTTTTTGGACATCCTTAATGTGCAGCTTATCTGTTGGGCCTTTGTCAGCTGTTCCTATAAATTATACACGCAGATTCCAGTATTAGTTCAATATTCCAACTGTATGATAAATTAACGGACTGATTTTCACACTATTTTCACAGTTCTGTAGTTCCACTGATTTATTTTTCATTTGCAGATGGTTGGGGCTCATTAAAAGACCGATAATAAAGGCAAAAGTAAGCACTTATAATCATTTTTTGGATGATAGATGCAAATGAAATATCTTGTAATTTCAAAGTTCTAACGACTCCTGCCATCATCAAACTTGAATAACATATAAAGTAAACATGTGGACAGTTTTTACCTACAAATTAATGTTACATTACCCCAAAAGACTTCAAATTACTGCATTTCCTTTAATTATAAATAGCTGTTAGGTACATTAATGCAGTTAGCATGAGTTCTAAGAAGTACATTATTTGTTAAGTGGAAAAGGGCCTATGGATACTGCCTGCAGTTCCCTGAGAAACTAGTTCTTCAGTAAAGTCTTTGCTGGCATTGAGAGATATACCTCCATTAAGGCAGATATTAAGGCGGCACTGGGAAGCCCACCTGAAGGCACCATGGAATTCTCTTATCCCCACTTCTTCTCCGCCAAATATTGTGCAGCACTTGTGGTTTCTCTGGTGCATTGTGTAGGGAGGGAACCCTCTTCCACTCCTGCCAAATGGCTGGGTTTCCTGTTACAAGGTAACCTGCCTTTCCTCCCCTGCCAAAAAAGTGGCTTCTCCAGTTTTAACAAAACTTGCTTCTCTCACAGAATATACACTGTGTTTCCATTAAGCCATCTATATAAAGCTTACTCTCTGGATCCATCTAGTGGCCAGTTCTGGTAATACAGCTTGGGAAGGTATGTTTCTCTGTTTTATTTTATTTTATTTTTTAATCGATGGATAGGTGAAGCCATACGTTTCCCAAGGATACAGCAGTCCTGTTCTACTGGGAAGCTGTGTCCAATGGACTATTAAGTGAGGGGAGCCATGAGTCAAAAAAGTTTGGGAACCATTGCATTAAGGGATTAAATGAATGTCTGAAACAACCATCCAAGATCACACACCATAGATAGGCCTTTCACATACTCTTATTTCAAACATAACTCATTTTCAGTGGAAGCAAATTGGCCACCCAGGCTGTAATCTTCTCATTTGCATATGCCTTAAGAGTGTGTTATTTGTGAGTTCATCAGCATCACGGTCCTAGAACCACAGAGCTTGAAAGGATCCTAAGAATCATTAAGTCTAGGAGGCATAGTGGCGGACTCAAACTTCATGGTTTGGCAGCAAGATATCTAAGCTACTGAGATATCAAGCAATTGTTGCCCCTCCACACAACATTTACTTTCATTCCTCAAACCTCTTTCTTCCAGCCATCAGTTTCATTAGGTCCCCACACATCAGTTAATACCCAAAAAAAGATAGGGTAGCTCCTCCTGCAAAGCTTCCTTAAGTCAAGAACTGGGGTCAGAAGGGAAAGAAATGAATTTATTATCAAAAAATAATACCCAGATAAATTCAAATGGGATCCTAATGTCCCCTGAAAAATAGCAGTCTCTTCCTTGGCGGGAAATAATTTGAGACACTGGAGGACAATCTTTGGCTCAGCACTACTTAACTTAACTCAGATAGAAACACAGAGAATCATATCAAGGTAGCACAATTGCACTTAATGTATCATTATGTAATGTATATGGTACCTGCGGGCAAGTGTGCAGTTCTATTTTGTTAGAAAACTAATTAGGTTATAAAGTACGCTCTAAGAATTCTATCACGTAACTATCATACCTGATTATGCAAGTGAAGCAAACCCTTTGACTCAGCCTATCATAAATTGCAAAATTAAAAAAAAATCAGAACTTCTACAGTGGAAGCATTTAATATTTCAGCATTTGAAGCTGACAGTTGCCGAACACTCGCCGTGCGCTCCTAACAGCTGTTATATCTGTTTCCCGAAAATTAGGGTCATGTGCAGTGACATGGCAGCAAAAAAAGGGTAACAGCAGCATGGTTGTATGGTACTCAGTGAGTATACAGGATTCATGCTAGCAGGCACAATTACTTTCAGGAAGTCCATGACTTGGTATTGAGCAGATCACGAACAGAAATTTCCATGACAAAATATATGTTCCTACATTTTTCTGGATTAGAATAGCTTTGGTTCTGTATCCCGGACTTGCACCTATAATTGCAGACAGTGTTACGAAAGCAGTGCATGCCTTTGATTACATGAATGTATTCAGGTCTGCCATGCATAACATAAGCCAAGATATGTAAGCATTTTTTTTAGATAGCATGCCATTTAATGTTCAAGCTGTAAAGAGCACGGGCTCTTGCTAGGACTGGTTTCTTATTTAAACAGCCTGGATCTCTCAAAGTTTACCAAATGATTCTGATTTCATGATGGGATTGGATAACACCAAAGATAACCTCCCTCCCTCTATATTCTCTTAACTCGAGTTCTATGACAACCTTGTGTTTTCTATTTTTTCCCTAATGATAAACATGGAGGACTTGCAGATTTGATTCAAGGGAAGGCTCACTCTCTCCCTAAGAACCAAATGATATGAGAGGCCAGCTTTGCAATAAGAAGTGGAGCTTCCTGCAGAGGTAAAGGTCTCCGCAGATCTGCAACTTCCAAAGCGGCTGACTGTCGTAAATAAAACTCCTCATTTGCAAGCTGACCATTCACGTTGAAGTAATGCACCTCTGGAGCAGTAAGGAGTTATAACCTTGTGCCCTGCTACTTATCCAGCCTTCAGCTAGTTCAACACACCCTGAGTGCCACCAGAAGAAAGGACGGGTGGTAACCCGTTTCAGAGAGCTCCATACCAAGACAACTTGGGGAGGTTCACCATCATTCAGGATTGACTTGAAGGTACATAATTATTATTAATGGTAAAGCTGGAATCATATTGACAGTATTGGGCAATCAGAGGGTGAGTTGAATCTTGAAGGTATCCCAAAGGAAATAAGCAACTGCAGAGTCTATTCCTTGCTTTCAATCTCTGTTCTAAAACTGCCTCTTTTTCAGCATGTTCTTCCCTTACTGGTGGAAATCCTGTTGTTTGCAGTCTCCTTGCACCACAGGAATGACACTGACTAAAGCCTCCCCCCCCCTAGTTTCGGGATGCACATCTCACTGCCTGTCAATCATGCATGCCTGAGACATTTTTTAAAGTCTTTTAATCAGCAGCTGATGCATGGTGCCATTCCCACTGAGCAGGGGGAACTACACAACAGGATTCCAGCCATGATCTTCCTCTTACGGTGCCACAAAGGGATGGCCATACCAACAAACTAGGAGCCAGGAAAGTGCATGTAGGACTGCTCTGGGACCACACAGGTTTGTCCAGCAGAGATGTTATGCGATTACCATCTTTATGAGAGCACAGGCTCTTCCTTGCAGTGGATCAAACATTAGGCAACATGCCCATGTAGTCAGCCTCTCAGTTTTGCCGTGCAAGCCTTAACAACATGAATGGGTGATGTGGTAAAGCAGGGGAACAGGTGATTTAAATTTGCAGCGGGTGACCTTGAGTCTTCGGCTTCCCCTCTGAAGGAATGACTGAGCTTATGCTTTAGGAAGACATCAATAAATGCATAAACAAATAAGGCAGAGAACGCACCTCTTCCATCTTAAACAGAAACAAAAAAATCTGAAGGGATATTGATCTTATTAAGATTTTATTTAAAAAAAGAATATCACTTGAAGCAAAGGCAGCCTGCTCCTGGCACACTCCAACAGGGATTTACCAGCGTTCCCAATAACAACCTATGAGAGCAAAACGGATGCTAGACCAGATTAATATTCCTACTGTTCTGGGTTTTAAATATCCTTCTCTTCTGCAATGGGTTCGTTTCAAAGGAACGCACAAGGGAGTGTGGGGAGAAGGCAGCCCTGTATCACTATTTACAGGATGTACTCTTCCCTCCCTGCATGGATGACTCTTACACAATGTGGTCTTAATCACTGCTAAGCACTTTCCTCAGATGTCTTCCTTCAACCAAATGCTGCAGTCTGCATTGATTAGACCGTGATAGCTGTTTAAATCACTGCTAATGACAAGTGTAATTTTAGCAACTGGGGCGGAGGGGAGGCGGATTATAACAAGGACTGCAGCTGGTTCCAAGGGGCTATGTACTGACAAGCTTCTTTGCCAGATTTCCGGTGGCTAGCAGGATTTTCTTTAAAAAAAAATAGTATTGGTTACAAAGCCCTACAGAAGTTGTTTAGAGCTATATTTGGCAAACCATTCTAACACTGTGCTTAATCTTTTGATATACAGTATTTCAGAACTGTAAGTATTCTGTTTGCTTTCTTGTTTGGGCAACCTGGTCAATTTAGTTCAATATGTTTAAAATTTGATTTAATAAGTATTTATCACTTTTAGACGTAAAAATTAACAATCCCATCATGCCGTAAGTCAAATAAGTAGTAACTGAATACATTAATATTTATTTTAAACTATTTGTTTTAAATTTTAATTTGATTTCATCATTACTTCTACAGGATGAATTCTGAAATGAAGGTCTCAGAATAGGAATTCTCTCAGAAAAAAAAAAGTTTCCACACAAAACCGAGCCTTTCTGCTGTGTGTTTCAGCCGTTCCTGCTACTAGTCTCTCACCACTTTCCTTTCGTATGCATCTCTAAATGTTCAAAATTCCCAGAGGAGGTTCTGGGCAGTGTAAGGATAGAATCAGTCCCAATTGAGACAGGCAAAAGCCCTTTGCATGGATGTAAAGGTAAAAGCAAAGGCTCCCCCCACACATGCATGCTAGTCATGTCTGACTTTAGGGTTGATGCTCATCTCCGTTTTCAAACCAAAGAGCCAGTGGTGTACAAGTCCATGGCCACATGGCCGGCATGGCCGAATGTATTTCTGCACAGAGATGAGGCCATAGCAAAATAATTACAGTGGTACCCCAAATTAAGAGCAGCTTGACTTAAGAGCAATTCAACTTAAGAGCAGAAAACTGTTGGCGTTTTAACTGCCGCCTTACAAATTTTAGATATGGTCTGTTCGACTTACACAATTTTTCTTCTTCTTTTTTATTTTTTAACTTATTTTTTCAATTTTTAGATAGGCACCCCGGTTTAGGAATAGTTCAACTTAAGAGCATGCATTCGGAAGGGATTAAATTTGTAAGTCGAGGTACCACTGTATTATCCTCAGGGTGAGACATTGATGGAGCTGGTTCTTACCTAAGAAAAGCGCAAAAGGATTTGCCAATAGCTCATGGTTTAGGTCAGTTTGGCTTAACCCAGTGGGTGAGGCAATTTCAGCCCTTCCGCTCGATTGCTCACAACTTGTAAGGAATCAGCAGTGGTCTCTATTCAAACTTCAGAGTTCTTTCATGTGTAATATGATGCACATGACAATAAAACCACCAGATCTTTCCATTATGTCAGGCCTGCCCAAAGTCCAGCCCGGGGGGGCCAAATCCGGCCCGTCAGGCCATTCTGAGTGGCCCGCGGCTAGCTGGCCCACCCCTCCCTCCCCATCCTTCGCCCCATGTTTTTTGATTTTGTTAAAAAAAATCTTCCGCCAACACTGACACAGCTGGGAAGCTTGGGCGGCTGGGTGGATGGGCAATCTGCCGCCACCAAGGAGCTTTGGGGTGGGCTGGCAGGCGAGCCATTGCCACCGCTGGGGAGCTTGGGGGGTGAAAGGTTGCACAGATCACCTCTTCCAAGGGGTGACCTGTGGCCACGGCTCCCTGTGCTTCCTTTGGTCCCCACCTTCCTTCTTTCCTCCCTTCCTTGTTCCCCACCTCCCTCCCTCCCTCCCTCCCTTGTTCCCCATCTTCCTTCCTTCCTCTCTTGGTTTTCACCTTCATCCCTCCCTCCTTTGGTCCCCGCCTTCCCTCCTGCAGGTGGGGTTGCAAGGGGTCAGTGGGTGGGGCTTATGGGTCAGTGGGTGGGGCTTGCAGTGGGATGGCAGGGTCAGGGAGCAACCGACCCCTGACACATTCTCAGCCACCAAATCTGACCCTCCTTACAAAAAGTTTGGGCACCCCTGCATTGTGTGCTTTTCGGGAAGAAATCCAATGGCTGAAATCCAGTAGTGAGTTTGCTGATTGGTTCAGTGGAGATTTGGTGATGCAGCTTCTCTGTAAATTCCATTGTTTCAAAGGGCCCCTTTCTGGTTGCGACTTACTCCTGGATTTTTGCCCGTGGCTGCCCTGTGGAGACCTGTGTTAATGATGGGATTAATCATTTTCTTCTTTCCTTTGCTATCCATGGGAACAAGTACAAATTAATGGTCACAGTCATGTCAAAGAGCAACCACTAAAAAAGTTTCTGGGATGCACATTTCTGGTTTGTTTCCTTTCTGTGTCTCTGTTATGTTTAAAGGTTGAGGCCAAAGGTCAGCAACTGAGCTTGTTGAAGGCTGTGTTCTTGGTCAAAAGAACTGTTATTAAAATACTTGGGGCCATTCCTGTGTTCATGAGATTACTTTTTAAACATTTTCTCTGCCATTCCCGAAAGAAAATGATACATTGCAATGTCAATACTTTTCATTTTTATATTATACTATAAAAATCAAGGATTATTTGGAGTGGGGTGAGATTTACGATACTAAAAGGGTAGCAAAGCAATCCATGTCAGAATTATTCCATTCCTTTCTCTATCTAGGGGATCTGAGAATTATTGCTTCATGACCATCCCTCCCCCTGGTTGTCTAAATCAAAACCTCCTTCTGGTATTGCTTTAGATCAGTTAATAGCGGGCTATCTTCCTTGCATTTAGTGCTTGATGTTTTGTTTGATCTTTCCATGGTCAAGTTTGTAACTCTCCTAGGAATCATCAAAGGTAGGTGTATGTGTTTGCATTTATGCACATTCGTTTTTTTGCAAAGACCATAACCATATTAAAGCTATATTAATGATGCATTCTGAATGCAGATGAGGAGAGCTTGAGTTTTGCTATTCAGGTGTGTGTGCATGTGTGTGTGAGGAAAACACACATGTTTGTTTTAATTTTATATTTCAAGTCCTTGGTAGGACTTGCCAATATATACAAGCTTGTCTTTGTTCATTAGCCGCTTCGTATTTTTATGACCCCAATATCTTTGGGGTGTTCAAGAATTCCTTTCAACATTTCATAGCCAACCCAGAAGCACTGCCTCTCTTGAGGTCTATAATGTTGTCTTCATAGTTCGTCATGCACAGAGTGTTCTGTGTTTGCTCTGAAAAAGCAAAAAGGGAGTTGAGATGCGTGGCCATCACAAAACACAGTTGCAAAAATAGGTTACAGGCATACCTTTATAGGCCACTAATAAAAAACAAACAAACCAAGAACATTGCAAGCTTTCGAGTGTAACTCACTCTTCTTCAAAGCAGGTCCCAGAAGTTCAGATATGGTAAAATATGTGCTTTACCAGGAGGTTACATTTAAAGTCCTTGGTTAGATGATGTTCTTAAAGTCCAGGGCTAGATGATGCTGCAGCCAAGGCAGGAGTCTTGTTAGAGGCAGGAAGTTGTAGGGCAGTTGTAAAAGCTGCTTGGGCATTGGGTTTCACACCTCTGTTCTTCAAACAAAGGAAAATGGGTCATACACTGCCCCCATTCCCTCACCCATCTCCATATGGCTCTGTGAGACATGCAAATCCCTACTGGCCAGAGATTGGGGGAGGGGAGAAGGGTGTTGATGCAGGGGCTTGCAGCATTGGAAGGGTTGGAGAATTGCTACTAGTGGAAGCTGTGCCAGAAGGAGAACTGTGTGCACAATGGATTGCTCCGTGTGGATTTAGAGCCTGAATGTCCGCTGGAGTGAGAAACTAATGATGGAGACATGGAGATGCTTAGAGCCAGTGTAGCCTGTGGGATGACTAGGACACCAGGTCTCAGAAGACCTGGGTTCAAATCGTTGTTCTGCCATGTTAAGTCACTGCGGGGACAATCATAAACCACTCCCTGGACATCCCATATACAGTGGTACTCCAACTTAAGAGGGGCCTGACCTACGAATATCCCGACTTATGAGCACTCTTCAGCGCTCCCCCCCCCCCACCGGCTGCTTATGAGCAAGATTGGGGATTACCGTCTTGCAAGCAGTGGGTGGGGGCTGTCAGGATTTATATTGCTTGCCTCGGTGACTGAAGACCCTTTAAACCATCCATTGCTTCTCTCTCCAATGCGCCCAGTGTGTGTGTGTGTGGGGGGGGAGCTGCGGGTTGTTTAAAGCAGTTTCCCATAGGAATGCATTAAAATCCATTCATCCGGAACGGATTAATTGACTTTCAATGTATCCCTATGGGAAATTGCTCCCCGACTTACGAGATAACTGACTTACGAGTGTTTGCTTGGAACGTACAAGTCGGGATACCTCTGTACTGCAAAAACCCTCTCAGGACTGCTGTGAATCTGAAGAAACTTTGTTACATATTACAATAGAGTACATGTATCTGGCTAAATCTAACATGCAGAAGAGCTGCCTAGATGCCCTAAGCACATCCGATCTCTCCTGATTTCAGAATCTAAGCAGGGTAGGCCCTGGTGAATACTTGGATGGGAGACCACCAGGGAATACCAGGTGCTGTAGGGGCCTGGAGTAGGTACTGGTAAGCCACTCCAGTATTCCTGCCAAGAAAACTCCATGGACATGGGGTCATGAAGAGTCGGTCACAACTGTAACGACACAACACACACAACACAAATCCAACATTAGTCCTACTCAGAGTAAACCCATGAATAGCATTTGTCTGCTGCAACCAAAGGAGGACCCTTTCATTTTGATTCGACTATCTGTTTCATTTTATATTGTTGTAAACCGCCCGGAATTCCTCCAGGAAGACGGGCGGTATATAAGCTCTAAAGTAAATAAATAAATAAATAAATTTTGGAAGGCTGCTCTAGATAGATGGCTGGATAGCTAAGTGTTTTAGTCATATGGTTGGGAATTCGATTCCCCGCTGTGCTTCCTTGAAAGGCAATGGACTCCCATGATCCACAGGGTCCCTTTCAGCTTTGCATTTCTGAGGTGAGATGATAGATACGGTTCGTATCAGATTTACTCACATAAGAGTTTTCTGGGGCAGCTTCAACAATCAGCTTGCCCATGACAGAAATTAAATGTAAGAAGAACCTAGATATCAGATCAGATATTGATTTACGCATTTTCCTTTTTCTATATAGTCTCTTGCACCATATTTTGATGGGCAAGCTTGTCTCAATTATTCATCATGAAGTATTTTGTTCCTAAACAATTTATTCCAAGCCCTTTCTCCTCTTGTTCAGAATGAATTTTGAAAAGTGGCCAGCCATGTACACAATAGATGTGCAAAATACTGTGCGGCTATTTCTCAATGAGAATTTCTAGGCTCAAAGCCCATAAGAATTATTCTTTCTATTTGTAATTCCAATGACACTATAAATAGCACAAACTGATCCCATGCAATACCCTTTTTTGGTTGACAGCAATTCACAAGAGACCTCCTTATCTCATACATGCTTTCCCACCACTCACTTCTTAAGTCAAAATGTATATCTGCAGTTTAACATCTCATGTATATTCTGCTTAGAGAGTTGGCCACAACAAGATTGTGTGAAGTTGTTAAATGTATGTGGATTATATTACTTTTGCGATATAAGGTTTATTCTTGTTAGAAACAGCTTAAATTGTCCCAGGTAAGATGAGGGCATGATTGTTATTTTAACATCTACAGACCAGTGAATCATTGTCTTTGGTATTTATATACTCAATATACTATTTTCAGTGATAATATTTTTATTGCACACATATCAAATGACTGCATGTTATCACTGTCCTGCTTGCTATATAAGAAATAACTGAAGTTTTTCAAGTTTCAAACCATATATATATATGCTATTCCCCCCCCAAATAATCACCCTAAAAATTAATGGGGGTTGTATACATGGAAGTAAGCCTTTCCCGAGGGGTGGGGGTGGGGTGCGGGAGAAGCCAAACTGCTCTTGCTGTTTCCCTTCCTTTCCGGCAACTCATTTCCATCAGTTTGGGATCCCCACTCCCCACACACAGCTGTTTCTCATTTCCTTTTGCCCTGTGCCTTTCCTCTCTGCTTTGCTTTTTTTGTGGGGTTTGTGTGTGTGTGTGTGTGTGTGTGTGTGTGTGTGTGTGTGTGTGTGT